>CM053798.1:16125100-16750100 GCA_028671895.1 Oenanthe sinensis
ATTTTCTGAAAATTATTTGATTTTCTAAAATTTTGAGTATATGTATGTATATATTATGAATATATGATATTCATGTGATGTATAATCATGTGATGATTATATGTATCACTGTGTATGTATATATGATATATTCTTCTTGTTGTTATGGGGATTGTATATGATACGATTTCGGAAACACCGTCAGATTTGGTGAAATCTGATTGTCGTATCCGATTTTTGCAAATGATATGTGTTTTATGACTGAAATTGGGCCAATGCACAAAACTGATAGCTATACTATCATCGACGGGTCTGTAAGGCGTTTGACGTCGTTAAGGGCCTCAAAACAGCGATTTATTGTCTTTAAAAATCTGTTTTTAATTTTCTGAAATTTCAAAATTTGTTTTATATGATTATATGATATGTTTATATAATCTGAGATATATTATATGTGTTATGTGATAGCATGGTGGATGGTTATGGCCTAAAGACCCATAGTATAGAGGTTTTAATTTATGGTTTTGGTTCCTAAATACGACTTGTATGTCGTTTATTCATTGTAATTTAATTATCTCGAATGTAACTCGAGTTCTTCTTGTAATTTCATTAGAATAGTTTTTTTTTATTCAATGTAATTATCAATGAAGACTTGCAAGAAAGAAGGCGATCCAAAAGGGGATGATGGAGCAATGAAGAAAGAAGACATGTAATAGATAGTATTTTTAAAACCACCATAGACTGACTTTGATATTTCCATTAGTTTGGAAAGATTACATAGGATGGGGCCATAACCAAACACGTTTAATTTATGCACATTACATATATGTATAGGATTGCATGTATTGGTATGTATGCGTAGATATAATTGAGATGCATGCTTAATATTGATTAATCATGTATGTATTAGATATGACACCCATACCATGTTTGCTTAAGAAAGATAAAATCTGTAACGATTTAAGATTTTAAAATTGAACAAATGATCATGAGATTCTTGTGTTTATGAAACACGGTATTAAATATGAATTTTCTTTTTCTGATATGGGAAGATTTTGTCAAATGCTGATTATTAGTTTAATTCGTAAGGAAGTTGGGTTTTAAGTGAGACCGTTTGTGACTTCTCCGACGACCTGGAAATCAATCCATTGACGAATATTGAAATGAATTATTTGATCAAGGAAAAATTGAGAATCTCTTTATGATGGGATCATGATCGTTCATATAAACAATAAAAATCCCTAAATACATATTAAGTTAATCGGATGCCTTCCAATGTTTAATACTCGTTAAGATCTAGATTGAGAAGGAGTGAGTTTGCCAAAGCAAGGTGCTTTTATCAATCATAGGAAGATTTGATTAGTAAGTGTACTTAGTTTGTTAAAACATTGGGTCTAACTTAACTAAATCATCATAATAAGATTGTAAGTTTAGAGGCATAAAGTTTGGTGAGATTTATTTGATAAATGTGTACAAAGGGTTGTTCCACCAAACTTTCCAAGAGTTATATTTGATATAATCGACAAATGTTATCTACCTAAAGAGTCATGTTTTGAGTGTATTAGCCAACTCTATCTTAAAATATGGATCAAATATAGATCTTGGCTCACTAGAAAGATTTAAAGAAATGTTTTCCGAATTAATAGTTAGGGCTATTAGTTTGATAAAAATAGTGAGATGTATATGGTGATATACCATAATCACTTAAACATAATTAATATTAAATTTGCAATCTAGTTTATTTTATACACTTTAATATTGTAGATATCAAATGATAAACACAAATAACTTCTATATGCGATCAGTTCTTGAGAATGACAAGTTGACGAGAATATATTTCCTTGACTGACATAGGAGCTTGAGGATCGTCCTCGGACACCACGATGTTAGTCAAATCTCTTCCCCTGCTCTTAAAGTTGAGAATGTAACATGTGCAAATCATAGTGCTTATTGGAAGCAAATTGATGTTGCGAATGATGTTTCATGTTTCATGCTCGTAAATATATGTGCTGAGCTTAAGAAGTAGCACGAGCATATAGATGCTTATGAGACGATTGAGCACAAGATATATTTGAAAATAAAAGGGCACTATACACTTACAAGTAGGGAGAATGAGACCCGGTTACACCACATGTTCTAAAGATCATAGGGTATAATGAGTAATTTTGATATTTTGGGTTTCCAGATTGGTCTGGAGACTTAGTTAGATTTGATCTTATAATTTTTGGACAAATATTATTCTTAGTTTGTTATGAACAATAAAATGAATAAGATTGGTAAAACACCCATCGAGTTGCTAAGCATGTTGAGAACTGTTGAAAGCAATATGATAAATGCATGAACTACTACTATATTGATGGTAAACATAGAGAATGCAAAAGGGAAAGGAAAATGAAAAGGCAAGGAGAAGATTTGATCTAGTTCCGTTGTCAAACCAAAGTCCAATCCCTAAAGCAGACTCTAAAGTCTGAATGAGGTGTTGATAAAGAAGACGATTGTCGCTTCTGTGGAAAATTGGGAGACTGGAAATTAAACTGTCATGCTTATTTGGAAGATCTGAAAAAGATGATCAATAAGGGTCAAGCTTCAGGTATCGGGTTGGAATTGGAGTAAAAGTAGTTGCTCTGGTTAGAGGAACTCGTTACTTAACTTTTAGCCTATAAGGAAAATTTAGAACTTAATAATTGTTATAACGTGCTTGCAATTGGCAGAGACATTATTTCAGTTTCTTGTTTGGACAAGAAAGGCTTTTTCATTTTAATTAAATAATAATAGTTGTTTATTCTATTTTGATGATGAGGCTAATAATGTTACACAACTAATTAACAATTTATATGTTCTAAAGTGACTTAAATAAAATATTACCTTTGGCACTGTTGTTGAGGCCATATTAATGAGAAACGCATTTCCAGAATACATAAGGATGCATTCATGGATAAGTTTGATTATGA
Source organism: Oenanthe sinensis (assembly GCA_028671895.1). Classification (NCBI taxonomy): domain Eukaryota; kingdom Viridiplantae; phylum Streptophyta; class Magnoliopsida; order Apiales; family Apiaceae; genus Oenanthe; species Oenanthe sinensis. The sequence goes on from CM053798.1 coordinate 16,128,028, forward strand.
ATTATACAAAAAGATGTGAATCTTGGTTTATTTGGCAAAATGACTAAAGCTCCTTTTACTGGACATGGTGAAGGGGTCATTGAACGGGTATGACTAATACATAGTGATGTATGTGGTCATATATGTACGATGACAAAAGGTAGATTTTATTAATTTCATAAAATTTACTAATTATTTTAGTAGATATGGATATATGTATTTTTTAAAGAACTAATCCGAATCACTTGAAAAGTTAAAAGACTATAAAGATGAAATAAAAAATATCAAAGAAAAGTTTTTTTTATAGGAGGGATCACACCTTGTTGGACATGGTGCGATCAATGTTGAGTCAAGGAATCTTCCAATTAGTTTCTGGGGTTTCACCCTGGAAACGGCTCTACATACACTTAACTGTGTTCCTACTAAAATGGTTAAAAAGACTCCTTATGAGATATGGACTGAGAAACATCATAGCATGTCATTTATGAAAATTTAGGGATGTGAAGCGTTTGTGAAATGTCTAATCTCTGACAAGCTAGGACCAAAATCAGACAAATATAATTTTATGAGATACCCAACTGAAACAAGGGGTTATTCTTTCTATAATCCTTCCGAGAACAAAGTGTTTGTTGTTTGAACTGCTATGTTCCTTGAGAGAGTTGCACTCTAAGAAAGATAGTGGGAGGATAATAGATCTCGATGAAGTTCGAGACCCACATGATAACATTGAACCAATGGAGGAACCTAAGCAGAATGTACAAGAAAATAATACTGCTCAAGAAACACAAGTTATTCGTAGGTCTAGTAGGATTTGCCATGAGCCCGGGAGATATTATGGATTTCTCTTGACTCAAGATGGTGATGTGATGCTTGTGGAAAAAGATAAGTCTCTCACCTACCTAGACACTATAAACACTCCAGATTCTAAGAGATGGCTGGATGCCATTAAATCTAAGATGGAATCCATGTATACTAATCAAGTATGGACTTTGGTTGATCCACCTGAAAGGGTAAAACCTATAGGGTGCAAGTGGGTTTTCAAGAAGAAAACCGACATGGATGGTAATGTACAGACCTATAAGGCACGATTGGTGGCAAAAGGTTTCAAGAAAATTCATGGTATTGACTATGATGAGACCTTTTCACCAGTGGTTATGGTCAAGTCCATCAGGATTTTGCTTGCTATAGCTGCTTACTATGACTATAAAATCTGGCAAATGGATGTCAAAACTGCTTTCTTAAATGAGAGCCTTGAAGAAAATGTGGATGTGTACATGATATACCCTGAGGGTTTTGTTGATCCAAAGAATGCTGGAAAGGTATGTAAGTTGCGTCGATCTATTTATGGATTAAAGCAGGCATCGAGGAGATGGAAGATTCATTTTGATGAAATAGTCAAAAAAAGTTTGACTTTATTCAGAATGAAGATGAAACTTGTGTTTACAAGAAGTTTAGTGGGAGCCATGTGGCATTCCTAGTATTATATGTTGATGATATATTACTAATAGGGAATGACATTCATTCTCTATAGACTATGGAGACTTGGTTGAGAAATAATTTCTCAATGAAAGACTTAGGCGATGTGTCCTATATATTAGGGATCAGAATCTATAGAGATAGATCAAGGAGATTGATCGGCCTAAGTTAGAGTACATACATTGACAAAGTTTTACATCAATTTCGAATGCAAAGAGGCTAAAATGGATATGTCCCAATGTCTCATGGAATAGTGATCTCAAAATAAAATTTGTCCTAAATCATTGGATGATAAGGACCGCATGAGTAAAGTTCCATATACGTCAGCAATTGGTTTTATAATGTATGCAATGATATGTACTCGTCCTGATGTCTCGTATACTTTAAGCATAATGAGTAGATACCAGTCTAATCCAGGTGAAGGTCACTGGATGGCAGTCAAAAATATTCTTAAGTACTTGAAGAGGACTAAAGATTCATTCTTGTTATATAGAGGAGATGTGAAGCTAGTTGTAAGAGGTTTCAGTGATGTTGGTTTCTAGACAGACAACGATGATTTAATGTTTCTGTTTGGCTTTGTGTTTTATCTATTTTTATTGAGATGTTGTATGCTGGAATGGTTCACAGCAGAGACAATTGTTGATTCTACAATAGAGCCTGAGTATATTGATGCTTGCGATGCAGCCAAGTAGGCTGTTTGGGCATGTACTTAGGAGATATCACCTAATTAATGAGATTATGATCAAGGATATATACATATATGTAAAGTGCATACTAATAATAATATTGCAGACCCACTGACTAAGGCTTTGTCGCAGCAGAAGCACGAAAGTCACACTAGTTCCATGAGTATTGGATACTTGGGTAATTGGCTCTAGTGCAAGTGGGAGATTGTTAGTAATTGTGCTCTAGAGACAATACTTTTTTATATTTTAAGGAAAATATTTATTATTAAGAATTATGTTTTATTGATTATTATGTTTTATTATGTTTTATTTACTGCGTAATAAATTGAAAGCATAATAAATGTCCTTGGAATTTTGATACGTATTATATATCTTTAAGTATGTGACTTAAAAATGAGATTATATGAATAGTATCTTATTCCTAAAATTCCCTAGTCGAGTATTATTATTTAAGGACAATAATAATGCACAAAGACTAGTATGTTTCTTGACAGATGATCACATCTCATTGGTCATAGGTATGGTGATACTAAAGTCAAGAACATAAGTGCATGTCTCAATGCATGGCACTGGAATGACCCGTCGTGAGATTCTACATGTTAAATAAGTGTCATAAGTAATTCTCAATGTGATAATGGTGTAATGATCCTTAGACCTGAAATCATTATATTTCTATACGAGAATTAATATACTTTGATTACATTAAAAGTTACCTTTGATCGGGTGATGATAAAAGTGGACATTGGGTATATTATGAATCGTATGAGAAATATGAATGATCTAGATGAGATTTAATCCTCCTAATTTTAGGAGAGATAATATTGGCCTCTTGTTTGAGTGAGACTATGAAATGCACGGCCGTGCTCAAATGTTGATTTGATTTTGATAGTCTACTCATCGATCAAGAAAATAAAGATTAAATTATGAAGACGATGACACGAGACATGCCTTGAGTTTAATCTATAATATCAAGATTAAAGGGATTATATTACATGGAACATTATTCACGAAAGACTTAATCGAATCACCGATTTATTATTATTACTTGGGTAGCAATGATGTATTACTAGATGTCGCTCATTGTTTATAATTTTAATTAGATATTAAAATTGTTGCCAACGTAATAATAACCTACAGGGTCACACACAAAGAACGCTTGAAGGAGAAATAATTTAAATTATGAATTTAAATTAAATAAGTAATTTATTTTATTTATGATATTAATTAAGTATGGCTTAATTAATTATATAAATAGAATAAATGAATTATTTAAACTAATTCCAAAATTAATAATTAATTAATTAAGTGAGACTTAATTAAATAATTTAGAATTTTGGATTAGTATTAATTATAATTGGATTATAATTAGAAAACTTATTCATCTCTCTATATAATCTATTTATGGGCTGATTTAATAAATGAGACATATTTTTACTAAAACCCTAGCCGTTTTGAGAAAAGAGGAAGATAGAGAGAGAGAAAAACAGTTTTCAGGTGCTAGTACACATCAATCTTTCATGAAAAATGTTCATGTGGATACCGTAGAGCGTAGATCGCGAAAGCGGATACATGGTGATTAAACAAGCTTTGGACCTTCATTAATCTTCCATTAATGAACTGTTAAAGCTTATAAAGGTATTTATTCTTTATCTCCGAATTAAATCTTTTGTTTTCGCATGGATCCTGTGGAGGGTTTCGCTATTTTGATTTATTTTTCGCGTTTATTCCGCTGCGTTTGTGCCTCGAAACCCTTCAACTATGCTCACCACTTAGAACATACATTTAGATGGTGAGGGAATGCATGTTGAGGCATATCCTGATGACACCATCAAAATCACAAAGGCTTCAGAAGTTTTTACTTCAGACTCTGTGGTGGCTGAGGATACAACAGTTCCATTTGGTCTCATTCATGAGCCATTGGAGCAACAAGTGTCTTCCCATATATTGGGTAATCTAGGGGACCTCTACACCATGCAAATGGCATCCTCTGGACACTCCCCAATCATTCAAAAATTGTCTCCTAGGGAGAGATCACATATCCATCCAGTATCAAAGGATTCATTTGAGTAATTAGATGATGAATTTAATGTTGAGGGTACCACTGTAACAAGTGGCCATAACTCTAACTTTATGTCACAATGGCTGAAACCTGTGCAACATTATAGGGAATCAGGACCATCATCTCATGATGGGTCACTATCAGAGGAACAGTTAAAAGAAATCTATGGTGATCAATTGGATGGTTGGTACCACATAGCACAACAACTTCTCACTTCTCATCTACCTAACAGGGATTATGCTGCAATCATGTTAGAATATGCCATAGATCAGGCAGAATTTAAGGATAAAAATAATGAAATGGATGAAGAAGGAGAGGCCAATGTAGATTCTTGGTTGAATAGTAAGAATACTGTGAGCAAGGAGGAGATGCTACAGTGGATGAGACAAAAGTATTTGACAACTCTTGGTTCTTGTGAAAATACTTTTTCTCCATCAGCAATCTATGATGCTATTCATGAAGCTACAAAGGTTCAACTCCAGTCAAATCATTATCTTGCTAGATGTTTTTAGGCTGAGATTCATGATCACAGAACCAAGGTGGAGAGCACTTTAAAAACTATTGAGGAAAAGATGAAACCTGGAGGTATATATGGAAATATCTCATCTAGGGCTGAGTCTGGCAAATCATCACTTCTCACACCAAGATGGATGCAATGGAGAAAGCTTATAAGGAAATGATTCTAAGCAATGCAACCATTCTTGAGAATCAACAGAAAATCAACAACATGATTCAAGTGTTGTATTCAAACAGGCATGCAGACAAGCTACCTGAGGATGTGCCTCTTCATGACTTGACACTACTTCAAGTGTATATTTATTATCAATCCAAGGTCAGGGATGAAGCTGTTAAGGCAAAAATAATTGATGAATTGAATGCAAAGGTTGAATCACTCACCTCTACTATTTCTACACTTATGTCAAGTGTGAGCACTCTTCAAAAGGAGTTTAACACCTCCAATGCCACTCAAGGCACCACACTTGCTCAAATTTATGCTCAACTCATATCAATGCAAACTCTTCTCTCAAATTTGGGAAATGCACATCAAGTTCCTTCAGTTCAAGTGCCAACTCAAATCAAGCCCAGTCACTCTACCATCATTCCATCACAAGATATCAATCCTAAGGGGGAGAAAAAAAGGAGGGATGAGATAGAGGCTGAAAGGCAGAAGGCAGTGATGAGGAAGCTAAGGTGAGAGATTCTAAAACCCAATGATGATAAAGTCTTCTTGGAGCTTTTGAGACATATCAAAAGGCAAGTCAAAGGTAATCATTGGAGCTACAAGAAAATGCTTGACAATGCAATTATCATAGTAAGGGGAGTCACGTTTGAAAAAGATGGAAAAATGTTTAAAGAACCAATAGTGCAGATGGAGTCTGACTATTTTAAAGTATCTATTGGGCTCTTTCAAAATCTGTCATACACTGAACTGGATTGTCTACACAAAGCAATTGAGCTAGTCACTCAGGAGGATGAAGAATTGAAGAATCAAATATTGGGCCCTCTTCTACCCAATGTACTTCCTGAGACATACTGCAATCCAGATGGCGTGATGTACATGTCAAGAGGGAACAAACTTGCTCACTTAAAAATTCCTCAACACCTCAATTCTGAAAATAGAAGTCAAATTGTAACGCCCTCCAAATCCGGGGTCTAGATTGGGGGGTCACCAACCAATAACAACAATAATAAAATAATATAAACCAGATGTGCAATAAAATAATACAAATCAAGTGTGCACTAGCCCGCCAACAACCAATAATAATAAAATAATAAACCGGCATCGCACTGACCGCGCCAATAACTAAAGATCACTAACAGGTTGTAGTATAAAATTAAGCAGCTGAAACTAAAAGTAAATTCAAATATTTTATTACAAGCCCACTACTAATCCACAAACTAAAATCCATAAGTCTAGATATGTTTTAAGTCTAGGTTTAGTTTTATTACAAGCACTATCTACAGACATAGTAAAACAACTAAATACTTGGGAGGCCCGAGAAGCGAGCGGTCCCGACACCTGTCTCTCGCTACGCCTGCTAGAACTGCTGGAATGGTTCATATTGTTGGTCCCTGATATTGTAGAAGGGGGGTTGAATACAATATCTATTAATTATCGCGGAATATTGGATTTAAAATATTATTTTAAATTCACACGAAATATTAATTGAAATGAAATACTGTTCAAGTAGAAGATATAATTTTAACTTGAAAAGTATTACAAAATTAATTATTAGAAAGTTTATATAACTGTTTAAAAGCTTAGAACGATTTTGACATGAATTGTTCGAGTTTAACAATTATATTCCAAACTTGCACAAAAATCTGTGAATATTACAATGCAGACAAATTTCTGAATTTGATCTGATTTTTCTAACTTCTTAACAATTGAACAACTGAAAAGTGAAGAGATCATCTCATATTTATAGAGATTTGAAATGGCTGCTATGACCTTTATGAGTATGACTTAATTTCAAGAAATTAACCCTTGTATGACTTCTGAAATTACTGGGCATGACTTTCTGAGCTCGGTATGACTTATTAAAACTCGGTATGACTTATCAAAAGTTCGGTATGACCTTTTGAAAGTCATATTCGGATTTTATTTAATTAAATAAATCGGTATGACTTATTTTAATTAAACAAAATCAACTCAGCATGACCTTTTCTAAAAGAAAACTCGGTATGACTTATATAGCTCGGTATGACTTATTTAAGTCATATTCGGTATGACTTATTTAATTCATATTCGAAATATATATATATATAAGTCATATAAAATCATTTCTTTTCTAATAAATTAATTCTTCTTAAATTAATTAAATAATTTATAAATTAAATTAAATTCAACTTGACTTAATTTAATTAATCATAAATTAAATAATTAATTTACTTAGATTATAGAATTAAAATATTATAGAGATCCGATTAAACTGCAGTCTTCTTGATTTCTCTTTGTCTTCTGATCTTGAAACCTCTTGATTTAAATGAAGAATAAATATTATTTTAGTTGACACACAAATGTACTGTCTGGTTCATTTGTGTCATACTAATAAATATTCTCCATTTAATTACTTTTAAATAGAGGCCTTCTGTCATTTTTTCTGCTTCACTGATTTCAATCTTCTTCTGAAATCTACTGTAGTAATCACTTGAAATCTTCTGTACCTTCTGTCTTCTATAGAAGTACTACCACAAATATTATTTTCACTGACGCTTGAACATATAAATGAACTTCTTCCAGTGTTGAGTAGCAATCCCATAAAATACCTCTGATACTTGGATCCTCTGTGATTAGATGACTGTCTTCGTCTTGATTCCTGTTTAGTGTTTAGTATTTACTTCACTTTAATAGTTAGAGTTGAGTTGTCATCTAATTATTACAAATAGGCCTAGTCATATGCCTTTCAATCTCTCCCTATTTGTTGTTAAACACTTAACACACAAATTCCTAGAGGATAACTCAACTAACAACTAAGAAAATAGTACGACATTTAATGACTGTAAATAATAAACAAAAGTTCTGATTTTATATTTAACAATTTTCCAGATTCATACATAAAAGATAAATACAAGATAGATGTTCCTCTAGCACTGAACAATTATTACAAAGTTTCTATCTTGTTCTATCTAAGTCTTCAGTCTTCTGTTGTATCAACTTCACCTTCTTCTAGGATTGAACCTTTATGAACAGGTGTCCTCGGTACTTCTTCAGATACTGATTGTTCTGTTGTAGTGGATTCTCCATACAACCTTCTTTGTTCAGCTCTTGCTAACTGCCACAGTACTTCCTGTTCAACAGGATCTACTATCTCTTCTTCTACATCAGATGGTTGTGTTGAATCTATCTTTGGTATTTGCCTGATGTAAGAAGGAATTCTTTTCGACAGACAGTAGTTTCTTATCTTCTCTGCAGCATCCATCTTAGCTTGGGATCTGAACCCTTTTGACCTTAGCATCTTTTTGACTTGTATCATGTACTTAACTGCGTAGTCCTTAAAAGATTCCTCATTTAACTGCATGATTTGATATAACTTGTTTGAGAAAAATCTTACCTCGTGAGGATCAAATAAGATCTGAGGACTAACAGCTGTGGCAAAGACTCTAAGTCTATCCCTGAGAAGTTCATTTTCTTCTGAGCTCCTCTTTATTCTGTTCAAGAACGTCCATATTACTGATAAACTTCTTTGCCTGAAAAACTCTAAGGAAATTCTGAATGTTCCATTCCTGTGTGTGTAGACTAGTATCTGCCAGTCTTCAAGAATGTGATCCACTAGGATAGTGATGTAGTCCACTTCCTCTTTCAGAGCTTTCATGAAGTTGTCAATGTTGTCATTTGACTTTTCTAGACGCTCAATTATTGATTTCAGATGCTTGTCTTCAAATGGACCCTTTTGCTGTTTGTCCATTATTTCTCTTGCAGTATCCCATTTCTTTCCAATCTTGAGCTGTACATCTCTCTTCTTTTCTCTGACTGCTATGGCCCAGAGATTTTGCTTTTCTTGGCTTTCTTCTTTTTCAGCCTTTGTTCTTTCCATGACTAGAGCTTTCAGATTTTCAGTTTTTGCATGACTTGCCTTGATGTCTTCTTTTAGTTTCTTCATAGGCTGGATCAACTTCTTTTTCTTCTGGAAACAAAAAATCTTCATCAAATGCAATCTCTTCCTCAGCTCTGCAGTAGTCAGGAAAGTTTGATTCATCATGAGCACTGTCATCAATGAATTTCTCTTGATCATAAAACTGTTTTTCTGGTTCTGGATCATACGATTGAAATTGATCTTCAGAATACAGTTTATCTTTCCCTTTGCCTTGAGTAGAAGCCCCTTCATCTCCAGCTACTTTCTCTTTTGATTTCTCCCCCTTAGTTGAGGGATCCTCTTGGATTTTAGAAGCTTTAAAAGATGTCAACATTTTCTGCATAGTCAGATAGACTTGCTTCATTCCTTCATTCAAATGTGTCATTCCATCATCCAGTTTGCTGAATCTTTATGTAGAGATCTTTTCATTTTCAATGATTGTTAATGTCAAGCTTTTCTCAACCTCATCAATCTTTTCATGTAATTTGCTGACTTCTTTCATGTCTTCAGCAATAAGATTCTGTACACTCTGGATGTCTTGAGTTTTTAGAAGAATGGAGGTTTTGACATCATCAACATCTTTTCGTACTATTGTCAGCTGCTGTGTTACAGAGGCAGATGTAGATTTTTCTTCTGCTTGTGCTTTTACTTTTACCAACTCAGCCTGAACAATTTGCATTTCATTCTGGAGAGCTTCCATTTTAGATAATAGTTCACTGTGTGTGTGTGTGTGCAAGCATCTCACTTGCACTCCTGTTTATCTCACTATCACTCTGTGCATGTGTTTCACTCTGTGTTTGCCTCACATCACTCGTGTTTAGCTCCTTTCCAGATCCTGAAGCTGTACCTGCATATATAACAATAGCTTTTGAAGAGTCAAAATGCTCTTCTGATGCCTGTGAAGGCGCGTCCTCAACAAGATTAACTTGAAGTGGCTCCGCTACTGACGTAGCTACTCCGTGAATGGAGTCCCATCTCCCTCTATGGAGTGGTTGCCTCTCAAATCCACCAGTGGATTCGAGACCTTCTCGAAAGAGAACTTGATGAAAGAAATCCAGGGGAGTCACCACCTTAGACAATGTAATGACAGGCTCTTGAGAGTCTGTGGTGCTCCTTAGTACCTCAGAGGGTATCTGATGCTGCATTGCATCGAAAATGTCATGGTCCACAACATAGGTGGCATCCGACGAGTTTTCATTAAAAACATTTTCTTCAACAAATGTGCCCTCATGTGTTGGTATTTCTTCAAGTGAAGGTTCTGCTAGAGTGATTGCTAGCAGTGTGTTTTCCTCACTATCTGATGCTGTGGCCGAGCAGCGAATTAGATCACTTGGTTGAGCAAGTGTATCTAGAGAATCTTGGATGGCCATGTTAAAATCCATATCCCATTGACTGGAATAGGTAGAGGCTGCAGTTGTCTCAGGGTCAACTCTAGAAATTTTTGAAGGAGGAGACAGAGCTGCGGGTTCACTCACATCAGCACCAAGACCTCTAACTATTCTGACAGGTTTCTTCCTTTTTCTGACTTTTAATGAAGAGGAGGATGAAGGAGAAACTGTTTGAGGCTCTAATTCAGCTGGGGACGGAACCTGTGTGTTTTCAGGTTCGTAGCTGATATCCTGAAGTGTAAGACCATAATTATAGTCCGCCACAGATAAATCTAACAGAGCAGTGGATATATCTATAGGTATTGAACTAGAAGACTGTGATTGAGATATTACCTGTTGATCTTGTGCCACTTGATCGACATGCTGAGCAGCTTCAAGTAGAAGGTGCACAGGGTGATCCATTTGCATTGGCACTTGCTCTGGCTCTTGTTCCTGCACAGGATTAGCAATAAGATCTAATACCTCAGCCATGTAATCTGTTCTTTCCACTGGCACATCTTCGTACTTGGGGTTGTTGTGGAGCCTTGCAAATAAGTTGTTCTGAGAAGTAGGAGATTCTTCTACAGGACTATTATGAAATAAGGCTTTGTCTTCATCCATCAACAAATCATTCATGAACAGCATCAGGAACCTCGGATAGTAGACTTGAATGTCCTGTTCCCTGCTTTCTGGTTTCCCCATTTTTCTTATTATTTCTTTTAGAATCAACTTTCCAAAATTTATCCTCCTGTTGTGGGCCACAGAAAACCCTATTATTTGCAGTAGTGAAGATATATTGTTGAAGTTATTCTTTGTAGTGGGTGCAAAAACTTTGGCTAACGTCCCAAAGAAGTAGTCTCATTCGCTTACCAATCTGGACTTCGTCAATCTTACCAAATTGATCTCACCCTGATATCTAATGGAATAGAAAAACTCTAGAATTTCTGGTATAGAGGGTGGATCCATGAAGTTATCAGTTGGAAAGCCTAGAATCCTGTTCACGTCCTCTTCAGTCACCATATATTCATGATCTCCTATGCTGAATGAGAATTGAACTCTGCCTGCAGTACTCCTATTCCTAGCAGTGGAATACAGAGCCCTAAGTGCTAACACTTGCAACGGGGCGTCCAGAGTAATTGCAGTTCTTACAAGTGAATGTTCATTCATAAATACGATCCACGGTCGAAACCTCTCGACTGAGCAATTCACTGGATTAAAAAATCCTACAAAATTTGTCTTTACTAATTCACAAAAACCAGCAATTTTTCTTTAAACTATTACAATTAAACAAATTACAAAGTGCGATTACAAATTAAAAATAACAATTACAAGTCAAAATTCGAAAAATTACACTTAAAAATTAACAACCCTAATTGCTATTAATACCCAATTCGTCTTTTAAACACAGAATCACTTTAATCACTACACAACAGTTCTTCAGTCGTAAAAATCGCACTTAACTATGATTTAGTTCAAGAGTAAGAGCAATTAGTTCGATTTTTGTGAAAATCGGGCAGAGTTTTGCTTGGTATTGAACGATTTTACCACACTAGCAAGCAAAGATGCTTGTGAACAACGAATAGCAACTGAAATCAGTTGAAATGGAACAAAATCGATCGAATTTTGAGAGAGGGAAAAAAACTGTTCGAGTTTGTATGTATGTGTATATGACTGTGTGTAACTGATAAAGGCTCAGTATGACTTATGGGTAATCATAAGTCGGTATGACTTATTAATAAAAGAAGGAGAATAAAAAGGGCTCGGTATGACTTATTAATAAGTCATACCGAAAAAAAGCAACCTATTATTGATTTTTTTTTATTTTAAAAAAAACATAATAGAAATTTATCGGTATGACTTTTATTTAATACTCTCGGTATGACTTTTACTTTAAACTCTCGGTATGACTTTTACTAGAATAAAAAGTCATGCCGAAAATTTTGAAAATAAAAGACATACTGATATTTAAATAAAAGTCATGCTGATTTGCAATAATAAAATAGAATAATTACTTATATTAATAATTGTTTCTAAATTTGTAATAAAATAATAAAAATCTTATTCGAATATTAGATAAATTATTAATTATACACTAAATATTAACAAACAATACTTATTTAGAAACTTTAAGATAAATATCAATAATTTACATACTAATAAATTATTAAAGACATAAAATAAATATTTACATTATTAATTGTTCTAATTAATTTAAGAATTAAATTAATTCATGTTTGAATTAATTTAATAAGTAAATTAATTGATTAATTAATAACATAATCATTTATATTAATGTACAACAATAATTAGAGAAAATATACATTAATTACATAAATGCTTATTAAAGCTTAATTTAAACAAAAGTACTTATGCTCTAATTGAAATAATTATCTTTTAAGAATATTGATTTAAACTTAAGATAATTTTTCAAAAAATTCATAAGTCCTCGGATTTTATTAATTCAAGTGTCATAAACTCTTTAAATCTTAACATTTAATATTTATGAGCTTAAATTAATTCCTAGCAACCAAAAATTTAGCCAATGTTTAACATCCCTAATTCACTAACCAGCTTTGAGAAAGTGGATTCATCAAGTGGCTTTGTGAAGATGTTGGCTATCTGATCTTTTGTGGGTACAAAATGTAGCACCACAGTTCCGCTCATGACATGCTCTCTTATAAAGTGATACCTTATGTCAATGTGCTTGGTTCGCGAATGTTGAACAGGATTGTTGGAAATAGCTATAGCACTTGTGTTGTCGCAGAATATTGGAATTTTGTTCACCGCAAGTCCATAGTCATTTAGCTGATTCCTAATCCACAAGATCTGTGCACAACAGCTACGTGCCGCAATGTATTCTGCTTCAGCTGTCGAGGTAGATACTGAATGTTGTTTCTTGCTGTACTAGGATATCAACCGTCGTCCTAGAAACTGACAGCTTCCAGAAGTACTTTTCATGTCCATCCTGCACCCTGCATAGTCTGAATCTGTATAGCCAATTAGGTCAAAACCTGTATCCTTAGGGTACCAAATTCCAAGATCTGGTGTACCCTTTAGATATCTAAAAATTCGCTTAACAGCTATTAGATGAGATTCTCTTGGATCAGATTGAAACCTTGCACATAAGCATGTTGCAAACATTATGTCGGGTCTACTAGCAGTTATATATAATAATGAGCCTATCATACCTCTATAGCTTGTGATGTCAACTTTCTTACCAGTTTCATCTTTGTCAAGCTTCGTGGCTGTTGGCATTGGGGTTTTTGCCGGTGAAGAATCTTCTAGACTGTATTTCCTGAGAAGATCTCTTACATACTTTGATTGGCAAATAAAAATCCCATCTTCCTTTTGCTTTACTTGCAATCCAAGGAAGAATGACAGCTCACCCATCATGCTCATCTCATATCTACTCTGCATTAACTTAGCAAATCTCTTGCACAAGTTTTCGTTAGTAGAACCAAATATAATATCGTCAACATAAACTTGGACAAATATCATATCTTTATTATGTAATTTGTAAAAGAGAGTTTTATCTATGACACCTCTAGTGAAACCATTTTCAATTAAAAACTCAGAGAGAGTGTCATACCATGTCCTCTAGTGAAGATGTCGGCTATCTGATCTTCTGTGGGTACAAAATGTAGCACCACAGTTCCGTTCATGACATGCTCTCTTATAAAGTGATACCTTATGTCAATGTGCTTGGTTCGCGAATGTTGAACAGGATTGTTGGAAATAGCTATAGCACTTGTGTTATCGCAGAATATTGGAATTTTGTTCACCGCAAGTCAATAGTCATTTAGCTGATTCCTAATCCACAAGATCTGTGCACAACAGCTACCTGCCGCAATGTATTCTGCTTCGGCTGTCGAGGTAGATACTGAATGTTGTTTCTTGCTGTACCAGGAGATCTACCGTCGTCCTAGAAACTGACAGCTTCCAGAAGTACTTTTCCTGTCCATCCTGCACCCTGCATAGTCTGAATCTATATAGCCAATTAGGTCAAAACCTGTATCCTTAGGGTACCAAATTCCAAGATCTGGTGTACCCTTTAGATATCTAAAAATTCGTTTAACAGCTATTAGATGAGATTCTCTTGGGTCAGATTGAAACCTTGCACATAAGCATGTTGCAAACATTATGTCGGGTCTACTAGCAGTTAGATATAATAATGAGCCTATCATACCTCTATAGCTTGTGATGTCAACTTTCTTACCAGTTTCATCTTTGTCAAGCTTCGTGGCTGTTGGCATTGGGGTTTTTGCCGGTGAAGAATCTTCTAGACTGTATTTCCTGAGAAGATCTCTTACATACTTTGATTGGCAAATAAAAATCCCATCTTCCTTTTGCTTTACTTGCAATCCAAGGAAGAATGACAGCTCACCCATCATGCTCATCTCATATCTACTCTGCATTAACTTAGCAAATCTCTTGCACAAGTTTTCGTTAGTAGAACCAAATATAATATCGTCAACATAAACTTGGACAAATATCATATCTTTATTATGTAATTTGTAAAAGAGAGTTTTATCTATGACACCTCTAGTGAAACCATTTTCAAGTAAAAACTCAGAGAGAGTGTCATACCATGTCCTCGGTGCTTGCTTGAGTCCATAGAGAGCTTTGAAAAGAAAGTACACAAAATCAGCAAACTCTGGATTTTCAAAGCCAGGGGGCTGTTCCACATAAACTTCCTCTTCTAGCTTTCCGTTCAAGAATGTACTCTTCACATCCATTTGATAGACTTTAAAATTGGAATGTGCTGCGAATGCCAGAAATATCCTGATGGCTTCAAGTCTTGCAACTGGTGCGTAGGTCTCGTCATAATCAATTCCCTCTTCCTGGGAGTAACCCTTTGCCACCAGCCTGGCTTTGTTTCTTGTAACAATGCCATCACCGTCTAACTTGTTCCTGTATACCCATTTCGTGCCAATAACAGATCTATCTTTAGGCCTGGGTACCAGTGTCCAGACTTCTTGTCTCTCGAACTGATTGAGCTCTTCTTGCATGGCAAGAACCCAATCTGGATCAATTAGTGCATCTTTAATCTTCTTTGGTTCTTCTTGAGATAGAAAAACTGAGAATAAACATTCATTTGGGGTTGCACTTCTGGTTCTTACTCCAACATCTGCATCACCTATGATCAATTCAAAAGGATGATCTCTGCTCCATATCCTTTCCCTGGGTAGGTTTGATCTTGATGATTGGTCTCGAAATTCATTGTGATGTTGTGTTCTGCCAGTTGATCCTTCATCTCCCCCTGAGTTGCTGCCAGGATGACTTGTTGATCCACCACTGGTATTAGTAGAATCTCCAGTGTTGCCATTATTTCCACCACTATTACCTGGATCATTACCATCATTGTTGTCATTATTTCCTGCTGCAACCTCAGGTTCTTCTTCGTCATCAGAATGTGAGTCTGGATAATTATCAAATTTTAATGACTCAGAAGAATCTTCAGTTTGGATACTTGGGAGTTTTGTGTCATCAAAAGTTACATTGACACTTTCCTTCACTTGGTGCTGATCAATTATGTATACCCTATATGCTCTTGTTGAGTAACCGACAAAAATAGCTTCATGTGCCTTGGCCTCAAACTTGCCACGATGTCCATCTCCATCTTTTAGCACAAAGCATTTGGCTCCAAATACATGAAAGTACTTGAGAGTAGGTTTCTTGCCAGCCATTAATTCATAGGGAGTTTTCATATGATCTTTGTTGATCAGAGTTCGATTCTGAGTATAAGAAGTTGTATTAACTGCTTCAGCCCAGAAGTAGATAGATAACCTTGATTCACTTAGCATAGTCCTTGCAGCTTCAATCAGGGTTCGATTTTTCCTTTCTACAACTCTATTTTGTTGCGGAGTTCTTGGTGCTGAATATTGCCTTGTTATCCCCTTGTCTGAGCAAAAGTTATTCAGAACTTCATTCTTGAATTCTGTTCTATTATCTGATATGATTGCCCGGACAGGTAACTTTGAATCTAACTCAATCAGCTTTATATGATCAATCACCAAATGTGGAGTTTCATCCTTAGAGTTCAAGAATAAAACCCATGTATATTTTGTGAAGTCATCCACAATCACTAAGGCGTATTTCTTCCTTGATATAGACAGAATATTTACTAGACCAAATAAATCCATATGAAGGAGGTGAAGTGGTTCAGTGATGTTTGTAGTGTCTGTGCCTCTGTGAATTGCTTTCTTTGACTTCCCTTTCTGACATGCCTCACACAAGCCTTCTTGTGTAAATTCCATCGGAGGCAGTCCTCTCACCAAATCCCTCTTGACTAGAGAGTTTATTGTTTTGAAATTCAAGTGTGAGAGCTTCTTGTGCCATAACCAACTTTCCTCCGTTGAAGCTTTTGAATAAAAACAGTTTGCTTCAGCTTCAGTTCCCGAGTTGAAATCAGCTACGTACAAGTTTCCTTTCCTTACTCCACGCAAGGCTAGTCTGTCTTCTTTAGAATGAGCTATTAAGCATTTCTCCTTGATAAAGTTTACCTTGTATCCTTTATCACAAAATTGACTGACGCTGAGTAGATTGTGCTTAAGTCCTTCCACCAAAGAGACATTTTCAATGATAACATTTCCTGTATTTAACTTGCCATATCCCGTAGTCATTCCTTTGCTGTTATCTCCAAAGGTGACGACTGGGCCAGCTCTCTCAACCACGTCTGATAGCAGGGCTCTATCTCCGGTCATATGCCTTGACGATCCGCTGTCCAGGATCCATATAACTCGGTTTACCTTTTTAACTCCCTGCAATTATCAAACGGATTAATTCGTCTTCGGAGCCCAAAATTGATTGGGCCCGGCATACTTAAAGAATTGACCTTTGTCTGTTTTAACAACAGATCCTTTTCGAATAACATCATTTTCTTCCTTGACTGTTCCTACCTTCCTAAAAACAGTCTTAACAACTTTCAGTTTAGAATTAGGAATATATGATTCCTTCTTTTCAGGTGAAGGAGTCGCAGTCTTGGATTTAGCAAATTTACTATTGATATGCTGTCTAGGTGTCATGTTATCTTTCTTAGCTATCATGCGTTTAAAGTAAGCAGTCATAGCATTAAAAGCACATAACATGCAATTCATTATACCACATGGTCTATGGAAAGCATCAATAGTAGGCATGTTATTCAATATAGCAGGAGGCTTAACAGATTCTACTTCAATTTTCTCAGTATCTTTGAAGTTTTCACTAGAATGAAATTTATTGTTACTGTTCCTACTGTTCACAAATGTGTTGGGTCTGTTCATTTTATTCTTTAAGTCTTTTGCACCTACACCAGGTCTGGGGGAATCAGAAGTTCCCACATCTTTCACTTGTGTCTTTGGTGCACACCTCTCTTTCTAGACATTAACTCCTTTTATGTCCTTAACCTGTTCTCCTCTCTTCTTCTCTTCCTCAAAATCTTCCAACTGCATTTCATATGCAATCAGTACAGAGCTCTCAAGGATAGGTTCAGCTATCGGTGTTATGAAGAGAGGTTTTGGTGTGTCTTTAACAACATGTGGGATACCCCTTTCTACAACACTTTTTCTAAAGGGGGTTATGTTGCTTGGCTTTCCTACAGATTTATTGTACTCGAAGCCTATCCCAACTTTACGACTTATTTCTTGTTGGTCAACTAGGTTCTTTACAATATATGAGGAATTCTTATATGTAAGACACTTCTTCTTTTCTTCTTCTATCTGGTTTCTGAGATTGGCTTCTGTTACAACATGACAACTGACTTTACTGACTTGAACAGCTAAGTCTTCAGTCAACTTAACAGTCAACTTGTCATGATTTCTTTTTAACTGTTTAAAAACTTCAGTCTCATCAACTAACTCTTTGACTTTGAGTCTGAGTTTCTTAACCTTATCTCTTTCACCATCTAGTTCTTTACCTAGCAAAGCAAACATCTTAGGACAAGAAGGATTTACCTCTATTCCTCTGTCACGGGTGGGAGACAGTGATTCCTCTGATGAAGTCATAAGAGCAAGATTTCCTAGCTCTTCCTCATCATCGTTATCTGAATCATCGCAGCTTTTGCCTGCTGCTAGATAGGACTTTCCTTGATGCTTTTTCACGAGCGCATCATACTTCTCCTTGAGCTCTTCGTAAGACTCTCTCTTCTTCCCTTGCTTAGGCTTCTTGCACTCAGTTGCAAAGTGGCCTAGCTCATTACAGTTGAAGCAACGAAACTTGCTTCTATCAACTAAGCCGGTCTTGTAGCCGTTTTTCGATACTGCTGTCGAAGAACCTCCTTTTTGGAATCTTCCAAAATTAGGCTTACTTCTGAATGAGGAGTTTCTTCGGAATCTCATGTTGCCAAACTTCCTGGCAACCATAGCTAGAGATTCATCTTCTAGCTGATCTAGTTCTTCCAGTGAGTAGAAATCACCGTCTTCTTGTTTGTCAGAAGTATGTCCAAGTTCTGGAACCACATACTCTGTTGAACTGTTAGAAGGTGCAACAGCCTTCACTTCTTCTTTCTCTAGTGCTTCTACCATTAATGCCTTGGAGGAACTCAGTACCTTACCTCTTCCGTACATCTCTCTGGTTTGGATCTGTTCCAGCTCATAAATTTTTAAAACTCCGTAGAGTCTTTCTAGGGTTACCTCTTTCATGTCCCTAGATTCCCGGATGGCTGCAATCCTGTGCTCCAGATGCTCTGGTAAGGTCAGCAAAAACTTCCTGTTCACCTCTTGGTTCTGATAAAACTTTCCATTCATGTTGAGCTCGTTTATCAATTTGTTTAGTCTCTGAAACACCTCAGAGATACCCTCACCAGGGTTGGATCTAAACTGCTCATATTGGGTGGTCAGGATCTCCAGTCTATTCTCCTTAACTTCTTCAGTTCCCTCATTGATAATTTCAATTGTTTCCCATATCTGTTTTGCATTCTTGCAATTTACTACTTGGTTGTACATGATGTAGTCTAGGAATTCAATTAATATGAGCTTCAGGTTATTATCAAGGGACACAGCTTCTGTTTCCTCATCTGTATAGTCTGCCGGACTTTTTGGAAACTGTCTGTGGGGAATTACAACCCCATCAACCGTGTGTTCGAGAATAACTGATATAGGGGGTTCAACACCTTTGGCCATGACTAATGCATACTTGGGATTAGCAATCCCGATAAACAGTAGCATTTTGTGTTTCCACAAGTTGTAGTGTTCTCTGTCAAATTGTGGAATTTTGATACTAGTGACTTTCTGGGTACTCATCTTTAATAAGATTAAAAATTAAGTGTTTTAAAAAATATTTTAATTTTTGACTTAAACAATTTTTGATCAAAAATACTTTTTCAGAAAAAAAATTATTTCGAATTTAAAATAATTTTTGTGATCTGTATGAGTTCGCGGAATTTGATTTGGATCTGATATAAACTATATCAACCAGCTCTGATGCCAATTGTTGATCCCTAATATTGTAGAAGGGGGGTTGAATACAATATCTATTAATTATCGCGGAATATTGGATTTAAAATATTATTTTAAATTCACACGAAATATTAATTGAAATGACATACTGTTCAAGTAGAAGATATAATTTTAACTTGAAAAGTATTACAAATTTAATTATTAGAAAGTTTATATAACTGTTTAAAAGTTTAGAACGATTTTGACATGAATTGTTCGAGTTTAACAATTATATTCCAAACTTGCACAGAAATCTGTGAATATTACAATGTAGACAAATTTCTGAATTTGATCTGATTTTTCTAACTTCTTAACAATTGAACAACTGAAAAGTGAAGAGATCATCTCATATTTATAGAGATTTGAAATGGATGCTATGACCTTTATGAGTATGACTTAATTTCAAGAAATTAACCCTTATATGACTTCTGAAATTACTGGGCATGACTTTCTGAGCTCGGTATGACTTATTAAAACTCGGTATGACTTATCAAAAGGTCATACCTATGACTTATCAAAAGTTCGGTATGACCTTTTGAAAGTCATATCCGGATTTTATTTAATTAAATAAATCGGTATGACTTATTTTAATTAAACAAAATCAACTCAACATGACCTTTTCTAAAAGAAAACTCGGTATGACTTATATAGCTCGGTATGACTTATTTAAGTCATATTCGGTATGACTTATTTAATTCATATTCGAAATATATATATATATATATATAAGTCATATAAAATCATTTCTTTTCTAATAAATTAATTCTTCTTAAATTAATTAAATAATTTATAAATTAAATTAAATTCAACTTGAATTAATTTAATTAATCATAAATTAAATAATTAATTTACTTAGATTGTAGAATTAAAATATTATAGAGATCCGATTAAACTGCAGTCTTCTTGATTTCTCTTTGTCTTCTGATCTTGAAACCTCTTGATTTAAATGAAGAATAAATATTATTTTAGTTGACACACAAATGTACTGTCTGATTCATTTGTGTCATACTAATAAATATTCTCCATTTAATTACTTTTAAATAGAGGCATTCTGTCATTTCTTCTGCTTCACTGATTTCAATCTTCTTCTGGAATCTACTGTAGTAATCACTTGAAATCTTCTGTACCTTTTGTCTTCTATAGAAGTACTACCACAAATATTATTTTCACTGACGCTTGAACATATAAATGAACTTCTTCCAGTGTTGAGTAGCAATCCCACAAAAGACCTCTGATACTTAGATCCTCTGTGATTAGATGACTGTCTTCGTCTTGATTCCTGTTTAGTGTTTAGTATTTACTTCACTTTAATAGTTAGAGTTGAGTTGTCATCTAATTATTACAAATAGGCCTAGTCATATGCCTTTCACATACTGACAGTCTGACAGGATTTAGATAAAAAGCAAGAGTGATCCAGCAAAATGCTTAACAAGTATATGAATAATTGAAATTAAATCAAGATATGAGATATGTATAGAAAACGAAATATAAAACAGTTTATTATAAAAACTGAACAGTAAATAAATCACAGTTTGTCTCAAACTGAAACAATGCAGTATGTCATCAAAATGAATCAACTACTCAAAATCAATATATAATAGCCATGTTGGCAATATGGATTGGATACACAAATATAAACACTATTGCCCACTAATCAGGTTTCAAAAGTAATAGGACCCCTTTTATCGCTATCGGTACATTTCTATACTCATAGATATAATAAGGATTTCTCAATAGGTACCAAATAGGCAAGTAATGTTAGCCTATAGGAAGATGGATTGATTATCATATCCTTCTTAAAAATGTTTGACCCCTTACATCGGGCCTCCTATGCAATTGCTGGACCCCATACATCGGGCCTCAAAAAATTCCTATACAATAGAGCAACCCAAACAAAATAAAGGTATGCATAATTTTAAATACAAGTCATATACCCATTATTTACTACAATAATACCAGATATGACGTGTTTATTATATTCAACTTCCAATACTCAAAGTACGAATAACAAGTAACTCTGATGCACAGAATAAAACATGAATCATAAATAGTTCTGAACAATAACTATTTATCTTGATATGAATAATCGAAACAGTAAAACAAAATTGTTTAGGATGATCAAGGAGAAAAGACTTGTCTGATGTATAAGTTGTCCTAAGCTTGAATGGGATAACTACACTGCTCGTCTATCTACGATCTCGCTCATATCTACAAATAAAATATTCTAATTTTAGATTCTAGTGTCTACATGTGCGTTCTATTAATAACGAACACCAAATAATAGTTAAATAATAATTAATATCAATTAGCAGACAAGTAAACACATATATCATGTAACAGATAAGACTAACAAATTAAAAAGCATCCAAAGAATTAAAAGTAAACTCTAACATATTATTTGAGTCGAAGTAGACAATTATTATCCATTCTGGATAATGATTGGATCCCAAAATATTTTATTAAATATTAATCCGGATTTATAAATAAATTAGGGGATTGAGTCTATTTTTAGAATTACCAGATTATTTTTAGGGTCTCAACCAAATTTGGTTCGTTTAAAACGGTTAAAAGGATAATTAAATAAATAAAAATAAATAAATCATTTTTATTTCTCAAAATAATTAAATCCAATTATTTTTAATTATATTCAAATTATATTTAATTAATTAAATTAATTGATTAAAATAAATTAACTAATTAATTATAATTAATTAAACTATTATCTATATAAATTAAAATAATTAAATCAAATTGTTTTTGAAATATAAACTATTTATTTTAAATGCTTAAAAAAATTCGAAATAAAAATAATTTCTAACATAATTTTTAGAATTAAAATAGATTTTTGAAGATAATTTGGAAAACAAAGTTTAGAAACACAATTACAACACCCCTGATTTCTATGTCGCGTGGACTATTTTTGTGACAGGATGATCATATAATAAGCAAATTTATAGGCAAAACAAGTGTACTATTTTCAGGAACAAAACAGATCATATGGAGAAAATAAACATGCACTACAATTATGCACTAAAAACCACATGTTAGGTTCTAAATGCATTCATGAAAACTACAGAACTAGACTGAACACAACTCACATAATTCAAACATGCTTGTAGACCATTAATCATGCCAGATAGTAAGAATTTCATCTAGTTATAGCAGATAGGTCACTGACAGAGTAACAAAATATTATACATATGCAATTAAGAACAAAAACTCACAATTATACACAAGTAACACACATTTCTATTTGCTAAAGAGGGTAATATTATAATTACCAATCAGTTGAGATAAAGGCACTTCAAAGACAAATTACTCAAGACAAGCATATTGCAAATTAAGTTTTAATGTAATGAAGTCTATGTGAATGCTAGGAGTGGCCAGTTGATCTAGAAACAGATCAAGGAGTGCTCGTAGAAAACTTCAGGCAGTCCCTAATCAAGTGGCATTTGTGTGCAAATTATGCCCTAGTATGATGAACTTAAAATGATTCTCAATAACTATACAAACAAACAGCTCTCACTAATTTAATTCAAATATAGATCAATTTTTACCTTATCTATTTATCAGACATATATTTCAATCAAGATCAACAATTTCAAGACGTAATCGATTTCATTAATAGAACTACACATAGCAACTAGCAAGACACCTCATCATGCAAGTTTAGGCACCAAGCCTGCCAGCTACTAAGACATAATGAGATTATAGGGTCAGGTTGTGTTACTAGCAACAGATATGAAAAATAACAAGCGAGTGAAAAACAATTTTTGTCTAATGAAAATACATATGGAATTCTTTATTGACGAAACAAATCCTGCAACTCTACAAGTACCATATGTATATCATGTAGGATCAATTTGCAACATCTTAACTCAGACTCCAGATAGACCACAAATAGAACTTGTAACAGGACATTAACTTAGCAGGCAGTCAATGTCAGGATGGTGTATCAACCAACTATTATCATGAATAAGATCTTCAAAACAGTTCATCTAAGTTACTCCACTAAACTCAATCAACTTGAATGACTAGACCAGACATGCATAGTATCAGAATTAAGATTCAATTTTCACAAAACTCAAATTAAGACCACAATCTCACACAAATCATTATCAATAATAAAGTTGTCACATAGATGAATTAAAGTTCTAGGGTTTGTGCATCATACCAGAGCACGAATATACATAACAGAACATAATAATAAGATTTAGGTAACCAAAAACTCATAACCTGCAACAACTGCCAGCGCAAAACAAGCAACATATTACACAAACGAGCCATCAAGCGGCTAACACGGTCAACTCGAAAACAAAATTTGGTGACCAAAACCCATTGTAACAGTTAGCAAATCAACACCCAAACGTAGCTTATGACGCCAGGAGTATATGTACATAAACCATCTACACAGATATTAAGTAACTTGGCCAAAAAAGAGGAACAACGGTGGTCAGGGATGAATTTTCTGGTGACCCCGTGTTTGTCCCTAAACAACTATCAAAATATACTACCAAACTCCCACAACAACAATCTACACATACATATCATTTATATTAACAAACAATCAACCACCAACGACTTAGAAATTAGACAGAAAGACATTTAAGCATGAACTGTGTATACACCAATTTTGCAATCAAATTATGCATATATTCACATAGTACAACTCATGGGCTTCACAGCGGATCTTCGTATGAAAAATAAATGGATTCCAACATCACCTTAAACCTGGCTTTGATTCCAAGAATCGTTATGAACCCTAATTGGTGTGTTTATCCCTAAATCAAAAACCCAGCTGTTGCATTTTTACTATTTTTAGTAAGTATAATTAAAATTTCAATAAATCAAAACTATTTATATTTTTAGAAAATTTTATGGGCTTAATTTTGATTAAAAGCTAAATTACCCCATAATTAAAATAAAATGTCCAAAAATATTTTTTATGGGATAAATATAAAAATAAATATTTTTAAATAATTATAATATATATCAAAATTCCCCAAAAATTATGAATGGTCCAAAAATAATAAAATAAAGTCATTTTGAGGATTTTAACATTTCCATAAAAATAAAGAAATAAAAACAAGGTCTCTAGTCCTCTATAGGGGATGAGCCTGATAATCATAAATCAAAATAATTTATTCTAACGAAACAAAAATAAAAGTAAAATAGAATAAAATATTTTAAACTACACAGAAGTCACATAACACATAACAGGTAATTTTTCTATTTATTAAAAATCCTAACACAAATAAATGCATATATATAAAACAATAATAATAATAAATTTTTGACATCCTAAAAATTATATTAAAAACATATTTAGCTATTATAAAATACACGTAATTTTCTCGGGCGTTACAATATTCCCCCTTGATCCTGTCCCCAGAATCCACTTAAAAAAATAGATGAAAGTACTTAGCTGGCATTTCCCTTTCTAATTACCAGGTTGATTCCTCAACAAAGGGATTCTTCACGATATCCTAGCTAAAGGTACTGTCTTATTCCTTAATACCATATTTTATGATCTAATATTTATACAGACCGTTCTACATAACATAAGTCAAGTTGAATATCTACAGGCTCATATTAAAAGTTCGGGCCTTGGGCTGAGTTGCATTGCCGGACCCTGTAGCTTTATTTGGATTTCCCTAATTGTCATTGATTTTGCAGTCCTTTGCCAGATGACTTTTGTTTCCACACTTGTGACATTTAACTCTGACAGGTACTGATAAACTGCACATAGTGGCGTAGTGACCCTTTTTCCCACATTGGTAACACGTCACATTAGTTAGGTCACACACTCCCCCATGATTTCTTCCACAATTATTATACGGTGGTAGTGGTGGTTGCATTCTCTGCTACTGATTGTTGTTAACGAACCGTTTCACTTGCTAGTGGTTATTATTCTGGAATTGATTCCCTTGATTTCCAAAGTTCTAACCTCCATTCCTTGATCCACTATTTCCCTTGAACTAGAATCCTGGTCGGTTGTTAAAATTGTTCTGAAATCGGCTCTGTTGCTGACTCCTCGATTGGTTATCAAACTTCCTTTTTTTCCCGTTCTTCTCCTTCTGGGTCATATCGATTTCTACTTCTATGATCATTGCCTTCTGTACTACGGCCGTGTAGGTGGTTAATTCGAAAATAGCCACCCTTACTTTGGACCCACGCCTTCAGTCCTTGCTGGAACCTCTTGGCCCTTTTCTCGTCCATATCCACAATTTCTAGTACAAACCTAGTTAACTTAGTGAACTTAGCTTCATAACTTGTAACATCGGTTTCCTGCTTTAGTTCTAAAAACTTGATCTCCATTTGATTTTGCACGAACGCGGAAAGTACTTCTCCAAAAATAAATCATTAAATCTCTCCCAAGTAACTACTCTTGCTCCTTCTAGTGCCTTCCATGACTCCCACCAGTAATTTGTCTCTCCTTTCAGGAAATAGCTTGCAAACTCAGTCTTCTGATTCGCCTCTACTTTCACCAATGCAAAATCTTTATCTATCTCCTTCAGCCATGTTCTGGCTTCTACGGGATCTAATGCTCCCTGAAACTCTAGAGGTTTCACAGATTGAAATGCTTTGAAAGTTACAACTCACTAGGCTAGCAGTTGTTGTTGCTGACGTGTAAGATTATCAGTTTGTTGACAAAACAGTTCAAGTATTTGCTGCATCACATTGATATTTCTCGGCTCTACCGGATTCCCTTGACTATTGGAATTCCCTGAACTACAGGCTTTCCCTGCGCCATGGGATTCTGATAATTGTTCTGATTTCCCAAGTCATTCTCGATCACGTTTGGATTGGCCATGTCTCTGCTAATACACAAACTAGTTCTTTAGTAATTGGCTACACATATTTTTGATATAACATTTATCATGGAAAGACATGTGTAGAAAAGAAAAATAAATTTTCCCTTTTTAAACAAAATTATTTTTCCATTAATGTTATCAAATCATGCCACACAATTACTAATTTACTCGAATGCTGGTGATAAAAGCACATTGGAAAATAAAACATGAATCTACAATACAAAATCGTTGTCGATATATATATATATATATATATATATATATATATATATATATATATATATATATATATATATATATATATATATATATATATATTTACGTGGGATACAACAGATCATCTGAATAGCCTACAACATCCTGCTCCCAGGACATTTTACTAGAAAAGATGTCGGCTATATATGCTCAAAATTCCGACATACCTCCTACTACAAACCGAACACTACCACACATAGGCATCACTACCATACATAGGTATCACAACACAGCTCATAACATAGGCTTAAGCTAAAAATCAAATATAACCCTATCTCAAATGAATATAAACTCATCTCATATGATCTATCAAATCTTTAACGGTCTATATTTCTGCTTATTTCAGTGACTGCCAACCTGTAGCTCTGATACCAACTGTAACACCCTCCAAATCCGGGGTCTAGATTGGGGAGTCACCAAATAATAATAACAATAATAAAATAATATAAACCAGAGGCACAATAAAATAATATAAATCAAGTGTGCACTAGCCCACCAACAACCATTAATAATAAATTAATAAACTAGAGTCGCACTGACCTCGCCAACAACTAAGGATCGCTAACATGTTATAGTATGAAATTAAGCAGCTGAAACTAAAAGTAAATCTAAATAATTTATTAAAAGCCCACAACTAATCCACAAACTAAAATCCATAAGTCTAGATATGTTTTAAGTCTAGGTTCAGTTTTATTACAAGCACTATCTACAGACATACTAAAACAACTAAATACTTGGGAGACTCGAGAAGCGAGCGGTCCCGACACCTATCTCTCGCTATGCCTGCTAGAACTGCTTGAATGGCTCACACTGACAGTCTGACAGGATTTAAATAAAAAGTAAGAGTGAGCCAAATAAATTCTCAACAAGTATATGAACAATTGAAATTAAATCAAGATATGAGATCTGTATAGAAAATGGAATATAAAACAGTTATTATAAAAACCGAACAGCAAATAAATCACAGTTTATCTCAAACTGAAACAATGCAGTATGTCATCAAAATGAATCAACCGCTCAAATTAATATATAATAGTCATGCTGGCAATATGGATTGGATACACAAATATATACACTATTGCCCACTGATCAGTTTCAAAAGAAATATGACTCATCTATCGCTATTGGTACATTTCTATACCCATAGATATAACAAGGATTTCACAATAGGTACCAAATAGGCAAGTAATGTTATCCTATAGGAAGATGGATTGGTTACCATATCCTCCTTAAAAATGTTAGACCCCCTACATCGGGGCTCAATAAATTCCAATCCAATAGAGCAACCCAAACAAAATAAAGGTATGCTTAATTTTAAATACAGGTCATATCCCCATTATTTACTACGATAATACCAGATATGACGTATTTATTATAATCAACTTCCAATACTCAGAGTACGAATAACAAGTAACTTTGATGCACAAAATAAAACATGAATCATAAATAGTTCTGAACAATAACTATTTATCTTGATACGAATAATCGAAACAGTAAAACAAATTTTTTTAGGATGATCAAGGAGAAAATAATCGCCTGATGTAGAAACTGTCCTAAGCTGGAATGGGACGACTACATTGCTCGTCTATCTACGATCTCGCTCGTATCTACAAATAAAATATTCTAATTTTAGATCCTAGAGTCTACCCATGCGTTCTATTAATAACAAACACTAAATAATACTTAATAAATAAGTAATATCAATTAGGAGATGAGTAAACACATACATCATGTAACAGATAAGACTAACAAATTAAAAAGCAGTCAAAGAATTAAAAGTAAGCTCTAAAATATTATTTGAGTCGAAGTGGACCATTATTATCCACTCCGGATAATGATTGGATCCCAAAATATTTTATTAAATTTTAATCCGGATTTATAAATAAATTAGGGGATTGGAACTATTTTTAGAATTACCGGATTATTTTTTGGGTCTCAACCAAATAAGTTTCGTTTAAAACGGTTAAAGGGATTATTAAATAAATAAAAATAGATAAATCTTTTTTTTCTAAAAATAAATAAATCCAATTATTTTTAATTATATTCAAATAATATTTAATTAATTAAATTAATTGATTAAAATAAATTAACCAATTAATTATAATTAATTAAACTATTATCTATATAAATTAAAATAATTAAATCAAATTGAATTTGAAATAAAAACGTTTATTTTAAATGCTTAAAATATTTTTCGAAATAAAAATAATTTCTAATATAATTTTTAGAATTAAAATAGATTTTTGAAGATAATTTAGAAAAGAAAGTTTAGAAACACAATTACAACACCACTGAATTCTGCGTCGCGTGGACAATTTTGGTGACAGGATGATCAGGTAATAAGCAAACTTATAGGCAAAGGAAGTGTACTATTTTCAGGACAAAAAGAGACCATATGGAGAAAATAAACATGCACTACAATTATGCACTAAAAACCACATGTTAGGTTCTAGATGCATTGCTGAAAATCAAAAAACTAGACTGAACACAACGCACGTAATTCAAACATTCTTGTAGACCATTAATCATGCCAGATAGTAAGAATTTCATCTAGTTATAGCAAATAGATCACACACACTGTAACAAAATATTATATATATTCAATTAATAACAAAAACTCATAATTATACACAAGTAACACACATTTCTATTTGCTAAACAGGGTAATATTATAATTATCAATCAGTTGAGTTAAAGGTACTTCAAAGAAAAATTACTCAAGACAAGCATATTGCAAATTAAGTTTTAATGTAATGAAGTCCATGTGAATGCTAGGAGTGGCCAGTTGATCTGGAAACAGATCAAGGAGTGCTCGTAGGAACCTCCAGGCAGTCCTTAACCAAGTGGCATTTGTGTGCAAATTGTGTCCTAGTATGATGAACTTAAAATGATTCCTAATAACTATACAAACAAACAGCTCTCACTAATTTAATCCAAATATATATCAATTTTCACCTTATCTATTTATCAGACATATATTTCTATCGAGATCAACAATTTCAAGATGTAATCGATTTCATTAATAGAACTACACATATCAACTAGCATAGACACCTCATCATGGAAGTTTAGGCACCAATCCTGTCAGTTACTAAGACATAATGAGATTACAGGGTCAGGTTGTGTTACTAGCAACAGATATTAACAAACAATCAACCACCAACGACTTAGAAATTAGACAGAAAGACAGTTAAACATGAAATGTGTATACACCGATTTTGCAATCAAATTATGTATATATTCACATAGTACAACTCATGGGATTCACAACGGATATTCATATTAAAAAAATGGATTCCAAAATCACCTTAAACCTGGATTTGATTCCAAGAATCGTTATGAACCCTAATTGGTGTGTTTATCCCCAAATCAAAAACTCAGTTGCTGCGTTTTAACTATTTTTAGTAAGTATAATTAAAATTTCAATAAATCAAAACTATTTATATTTTTAGAAAATTTTAGGGGCTTATTTTTTATTGAAAGCTAAATTACCCCATAATTAAAATAAAATACCCAAAAATATTTTTTATGGGATAAAATATAAAAATAAATATTTTCAAATAATTATAATATATATGTCAAAATTTCTCAAAAATTATGAATGGTCCAAAAATAATAAAATAAAGTCATTTTGAGGATTTTACCATTTCCATAAAAATAAAGGAACAAAAACAAGCTCACTAGTCTTCTATAGGGGATGAGCCTGATAATCATAAATCGAAATAGTTTTCTCTAACGAAACAAAAATTATAGTAAAATAGAATAAAATATTTTAAGCTACACAGAAGTCACATAACACATAACAGGTAATTTTCCTATTTATTAAAAATCCTGACACAAATAAATGAATATATATATATAAATAATAATAATAAAGTTCTGACACCCTAAAAACTGTATTAAAAGCATATTTAAATATTATAAAGTACACGTAATTTTCTCGGGCATTACACAAATTATAAATCTTATTGACCTAATTGAAAAGAAAAAGGTTAAACAAGAAGAGGATAAGATGATCTTAGAAAAGATGAAGAAGTTTATGAATCATCAGATCTCTGATTTTGTAAATGAGGAATTGAAGAAAAAGAAGAAAGAGGATGAAGACAAGGATCAGGACAAGAATGATAAGAAGCTTGAGTCCAGGAGTGATAAGGGAGGAAAGAAAGATGACAAGAAAAAGGAAAGTGAGGACAAGAAAAAGAGAGAGGATTCTGTCAAAGAAAATAAATATGAAAGGAAGAAACCATCCAAGCAGCAAGCTGTTGGTGTTCATACTAGTACACCTAACAAAATTTAGGGTGCTAATATGGCTCTAACAGTTATTGAAACTGCTATTGTTTACCCAGATAAGTAAGCTATTACAGAAGGGGGTTGAATGTAATAGTACCAGTAAATCGATCAAGAACACAAGTATGTAAAAGATTAACACTGATATGTATTAAAGATAATGAATAGGTTACAAAACTCTCTTAAGAAGTTCTTTGTTCTCAAGAGCTGCTAGGTTATAAAAAATAAGATTTGCAAATATTACTTTGATGTTAACCTATGCCTGTGTTTATATAGACACAGTTACAACTCAGTTACATATCAGATTAGAAATAGAACAGCTTTACATAAGGAAATAGACTTGCATTAGGATTCCTTCTTACTATCCTATTCAGATTCTGATTTGAATTGCTTCCTGACAAACTCTGTCTTGCAAACTCTATCGATTGTTATTCTTTGATAGAGCATTCTCTGCTACAGTAAACTCTGATTGAGTATTTTCTGATAGAGTAAACTCTGACCGACAACTCCTTAAACTCTGATGACGTCAGCAGTGTAAACTCTGATTTATATTCTCTGACAGCCATCAGTGTTTGCATTCCTAACAATCTCCCCCAATTTATGCCTTAAGAATTAAAACATAGATTTCACTTATGATGTCAGAAATCAGAGACAAATGCATCATAGTTTGTTTACCCTTCATGATTCAGATTCTTCTATAGGAGAAATCTTCTTTCAGAAATTGATTCAGGAGCTTTTCTTCAGCACTTTTCAATAGCTCAGCCAGTTTCTCCTTTAATTCCTTCATTTGCTCAGAATAATGATCTATTTGAAATATCGCAGCCCTTAGAGCATAAATTGATGATATTTTCATTCTTTCATCCAGGACAATGCAACAGGCCTTCATACCATCATGATTTAAAATTAGTGTAGGTATCCCTAACACCATTTTGACCCTTGCATCTCATTTCCTCATATAGCTCTTCTTGTTCCATCTTCAAGTATATATCCACGCTCATATTCTTCAGAATTTATCATCATCAGCCTTTCATTCTTCTTTTTCTCAGATATCACTCCTTCAAGAATTTTCACCCATCTAGAAGTAACTTCATTTTCATCATTAAGAAGATATAGAACATGTTCAAGCTCTTTAGATGCTTTTTGAATTGAAACTTCTTGAGCAATATTCAAAACTCTTTCATCCTCTAAGAAATAAATGAGCTTCTCCTTAGCTTGAGCACCATCAAAGATATCCTTCACAATGTTAACAGAGATTAATTTGTCCAGATGTTCTTGAGTCAACTCTTCCTCGTGTTTATCTTTCAATGAAAAATGATCTCTGAAGATATTTGCTTCTCCCCTGTAGACCTTAGCATGTGAATCACCAATACCACCTTTGTCTTTTCCAAGCCTGGCATTGAGAGTCAAAGTTTGAGTCTTTGTCCACTGAAGATCAGATCTTTTATTCCTTATCAGAGATTGTTGATGTTCATCCTCATCATCAAAGCTTGAGCCACTTAGAAGAAAAGTTGTTCTAGACATAGTGAGAGGAGTCTTTGGCTTAGCTAGAGCTTTTTGTTGAATTATTGAAGATGATCTTGTTTGAATTTCTGAGACTGGTTTTGATTGAGCAACTGGCTTTGGAGTTTCAATTGATTTGATTTGAACATGCTTAGATTCTAATTTCTTCTGTTGAGCAATTGCCTTTTTCTAAACTGGACCTTTCTTCACATATCTTCTCTTTTTCTGGATTTGGGCACTGTCAGTACCAGATTTCTTTAATTCAGCTTCCACATCAACTGGATCTAATCCTGGATTTTCTTCTTCAAATAGCTTCCTTGCCAGTTCTGCATCTTTCAGATTTTGTTCTTTAATTTTCTCAGGCTTCTCTTCTTCTTCAAGCCTCTTTGCTAGTTCCAAGTCAGTTTCTATCAGAGTTTGCTGTTTATTAGAGATTAACTGTTTGTCAGAGTTTGATGTCATCAGAGTTTGAGTGGTTGAAGTTTGACCAATCAGAGGTTGCTGCTTCAGATTTTGTTTTCCCTCCTTATGACTCCCTTGATCTTCATCATCAGGTTTGTCAAGTTATTGTGCAGCATCTTCCTTGCATTTGTTTGAATCTTTCTCCCCCTTTCTGACATCACTCCTTGTTCTCACAGTAAAAATTTCAACTATTGTATGTAGAATTCCCTGCATAGAACTGATAGAAGTAGAAATATTATTAACTTTAGCTTCCAATGCCTCCTGTTTTGCTGAAACATTTTTGAGTTTTAACTCCGGAGAATGATGAGATGTTGTAATAGCAGATTAAACAGAAGTAGAGGATTTGTTTATAGATTCCTTTAGTTCACCAATTTCATTGTGAAGTCCCTTGAACAACACAGTAGTAGCCTTCAATATTGACTTCATCTCATCAGAGTTTATATCTTTATCAGCTTTACTTATCAACTCATGAACATGTGACCAAGAGATGAATTCATTTGATTATTTCCATGAACTATCCCAAACTTTTTGTCTGTGAGAATTTATCAATACATCTTGAGATGGTTCTGCCTTAGAAGTGAAATCTCTCTTTACACCTTCAGCATCTAGAGCAACTTCAATATCTCTTTTAAGTTTCTCCACCACCAGGTAATCAGGATACTCCATTCTCAGTCTTTCATGTGCATCATGAGAATTTACTAGCAACTTCTTGGTATTTTACCTTTATGTATAGGAGACTGACAGGTCTGTAACTTCTTCATCAGTAAAAATAGGCTCATCAGAGTCTGTGTCCTCCCCATAAGAGTTTATAGCTTTCTCAGAGTTTAACAAAGGATCAGAGTTTGCAACAGATAAACTCTGAGTACCTGCAAAAGATATGGAACATCCTAAATCACTCTTATTATTTAAAGTAATCTCATTACTTCTCACATCACACATATCATAACTTTTAAGAGTTAGATTTTTCTCACTAGAAGTAGCTAACTTCTTTCTCAATTCTACCTCACCTCTTGCCAGATCCTGTGTCTGCCTCTCATTAATACTGTTTTTCACACATTTTACCTCAGACTCACTAGAAAGCCTCAACACACAATGTCCTACAGAAATAAGAGGTGGCTGAGAAAGGTTGACTGTAGTTACATGATTAGGGGTACTCTTTTCAGGACTATTCATGATCATTCTAGCAGTTAAAATAGGAAAGGTAAAATCTGAACTTATACTATCAGAGAATGTATATTCTGAAGAAAAATCAGAGTTTATACCTTGAGTTGTGGATGTGGATGTTGTCCTCATTGGTTGTACAGATATTGGTTGTACCATAAGAGCATCAGAGATTGCCAGTGGACCTTCATCAGAGTTTGTCTATCCAACATTAGAGTTTTGGTCTACAATCATAAAATGGATGATTGGTTCTTGTGGGACCTGAGTCATAACTTCAGCTGCTTCACCACTTTAAGGTGAAGGTTCTGTTGGGCTTGACTCTGCCATAGATTGGCCTTCAGCATCAGCAACAATAAGGTCTTCTAGAATAGGTTGAATGTCTGGATCCAAACTTTGATTGGATGGTTCTTGTGTGGCTGGGGCCTTAACAACTTCTTCAACCCTTTAAGCTGAAGGTTCTTATGGGTTGTACCCCTGATTTAAGCTGGCTTCATCTGCTGGAATAGTGGTTGCTGTTGAACTTTGATCAACAGGTTCTTGTGTGCCTGGCCATGTAGAGATTGCTATCTCACTTTGAGAGATAGGTCCTTGTGTATCCTGGCCAAAAGTGACAGACTTCCTCTTCTTTCTTGAAAATTGTTTAAAACTTGGAGAGGCAGATGATTTAGACTTCTTATCTTCCATCTCTTTCCTTACTTGTTCTACCAACTCCCTAACCCTTTCATAAGAAATCTCCTTGATAATTTTCTTAGGTGAATTTGTAGGAGAATCAGATATTGCTACAGGAACAGCTTCCTCTAGAGTGACATATGGCCCATCTTTCAAATAATTGTGTTGTCGCTCCTGTTCTGCCATGAGCCAAAGATCATTTAGATTTTCCAAATTTTTCCTACAGACTGTCTTGTCAATAGTAGCCCCTCGTCTAATACGTTCATGGTTATAAGGGGCAAATTTATCCACCAACCAGCTTTTGACTTGACATACCGAATAATCATGTTCTAAATTGGAACTAGTAATCCAGGTTCCTTCCAAGGAATATTTTCCTTCCAGCAATGCCATGCTTCAATAGAATTTCTTAAGACATCAGAGTTTGGCTCAGAGTTTAGGATGTCTTCAATCTTGAGATTTTGGTTGATCAGAGATTAGGACATCAAAGTTTATTGCTGCATCAGAGTTTAGTCCTTCAGTGTTTGCAGCCTTGGCTAATCTTCTCTTCTTCTTCTTCATCTCAGGCATTGGATTCACTGTGAATGGCTTCATAAAAGGTGCAGGAGGTATCTCAGAAGTCTGTTCAATAGTCTTTCTCTTAGCAAAAACTAACCCTTCATCAAAATCTGAATCTTCATCAATCAATTTTCTCTTTTTAGGAGAAGATTCTTTCACTGACTTCCCTTTCCTTTTGCTTGTACTCTGTTGAGAGGTGTGTTTTACAACTACAGCCTTTTGGGAGAATGTAAAGGTTGGCAAAAATGTTTGGGTTTCAGTGTTTGGAGAGTGGCTTGGGTTTGAATCAGAGGGTGCTAAACTCTGATTCACAACCATAGAGAGAAAATCCCTTCCATACATGGTAGGCATTCTCTAATTTAAGAGAAGCCTGACCCATGTGTGATAAAAGAGAGGAGAGAGATTACCTTTCTTAGCATTCTTCCTAGCTAGGTCAGCAGAAATTCTCTTATTCATACAAAAACTAGCTAAACTCTGATCAGTCTCAAAATTTACATCAAATAACAAATGATTAAAAAATAACTGAATAAATCTAGCAAAATATATAGTATGAGCATCATCATTTATTTTGCTAGCCAGCTGCCTAATTATTAAACAAGGGAAATTAAAATTGAGATTATGGGTCAGAGAATACCCAATCTGTTGTGCTAGCTGTGGGATTGCATTAAAATCTGTGCACTTGCCTGTGAAGGCTCTTGTAATGTAATCGAAGAAGAAACTCCATTCTCTTCTAAGATTTGGTCTTGTAAGGCTTCCCAACTTTGATAGGCTTCATCCAGAGCCTATAGACCTGAAAAATTCTTTAATATGTTCATCTTCCACCATATCATCATACACAGCCACTACTGGAAGATGAAAGGCTTGTCGAACTACAGCTGGAGTGATCAAGTGCTTGCCATTGCAGTTAAACGTGATGATTGGTTCTTCATCATCACCTGCATTGTTTAACTTTGCAGACGACCATATTCTTATCAAGGATTGAGTAGAAAAATTTAAAGGCTCTTGCAAAGCATAGCCAATATAACTCTGCAATAAGAAATCTTGAACGACATGATAATCTTCAGGTGCATCAGATTTATTTAATAGAGAAATATAGTTGGTGGAAGCAAAAGTATAGTTTTGGAAGGTTTGTCCTTTGGATGCCATTTGAAACAATAAGGTTTTGCAGGTTGGAGCAGTTAGGGTTTATGTGCGAGAGCAAATGAAGAATAATAATTGATTAACACAAAGTGACAATAAGAATTAAACTGTGCCCTTTCATTTGCACATACCCTGTAGTGGGACACGTGGCAAAAACTGATTAGATGAGCAATTATTAGTACAAGTCTCAAAGATACAGCAAGTGTGTGTATATCTGTCTAAGCATATGAACCTTCTTTCGTGAGATACACGCGCCTTACAACAAGTCCAATCAGAGAATGATAATTATGATATAACAAATATGAAATATGATGTCATAAATATAATCTCAGAGTTTACCACTTAAACAGAGTTTATCAAGCAGAAAATTAGATTTTATATGAGTCAGAGTTTAAAATGAACTGTCAGAGTTTACCACATACTCTGACAGAGTTTACCATAAACACTGATAATTTGTGATCAGAGATTAGATGTTGCAATGATCAGAGTTTACTCCATTTTTCATTAGAGTTTACCACATACTCTGACATATACTCTGATTATCTGAAACTTGCTAAGTCAAGTTGAGCCACTTGTCACCATCCCTAATTCAGAAAAAAAATCAGTTAAATGTTGCTTCAGGAAAAGGCTTAGTGAATATATCTGTTAATTTTTGATCTGTGGGAATAAAATGTAATTCAATTGTGCCTTCCATAACATGTTCCCTTATGAAATGATATCTGATACTGATGTGCTTTGTCAGAGAATGTTGAACTAGATTTTTTCTCATTGTAATAGCACTTTGATTATCACAATAAATAAGAATTTTAGAAAAGTTCAAACCATAATCCAATAGTTGATTTTCCATCCATAAGATCTGTGCACAACAGCTTCCTGCAGATATATATTCAGCCTCTGTTGTTGATGTTGAGATTGATTTCTACTTCTTGCTAAACCATGATACAAGTCTTCCACCTAAAAATTGACAACTGTCACTTGTGCTTTTTCTGTCAATTTTGCATCCTGCAAAGTCAGCATCTGAATAGCCAATTAATTTAAAATCAGACTCTCTAGGATACCATAAGCCAAGATTAATAGTACCCTTGAGATATCTGAAAATCCTCTTTACAACTATCAAATGAGGTGCCCTTGGATCTGCTTGAAATCTGGCACACAGACATGTGGCAAACATGATGTCTGATCTACTGGACGTCAAATAAAGTAGAGAACCAATCATTCCTCTGTATGCTATAATATCAACAGGTTCTCCAGTGTCTTGATCTGAAAGGCATATGACTAGGCCTATTTGTAATAATTAGATGACAACTCAACTCAATCTAGAAACAGTGGTAAATAATAGATATCAAACAGGAATCAAGACAGAGACAGTCAACTAATCACAAGGGATCTAAGTATCAGAAGTATTTTGATGGGATTGCTACTCAACACTGAAGAAGTTCATTAACATGTTCAAGCGTCAGTGGAAAATAAAATGGTAGTGTTATCAAAAGTGTTCAGAAGATATAAAAGATTTCATTTTGATTACTACAGAAAGATTCCAGAAGAAGAACAAAGACAGTGAAGCAGAAGAATGACAGAAGGCCTCAACTTAAAGTATTAATTAATGGAGAATATTTATTAGTATGGCACAAATGAACCAGACAGTACATTTGTGTGTCAACTAAAATAATATTTATTCTTCATTTAGCTAAAGTGGTTTCAAGAACAGAAGACAAAGAAAAGACAAGAAGATTTCAAAGCTGACTGCAGATTAAAAAGATCTATAGTATTTTTAATTCTATAATCAAATTAAGTTAATTATTTAATTTATTTAATTAAATTAATTCAAGTTGAATTTAATTTAATTTATAAATTATTTAATTAATTTAAGTAGAATTAATTTATTATAAAAGAAATGACTTAATATGACTTATATATATATATATTTCGAATGACTTAAGTTAAGTCATACCGAATGACTTAAAATAAGTCATACCGAAATATATATTTCTCAATATTAAATAAGTCATACCGAGAACAAAAGAAAAAGTCATACTGATTTCTTTTATTAAATAAGTCATACAGATTTATTTAATTAAAAAAAAATCGAATATGACTTTAAAAATAAGTCATACCAAATTTTAGTGAGTCATACCGAATTAATATGTCATGCCCACTCTTTTTCTAAGTCATACAAGTGTTAATTTTATTAAATTAAGTCATTATGATAAAGGTCATGCTAAGCCTTTTCAGCCTCTATAAATATGAGGTCAGGGCTTCACTATTCTCGTTCGTTCAAACATTCAAATTCATAAAATTGTATGCATTGTAATATTCACATATTTATGTGCAAGTTTGAATATAATTGTTAAATCAGAACAATTCATGTCAAAATCGTTCTAAACATTTAATCAGTTATATAAACTATCATCATATTAATTTTGTAATACTAAATAGTATTTCATTAAAATTAATATTTCACGAGAAATTAAAGTAATATTTTTAAATCCAATATTCCGCGATAATTTATAGATATTGTATTCAACCCCCCTTCTACAATATGAGGGACCAACAATTGGCATCAGAGCTGGTTGATATTTTTAATATCAGATCTGAACCAAATATTCCGCAACTCATACAGATCTCAAAAATTATTTTTAATTCGAAATAATTTTTTATTCGAAATAATTTTTTTCTAAAAATTATTTTTGATCAAAAATTGTTTTGAGTCCAAAATTAAAATATTTTTTGAAACACTTGAATTTTAATCTTATTAAAGATGAGTATACAGAAAGTGACGAGCATTAAAATTCCACAGTTTGATAGAGATCACTACAATTTGTGGAAGCACAAAATGCTATTATTCATTGGGATTGCCAATCCCAAGTATGCATTAATTTTGGCCAAAGGTGTTGAACCCCCAATAACAGTTATTCTCCAACACGAGGAAGATGGAGTCGTAATTCCTCACAGACAGTTTCCAAAAAGTCTAGCTGACTATACAATTGAAGAAAAGGAAGTTGTGTCCCTGGACAACAATCTCAAACTCATATTGATAGAATCCCTAGAATACGTCATGTACAATCACATGGACAATTATAAAAATGCTAAATAGATCTGGGATACAATAGAGATAATCAATGAAGGCACTGAAGAAGTCAGAGAGAATATACTAGAGATCCTGACCTCCCAGTACGAGCAGTTTAGATCCAATCCTGGTGATGGTATCTCTGAGGTGTTTCAGAGATTGAATAAATTAATAAACGAGCTCAACCTCAATGGGAAATATTATTAGAACCAGGAGGTCAACAGGAAGTTTTTGCTAACCTTGCCAGAGCATCTGGAACATAGGATCGCAGCTATCCGGTAGTCTAGGAACATGAAAGAACTTATACTAGACAGACTCTACGGAGTGCTAAAGACCTATGAATTAGAGCAGATCCAGACAAGAGAAACATATGGTAGAGGTAAGGTTCTGAGTTCTTCCAAAGCATTAATAGTGGAAGCACCAGAGAAGATGGAAGTGAAGGCTGTTGCACCTTCTAACAGTATAACGGAGTATGTGGTTCCAGAATTTGGACATACTTCTGACAAACAAAAAGATGGCGAGTTCTACTCGTTGGAAGAACTAGATCAGTCAGAAGATGAATCTCTAGCTATGGTTGCCAGGAGGTTTGGCAACATGAGATTCAGAAGAAACTCCTCCTACAGAGTTAAGCCTAATTTTGGAAGGTTCCAAAAAGGAGGTTCTTCGACAGCGGCATCAAAAAGCAGCTACAAGACCGGCTTAGTTGATAGAAGCAAGTTTCATTGTTAAAACTGCAATGAGTTAGGCCACTTTGCAACATAGTGCAAGAAGCCTAAGCAAGGAAAGAAGAGAAAGTCTTACGAAGAGCTCAAGGAGAAGTATGATGCTCTTGTGAAAAAGAATCAAGGAAAGTTCTATCTAGCAGAAGGCAAAAGCTGGGATGACTCAGAAAATGATGATGAGGAAGAGCTGGGAAATCTTGCTCTTATGGCTTCATCCGAGGAATCACTGTCTCCCACACGTCAAGGAGGAATAGATGTAAACCCTTCTTGCCCTAAAATATTTGCATTGCTAGGTAAAGAACTAGATGGCGAAAGAGATAAGGTTAAGAAACTCAGACTCAAAGTCAAAGAGTTAGTTGATGAAACTGAAGTTCTTAAGCAGTTAAAAAGAAATCATGATCGATTAAATGTCAAGTTGACTGAGGACTTAGCTGTTCAAGTCAACAAAGTCAGTTGTCATGTTATAATTGAAACCAATCTCAGAATTCAGATAGATGAAGAAAAGAAAAAGTGTCTTGCATATAAGAATTCCTCGTATATTGTAAAGAACCTAGTTGACCAACATGAAATAAGTCGTAAAGTTGGAATAGGCTTCGAGTACAATAAATCTATAGGAAAGCCAAGCAACATAACCCCTTTCAAAGAAAGTGCTACAGAAAGGGGGATCACACATGTTGTTAAAGACACACTAAAACCTCTCTTCATAACACCGATAGCTGAACCCATCCTTGAGAGCTCCATACTGATTTCATATGAAATGCAGTTAGAGGATCTCGAGGAAGAAAAGAAGAGAGGAGAACAGGTTAAGGACATAAAAAGAGTTAATGTCCAGAAAGAGAAGAGTGCACCCGAGACACGAGTGAAAGATTAGGGAACTTCTAAGTCGCCTAATCCTGGTATAGGTGCAAAAGACTTAAAGAATAAAATGAACAGACCAAACACGTTTGTTAACAGTAGGGATAGTAACAACAAATTTCATTCTACTAAAAACTTCAAATCTGCTGATAAAATTGAAGTAGAATCTGTTAAGTCACCTACTGTTTTGAATAACATGCCTATTATTGATGATTTCCATAAACCTTGTGGAATATTGAATTGTATATTATGTTCTTTTAATTCTATGACTTCTTACTTTAAACGCATGATAGCTAAGAAAGATAACATGACACCTAGAAAATGCATCAATAATAAATTTGTTAAATCCAAGACTGCGACTCCTTCAACTGCTAAGAAGGAAACATACACTCCCAAGTCTAAACAGAAAGTTGTTAAGACTATTTATAAGAAGGTAGGTACAGTCAAAGAAGATGATGTTGCTATTCAAAAAGGATCTGTTGTCAAAGCTGACAAAGGTCAATTCTTTAAGTATGCCGGGCCCAATCAATTTTGGGTTCCGAAGACGAATTAATCCGTTTGGTATGTGCAGGGAGTTAAATAGGTAAACCGAGTTATATGGATCCTGGACAGTGGATCTTCAAAGCATATGACTGGAGATAGAGCCCTGCTATCAAACGTGGTTGAAAGAGCTGGCCCAATAGTCACATTTGGAGATAACAACAAAGGAATGACTATGGGATATGGCAAGTTAAACTCTGGGAATGTTATCATTGAAAACGTC
This sequence comes from Oenanthe sinensis, assembly GCA_028671895.1. Classification (NCBI taxonomy): domain Eukaryota; kingdom Viridiplantae; phylum Streptophyta; class Magnoliopsida; order Apiales; family Apiaceae; genus Oenanthe; species Oenanthe sinensis. Next base: position 16,169,836 of record CM053798.1, read on the forward strand.
TCTTTAGTGGAAGGACTTAAGCATAATCTGCTCAGCGTCAATCAATTCTGTGATAAAGGGTACAAAGTAAACTTTATCAAGGAGAAGTGCTTAATAACTCATTTTAAAGATGACAAACTGGCCTTACGTGAAGTAAGGAAAGGAAACTTGTACGTAGCCGATCTCAACTCCGGAACTGAAGATGAAGCAAACTGTTTCTACTCAAAGGCTTCATCAGAAGAAAGTTGGCTATGGCACAAGAAACTCTCACATCTGAACTTTAAAATAATGAACTCTTTAGTCAAGAGGGATTTGGTGAGAGGACTGCCTCCGATGGAATTTACACAAGAAGGTTTGTGTGAGGCATGTCAGAAAGGGAAGTCAAAGAAATCAAGTCACAAAGGCACAGACACTACAAACATCACTGAACCACTTCAACTCCTTCACATGGATTTATTTGGTCTAGTAAATATTATGTCAATGTCAAGGAAGAAATATGCTTTAGTGATTGTGGATGACTTCACAAAATACTCGTGGGTTTTATTCTTGAACACTAAAGATGAAACCCCACAATTGGTGATTGATCATGTAAAGCTGATTGAGTTAGATTCAAAGTTACCTGTCCGGGCAATCATATCAGATAATAGAACAGAATTCAAGAATGAAGTTCTGAATAACTTTTGCTCAGACAAGGGGATAACAAGGCAATATTCAGCACCAAGAACTCCGCAACAGAATGGAGTTGTAGAAAGGAAAAATAGAACCCTGATTGAAGCTGCAAGGACTATGCTAAGTGAATCAAGGTTACCTATCTACTTCTGGGCTGAAGCAGTAAATACAGCTTGTTATACTCAGAATCGAACTCTGATCAACAAAGATCATATAAAAACTCTCTATGAATTAATGGATGGCAAGAAACCAACTCTCAAGTACTTTCATGTATTTGGAGCCAAATGCTTTGTGCTAAAGGATGAAGATGAACATCGTGGCAAGTTTGAGGCCAAGGCACATAAAGCTATTTTTGTCGGATATTCAAGAAGAGCATATAGGGTGTACATAATTGATCAGCACCAAGTGAAAGAAAGTGTCAATGTTACTTTTAATGATAGTAAACTCCCAAGTATCCAAACTAAATATCTTTCTGAGTTATTAAAATTTAATAATCATCCAGACTCAGATTCGGATAGTGAAGAAGAACCTGAAGATGCAACAGGAGATGATAATGGAAACAATAATGATAATGATCCAGGTAATAGTGGTGGAAATAATGGAAACACTGGAGATACTACTAATACTAGTAGTGGATCAACAAGTACTCCAGGTAGAAATTCAGAGGAAGATGGTGGATCGACTGGCAGAACACAACATCAAAATGAAAATAGAAGTGAATCACCAAGATCAAACCTACTAAGGGAAAGGATATGGAGCAGAGATCATCCTTTTGAACTGATCATAGGTGATCCAGATGTTGGAGTTAGAACCAGAAGTGCAACTTTAAATGAATGTTTATTTTCAGTTTTTCTATCTCAAGAAGAATCAAAGAAGATTGAAGATGCATTAATTGATCCAGATTGGGTTCTTGCCATGCAAGAAGAGCTCAATCAGTTCGAAAGACAAGAAGTCTAGACACTGGTACCCAGGCCCAAAGATAGATCTGTTATTGGCACGAAATGGGTATATAGGAACAAGTTAGACGGTGATGGCATTGTTACAAGAAACAAAGCCAGACTAGTTGCAAAGGGTTACTCCCAGGAAGAGGGAATTGATTATGATGAGACCTACGCACCAGTTGCAAGACTTGAAGCCATCAGGATATTTCCTGGCATTCGCAGCACATTCCAATTTTAAAGTTTTTCAAATGGATGTGAAGAGTGCATTTCTGAATGGAGAGTTAGAAGAGGAAGTATATGTGGAATAGACCCTGGCTTTGAAAATCCAGAGTTTGCTGATTTTGTGTATTTTTTATTCAAAGTTCTCTATGGACTCAAGCAAGCACCAAGGACATGGTATGACACTCTCTCTGTGTTTTTACTTAAAAATGGTTTCATTAGTGGTGTCATAGATAAAACTCTATTTTATAAATTACATGAAAAAGATATGATATTTGTCCAAGTTTATGCTGACGATATTATATTTGGTTCTACTAACGAAAACTTGTGCAAAAGATTTGCTAACCTAATGCAGAGCAGGTATGAAATGAGCATGATGGGTGAGTTGTCATTCTTCCTTGGATTGCAAGTAAAGCAAAAATAGGATGGGATTTTTATTTACCAATCAAAGTACGTAAGGGATCTTCTGAGAAAATACAGTCTAGAAGATTCTTCACCGGCAAAAACCCCAATGCCAACAGCCACCAAGCTTGACAAAGATGAAACTGGTAAGAAAGTTGACCTCACAAGCTACAGAGGTATGATAGGCTCATTATTATATCTAACTTTTAGTAGACCCAATATAATGTTTGTAACATGCTTATGTGCAAGGTTTCAATCTAATCCTAGAGAATCTCATCTTATAGCCGTGAAAAGAATTTTTAGATATCTGAATGGCACACCAAATCTTGAAATTTGGTACCCTAAAGATACAGGTTTTGAACTAATAGGCTATACAGATTCAGATTATGCAGGATATAGGATGGACAGGAAAAGTACTTCTAGAAGCTGACAGTTTCTAGGACAACGGTTGATCTCCCGGTACAGCAAGAAATAGCGCTAAGTATCTACCTCGACAGCCGAAGTAGAATACATTGTGGCAGGTAGTTGTTGTGCACAGATCTTGTGGATAAGGAATCAGTTGAATGATTATGGACTTGCACTAACTAAAATTCCAATATTTTGCAATAACACAAGTGTCATGGAAATTTCCAACAATCCTGTACAACATTCAAGAACCAAGCACATAGACATAAGGTATCATTTTATCCAAGAGCATGTCATGAATGGAACTGTGGTGTTACATTTTATACCCATAGAAGATCAAATTGCTGACATCTTCACGAAACCACTTGATGAATCCACTTTTTCTAAGTTGGTTAGTGAGTTAGGGATGTTAAACATGAACTGATTATTGCATGATGTTTTAAATTGCATATTTAATTTTAAGCAATCCTTGTAAATATACTGTATATATTCCTTAAAGTTATCAAAAACAAACAAACAAAATGAAAAAGAAAACTCAAAAAGATTTTCCTTATTTTTGGACAGTTTTATTTAATTGGCATCTCTACTGTAAATATACTTTGTATTACTTTTGTTTTCAAACAATTTGGCATATTTATTTTTATTATATGTATTTTTATTTTATCTAAATATGTGCTGATTATTTCATGTCTCTTTTGAGAAGTAGGAAAGATCTATGAGCTTGATCATCCAATAGTTTCTAATAATGAGATCCTAATCATTGGCATCAATCTCTATCCAAGATCTTAGAACCAAACACACAAACACTATCACAGCCATCTCTCTAACCATTAAACAGAATACCTAATTGCTAAGAATGAGGGAGTCAATGCCTTGAGTGCATTTGATAAGGTTGGTGATGTGAGTGAACCAACAGCTCTGTCTCCTGAAAGGTGATTCAAATATATATAAATTGAGACAATTGTTAGCTCATCTGTGTTCTCTTAAAAGAATGCAGACTTGGAAAAGGCAAAACTGTTACTAGGTTCATTCTGAGAGTGAGTCTATTGAATTCAGCTTGTCAGCCAAGGATACTAGTAAAGAGTTAATTTCATCTGACATTTTTTCAAGAAACCACAAATATTGTCTTATTTTTAGGGACCAACAATTTAAGGACCAACTTGGGACCAAAAGGGAGCATTTGAAATGTCACAGGAAGGATGAATTGACGGTAGAAATTATTCTAAACTTCCATATCAAGGAAGGAAGGATGATTCTGACTGAATCAACATGCCTTCACAGACGTTAGGAGGAAATTTAGATCTTTTGCTACATTATAGATCCTTGTCTCCCTCCCCAGATGGAACATATCTGGATTCCTAATGGAATAGATCATCTTAGATGATCATCAACTCATTGAATCTATTCCTGAAGCAATTCAGTTTTCAAATTCAAATATTTTAATAGATTAAATTGAGGACGGGGATTTATGAAACCCAATTGCACCACCAGTGACCTCTCTTAAAGGGGCTATGGTGATCTTTCTTGCAGGTATAAAAGATTGTGTCTTCCGTACTAAGAGAGAAACAGTGTTGTGAGAAAAGAGTGAAACACAAGTGAGAAAGAGTGAAAATATATATTCTATGAGTGAAACACTTAGAGAGTATATGAGCGAAACACTTGTAATATACACAAAGTAAAATCACACACTAGCACAATTACCAAATCCCATTCCCAATTCCCTGTTACAGATTTCTAATGTTACTCAACTAAGGGGGAGGAAATTTCTTCTGAAGAGGATTACTCAACTAAGGGGGAGAAGTGTTGAACAAGATCCAAAAGTGGGAGAAGTATTGAACAAGATCCAAAAAGGAGAAGTGTTATCCAAAAAGGGAGAAGTGTTGAATAAGACTGTTACAAAAAGGGAGAAGTGTTGAACAAGACTTTTACCAGAAGAGGATTACTCAACTGAGGGGGAGAATTGTTGGGGAAAAAAGGGGTATATAACAACATGCTTGGATTGGAAATAACTAGTGATTACTTATTAGTCTTCTATTCCATTTGATTTTAGAAGATTCTTGTATATAGGATTAACCGGATTTTCTAAAATGCATAACATGTCATAGTTTGCATTTTTTATATCTGTGATGGTTTAATGCTATATGTATGCCATGTTTGTTACCTCTATTAAAATGGTGGATAATTCAAGTAAGGGAAGAATGAATTCACCTTGAGAGATAAGGGAAGACAGGAGTTGGAGAAACAGAGGAGAAGTGGTAATGAGAAGAGAACAATACTTCATCCCTGCCATCCTATGGGGGAGTAGTGATGAGTCTGAGAAATGAAGATAATACTACTTGTATAATATATTCAGTGCTAGAGGAACAAACATCTTTCATTTCAGTTACTCAAGAAATCTGGAAATGTATTATATAATCCAGAGAACAGTTTATTATTTACAGTTCTTAAATGTCATATTTATTTCTTAGTTGTTAGTTCAGTTATCCTCTAGGAATTTGTGTGTTAAATGTTTAACAACAAATAGGGGAGATTGAAAGGCATATGACTAGGCCTATTTGCAATAATTAGATGACAACTCAACTCAATCTAGAAACAGTGGTAAATAATATATATCAAACAGGAATCAAGACAGAGACAGTCAACTAATCACAAGGGATCTAAGTATCAGAAGTATTTTGATGGGATTGTTACTCAACACTGAAGAAGTTCATTAACATGTTCAAGCGTCAGTGGAAAATAAAATGGCAGTGTTATCAAAAGTGTTCAGAAGATATAAAAGATTTCATTTTGATTACTACAGAAAAATTCCAGAAGAATAACAAAGACAGTGAAACAGAAGAATGACAGAAGGCCTCAACTTAAAGTATTAATTAATGGAGAACATTTATTAGTATGGCACAAATCAACCAGACAGTACATTTGTGTGTCATCTAAAATAATATTTATTCTTTATTTAGCTCAAGTGGTTTCAAGAATAGAAGACAAAGAAAAGACAAGAAGATTTCAAAGCTGACTGCAGATTAAACAGATCTATAGTATTTTAATTATATAATCAAAGTAAGTTAATTATTTAATTTATTTAATTAAATTAATTCAAGTTGAATTTAATTTAATTTATAAATTATTTAATTAATTTAAGTAGAATTAATTTATTATAAAAGAAATGACTTAATATGACTTATATATATATTTCGAATGACTTAAGTTAAGTCATACCGAATGACTTAAAATAAGTCATACCGAAATATATATTTCTCAATATTAAATAAGTCATACCGAGAACAAAAGAAAAAGTCATACCGATTTCTTTTATTAAATAAGTCATACAAATTTATTTAATTAAAAGAAAATTCGAATATGACTTTAAAAATAAGTCATACTGAATTTTAGTGAGTCATACCGAATTAATATGTCATGCCCACTCTTTTTCTAAGTCATACAAGTGTTAATTTTATTAAATTAAGTCATTATGATAAAGGTCATGCTAAGCCTTTTCAGCCTCTATAAATATGAGGTCAGGGCTTCACTATTCTCGTTCGTTCAAACATTCAAATTGAGAAATTTGTATGCATTGTAATATTCACAGATTTCTGTGCAAGTTTGAATATAATTCTTAAATCAGAATAATTCATGTCAAAATTGTTCTAGACATTTAATCAGTTATATAAACTATCATCATATTAATTTTGTAATACTTTTCAAGTTAAAATCATATCTTCTACTTGAACAATATTTCATTAAAATTAATATTTCGCGAGAAATTAAAGTAATATTTTTAAATCCAATATTCCGTGATAATTTGTAGATATTGTATTCAACCCCCCTTCTACAATATCAGGGACCAACATGATCAAGCTTTTTTGCAGTAGCAATAGGAGTTGTAGCAGATGTAGAGTCTTGCATTTGAAATTTTATGAGTAGATTCTTTGTATATTTAGACTGATTAATGAAAATACCTTTCTCAGTCTGTTTTACTTGTAAACCTAGAAAATAACTCAATTCTCCCATCATGCTCATTTGATACCTGAACTGCATTAACTTTGAAAATTTTTCACAGATTTTCTCATTAGTGGAACCAAATATAATATCATCAACATATATTTGCACCAATAATAAATCCTTACCTTGAGATCTATAAAACAAGGTTTTATCAATTATACCTCTAGTGAAACCACTTTTAATTAAAAATAGAATCAAAATTTCATACCAGGCCCTTGGTGCTTGTTTGAGTCCATATAAGGCTTTATCCAGTCTGTAGACATGATTTGGATAATATGGATTGACAAAGCCAGGTGGTTGCTCAACATAAACTTCTTCTTCAAGTTCACCATTTAAAAATGCACTTTTCACATCCATTTGGTAGACATTGAATTTCTTATGTGTAGTATAAGCAAGAAAAATTCTGATTGCCTCAAGTCTGGCTACAGATGCATCATAATCAATCCCTTCTTGTTGAGAATAACATTTGGCTACCAGTCTTGCTTTGTTTCTTTAATGATTCCATCAGAATCTGTCTTGTTCCTGAATACCCATTTTGTGCCAACAATTGATATGTTCTTTGGCCTTGGAACTAGGGTCCAAACTTCATTCCTTTCAAACTCATTCAATTCTTCCTGCATTGCAGTAACCCAATCTGTATCCTTCAAAGCATCTTCAACTTTCTTTGGTTCTGTTTGAGAAAGAAAACTATGAAATAGACATTCATTCTGAGTAGCTTTTCTTGTCTTTACTCCACTTTCTAGATCACCAATAATTAAATGATCCTTTGTCCACTTTATTGGATATGGAAGATTTCTAGAACTAGATGCTTCCCCATGATTTGTGCCTTCATAGAATGATTCTTCTATAAATGTTGATCCTCCCCTGAAGATGTGTTTTCATCAGTGTTTGATGTCTCAGAGTTTATGCACTCAGAGTTTGAATTATCAGAGATTGAGGTATCAGTGTTTGTAGTCTCGGAGTTTGATCGATTAGAGTTTAGGGGTTCAGAGTTTGAGTTGTTCAGAGTTTGGTCAGACTCTGATATTTCAATAATTGTGTTTTGATCTCCAATGTCAGTATTTGATTGATGTTGCTCCCCCTCAACATGTGAAGAATCTTCGATTTCTATTTCAATCATTTCTAAATCAGAGGTTAGAGAATTAGAGTTTACCTCACCAGAGTTTGGTTGAACAGAGTTTATTTCATCAGAGATTGGTTCACCAGAGTTTGACTCATCAGAGTTTGGTTCATCAGAGTTTATTCTCTGCCGTTCATTCTCAAATCTCAGAGTTTCCTATGCATCTTTATCATGTAATCCAGCTATTTTTCCTTCATTAAAAGAGACATTGATTGATTCCATGACTATCATTGTCCTTAGGTTGAATACTTTGAATGCCCTTGAAGAGGTTTTAGAAGTTTTTGCATATCCAACAAAAATTCCTTCATCTGTTTTAAGTTCAAACTTCTTCAATTGCTCAGGATGAGTTTTGAGAATAAAATACTTGCTTCCAAAGATATGAAAGTACTTAACATTTGGATTTCTTCCCTTCAAAGATTCATATAGAGTTATTCCATGTTTGTTTATCAAGGAACAATTTTGAGTAATGCATGCAGTGTTCACAGTTTCTGCCCAAAAGTAAGTAGGTAACTTGGCTCTTTCTAGCATTGTTCTGGCAGCTTCTATTAGTGTTTTGTTCTTTCTTTCAACTACACCATTTTGTTGAGGTGTACCAGGTGCTGAAAATTATTGAATAATACCTTTTGTTGAGCAGAATTCCTCCATTGCAGAGTTTTTAAACTTTGTTCTATTGTCACTCCTTAGATTCTTCACCTTGTGTCTTGATCCATTCTAAATCATTGCAATATGTTCAAAAATTATCTCTGCAGTTTTATCCTTCTTATGCAAAAAGTACACCCAAGTAAATCTAATGAAATCATCAACTATCACCAGAGTATATTTCTTCTTTCCAGTGGATATAATGTTGACAGGACCAAATAAATTAATATACAATATATGGAAAGGTTGATCAATTGAATTTTCAATTTTGCTCTTGAAAGATGTTTTCTTTTGTTTGGCCTTTTGACATGAAATACAGAGTCCATCAGGATGAAATTGAACTTTTGGAAGACCTCTAACTATATTCTTTTTCACTAATTCATTAATGTTTCCAAAATTCAAGTGACACAGCTTTTTGTGCCAATTCTAGCTTTTCAAGAATCAGCCTTTCCAAGTAGGCAAGTTAAGGGACCATCAGAATTAACATCCAAGCTAGCTTCAAATAAATTGTTATGTATGTGTCCAATAAGAACTACTTTCCCATTCTTCTTTCTTTTCACTTCACAATGAATTCTATGAAATTCCACAGAATAACCATTGTCCGTCATTTGACTAACACTTGGCGGATTATGCTTGAGTCCTTCAACCAGAGCTACATTTTCAATGATGAAATTTCCAATCACAATATTGCCATATCCCAGTGTTCTTCCTATGTTGCCATCTCCATAAGATACTGTTAGGCCAGCCTTCTCCTCAAACTCTGAAAGCAGGGATTTATTTCGAATCATATGAGCAGAACATCAACTATCAATCACTAGGATGTTTTTCATGTTTCCCTGCAATCAGTAAATGCAACTTAATTAGTAGGTTTGGGAACCCAAACTAGTTTGGGTCCTTTCTTTAAAAACTTGTTAACTTTTGCAGCAGAAGTACTTTTATCAGAGTATATGTTAACAGAGTTTACATGTACAGAGTTTGCATTCATAGAGTTTTTACTGTCAGAGTTTACACTCCTTTTATCAGATTTTATCACATATATTTACTTGACAGTATATTTTGGAGAAATATTTACTTGAGGTTGTGGTTCATAAAAACTGTAATACAAATTATGATACTCTTTGCAAGTATAAATTGAATGTCTCATACTACCATAATGAAAATAGGGATTATATCTAGTTTGTTTTCTAGCCTCAAAACTAGGTCTTTCAGGTTCCTTCTTTTTCTTTTATTTGCAGTCAATAGCAAGGTGATTTGAATTACCACAAGTAAAACATGTTTTCCTAGGAGCATCAGGGATATTCATGTAGTTATTCTCCTTAGTAATTCCTACTTTGCCATTCCTATTTCTTTTAGGTTTATCTTTATTGGTGACTGCCTTCAACTTTTCCTTAAGTTGCTTCTAAGAAAATAACCCTATATTTAGCTTTTTAGGTTCTGACACACTATTGTTCTTAGAGCATTCAGTAGAAGTTTCCTTATTATCACTAGCTCTAATAAATTTCACAGGTTTATTCAATATACATTTTATGTGTGATTTAATGTGTGTATCTGATTCATAGCCTAAGGCAGAAGTCCAATTCTTATTAGTCAGCATTTGTTGGACTCTCTTTCCAGAGTTTGTCCAAACTCTGAAAGTTTCTTTTTATTTTGCTATTTCTTATTTTAGGTACTCAACTTGAATTTCCAATTGTGTTTGCATGCGAATAGCATTATCAAAGTTCTTTCTTAATTTTTAACATATCAGAGTTTTCAAATTCAAGCATGTTATTCCTAGCAGTCAAAGTTTATATCTCATATTTTAATCTTTCATTCTCCAAAGTCTGTGATTTAAAACTAACATGCAAAGATCTAAGAAAAGACTTCAGTTCACAGATATTATCAGTTTGAAAGTTAAAGACAGGGTCTGGTACCATATCAGAGTTAAGAGCATCAGTTTTTGCCACGAGTGCATAATTTGTTTCTTGTTCAGAATCTGAGGAATCCATCAAATCCTTCTTTGATGTGATTAAAGCCTTTCATGATTCCTTACTCCTGCACTCAGTGGCAAAATGCCCCATCTTGTTATATTTGTAACACTTAATCTTTGACTTGTCAACAGTCTTTGTTTTCCCATCTCTATCTTCTCTCTTCTTGAATCTTTCTTTCTTGTTTGACTCTTCATGCTTCTTCTAAAAATTTATTTACTTTTTCTACTTTCTGTACTTCATCTTTTTGAATCCTTTCACAATCATAGTCACCATCTCCATCATATCAAAATCTGTGGAGTCATCAGAGTTTGCTTCAGAGTTTGTTTCAAACTCTTATTCACTGCTTTCTTGGATTACTGCTTCTTTCCCTTTCCTTGTTGAGGCCTTAAGCACCTTTTCTTTTTGTTCTTCAATCTTGACTTCAACATTCAAAGCAATAGATCGTGCCTTGCTTCTCTTCTTGTTTCTTCTTTGTTGTAACTCCAGGTCATGAGTTTTCAATTTTCCATAGATCTCGTCTAAAGACATCTCATCTAAATCAGCCCTGTCTCTAATTAAAGATGTCTGCAGATCCCATTCTTCTAGAAGTACCCTTAGAAATTTGGTGTTAGAATATTCATTATCATATATTTTGTCCACCAAAGGTAAGTTGTTCAACAGAGTTAAAAATCTGTCATAAATATCTGTGAGAGATTCATTCTACTTAGCCTCAAAATATTCATATTCTTGTATAAGCACAGATCTCCTATTTTTCTTAATTTCCCTGGTTCCTTGACATTGAACCTCCAGAGCATCCCAAATCTCATTTGCAGTTTTGAATGGTATCACCATGTTGGACATTACAGAGTCAAGACTATTGCGCAATATGTTTCTTACTTTGGCATCTTTGAGGACTTTTTGTTTTTCCTCATTAGTCCAGTCCTTCTTGTCTTTAAGAGTATAGTATTCAGGAATTTGTCTTCCTTCCACAATAGTTGCAGGCACCAATTTTGTTGGTAGCTACTGGCCTTCATTGATCAAGTCCAAATAATCAGGGTTTGTTGCTTCCAGGAACATCAACATCTTCACCCTCAATGTAGGGTACTCCGCTTTCTTCAAGATAGGAATTATTATGCTCTCATACTTGTTTCCATACATGATTTTATGATCTAACAGTTGAATTTGAACTGCCTGCTCTGATACCACTTGTTTACCCAGATAAGTAAGCTATTACAGAAGGGGGTTGAATGTAATAGTACCAATAAATCTATCAAGAACACAAGTATGTAAAAGATGAACACTATTCTGTATTAAAGATAATGAATAGGTTACAAAACTCTCTCAAGAAGTTCTTTGTTCTCAAGAGCTGCTAGGTTATAAAAAATAAGATTTGCAAAGATTACTTTGATGTTAACATATGACTGTGTTTATATAGAAACAGTTACAATTCAGTTACAAATCAGATTAGAAATAGAACAGCTTTACATAAGAAAATAGACTTGCATTAGGATTCCTTCTTACTATCTTATTCAGAATCTGATTTGAATTGCTTCCTAACAAACTCTGTTTTGCAAACTCTGTCGGTTGTTATTCTCTGATATAGCATTCTCTGTTAGAGTAAACTTTGATTGAGTATTCTCTGATAGAGAAAACTCTGGTCGACAGCTCCTTAAATTCTGATGACGTCAGTAGTGTAAACTCTGATTTATATTCTCTGATAGGCATCAGTGTTTAAATTCCTAACAGCTATGATCCCAAAATCCAAATCACCAAGAAGACATCTTGTCAAGGTGACTGTCAATGGATTTATAAGGAAGGAAGTGAAAAAGAATCAACTCAAGAAATTGAAGCCATGTCAACAGATCAAGATCAACTCTGCTACAAGAACAAGATTCAAGAAATCTACTAGTTCATTGCTAGTTAGATATCCTAAATGTAGAAAGCAGCTCATTGTTCCTAACAAAGGTCTACAAGTTAAACTTATCCAAGAAATTGATGAAGTCGATAAAGTAAAGATCAAACAATGGAAGGCAAATAGAATTAACAAGGTTGAAATCAGGGACAAGAGAATGTTTGTGACCACTGTTGATGGGGAAGAAAGAGCCTTCCATCATGACAACTCAACTTCAACCACTCATGACATTAAAAGAGTGATCAGTCTTTTTGACAAGAGGTGCATGATAGATAAATTGAAAATGATGAAAGTGGCTGAGTACTTAGCTAGGAAGTACCGAAAGAAAATTGATAAAGTCAAGTATTTGGAGGAGAGGGTGATCAGTCTTTTTGACAAGAGGTGCATGATAGATAAAAGAGTGATCAGTCTTTTTGACAAGAGGTGCATGATAGATAAATTGAAAATGATGAAAGTGGCTGAGTACTTAGCTAGGAAGTACCGAAAGAAAATTGATAAAGTCAAGTATTTGGAGGAGAGGGTGAAAAAGAATGAGAAGGAAGATGAGGAAATAGAAAGATTTTTTGAAGAACTGAGAAGACAGGGAAAGTGCAGATTATTCAAAGATCTTGATAGATTTGAGTTCAAGTTGAGGAATGGAGTGACAACCATGATCAGACTCAAGTTATCCTTGATTATCCCCTGCAAACTCTCAAAATTTTTGCTGACATGCTAAATGGTGCAATTCTAATTGAAGAAGTTATGGTCAGACAACAAATCCTCCTTGCTATTGAAGAGATCAACTCAAGGGAAGAGAAAAAAATGAAAGAAAGAAAGATATGATCAATTTAGACAATAACAATAATAAAATAGGTAGGCTTGATATCTTGTATTAATTTATATAATTGTCTTTCCCAAATTGGGGAAATTGTTGGACCAAATCAAGCCTACTCTATGTAATTATTTGTCATGATGTAACACATGTAATGCTTTTATATTAGGATGTGTCCTTAGAATGTCTTAATGTATTTGCAGTTAGAAATATATTTTTACTGAGAAGTCAATATTTAAATATAAGTCAAGAATAAAGGTTGATAGATGATTCAATTCTGAATCAGGCATTAGCTCAATGAAGACTTCATCAAATAAGAATTACAGTGGAAAATACTCTAAGGCAAATATGTAATCGAGAAGTCAGTCGTGTGAAGCTGATAGAGAAGTCTCAACAAGTAACTGATCGAGAAGTCTCAACATGTAACTGATCGAGAAGTCTCAACAAGTAACTGATCGAGAAGTCTCAACATGTAACTGATCGAGAAGTCAAAGTTACTGTAGTTATTCGAGAAGTGTTACAATGTGAATCATTTGAGAAGTCCAGAAGAACAATTTGAGAAGTTAGTAAAAGGAGCAATCGAGAAGTCATAGGGCTAAACCAATCGAGAAGTCTCAGCATGTACCTAATCAAGAAGTAAATCACCATGACTTCTCGAAAGAAAATCAACAGAGTATTCGACTGCTTCAAGAGGCTAGTTTCAAGGAAAATTGCAGAAGAACAAGACAAATAATTTGCAGTTTTGTCATTACAGGATCAGTCAAACCTGTGAAGTTGGAGACAAGTCTACAATGTAGCTTGGAAGAAGAACAAGACAAAAGATAGAAGAGATAAGACTGAAAGCAACAGATTGTCAACAGAATGTGTTAGCTAGAAATAGATAGTAGTAAAATGTAAAGTGTGTCTTATCTATTTCTAATTTTAGCTTAACTGACTGGTGAGAGCATCTGCCAAAAGACATGTTGTCTATATAGCTTATGCACTGTCTCATTAGTTAGTATCATTGAATATTATCAAGTGTATTCATACCTTGTATTTTCCAAGAACAAGAAACTGAAATTCACTTTGAATATCAGATTGTAGGAAAGTTCAATTCTAATACAAATTAAATTGAAAGTTAAATTCTGTGTTTACCTTATTTTTTGCATTATATTTTTGTAAACTTTTGTTAACTCTAACTCCTAACAATGTCTAAAACGGTATAAATTGGTCGGGCAAAAAAGACAATTCACCCTTCGATATACACCATTATAAGTGTTAATAGATATATATGGTCAAAAGATCATTAAGGCATAAATCCTATCTTAGAGTAATTAAGGGCTCCGTTGCATTTCTAGGATAGTAGTTGGATTAAATTAAATATTATTATAAATTAAAAATATATCAATTTATACTGTTATAATAATAAATTATATAATATGACTTTTTGGCCCTTAAAGTTTATGACTGTGTACCCATTTAGACCTGAAGTTTCAATCCAATTTATCAAAAATAAATTCATAATCCAATCAATCCAATTGGTTTGGGTCGGTTTAAACAAGTTATTAAATATGTAAAACAAAAAAAAATGGTATAAAAATAAATATTTTTTATTAAAAATAATAATTACCTCTCGAGCACCCGCCTCTAAATTATTTGTGGGGCTTCCATCAGTTTTCAGTGGTGAAAAGCTTCGATCTTTATTTACTTTTTGTTTTTCTTGATTATTCTCCTATTTTCATTCAATAAGTTCCCAATTCTTTTGGATTTTGTTAGGCTCTTTTTCCATGTGAGAGTTTAGTTTTGTTTTTGGTGTTCTTCATATCCGAGATTATAAATCTGCAGGATTTTTATGGGTTTGATTCTGTGATAAAGGCTTTTATGGGATTGCATATATGGTCGAGATTATAAAAGATTATTTCTCAATGAAAGACTTAGGCGAAGCGACCTATATTTTAGGTATCAAGATCTATAGAGATAAATCAAGAAGAATGATCGGCCTAAGTCAGAGTAGATACTAGTCTAATCCAGGTGAAGGTCACTGGACAGCAGTCAAGAATATTCTTAAGTACTTGAAGAGGACTAAAGATTAATTCTTGGTATATGGAGGAGAAGATAAGCTGGTTGTAAAAGGTTACACCGACGCTAGTTTCTAGACAAACAAGGATGATACGATTTCTCAGTCTGGATTTGTGTTTTGTCTAAATGGAGATATTGTATGCTGGAATGGTTCACAGCAGAGACAGTTGTTGATTCTATAATAGAGCCTGAGTATATTGATGTTTACGAAGCGGCCAAGGAGATTGTTTGGGGATGTACTTAGGAGATATCACCTAATTAATGAGATTAATGATCAAGGAGATATACATATATGTAAAGTGCATACTAATAAGAATAATGCAGACCCACTGCCTAAGGCTTTGTCGCAGCAGAAGCACGAAGGTCATACTAGTACAAGTGGGAGATTGTTAGTATTGGTGTCCTAGAGAAAATATTTTTAATGTTTTATTGAAAACAATTAAGGATTATGTTTTATGTGATTATTTAATTAATATTTATTATGTCTTTATTTACTGCGTCATAAATTGAAAGAATAATAAATGTCCTTGGAATATTAATACGTAATATATATCTTTAAGTATGTGACTTAAAAATGAGATTATATGAATAGTATTTTATTCCTAAAATTCCCTAGTCAAGTATTATTATTTAAGGACAGTAATAATGCAATAAGACTAGTATGTTTGTTGACAGATGACCACATCTCATTGGTCATAGGTATGGTGATACTAAAGTCAAGAACATAAGTGTATGTATCAATACATGACACTGGAAAGACCCGCCGTGAGATTCTACATGTTAATAAGTGTCATAAGAAATCTCATAGTGATAATGATGTAATGATCCTCTGACTTGAAATCATTATATTTCTATACGAGAATTAATATACTTTGATTACACTCAAAGTTACCTTTAACCGGGTAATGATAAAGGTGGACATTGGATATGCTATGAGTCGTATGGGGAATATGAATGATAGATATAGGATTTAACCCTCCAATTCTAGGAGTGATATTATTGGCCTCTTGATTGAGTGAGACTATGAAATGCATGGCCATGCTCAAATATTGATTTGTTTAAATAGTCTACTCATTGATCAAGGAAACCAAGATTAAACGTTAAATAGGATGACACTATACATGCCTCGAGTTTTATCTATAATATAAGGTTAAAGGGATTATATTACATTGCACATTATTCACGAAAGGTTTAATTGAATCACCAATTATTATTGTTACTTGGGTAGCAATGATGTATTACTAGATGCCGCTCATTGTTTGTAATTTTATTATTAGATAATAAAATTATTGCCAACGTAATAATAACCTAAAGGGTCACACACAAAGAACGTCAAAACGGAGGTTTATTTAAATTACGAATTTAAATATATTATTGTTTATTCGAATTTAATTATTAAATTAATTAAGTGGGACTTGATTAATTATATTAGAATTCAGATTTAATAAGTATTATTATTATTCGAATTTAATTATTGAATTAATTAAGTGGGACTTGATTAATTATATTAGAATTCAGATTTAATAATAATAATAACCCAAAGTCATAATGGGTTTTGGAAACCACGTGGATTAGGGTTAGGCCCAAAATTTCTCTCTCCCCTATATATACATAATGATGTATAGTATTAGGGTTTAATTATCAAATTTCATTTTTAAAGAAAAACCTAGCTGCTCAACATCAAGAGAGGCTAGAGAAAGAGAGAGAGAGAGAGAGAGAGAGAGAGAGAGAGAGAGAGAGAGAGAGAGAGAGAGGCAAACAATTCGGCTAGTACCGACTCCGGTGATCGTAGGACGATCGGGGGTTCGTGTGGACTTCTTTGGAGAGCAAATCTTTGCAAAAAAGGGCTGTTGTGATTCATCTTTTCTGGACCTCCATTAAACAACATACGGAAAGCTTTGTTAAGGTACAGACTTCTTCACCATAATCATCCAACGTTATACATGGATCCTGCGATTGAGTTTCGATTTTTTTATTGTTTTTACGTTAATTCCGCTGCGTTTTCATGCCCGAAACCCTTCAATGGCGTTAGAGCTACGTGTATAATGGGATGATTTGGTTATGTGTTTAACAGTTTTTCGATGTATGTAAACATATATATGATATGCCATGACTATATATTGATATATATGTTTTATATGATTTTGAATATATGATATTCATGTGTTGTATAATCATGGGATGATTGTGTGTATTGCTGTATGTATATGATACATGTTTGTTCTTGTTATGGAAATCGTATTCGATACGAATTCTGAAACGGCTTCGGTAGATTTTCTGAAATCTGTGTCCAGTGTCCGATTTTCGTAAACGATATGTGTTTTCTGACTGGAATCGTGTCACTGAGCAATACTGACTTTGTCAGCTTCACATCTGTAAGCCGTTTGACGACGTTACAGGCCCCGAAACGGCGATTTTTTATTTTCTGAAATTTATTTGATTTTCTGAAATTTTGAAATTTATTATATATGATTATATGATATGTTTATATAATCTGAGATATATTACATGTGTTATGTGATAACATGGTGGATGGTTATGGCCTAAAGACCCATAGGATAATGGTTTTGTTTTATGGTTTTGGTTTCTAAATACGACTTCCATGTCGTTTATTCATTGTAATTGTTAATCTCAAATGTAACTCGAGTTCTTCTTGTAATTTCATTAGAATAGATTTATTTATTATTCAATGTAATTGTTCAATGGAGACTTGGAAGCAAGGAAGCTAGGAGGCAATCCAGATGATGGAGCAATGAAGATAATAAAGACATGTAATAGTGTAGTATTTGAAACCACCATAGATTGACCTTGATAATTCCATTAGCTTGAAAATATCACATAGGATGGGGCCATAACGAAACACGTTTAATTTACGCACATTACATATTGATGTATGAATGTATGTGTAGAGTAGAAGATGCATGCTTTAATTAGATTAATGATTTATGCATGTATTAGATACGTCACCCATGCCATGCTTGTCATGCTAAACAAGATAAAATCTGTAATGATTTAAGATTTTAAAATTAACAAACGATCATGAGATTCTTGTGTTTATGAAATATGGATTTTAAAAAACGGAATTAAATATGGATTTTTGATATCTATAACTGGGATTTTCTGACAAAAACGGATATGCGTATTCGTAAGGCTGATGGGTTTTAAGTGTGACCACTGGTATCCTCCATCTACCTGGGAAATGAACAATTTAAGATGTCAATTTGAAATATTTGGTTCAAGGAAAAATTGAGGATCTCTTCATGATCGTCGTAAATTTTCTAAACCCCTTAACAAAATATTAAGTTTTACTCGGATGCTTTCCAATGAATGAACACTCATTGAATCCTAGATCGATTTGGGGAAAGACTGTCAGTAACAGGGGACTCCTATCTATCGTGGTGAGATGCGACGAATATAAACGGTTATATTCGGTCGTTGTATCATTGGGTCTAACTTAACTGAGTCGTCATAATAAGGTGAAAATAAACGGTTATATTCAACCATTATGAACTTAGAAGCATAGAGTTTGGTTAAAAGTCTATTAGATAGATAAGATCAATCGTTGTTCACCAAACTATCCAAGAATTATATATGATATAATTGACAACTGTTGTCTACCTAAATAATCATTTTTTAAGGACTTCCAATGGTTGACTTAGGACATGACGAAATATGGATCTTGGCTCACTAGAAAGAATTATGGGATATACTTTCCAAATTAATAGTAAGGGCTATTAATTTGATAAAAATAGTGGGAGATATATTATGAATATATCATAATCATTTGAACATAATAAATAACTCAGACAAACTAATGTTTATTTTATGCATTTTAAACATTGTAGATATTTAAATGGCAAACAATACAAATACTTTCTCCGTACGAACAACCCTTGACAAGGACAAGCTGACAGGAACTAACTTCCTGGATTGGTATAGGAATTTGAGGATTGTCCTCAGGCAAGAGCGTAAGCTCCATGTCATTGAAATTCCATCACCTGCTCCTCCTGTTGAGAATGCAACTCGCGTTCAGCAAAATGCTTATCAGAAGCATAATGATGATGTGAATGATATTGCATGTCTCATGCTGGAAACCATGAGTGTTCAGCTTCAAAAACAACATGAGCATATGGATGCTTATGAGATGATTGAACACCTTTAAAGAATGTTTGAGGGACAAGCTCGTCAAGAAAGGTTCGACACGAGTAAAGCACTGTATGCTTGCAAACAGGGAGAGCGTGAACCTGTTCAACCACATGTTCTGAAGATGATAGGTTATATTGAGTATCTTGATACTTTGGGTTTCCCGATTGTTATGGAAGCTCAGATTGACTTAATCTTGCAATCTTTGAACCGCAACTATACTCATTTTGTTATGAACTACAATATGAATGAGATAGACAAAACACCTACTGAATTGTTGGCCATGTTACGAACTGCTGAAACCAACATGAAAAGGCTGAACCTGCTGCCATGTTGATGGTAGATAACAAAGGTAAGGCTAATAGGAAAGGCAAATGGAAGGGAAAGAAGAAGATTGGATCTGCTTCTGGTCCCAAGCCAAAGGCTAATCCCAAACAGGCTTTAAAGCCTAAGGGTGTTGTTGCAAAGGGTGATTGTCACTACTATGGTAAACCAGGTCATTGGAAGAGAAACTATCATGCTTATTTGGAGGATCTGAAGAAGAATAAGGCTGGTCAAGTTTCTGATTCAGGTATTTATGTTATAGAGGTCAATTTGTCAACTTCTACATCATGGGTTTTGGATACTGGATGTGGTTCTCACATTTGTATAAATGTACATGAACTACAAAGGAGTAGGACTTTGGGTAAAGGAGAGGTCGACCTACGAGTTGGCAATGGAGCAAAGGTTGCTATTTTAGCTGTAGGGACTTATTATTTATCATTGCCCACTGGGCTTATTTTAGAACTTGAGAACTGTTTTTACGTGCCTGCAATTTGCAGAAACATTATTTCGGTTTCTTGTTTAGACAAGAAAGGTTTTGCATTTTTAATTCAGAACAATAGTTGTTCCTTTTCTTTGAATAATGTTACCTATGGGGTTGCACGTTTATTTAACGGTTTATATGTTCTTGATTTAGACATTCCTATCTATAATGTGAATAACAAATGTCTTAAAATAAATGACTCAAATCGAACATACCTCTGGCACTATCGTTTAGGCCATATAAATGAGAAGCGCATTTCCAAGTTATATAAGGATGGATACTTGGATAAGTTTGACTTTGAATCATACGAAGCATGCGAACCTTGTCTCATTGGAAAAATGACTAAATCTCCTTTTATTGGACAAGGTGAAAGGGCCACTAAACGATTAGAACTTATACATAGTGATGTATGTGGTCCTATGCGTACTATGACAAGAGGTGGCTTTTACTACTTTATCACGTTTACTGATAATTTCAGTAGATATGTGTATCTTATGAAGAACAAATCCGATTCTTTTGAAAAGTTCAAAGAATACAAAGCTGAAGTAGAAAAGCAAACTGGCGGAAGTATTAAGACTCTACGATCTGATCGTGGAGGTGAATACTTAAGCCATGAATTTAAGAGTTTATTAAAAGAGTGTGGTATTGTATCACAACTCACTCCTCCCGGAACACCACAATGGAATGGAATTTCTGAAAGGAGGAATCGTACTTTGTTGGACATGGTACGATCGATGATGAGTCATGCAGATCTTCCAATTAGTTTCTGGGGCTACGCCCTGGAGACGGCTGCTTATACACTTAACCGAGTTCCTACTAAAACGGTTCAGAAGACTCCATATGAGATATGGACTAAGAAACGACATAACATGTCATTTATGAAAATATGGGGATGTGAAGCGTTTGTGAAACGTTTAACTTCTGACAAGCTATGACCTAAATCAGACAAATATAATTTTGTGGGATACCCAATTGAAACAAATGGTTATTCATTCTATAATCCTTCCGAGAACAAAGTGTTTGTTGCTCGAACTGCAGTTTTTCTTGAAAGAGAAATGCTTTCGAAGAAAAACAGTGGGAGGATAATAGATCTCGATGAAGTTCGAGGCCCACAAGATAACATTGAACCAATGGAGGAACTTGAGCAGGATGTACAAGACCATAACACTGCTCAAGAAACACAGGTTATTCGTAGGTCTAGTAGGATTCACCATGAGCCTGAGAGATATTATGGATTTCTCTTAACTCAAGATGGTGATGTGATGCTTATCGATGAAGATGAGCCTATCACCTACTAAGATGCTATGAACACTCCAGAATCCAAGAGATGGCTGGATGCCATGAAATTTGAGATGGAATCCATGTATACTAATCAAGTATGGACTTTGGTTGATCCACCTAAAGGGGTAAAACCTATAGGGTGTAAGTGGGTTTTCAAGAAGAAGACCGACATGGATGGTAATGTACAGACCTATAAGGCACGATTGGTGGCAAAAGGTTTCAAGCAAATTCATGGTATTGACTATGATGAGACTTTTTCACCAGTGGCTATGGTCAAGTCCATCAGGATTTTGCTTGCTATAGCTGCTTACTATGATTATGAAATCTGACAGATGGATGTCAAAACCGCTTTCTTAAATGGGAGCCTTGAAGAAGATATGGATGTGTATATGACACAGCCTGAAGGTTTTGTTGATCCAAAGAATGCTGTAAAGGTATGTAAGCTGCGTCGATCCATTTATGGATTGAAACAAGCCACAAG
Organism: Oenanthe sinensis; assembly: GCA_028671895.1. NCBI lineage: Eukaryota > Viridiplantae > Streptophyta > Magnoliopsida > Apiales > Apiaceae > Oenanthe > Oenanthe sinensis. The sequence continues at coordinate 16,191,646 of CM053798.1, forward strand.
GAGATGGAACATTCGTTTTGATGAAACTGTCAAAGAGTTTGGGTTTATTCAAAATGAAGATGAACCATGTGTTTACAAGAAGATAAGTGGGAGCAATGTGGCATTCCTAGTATTATATGTTGATGATATATTAATAATAGGGAATGACATTCTTTCTTTACAGGCTGTTAAGACTTGGTTGAATAAGAATTTCTCAATGAAAGACTTAGGCGAAGCGACCTATATTTTAGGTATCAAGATCTATAGAGATAGATAAAGAAGAATGATCGGCCTAAGTCAGAGTAGATACTAGTCTAATCCAGGTGAAGGTCACTGGACAACAGTCAAGAATATTCTTAAGTACTTGAAGAGGACTAAAGATTAATTCTTGGTATATGGAAGAGAAGATAAGCTGGTTGTAAAAGGTTACACCGACGCTAGTTTCTAGACAAACAAGGATGATTCGATTTCTCAGTCTGGATTTGTGTTTTGTCTAAATGGAGATATTGTATGCTGGAATGGTTCACAGCAGAGACAGTTGTTGATTCTACAATAGAGCCTGAGTATATTGATGCTTATGAAGCAGCCAAGGAGATTGTTTGGGGATGTACTTAAGAGATATCACGTAATTAATGAGATTAATGATCAAGGAGATATACATATATGTAAAGTGCATACTAATAAGAATAATGCAGACCCACTGCCTAAGGCTTTGTCGCAGCAGAAGCACGAAGGTCATACTAGTACAAGTGGGAGATTGTTAGTATTGGTGTCCTAGAGACAATACTTTTAATGTTTTATTGAAAACAATTAAGGATTATGTTTTATGTGATTATTTAATTAATATTTATTATGTCTTTATTTATTGCGTCATAAATTGAAAGAATAATAAATGTCCTTGGAATATTAATACGTAATATATATCTTTAAGTATGTGACTTAAAAATGAGATTATATGAATAGTATTTTATTCCTAAAATTCCCTAGTCAAGTATTATTATTTAAGGACAGTAATAATGCAATAAGACTAGTATGTTTGTTGACAGATGACCACATCTCATTAGTCATAGATATGGTGATACTAAAGTCAAGAACATAAGTGTATGTATCAATACATGACACTGGAAAGACCCGCCGTGAGATTCTACATGTTAATAAGTGTCATAAGAAATCTCATAATGATAATGATGTAATGATCCTCTGACTTGAAATCATTATATTTCTATACGAGAATTAATATACTTTGATTACACTCAAAGTCACCTTTAACCGGGTAATGATAAAGGTGGATATTGGGTATGCTATGAATCATATGGGGAATATGAATGATAGATATAGGATTTAACCCTCCAATTCTAGGAGTGATATTATTGGCCTCTTGATTGAGTGAGACTATGAAATGAATGGACATGCTCAAATATTGATTTGTTTAAATAGTCTACTCATTGATCAAGGAAACCAAGATTAAACGTTAAAGAGGATGACACTATACATGTCTCGAGTTTTATCTATAATATAAGGTTAAAGGGATTATATTACATTGCACATTATTCACGAAAGGTTTAATTGAATCACCAATTATTATTGTTACTTGGGTAGCAATGATGTATTACTAGATGCCGCTCATTGTTTATAATTTTATTATTAGATAATAAAATTATTGCCAACGTAATAATAACCTAAAGGGTCACACACAAAGAACGTTAAAACGGAGGTTTATTTAAATTACGAATTTAAATATATTATTGTTTATTCGAATTTAATTATTAAATTAATTAAGTGGGACTTGATTAATTATATTTGAATTCAGATTTAATAAGTATTATTATTATTCGAATTTAATTATTGAATTAATTAATTGGGACTTGATTAATTATATTATAATTCAGATTTAATAATAATAATAACCCAAAGTCATAATGGGTTTTGGAAACCACATGGATTAGGGTTAGGTCCAAAATTTCTATCTCCCCTATATATACATAATGATGTATAGTATTAGGGTTTAATTATCAAATTTCGTTTTTAGAGAAAAACCCTAGATGCTCAACATCAAGAGAGGCTAGAGAAAGAGAGAGAGAGAGAGAGAGAGAGAGAGAGAGAGAGAGACAATTCGGCTAGTACCGACTCTGGTGATCGTAGGACGATCGGGGGTTCGTGTGGACTTCTATAGAGAGCAAATCTTTGCAACAAAGGGCTGCTGTGATTCATCTTTTCTGGACCTCCATTAAACAACATACGGAAAGCTTTGTTAAGGTACAGACTTCTTCACCATAATCATCCAACGTTATACATGGATCCTGCGATTGGGTTTCGGTTTTTTTTTTATTTTTACGTTAATTCCGCTGCGTTTTCATGCCCGAAACCCTTCAGTTAGGTATGTCAATGGATCGGGTTTAGATCGGATTATCTTAAATTCATATCCAAATCCATTTAGTTTTTCAGATCGGAGAGGATGAAGTATAGAAAATTTTAAAGTTCAATTCATATCCGCTCCATTCGGATCGCAGGTAATCGGATCGGATATCCAATCCAATTAAATTTTTTACTATTTTTAATAACTAAATTAATATTATTATCATTTATATATTAATAAATATTACTATTATATAACATAATAAATATAGATATATTTTTGTATTTAAATATTTTATGCATAAAACTTTTACATAATAAGTTTAAATTTTTTATTATTTACTAAATTTATTTTTAAATATCTTAATTTCTCCTTTATTATTATTTACAATATTATGTATGTGTTAATTTTTATTTAAGATTTACTCTTACAATAAAATTTATGTATTTTAATTCATATTTAATTTTTGTTTTTAATTCTTTATATCTTAAATTTTATCCAAAATTATTTTTTCACATTACTTATAATAATTTGTATATGTTATTTTTTAATAGTTTACTCATATTATAATGTTTTTATATGTTCAAATTCCAATCACATTTAAAATTTATTATTTAATTATGTATTTGTCAATTTTTATATAAAATTTATTATATTTTGATGCGAACAGTAAATGCCAAATTATGATTATGAATTTTATTCAAACATGTATATGTTATGATATAATTTATATTACTTAATTTACTTCAAAATTTGATAATATTATATACTACGTTAATGATAATTATTAAAATAAGTCAAATAAAGAGTATGGATCTTTTATGAACCAAAATATGTATATAAAACTTAAAAATAAATTAGCCAATGGTTCAAATTAAGGATATAAATTATATTCGAACTTAAATATAAATACCAAATCTAAGAAATGGATTATATAATAATTTATAATATATAGATATAGATTAATATTAAAACATAAATATAACAATCTTAATATTTAAAGGTTAAATTTTATAATATATATTTATATATATATATACACACACACACATATACACATATAATTATATTTACTCGGATTAGAACATATATAATCCATGTCATATTTATCGGTTCGGATTTTTAAAGGATCATATTGATTTTATATAAATCCACATCCGGTTATATGGTTTCGAATCAAATCGGAACGGAGTTCTGGTACATTGACAGGCGTAGATGATGTAGATGCATGTTTATTTTATTAAATTATGGTATGTACTGAGTACTTTTATTCGTATTCTTATTGAAACCTAATATGAATTTAAGAAATAACTATTAATCTAGATTCAAGGCTTACAGAGGAGCCTATGACATCTGTCAACTCAAGAGCTGAACTGCGAAAATAATATGATAATCATAATTATTCAACGTTCATGAATGTTATATAGATGCTTTTATTACAACTGCTTCCAAGCTAAAAAATAGGAGAAAGTGGTTCCACCACTAATTAACACGTATCTAAAGAAAATACTAATTCTTTCCAATTTATTTACACATTACTAACAACTGAAAACCAAAAATTAACTAAAGTAGAACATAACAATTCTCCCCCTCTTAAAAGATAACCTTGTCCTCAAGGTTATGTTCTGGAAACTGTTCTTTCATCATATCAATATGTTCCCAAGTCGACTCAGTTAGAGATAAGCCACGCCAATGAATAAGAACTTTTTTCACTTCTTTTCGAGTTCGTTGATCGAAAACAGCATGGATGTTCATGAACAGAGCTGTTCACGAACAAATTCGAGATCGACTCATTAAGGGCTCGTTCGGCTCGGCTCGTAGAGAACTCGAGCTCAAACATAAAAATGTGTTCGTCAAGAAAATGAGCTCGAACCGTGGTTTTAGTATGTGCGGCTCGAGCTCGGCTTGTTAGAGCTCAAAAAAATAACACCATTGTTGAATTTCCATGGTTCCATTGCCTCACCATTCATAATACGCTTAACTAGTTCCTACAAGGCGAGACTAGATATCACTTCATCCTGAATGGCTTCTAAACAATTAGGAATTGGTTGACTAATAGCTGAAAGTTTCCACTTTGCACATTTGCATTTAGTACGTCATCACTTATTCTTTTCCCGTTTGTATTCAATCACGAAATCAAAACCCAACAATTTATATAACCATCGTTGTTGAGATAAAGTTGTCATTTTCTAACCCCATAAATATTGTAAGCTTCAGTGATCTGTCCTTACTACAAAAGATCGTGTCCCAACAAGTATGGTCGTCATTTTTGAACTACTAATACTAAAGCAAGAATCTTCTTAACACATGTGGACATTAAAATGTTTTTTTCCTTCAATACCCGATTAAAGAAAGATATTGGACGCTCTTACAGGAGAACCACCCCCATAAAACTGAACCACTTGCATGACATTCAATAATAAATTATTTTGAGAAGTCAGGTAATGCTAACACCGGAGGATTCATCATAGCCTTTTTTTAGTTGTAAAAATAAACTTTCTGCCTCATTTGTCCATCAAAAAGAATCTTTTTTAAGCAATTGTATAAGTGGCACAACTATTTTGCCGTAAATGTGGATGAACTTTCGATAATGCCCTATCAACCCCAAGAAACCTCGTAATGCCTCTAGTGAGGTAGGTATTTTCTAGCTTATCATCATAGCATCAATTTTTTCGGGATCCATAGCTACGCCTGAATTTGATATTACGTGACCAAGATAATGGACTTGACTTTTACTAAACTCAAATTTTCTCGCTTCACATACAATTGATTTGTTTTCAAGATAAAAAAAATACCAGCTCTAAATGATGCATATGTTCAGACCATGATTTTTTATAAATTAAGATGCCATAAAAAATAGAATTAACTTGCAAATTATTTTTGAATACCTTGTTCATAAGAGCTTGAAATGATGAAGGAGCTTTGGTAAGGCCGAATGGCATAACCAGAAATTCATAGTGTCTATGATGAGTTTGAAATGCAGTATTTTAAATATCATAGGGATGAACTCTAATTTGATGATAGCCAAAACGAAGATCCAACTTCGAAAAGAATTCTCTTCCATTCAAATCATCTAGAAGTTCATCAATAACATGAATAAGGAATTTTTCCTTTATTTTAATGATATTTAAGGCTCTGTAATTGACACACATTCTCCACGAACCATCATGCTTCTTTACTAGGATCACAAGAGAAGAATATGGACTATTACTTGGCCGAATAACACCAGTAACAAGCATTTCTGTAACTAGTTTCTCGATTGTCGTCTTCTGCAATGGAATTTTATGATCTTGTGCATGCTGAAGAGGAAGACTTGTTGGGGATTTTAGAACATAACTATATTTATGGAGTAACTCTTTGGTTTGTGAAGGAATACGATGATCATCTGAAACTAATGGGGATACCTTCAAAGAGTACAATAACATTTTCACCCCTTTTTTTGGTTTCACGCAAGATTTGAAGACTATAATAATTTCATTTATTGGAGCTAATAATCCCTTAAGAGTGACCCCTTTTCCATTTACCTTGAATGTCATGTGCATTTTTGAGAAGTCATATTCTATAGGACCTAGTGTACTCAGCCATAGGGTACCCAAAACCACATCATAACCTTCAAGAGGGAGTATGTAAAAATTTACAATTAATGAAATACCTTGTAGAATTAACTGAGTATTTGAACATTTTCCACAGCTGTTGAATTTTTTAACCTGATACAACCATTACTTCTAAGTTGCCTTTAGATGTTGGTTGCAGGCCCGCTTTTGTTGTCATCTTCTGACACACAAAATTATGTGTGATTCCCGTGTCAACGAGCATCGTTACTTTCTTGTTTCCTAAACTTTCCATAACTCGCATTGTGTGAGACGACTGCATTTTAACCATAGCATGGAAACATATTTCTGGTGTTTGATCAGAAATACCATCATCAATCTTCATTTTGGCATCATCATCGATATATTAAACTTAAATTGATAATAACTTTTTACAACGATGCCCTAGTACGAATTTGTCATTACAACGAAAATATAGTCCTTTCCAGCTTTTCCTCTCATTCATTTCTTCAATAGTTAACCTCTTCACTTGTGGCATAGATAATACACTAATAGTCCTGCTACGATTGTTCGATGTGATCTTTGTGCTTGTTGGAGTCCCCTTTTGGTAAGAAATATCTCTAGCTTCATGCAATCGAGCCAAGTCGATGGCTTTAGACAGAGTAGAGGGTTCATTGGCTTGTATATCTATACAAGTAGCATCACGTAACCACTAATAAAGCAGCTCACTTGTCCTTCTTTTAACTTGTTTCGGCAAAATGGAACTATAAGGATTAGTTCTTTGGAAACTGCCACCACCAGAGCCTTGTAATCCGTGATTAGAAGAAGTTTCAGTCTCTTCGTTGTTAGATTGTGTAAGTGTAGTTTCCTCCACTTGACTAGTTAGTTTCCCTAACAACTCAGGCGTACTTTTCGTTTGATTTTCGTATATCGATTTGAAAAAAATTGACTTAGGCCAGTCGAAATGATGTTGGTTTGAATCGGGTCGATCGATTTTATCAAACCCTATATACCCCTAATTCTCAGGTTTGTTTAATTAGTCATTAAATTGAAAATTTAGAAAGTAACTTTAAATAAAAATAGAACTGACCAAGAAGTTACACTTAGACAAAGTAAGTTTTCCGTACACAGCACGGGCATGACAAAAAAATTAAATGAAAATAGTATTTATGTATTTTATTTAAAAAATTACTCTTAAAAATTAAATCCAGGATTGATTATGTTTATGGCAAGATGTATTTAGGGGTCGTTTGTTCATATAGTGATACCGAGTTGGAATCAGGAATCGGGTTAAAGTGGTACGGGAATGATATTACGTGTTTGGTTGAATAGTAAAATGAATTTATTAATTTAATATATTTTTTAATAAATAAAAAAATATACGCAGTTAATACGAAAAATTAATCACTATTATTTATTAAATATTAAACAACATCATTATAAAAATCTTATTTTAAAAATTAACATTTAATTTTATAAATAAAGACAAAAATAGTCAAGTTTTGATTTGATTCTACATACTGTCATCTCATACCCACCTCCCCCTAAGTATCAGAAACTCATACTTTATGGGTTTGAGTTATGTATTTTAAATTTAAAATATTTAAATCAAACATCAAGTATGAGTTTAGAATGAACAAAACACACACGTGATACATATAAGTCCCGAACCAAACGACCCCTTAATGGGTTGGTTTATTTCAGGGACGAGGCTTCACAGCGGCCAGAGTTGGTCGTAATATTGGTATATGTATGTTATAATTTTAAAAAAATTGTTTTTTAATCTATATATTTAAATAAATATAATATTTGGTTCTTATAAAAAAATTTTGATCCCTGTAAAAAAAATTGGCCCTATAAAATAGAAATTTTAGTTCATTAAATTTCTCTTATTAATTTATTAGATCAAATTTAAATTACAAATGTGGAAAAAGAAGTCTTAATAGTTCAGTTACATCATTTTGAGAGTGAAATTACAAAACCAGAATTTACTAGATTATCTGGTAATTCTGAGCTATGTCAATGGTTGGTATATTCAAGAAAGATGGATATTTATCCACTTGTTTATAAACTAATTAAGTTGGTGCTGGTCTTGCCGGTTTCAACAGCTATTACCGAGCAGACATTTTCTTCAATGAACATCATCGAAACAAAGTTTCGGAACAAGATGGATGGTAAGTTTCTCGATCATTATATGCTTATTTATATTGAAAGAGAAATAGCGAAAGATTGTAGGACGAAGTCAATTATAGATGGATTTCGTGATTTAAATGAACGTAGAGTTTTATTATAAATTTTGTACTAGTTTTTTTGTGTATTTATTACATTAAATATTTAAAAGTGTTGACGGGAAAAAATTTAGCCCCTCTATATACATTTGCTGGCTTCGTGCCTGATTTATTTGATGAATTGTAGGAGTGATTTAATTTCCTGCGTTTTGCAATTGTTGCGGTTGTATTCTATTTTTCATGTGCTTGAATCATAACAATCAAAAAAAGTTATTTAATTAAAACATATAGGTTTGGAATTTGAAAAAACAGGCCGAATTTTTAAAATTGATATCCAGAATAAATATTGATCAACAACAAATTATTAAATTTTAATTTTAATAATATACTATCGTATATCTCGTTTGATGCACGAATTGAATTATTTTAATATTTTTTTATATAATTTGAATATATTTTTATTTTTATAATAATAATTTAATTTTTATTTAATGTTATATGTATATATTTTATATAATTTTTCATATACTTAATTTATATTTTTAAAAAATAATGTTTGTGTGTTTTATTTAGAGATGTGTTTTATTTAGAAAATTAATGCGAGATTTATTTTAGTTAGGAGATTAGTATTTAAAAATTAGAACAAATATAACTATCCGGTCCAAATACCGATCAAGAATCACTGACTACCAAACTTTTAATTTTTCGGGATAAATATAAAAACAATCCATATAATTAAATACTTACTTAATATGTGTGTTTTCCGCAAGGATCAAGTAAAATAGGACGGAGAGAGTAGTATAAAATAGTATAAATATAACATAGATTTCAAATCATGAACAATTTTTTACGTTTAGTCAATCAAAACGCCAGGCATAACTAGCCTACAACTACTCCTTCCGTCCCCTTTAATTGTCCCTTATAAAAAAAATTGTCTCTAATTACTTGTCTTTCTCTCTTTTCAAAATAATTTTATAAAAACTTTTCCAAACAATACCCTCATATTTCTATTTCTAGTGTTTGACTAAAATATGCAAACAATTAATTTAATTCAATATAATTTTGAGGGGTAGTCATATAAATATATTATGTTAATAAGTTTTATAATTAATATTTTTATTAAAATATGTGTATTTTCAATAAGAAACAACTAAAAAGGAACCGAGGGTATATAATACATACAACACATACTCGCACACACATCACCCATCTCATGTCAAATGGATGACCACCATCAAAACAAATTCAAACTCCCCCAAATCTCAGCACAACCAAACACAAACTATGAATACAAAACAAATATATAATAAATACACAAACAAAAATATAATAAACTAAATTAAAGCCATCAGTAACCAATCAGTTACTTCATGCTTCTAAAGTCTAAAAACAAGTACTACTAAGCAAACACCGAACCCGGTTCAATCACCGGTCCGGTTTACATCAAATTCTTCTAATTCTAAACTAAAAACCCTAGACGCTAAAACAACGGACTTGAATTCAAAAACTCTCAACTGGCATCACAAACCCGTTATCCCCCTCCTTCTTCCGCCTCATTTCCATCACTTTCCGATGATTATTCGAGTGCTTGTCACTCGAAAACGTCGGACTAATTGCCGGTCTATACTCCGGCAATAACCGGCCCGATTTATACCTCACTCCACAAGCATTACAGAGCGTTTTCGCACCCATTGGTCCTGCTCTCCATTGCGGAGTCTTCTGAACCAAACAATGACTACATCGTCGTGGCTCCCCTCCATTCTCCTGCTTCTGCTTCTTAATCACCGGCTTCTCAAACGACTCGGCTGAATAAGTTATGTCATTGTACAAAACTAATCGACTCAATTGAGAACACGATGATGATGATGACGACGACGACGAACTTGCTGACTCATTAAGTGACCACACACGAACATTGTTCCGAACTCTTTTGCTCCTGGCCTTGGTCTGAACCGAAAATGTGAAACTACATTTCTCAGTAACGTTTGGTTTCGGGTCGGGTTTGACCCGAATATTCTCAACTGGCATAGTTAAAGAGTATCCAGGGGTAGAATCGTCCACAAAATTTGATAACCATTCCAAATCCGCTAATTCATCCGCCTGCAACAAACACTCACTTTCATCACACAAAAATTCATCACATTTATAAATAATTACAAATATGTGATATACAGTATAACCTCGATAAATGAATATTCGATAAATAAATAATCTCGTGAAATAAATAATTTTTTCATATCTCAAACATAATCTCCCACACCCAGTGGCACGTATTTCGAGGCAGGAATTGACTGGAAAAGTGCAAATTACCGGAAGGCAGGGCTGGGTTTCATGAACAGGAGGAGACTCAAAGCTTTCAACATTAAAACTAGCGAGATGAAACGGCGTCGTTTCATCTTCAATTTTACTCCCAACTCCAAATTCATCTTCAACTTTCGAAAAGTCCAGAAGGTCATCTACAAACAAATCCTCTGCCGAAACGGTGTCGTTTTGAGCAACATTTTCATCAACATTTTGACAAATCTCCGGCGAAGCCAAACTGTTTTTCAACGCTTTCTCCATTGTTAACCTACCAACATATACATACAAAACAAAAATTATCACCTGAAAATACACAAACACATATAAATTTACATTCAAGGGAACTGAATTTACCTGGTAGAGAAGATGAAGAAAGAGAATTGAATGGTAAGAGTGTGTGTGTGTGTGTGTGTGTGTTTTGGTGAAAGTAATGAATGAGAAGTGTGGGTTTTGTATTTTCCCAAGATAGTGTGGCCGCTGTGTGGGGTGTGTGTATAGATGTGTGTAAAAGGCTAGTAGTACCAGTTTCTTGTTTTTCACTCCTCTGCATTATCTTGTCATCCTGCAGTTTGATTTTTATCTTGTTTATTTATGTTTGGGCGCCTTTAACGTATTTTTGGATTACATTTACGTCATCTCATTTGAATTTTTTAGTCTCAATTTCAAATTATTTATCCACTTATAATTTTTGAGATCGGGAGGTCGTCTAAGATACATCTTAATTAACTTATATGAGTTACATAAAATTTTATACATAAATATGGGAGAAATGTTTTTGTAAAATCAATATTCATTGAAAAAATATTATTATTTTACACTAAAAACTTAAAAATTACGAAAGATGCATCTTAACTTCCTTTTTCTCTTAATTATTTCATTAATTTAAAGTGTATAGCCTCATTCTGAGTCTTCTCATGTTTTAACTTCAGCTTATCTCGAGATTTTTTAGAACATATTTATAAAATTATAAGTTTACTTATTAAAAAAGGAGTGTAATGATTACCTATTTTTATTAAAAATTTTCAAAAAATAATTTATAAGTAAAAGTTTGCAATGAATCTTAAGTTGAGTGCAAAAGTTAAAATAAACAAATAATTCAGGACACAAGTAGGATTTAAGGGGGATTATTTTATCTTATAAATTTAAAAGTATATGTTCTTACCATAAAAGTTATTTATTAAATAATTAGTTTCATATAAATAAACTTATTAATTTAAATTCTAGAAAAAAGTTAAAGAATTGTTTAAAGAAATTTGGCATAGCTTAACATAAGAGAATAATATATAATATTTAAGGGGGGGAAATTAGATTTTTATATTTTATTGTTAAAAGTAAAAATTATATATAAAAAAATTTTACACCTAAATATATGTATAAAAATTCAAAATATGAGTAAAAATTTAATGGAGTATAAGATAATTTATCCTATAATTGGGTAAATTAGATGGTTAAAACTTAAAAGTGATTATTGCATAAGATGAAGAGCGTGTTTGGCTAAAACATATTATAGTTTATTTTGATTTTAAACTGAAAAATGTTTGTTTGTGTAACAAGTTAAAAATTGATTTAAAATCAGAAATAAGTCAGAAACTGACTTAAAACGAGAAGTGCGTATTAGGTACTTTTTTCAGTGACTTATTTTTTTATTTTTCTATTTTGATAAAAATTATCAATATGTTATAAATTACTCATAAGTCACTTTTATTTATATTTTAATATTTTTTAAAACTCATAAGTCACTTATAAGTCAAAATTATCCAAACACATATTTTAAGTTGTTAATTTATCATTTTAAGTCAATTTAAATCATACATCACAATTTTAAATTTAAATTTAGTTAAACACCCGGAAAAAGGGAAAGCCACCGGCCAAGTGGGTTTCACAATGATAATATACCAAGCATGCCTTTGAAGTGAAGTGTGTTGAATTAGAAGTCATAAAATATTTAATAATGTATGTTGTTTTGTTTATGATTAATAAATACAAGTGCTGTTTTGTATTTAAAATAGTATATTTTTTGTTGTATTTGAATTTTTTTGAAAGTGGAATGCGTGATCTACCTAGCAGAACTTGGCGCTCTATAAATTTCAATGGGCGGTGCACCGGATAAGTGGACCCCATCTGCAAATAACTAGCGCCTCTAGTACTGTGACACTTTCATTGAAATTCGAATTTTAAAAAGGGATAAAATTAAAATGCAGAACCCGGGAATCGAACCCGGGTCTGTACCGTGGCAGGGTACTATTCTAGTACTAGACCACTTGTGCAATTTATAGCTATTTGAACAACGAAAACAAAAATCAAACTTTTGGGAGAAATCGTTATATATGTTATATATATTTTGTAATTAAACAACTTAAATACTTTAAAGTTACATAATATATTAGAATTGAAATGAAAATAAACCTTTTATGTATGTATTGTTAGAAAATGGAAAGTTTGAGACATATTTTATATATGTTCTTGATGTAATTTCCGGAAACTAACGATTGAAAGTTGTTCCTTGCTATGAGGACTTAAACTTTCATGTTTGGATCTAAGACATTTTCTTAGTGTAATCCATAAATAAATTGAGTAGAAGTTGCTAGTTTGAAATGAGTTTAAAGAGTTTGTCTCACATTGAATATGTAATATGGGTGTGAGTGTTTTATATGCATGGATGTGCAAGAGTAGTGTCAACTACTAAGGCATATGAATGTCAACTACTAACTGCATGGATGTGCTATTATCCACTTATTTGTCTCATGAATGGTTGGTTAATACTGGAGCTAATGTGCACATTTGTGCTAATAAAACTCTATTTGTATCTTATCAACAAATTCATGGGAAGACAATGATAATGTGAAATGCAAGTGTTGCACAAGTGCATGGAACAGGAAACGTGGACTTGAAGTTTACTTCTGGGTGTATTCTATCCTTGACTAATGTGCATCATGTTCATGAAATTCATAGAAATATCATAAGTGGGTCTTATTTAGTGAAGGATGGATTTGAACTTTCTTTGAAGTGTAATAAAATAGTTATTACACATACTAGGGTTTTCTTTGGTAAAGGTTATATGTCTGATGGTTTATTTTTAATTAATGTTGAACCTTTTCATGGTGGATTAATTAATGAAAGTGTTTCTCTTTCTGTTAATTGTGTTGAATCATCTGATTTGTGGCACTCTCGTCTTGGTCATATAAATTTTGGTGCTCTAAAGAATATGATGAATTTTTAGTTGATTCCAAATAATGTTATTGATAAGAAATCTAAATGTCAAGTACGTGTGATGGCTAAACAAATAAGAAAACATTTTCATAATGTTGTAAGGGATTCTGAAATATTGGATTTAGTTCACACTAACATATGTGAGTTTAATGGCATGTTGATTAAAGACAATGAACAATATTTTATTTCCTTTATATATGATTGTAGTAGATATTGTTATGTTTATTTGCTTAAACATAAAGATGAAGCACTTGAAAAATTCATTATGTACAAAAATAAAGCTGAAACTCAAACCGGTAAGAAACTTAAACGGTTGACATCTGATAGAGGTGGTGAGTACATGAGTACCTCGTTTGATGAATTTTGTAAAAGCAATTGTATAGTTCATGAGGTAACTCCACCCTACACACTTAAGTCAAATGGGGTGGCAGAATAAAAAAAATAGAACTTTTAAAGATATAATTAATAGTATGCTTATTAATTCTGGGTTGCCTAAGTATATGTGGGGAGGAGTGTTATTCCTTAGAACAATGTCAATATTTGTAGAAGGGGGGGTTGAATACAAATATTAAAACTTTTTGTGTGTTCTAATATTTGTTCTTGATGTTTGATAGAATAAGAGAATAAGTTCGAACAAATTAATGCTGAAAAATAAAACTGAACAAAGAGATTTAAAATTATTGATGGATTGGTTTTTCCATCAATGTATATTTTTGCTCAATGCTCCTAGGTTAAAAGAAACCTAGCTGCGTTTACAAGATTAGAAAACAAATCAACTGTTCTTACACATGTGCTCTCAAGCTTGAACAGTTGATTAAGAAATATGTCTAACTTGTATGTTTTCTAATAATGCTACTACACTTGTTTATATACCACAAGTGTTCTTTTACAATTCCTATTCTAGGATTGTTTCTACCTGCCTTCCTTTTACCTTTTTCTATTTTACAAAAAGGTTTGAAAGACAGCTTCTGATTGAGTCTTCACAGTCACTCTAGACTGTCTTCCATAGGTGTGCTTTTGTTCTCTGGATCTTCAACAGATATTCTTTCTGTGTTGTCACACTCAATTGATAATTTGCTGTCAAGCATATCAATTGATCCATTCTTTAATCCATCAACTGATGTACTTCTTCGATTGATCTTTATATCCATCGATTGATAAAAGATGTCTTATCGATTGATAGATGTTATCAATCGATATATCAGTCGATGGGTCTTCACATCAGTTGATGGTCTTCAATCCTTGGCTTGGCTTCTTCGATTGATCCTCCATCCATCGATGCTTCAATATCAATTGATCATCTTTCACTTGTGCAATTTCCTGTCTTCACATAATTACAATTTAATCGTTTAATTTACACATCAATTGATGATCCATATCAATCGACTCTAACATCAATTGATGAACAAAATATCAATTGATTTACACCTTATCGATTGAAATAGACTAAGTACACCTATGCTACAATCCAAATTATCAGTTGATTCATATAAACACTTCAACTGATAAATGGTTTCCTGATCAATTGATATTTATAACTTTCATATCAATTGATCAGTTACAACAAATAAAATTTCTATGATTCTAAGATTAATGTTATCATCAAATCACATGTAGATTCCTAACAATCTCCCCCTATTTGTGTCTGTGTTATTAACAGGCATAAATCTACTTGATGATAACAAAAACCCTTAAAAAAAATTACATTTAGATAGAATCAAGAAACTTAATTGGCACATTAGTTTTGGAAGTACCAGATTGATATATAACTCCTGCAAGCAGCTTCAATATCTTCATAATTTAATTTAGTTCATCTTCCTCCTTTTCTCAGCATTTTCCTTTAGTTGCCTCATGAAAGAACTTCTCAATATTGCTTCATCCCTGTCAGTTTCTCCAAGTTGCCTCATAAGGTAGTGTATTTCTTCATCTGTGATTTTGTCCAGATATTTGCAGATATCAAAGAACTTTGTGTTGCCCTCTATATCTGTAAAAATCATAGCATACTTTGGCTCCAACACCACCTTTTTGACCTGTGACTTCCATAGCTTTAGAGGTGAATCAGGTTCAGCTTCTGCCTTGGATCTTCTTAACCTTGAAATTTGTTGTTGTATCTCCTGAGCAATTGTTGTGTTGAGTTTGTACTTTCTGTTGAGTAGAGGAAGAATAGTCTTTAAAACATTGTAGCTTTGCTTCATTATCACCTTCAATGAATAGATTGTTTTCACTCCATTTTCATACTCCAACCTCATTGATTCTTCATGGTTAGAGGTTGCAGGGTGAGTCCTTACTCCAATTAATCCTTTTTCATTGATTACTGGTATTCCCTTCAAATCATAACCTTCAATTGTGACCTCCTCCTTGATTTCTTCTTGTTGACCCTGGAGGTTTTCCTGAACCACTATTTCTTGAGTAGAACTTGACCTTTTCTTGGCCATAGAAACTTTTCTCCTTTTTCTCAAAGGTTGCTCTGCCTGTAGCTCTTCTTCCAAATGCCATTGCATTTCCATCTGTCTAGCAATCTCTTCATTCTCCATTTCTCTCCTTGAGGCATCTGAGATTCCTGTAGTGATGGCTCCTTGAAGTAGCTTTTGACTTACTGGTTCAGTCTCTTTCTTCTTCTCTTCTTCAATCACTATTGCTTTCCCTTTCTTCTTTTCTTTAAGAGCTTCAATATCCAATTGAAGAAAAGCTTCTGTATTTGAGTTTCTTTCCTTGGCAACCTTTTGTGCATCTTCATTTAATTTTCTTGTTTGAGCAATGAACTCATCCAAGTCTCCTTTTTCTACTGCCTCTGTTACTAACTCAGTGCTTCTCCTTAGATCTTCAATTCTTTTCTTTTCTCTCTCAATCATTGTTTGAGTTTCTTTCTCCCTAGAAATTCTCCTAGCTTCAAGATCATCATCAAACTTCTTGTAATCTTTCTTTTTCTGTTCTAAATTATCTTTTGGAGAATTAGATGACTTAGATTTCTTTGAAGATTGATTGTCCATGTTACTTCTGCTTTTATCTCTTCTCGGTGCAGAACCACCAATGCCACTTGACTTATCCATACCAGAACCACCTATTCCACCACTTCCACTGCCTTTGCCATCACCACCATCATCATCCTTCTTCTTTGTATTCTCCCCTTTTTTGTTATCATCAATTGGAGGGGGTGGTGGAAGTCTGTCAAGAAACTTTTGAAGAATGGAAGCATGAAAACTTTGACCTCTGATAATATCATCCATCTTCTTTTCTAGAGAACATACTCTTGTCTCCAAAGATGTAAAATTTTTGGATTCTTTGAAAAGCTTGTCTTTGATGCTATTCATGGTGTTGAATGGTAGCTTCTCATCCAATCTCATGTCCATTGCATCCTTGTTAGATGAGATAGAGTCTTTAATCCTCTCCAGTTCCCTCCTTACTCCTGTTACTGTCATCTTTTGAATTTTCATTGATTCTCTCATATAGTGAGCAATTCTCCTTTGAGTAGGATCTTCAATTTCTCCTTCCACCATTGGTCTTCTATATTGAGAGAGAATTTCAGTCTCAGCAGCTTCTAAGGAACCATCAATAGTGCTCATCCATGGCTCTTCATCAGAATCACTCTCCAACTCTTCAGGTGCCATATAACAAGTGTCTGTTGTATTGGCGATGCTTTCCTTCAGATTCCTGGTCCTTTGATCTGTATGATCAATGCCCAAGAGTTGTTCTGCATTCCTGTTACTTGAAGTAGCCAACCCTTGATATTGTGGATCAGGATGAATGAAATTCTTTGGATCCAATTCACCAGCATCTATTTCCTCTTCAAAGTCCTTAGCAATTCCACTCCCACTAGCTTCAGCATTATTTGCTCCCCCTATCTCCTTTACTCCTTCTTCTGCCATCATTTCAATTTCCAATTCCTGTGCAAAAAGTAGACTGTTTTTATCACTTTCACTCATCTCTCTATTTTGCATCAGGATCTCATCCTGGAATCTCACCTCTCCCTCACTCATTTCTTTTGCACCTACTAAGGTGGGGCCCTCAAGTGTTTCACTCTCATTCTTGGAAGAAATAGGAATGTCTTTACTCACTTCCTCTCCTTTTGCCAGGTTACAATCCTGCCTCTCACTCAACTCACTCAATCCTAAGAGTGTTTGTGCAACATCAATTGATTGAGCATCAATTGATGTATTGACATTATCAGTTGAAGTGGTGTTTGGGATATCCATCGATTGATGCATACCCATCGATTGATCTTGAGTATCGATCGATGGCTTATCAGTCGATGGCTGAATATCAATTGATGAAGGAACATCAATTGATGGAGAAGAAACAGTTGAGATAATTTGTGAAGTTATGTTTGAGATGATATTGGAAATAGAATCCTGAAAATTCTGAGAAGAAGATTCAGGGGAGAGTGTTGGCTTCTCCTTGAAAAACAAAGAAGGAGAATCTGAAAATGTTCGATAGTCTATCAAAACATTTTCTGAAGAAGTTTGAGATGGGGATAGAAGAATAGAAGAGATAGGAATTGAAAGAGAATGGGGCTGCATCTCATCATTTATATGAGATGCATCATGCAGACTTTGTGAAGGCTCCTCCACAGTTTCCTGTGGTTTTGCAGTGTGTGATTCCCCAAGTGCAAAGGTGACTTTCTTTTCTCTTCTTTTGTATGGTGTTAGTGTTTTGGCTTTTGTGTCCCCAATTTGATTCTATGCCCCTGGTTGTGGGCTATTTTCAATATTGTCATCCTTTTGAGAGAATGACAATAGGGATGTGGTATTTTCCATGTTAACATCCACAGTCTTTTGGGAGACTATGGAGTGGCTAGGTTGAGGTTGCACACCCTCACTCTCCTTATCCTTCTGGGTTCTTAGATATTCCCCAGTTCCCTCACCACCTACATCCTCCTCTAATCTATCTACCACACTAGTTGATTTTCTTTTCTTGGTTTTTACAACAGCAGGTTTTTGAGAACCTGTTGAGGTTGGTTTCTTAGATTTGGATTTAGAGATTGGTTGTGTGGCCTGGGTAGGAGGGTTGGGGTCATTACTACCACCCTCCTGAAAGTGTTTGTCCTAAATCCAATCATGTATGATGAGTTAGGAAGAACTTTCTTGTATTCTTATTTGATTTCATTAATATTAATAAAAGACTTATTTGTTTTATTACGGGCTTTATCTGTTTAAAGTGTCTTAAATAAGATGTTCCATAGTTTAGAGTGAAGCTTCTAGAATTATAATGAGATTATAATAGTGAGATCTAGAAGATGATGACTCTTGACTTAAACAGTTCCTGATCATAGGATAACTAATTGGAAGTTAGTAAATCCGCAAAGATTGGTACATACTATGCTTGCTCCTTTAAGGAGGATGTCTGTTCTCATAGGCATTTGTGTGGTGACACTATAGCTAGTATGTAGGTGCTTATTAAGGAATAAGTTCACTGAACGTGACTCGATAAATTGAACAACTAATGGAGTTTACTCATGTGTCAATAGTTGTTCACTAAGTGATAGTTGTGCAAGTATCCTTAGACTTGAGATCGTTAAAGTTATCTTGTATATAATGAACTATGTTTTGGTTTAGTCCTTAGTCTCAAGGACATCCATTAGGTCTATTCCGGGCATAGGGATTTGTGTATGAAGATAGTTAACGTCAATAGAGGATCCACCCCTTCCAGTATGGGAAGAGAATATCCTATGTTATTCTTAGTATGCGAGTTCTGGAATCTCTGGCCAGAGTGAATGAAATTAGAAAGGAGTTTCTAATTTATATTAATATGAACGTTGCACTATGAATAAGAAAATATATGATTAAATTTAATAGGCTTGACACGAGTTCCATGCCTTGTATTTAATCGGGATATTGTAGGGTGGAAGGAATTGATTGTGCGGTAACTAGTCACTGACAGGTTCTTGGCAGTGAATTCATATTATCCGGATAGTCGCGATATGTTGAGAAGCATCACTCACGATGTAGAATAAATATAATTAATCAGTTAATTATATTTAATGAATTATTAGAATTCATATAAATAATAAATAAAAAGTTTATTATTATTTATTTCTACTACCGGCTTAATATTGAACCTACATGGTCACACCATAAAAGAATATTTTCTTTGATGAAAAGATTTAAATTATGAGAGAGAGAATTATTTTCTAAATAGTTTAGAAATAATTATTAAAATAGTTTTAATTATTATTAAAGCATTTTATTAAAATATGGGGTTTAATATAATAATATATATTGATATATTATTTATGGAAAAACCCTAGGATAGTCCTATAAATAGAATGAGATGCATCATTCTAAAAACACTTCTTCCTTTGGAGAAAACACTAGCCTCCATCTCTCTCTCTCTCTTTTCTCTCTAAAATAAGTTTTAGAAACTATTTGAAGATCTTCATCAAAGGAAGAATTCTTGGTGGATACAGGTAGAGTACTTCACACTCTGAGAAGTAGCTGCTAGGATCTCTTGTTCACACACTTGGATCGCTTTAAAGGTAAGGTTTCGATTCCATCTCGGTTTTATATGATTATATGCGATCATATATATGGGTTTACGGTAAAAATTGTAATATCACGTTTCCGTACCTTCGTAAATTTCCTTCAATGGCATCAGAGCCAGGTTATGCATATAGAGATTCATGTAAAAAATTTCAGATTTTTTGGAGCATGTATGGATTTATTATGATTTTTGCAAGTTTATTTAGATTTAATTATGAATTAAATTCGAAATATTTTTGCATGAGATTTTGACCACTGATCTGGATTCTACAAGTGTTGTGGATCATCTGGGTATTTTTTTCATAATTTTCTGATGTATAGATTATTTGTTATGAATTTTTTAAAATTGTTTTAATTAAAATTCATATAATAATTATGCATGTTGAAATATATGGATTAATATTAGTACTAGGACCCCTTGCTGATCTGGTAATTTTAATCTGCTGTTGGATATCAAAAATGATGTTTTTATGTTTTTTTATTAATTTATTAATTAATAGTTAATTAATTTATTAATATTAAAATATAAAGATATTAATAATAGTTATTATAATAGTTAATATATATAAACGTTTATGTATAAACGAAACGGCAGCTGTGCAACGGTCCACTTTTCTTTTCTATGTCAGCCGCGTCACGCGCGCGTGGCACACAGGCGAGCATAAGGGCTATTGCGCATTCAAGGAATGCGCAACAGGGTCTGTTACGCATTTATGAAATGCGTTACAGACGGTAACGCATACGGATCACGCGTTACACCGTAAAATTGGCTTTAATGGCTGTAACGCGTGTGATAAATGCGTTACGCCCCTCCTGTCCACATTAAATTTGATTTTTTAGGAGTTCCGTAACTCCGATTTGGGCGTGCGATATACCGTTGGATTCGTTTTTCCGAGACGGATTTAATGGAGTGGTCAAATAATTTTAATATAAAAGTTTTGAACTGTCCATATTCCCTAAAGTATTTTAAAGCATGTATTAATTGTTTTTTTTCTATAATAAATCCATACATCATTATATCATTGTATGACATGATATTTCTTGCATGCTTACTTGTTTATTTAATTTTATATATGAGATATATGCCTAGATTTACCATGCGATGATAGATTTAGGTGGACCTAAATCAACATAAGGCGTGCTCTAGAAAATCTAGAATATGAATCGTTTCTTGCATTAACAATAATATTATATATACAATCATGAGATTCTTGTGTTTGCGAAACACGTAATTAAATATGAATTTTCAATATTGAGAGAAAGGATGATTCTGTCTAAGAAAGGGGTATTAAGTGATGCCTCTTGACAATGCTCCCCCCGATTATCGATTATTGATTTGAAATATTTAATTTAAAAGGAAGAATCTCTTTATAATATGATTATGATTGTTAAATAATATTGTTTAATTAATAATAGTTGATAATTATTTATTTATGAAATAAATAATCAGTTAACAAATTTTATTAATTGATTAAATAAGATTTATTCGATTATAAAATAGTTAAGATGCGATCTTATTATTATTAATTATTGATTTAATTTAAGAAATTAAATTAAGGGAGATATTTATTTTCTAAAAAGGTTTAGAAATAGTATTAATAATTAAAAGAGTTTTGATTATTAGTTAATTATTTGGTTAGTAATTGTAATACTTTATAGAAAACATTAGTTGAAATCTGTGTCTATTAAATATGTGTAATTATAAACCTTATAATAAAAATCCCTCTTAATTAAAAAATAATATCAAGTAGTAATTGACCAATGACACAACGGGCTTGTGTCGATCATAGCCTTCTAACATGATAGAAAGTAGTTCTTATTTTTGAATCATTGTCGTTTCGTGCTACAGCCGAGGGCTTTGATTTCGAAATAAGAAATACTTGTCTATTACATAGAGATGTATACAATGAGTTAGAATCTAATAGTCGTTCGTGCCACAGCCGTTGGCAGTTGGAGACTGATTCAGTTGTATGAAATGTTGGGTTAGACTTGACTTAGAATATTGTGTTTGTCGTGCCACAGCCGTGACTCAATTATTCAAGAGGCTAAAGTTTTAATTAGGGAATGACATGAGATGTTGTTGACAAGAGTTGTCTGCCTACTGAACATCACATGGCGTTTCGTGCTACAGCCGAGGTTGTGTGATGGAATGTAGGATCCCTATTCCCACTAGCATTATGAATGCTTAATTTTTCACTTAGAGGGTTGTATAAATTAGATAAACTAGAGGGATCCACTTATGAATAAAGACCCGATTCATATAGTGTTTTAATAATGAAATTGATTATTTGCTAAGTGTTGTTATGTGTTTGTCATTTACAGATCTTAGATATACATCATGTCTTCTGCACTATCACTACGAAGCATACTAGATGCTCACAAGTTGACTGGTCCAAACTTTGCTGATTGGCTTCGAAACCTGAGAATTGTTCTTAGGGCTGAGAAGTTGGACTATGTGCTGAACTCACCAGTACCCGATGCTCCTGCCGAAGATGCTCATGATGATGAGCATGTAACTTACAGGAAGTGGATGGATGAAGCAAATGTTGCTCAGTGCATCATGCTGGCATCTATGAACTCTGAGCTGCAAAAACAGCATGAGAACATGGATGCTCATACCATTCTAGTACGCCTACAAGAGTTGTATGATGTACAAAGCAGGACTGCTCGATATGAGATATCGAGGGAGCTATTCCGTTATAGAATGGCGGAGGGATCATCTGTGAATGATCATGTGCTTAAGATAATCAATCTGATTGAGCGTCTTGGGCAACTTGGTTTTGTCATGGATGGGGAGTTGAGCCAAGACTTGGTCTTGCAATCACTCCCAGATTCGTTCTCGCAGTTTGTTGTGAACTTTCACATGAACAAATTGGATGTCAGCCTGCCTGAACTCCATAACACGTTGAAGACTGCTGAGTCGAACTTTCCCTTTAAGAAAGGTTCTGTTTTTCTGATTGGTGGTAGATCCACTTCCAAGAAAAGGAAGTGGAATCCTCCCAAGAAGAAGAAAGTAGGTGAGAAGAAGCCAGTTCCACCAAAAGCTGAAGACCCCAAAAGCAAAGCTGTTTGCTTTCACTGTAACAAGGTGGGGCACTGGAAGAGGAACTGTAAGGTTTACCTTGCAGAACTGAAGAAGAAGAAGGGTAGTGAGACTGCCGCTTCTGGCTCAGGTATGTTTATGATTGAAGTAAACATGTCACTAAATCAAATTTCTACTTGGGTATTAGATACCGCCTGTGGTTCTCACATTTGCAATTCATTGCAGGGACTAAGGGATAGTAGGACTCTTGAGGAAGAGGAGGTTATTCTGCGGATGGGCAATGGAGCAAGAGTTGCTACTGTATCTGTAGGATTATTTGATTTACATATGCCTACGGGCAAGACTATTGTTTTAAATAATTGTTATTTTGTTCCCTCGATTGTGAGGAATATTATTTCTATTCCCATGTTAGACAAGGCTGGATTTTCGTTTATTATTAAGAATAATGAATGTTCAATTCTTAGAGATAATGTTCTTTATGGTAGTGGTATTTTGAATAATGGTCTGTATGTATGTGACGTAGAGCATAGTTTACTACAAGTTGAACATACTAATAAAAGGAAAATGGATGATGAAAATCTCACATATTTATGGCACTGCAGACTTGGTCATATTAGTGAAAATAGACTACGGACATTGCACAAGGAAGGGTTACTTGAACCTTTTGATTTTGAATCATATCCTACATGTGAGTCTTGTCTATTGGGAAAAATGACCAAATCTCCATTGAGTGGATATGGAGAAAGGGCTGCAAATTTGCTAGGATTGGTACACACAGATGTATGTGGACCGATGTCTACGCAAGCCATGGGTGGTTTTTCGTACTTCATTACTTTCACAGATGATCGATCTAGATTCGGATATGTGTATTTGATGAAACACAAATCTGAAGCCTTTGAAAAGTTCAAAGAATATAAGTATGAAGTAGAGAAACAAACCAAACATAGTATTAAAACCCTTCGATCAGATCGAGGTGGTGAATACTTGAATGGAGAGTTTCTAGATTATCTCAAAGAAAATGGTATAGTCTCTCAATGGACTCCTCCATATACTCCACAGTTAAATGGAGTATCAGAAAGGAGAAATCGAACTTTGTTAGACATGGTTCGATCCATAATGAGCTATGCAGATCTTCCAGTATTCCTATGGGGTTATGCATTGGAAACCTCAGCATATTTACTGAATAAGGTGCCTTCCAAATCTGTTCCTTAAACTCCGTATGAGATATGGAAAGAAAGGAAACCGAGTCTTAAACACGTTAAGATATGGGGATGTCCAGCTTATGTCAAGAAAGTTGACCCTGATTAACTGGAATCTCGATCTGTAAAATGTAGATTTGTGGGATATCCTAAAGAGACTTTAGGGTATTACTTTTACACCGAACATAGGGTGTTTGTCTCCAGACATGCTACCTTCTTGGAAAAACAGTTTATCCTTGAAGGAAACAGTGGGAGCAAAATAGAACTTAATGAAGTTCAAGAAACACAAACTACTACAGTTCAAGAGGAAACACCTGTTCAGACTGAACAACCTTCTGTGGAACAACCCATTCGTAGGTCAGAGAGAGTGTCTCGCCAACCTGAGAGGTATTATGGCCTTGTCATTGAGAATGACAATGAGTTAACAATCGTTAATGATGACGACCCAATGACCTATAATGAGGCTATAAGTAGTATTGACTCAGAGAAATGGCTAAGTGCCATGAAATCCGAAATGGATTCTATGTATACCAACCAAGTATGGACTTTGGTTGAAGCACCCAAGGATGTGAAACCTGTAGGGTGCAAATGGATATACAAAAGAAAGATTGGAGCGGAAGGCCAGGTGGAGACCTATAAGGCCAGGCTCGTGGCAAAAGGATTCAAACAAAGGCAAGGGATTGACTTTGATGAAACTTTTTCGCCTATAGCCCTGCTTAAATCAATTCGGATTTTGCTTGCGATTGCAGCTTACTATGACTATGAGATCTGACAAATGAACGTGAAAACGGCCTTCCTCAATGGGAAACTTGAAGAGGAAGTGTATATGACACAGCCAGAGGGTTTTGTTTCCAAAGGGAATGAACACCTAGTGTGCAAGCTGCTACGAACCATATATGGATTGAGGCAAGCTTCTCGTAGATGGAACATCCGTTTTGATGAGACAATCAAAGAGTTTGGTTTTATCAAAAACATAGATGAACCATGTATCTACAAGAAGGTTAGTGGGAGCGCGGTAACATTTCTTGTGTTGTATGTGGATGACATACTTCTTATAAGAAATGATATACCGATGCTTCAATCAGTCAAAGTGTGGCTATCAAAGAACTTCACTATGAAGGACTTGGGAGAAGCATCCTACATTCTCGGTATAAAGATCTATAGAGATAGATCTAGAAGAATGATAGGTCTTACCCAGGGTACATACATCGAGAAAGTGCTTAAAAGATTTAGCATGGAAAACTCCAAGAGAGGTCTCATGCCGATGAGCCATGGAGTGTCCCTTTCCGAGAAAATGTCTCCTAAGACAGCTGAGGAAAGAGAGCGTATGAGTAAGATTCCTTATGCTTCAGCAATAGGATCTATCATGTACGCGATGATATGTACTAGGCCTGATGTTGCTCATTCAATCAGTGTGACGAGCAGATATCAGTCCGATCCAGGTGAAGATCACTGGAAAGCAGTAGAGAACATCCTTAAGTACTTGCGAAGGACTAAGGATATTTTTCTTGTTTTTGGTGGTTCTGAATTGATAATAGAAGGTTATACCGACTCTAGTTTTCAATCAGAATGTGATGATAGCATATCTATGTCAGGGTACGTGTTTACTCTGAATGGTGGTGCGATTAGCTGGAAGAGTTCCAAACAGTCTACAACGGCTGACTCCACAGCGGAAGCGGAGTATATAGCTGCAAGTGAGGCAGCAAAAGAAGCCGTTTGGATGAGGAAATTTGTTTCTGAGTTGGGAGTTGTTCCTAGTGTTGAGGAGCCTATTGTATTGTATTGTGATAACAATGCAGCAATAGCACAAGCCAAGGAACCTAGGTCTCATAAAAATTCCAAACATGTTTTGCGACGCTTTCATTTGATTAGGGAGATCATAGAAAGGGGAGATGTCAAAATAGAGAGAGTTGACACACATAACAACATAGCAGACCCACTTACAAAGCCGTTGTCTCAGATTCTTTTTGATCGTCATAAAAGGAAGATGGGTATTACATACCAGGGTAATTGGCTTTAGTCCAAGTGGGAGATTGAAAGTGTTTGTCCTAAATCCAATCATGTATGATGAGTTAGGAAGAACTTTCTTGTATTCTTATTTGATTTCATTAATATTAATAAAAGACTTATTTGTTTTATTACGGGCTTTATCTGTTTAAAGTGTCTTAAATAAGATGTTCCATAGTTTAGAGTGAAGCTTCTAGAATTATAATGAGATTATAATAGTGAGATCTAGAAGATGATGACTCTTGACTTAAACAGTTCCTGATCATAGGATAACTAATTGGAAGTTAGTAAATCCGCAAAGATTGGTACATACTATGCTTGCTCCTTTAAGGAGGATGTCTGTTCTCATAGGCATTTGTGTGGTGACACTATAGCTAGTATGTAGGTGCTTATTAAGGAATAAGTTCACTGAACGTGACTCGATAAATTGAACAACTAATGGAGTTTACTCATGTGTCAATAGTTGTTCACTAAGTGATAGTTGTGCAAGTATCCTTAGACTTGAGATCGTTAAAGTTATCTTGTATATAATGAACTATGTTTTGGTTTAGTCCTTAGTCTCAAGGACATCCATTAGGTCTATTCCGGGCATAGGGATTTGTGTATGAAGATAGTTAACGTCAATAGAGGATCCACCCCTTCCAGTATGGGAAGAGAATATCCTATGTTATTCTTAGTATGCGAGTTCTGGAATCTCTGGCCAGAGTGAATGAAATTAGAAAGGAGTTTCTAATTTATATTAATATGAACGTTGCACTATGAATAAGAAAATATATGATTAAATTTAATAGGCTTGACACGAGTTCCATGCCTTGTATTTAATCGGGATATTGTAGGGTGGAAGGAATTGATTGTGCGGTAACTAGTCACTGACAGGTTCTTGGCAGTGAATTCATATTATCCGGATAGTCGCGATATGTTGAGAAGCATCACTCACGATGTAGAATAAATATAATTAATCAGTTAATTATATTTAATGAATTATTAGAATTCATATAAATAATAAATAAAAAGTTTATTATTATTTATTTCTACTACCGGCTTAATATTGAACCTACATGGTCACACCATAAAAGAATATTTTCTTTGATGAAAAGATTTAAATTATGAGAGAGAGAATTATTTTCTAAATAGTTTAGAAATAATTATTAAAATAGTTTTAATTATTATTAAAGCATTTTATTAAAATATGGGGTTTAATATAATAATATATATTGATATATTATTTATGGAAAAACCCTAGGATAGTCCTATAAATAGAATGAGATGCATCATTCTAAAAACACTTCTTCCTTTGGAGAAAACACTAGCCTTCATCTCTCTCTCTCTCTTTTCTCTCTAAAATAAGTTTTAGAAACTATTTGAAGATCTTCATCAAAGGAAGAATTCTTGGTGGATACAGGTAGAGTACTTCACACTCTGAGAAGTAGCTGCTAGGATCTCTTGTTCACACACTTGGATCGCTTTAAAGGTAAGGTTTCGATTCCATCTCGGTTTTATATGATTATATGCGATCATATATATGGGTTTACGGTAAAAATTGTAATATCACGCTTCCGTACCTCCGTAAATTTCCTTCACCTCCATAGTCACAGAAGGCAAAGAAGAATTAGGTTTAGAAGAGTTTAAAGTAGAGATAAATACCTGAACAAAAGGGGGATAGATCAATTCCACATTGCTATGAAGATTGATCCTAACCAAGTCTTTAAAGACCCTTTTGTTTTGAGTCCAGCAATCCAAAATTTCTGTATTCCTGTCAATCTCAATATCCTTGACAAAGTGGTTAATAATAATCATAATAAATCTTGCATAATAAATATGATTAGATCTATTTATTTTATTCCCCAATTTGGCAGATATTTCATTGAGTAACAGGCTTCCTAAATTATGATATCTATCATATAAAATGCTATACCCTACTTGTTGCATACTAGTTGTTATTGCATCAAAATTACTAACCTTACCAGAAAAACACTTTATTAAAGCATCAAAGAAATATGACCATTCTTTTCTTAGATTCTTTCTAACAATACTACCTAGACTAGCATCAGGAGCAGTATAGTTGATTTCCCTAAGCATGTTTCTAATATCTGTGTCAGTGGGTGCATTTTCGGTATTATTTGCAGAAATATTTAAACACTCACCCAAGACCACAGTGGTTAGAATATACCTTTGTCCTTTGCATTCAAAGGAGATTGTAGAAAAATCATCTGCTACTTCTGCTGTTGTCCAGAATTCTTCAACTAGATTGCACACTATTTTTTGTGCTTCTGAGAGGGCCTTTGCAATTTTCGAACTCCTTAGAAATTCCATTAGGGGATGAAATTCTGTTGGGGCTTCCTCCACCATAGTGCAAGCAACGAAGTTGTTGAGCTCATAGTAGAATCCAGATTGTGAGACTTTCTTTGAAGATGCCATTATCGTGTTTGAAGATTTATAATTGAATTAACTGGCAAACTTGTTAGTAATTATAACAGAAATAATAAATAGACAGTAGTAGATTAGGGTTCTTAGCAAGAGATAGATACAGAGTAAGTTCGAAGATTGAGAAAGAGAAAGAGATAGAAAAATCGATAGTAAAAATGCAAGTAAGAATTAAAAGAAGTTTTAATCTCACTATTTATATTTACTGATTTCCCAACCAATTTCTTACTCAAAATAGAACTAAATCGACCGTTGGAAGAGTATTGATAATTAAAAGTTACCAATTTTGGCAATCGATTGTTATACATACAGGAATGTACGTTTTAATCAATTGATAAAATAAGTAATCAACGGCTAGATTTTTGTACAGGTCGATTGATGACATGGACCCCTTTAAATTCTAGGTCATCGATTGATAAAATTGCTTATCCATCGACAGGTACAATTATCCATCGATAGACAAATATATCATCGATTGATATATCTATCTGTCGATAGTTACCCCTATCCATCGATAAACAAATATATCATCACTTGATATATTTATCTGTCGACAGCTCCATTAATATCCATTGATATGTAAAATATTTATCAGTTGATTATTGAAGAATCAATAATTTAACATAGTCAATGGCTACATGTAATATAAATACATAACTTGTCAGACATTTAAAGGATTAGATATAATTAAGCATACCTAAATCACAGACCAATCTATTGAAGGTAGATTCATCTAATGGTTTGGTAAAAATGTCTGCAAGTTGTCTTTCACTAGGGACAAAATGTAATTCAACTGTACCATTCATTACATGTTCCCTAATGAAGTGATACCTTATGTCAATGTGCTTGGTTCTGGAATGTTGTACAGGATTTTCTGTTATAGCAATGGCACTTGTATTATCACAGAAAATAGGAATCTTGTTCAAGTTGAACCCATAGTCAAGTAGTTGATTCCTCATCCATAATATTTGTGCACAGCAACTTCCAGCTGCAATGTATTCAGCCTCTGCAGTAGATGTAGACACTGAATTCTGCTTCTTGCTAAACCATGAAACAAGCTTATTTCCTAGAAATTGACAGGAACCTGTTGTGCTTTTTCTGTCAATTCTGCAACCTGCATAATCTGCATCTGAATAACCAATTAGATCAAATCCAGAATCTCTAGGATACCAAATTCCAAAATTTGGAGTTCCTTTGAGATATCTGAATATTCTTTTTATTGCAATCAAATGAGATTCTCTAGGATCAGCTTGAAACCTAGCACAAAGACATGTAGCAAACATTATGTCTGGCCTACTTGCAGTTAAATAAAGTAATGAGCCAACCATACCTCTATAACTTGAAATGTCCACTTCTGCTTCCTTAGTGTTTAATTCAAGTTTAGTTGCAGTGGCCATGGGAGTTTTAGCAGAAGAACATTCACTTAAATCAAATCTCTTTAATAAATCAGAAATATATTTGGTTTGATTTATGAAAATACCATTTTTAACTTGTTTGATTTGCAAGCCAAGAAAGTAGGTTAGTTCTCCCATCATGCTCATTTCATATTTACTCTGCATCAACTTAGCAAACTTTTTACAAAGTTTTTCATTAGTTGAGCCAAAAATAATGTCATCTACATAGATTTGAACAAGAATCATAGAGCCATTTACATTTCTATGAAAGAGAGTTTTATCAACAGTACCTCTTGTGAAGTGATTCTCAATCAAGAATTTAGACAATGTGTCATACCAGGCTCTAGGTGCTTGCTTCAATCCATAAAGTGCCTTGAGAAGATAGTATACAAATCCAGGATGAATAGGATCAATAAAACCAGGAGGTTGTTCTACATAAACTTCTTCTTCTAGTTCTCCATTGAGAAAAGCACTTTTCACATCCATATGATACACCTTGAAATTTGCATAAGCAGCATATGCTAGAAAGATTCTGATTGCTTCCAATCTTGCAACTGGTGCAAAAGTTTCATCAAAATCTATGCCTTCTTCTTGTGAATAGCCCTTTGCCACTAATCTTGCTTTATTTCTTGTCACTGTACCAGATTCATCCATTTTGTTTCTGAACACCCATTTTGTACCAATGATAGACTTGTTCTTTGGTTTGGGCACCAGCTTCCATACCTTGTTTCTTTCAAATTGATTCAACTCTTCTTGCATAGCAATTATCCAATCAGGATCATTCAAGGCTTCTTCAATCTTTTTTGGTTCTTCTTGAGACAGGAAGCTACTATACAAGCATTCATTTTGAGTTGCACTTCTAGTTTTGACACCATCATTTGCATCTCCAATTATTAATTCAAAGGGATGGCTGTTTGTCCATTTCCTTTGTGATGGTAAATTTGTCCTTGAAGATGATGCTTCATGATCATTGGAAGTGTTATGATCATTGTGATGTGATTGACTATTTGAGAACCCTCCCCCTGAGATGGACACTCTACTTGAAGATTGTTGAGCAGAGTTGATATCCATCGAATGATTATCAATTGATGTATTATCAGTTGATTGATGATTGTCAACTGATAAGTTATCTGTTGATGCATTGACATCAATTGATGGGAGGATTCTAGGTACTTGAACTCTTGTGATTTCCACATCATCATCACTATCTTCAATATTACTTGTGGATTCATTTTCAAAATGCAATAGATCATGAACTCCTTCATCAAACAACCCTTGAATTTTCTTGTCATCAAAAACTACATGCATAGATTCCATAACAATGTGTAATCTAAGATTGTAGACTCTGTATGCTTTGGTTGTTATTCCATATCCAACAAATATAGCTTCATCAGCTTTGGCTTCAAATTTTCCTAGATTTTCACCTTGATTTCTCAGTACAAAGCATTTGCAGCCAAAGACATGAAGAAAGTTAACTGTTGGCTTCTTGTCTTTCTTTATCAATTGATATGGAGTTTTGCCTTGAGGTTTATTGATCATGGAAATATTTTGAATGTAACAAGCAGTATTAATTGCTTCTGCCCAGAAGTATGTAGGAAGTTTTGCTTCTTCTAACATAGTTCTAGCAGCTTCAATCAAGATCCTATTTTTTTTTCAACTACTCCATTTTGCTGTGGAGTTCTTGGAGCAGAAAAATGATGAGTGATACCTTTTTCTTCACAGAATTCTCTCATGGTTGAATTCTTGAATTCAGTACCATTGTCACTTCTAAATTTCTTGACCTTCCATTCAGTGCCATTGTCAACATTCTTCACATGATTGATAATTAATTTGCTTGCTTCATCCTTAGAATGTAAGAAATATACCCATGAAAATCTTGTGAAGTCATCCACAATTACTAGGGCATATTTCTTTTTGGCAATTGACATGATGTTGACTGGACCAAATAAATCCATGTGCAATAATTCCAGAGGCTTATCAATTGATGATTCAGACTTTGACTTGAATGATGCTTTTCTTTGTTTTCCCTTTTGACATGCATCACATAGTCCATCCTTGGTGAATTCCATCTGTGGAATGCCTCTAACCAGATTCTTTCTAATCAATAAATTCATGGCTTTGAAATTCAAATGGGCTAGTTTCTTGTGCCAAGTCCAACTTTCTTCTGTATTGGCTTTGCTAAGTAGACATGTCATTAAATTTGCCTTTACAGAGTGAAAATCAGCCACATAGACATTCCCTTTTCTTTCTCCAGTTAAGAAAATTTCACCAGATTCTTTGTTGGCTATGATGCATGATTCAGTTGTAAACCACACACCATTACCATTATCACACAGTTGACTAATACTGAGCAAATTGTGCTTCAATCCATCAACTAGTGCTACAGTTTCAATGATAACATTTTCTTTTGCAATTGAGCCATATCCCAGAGTAAAACCTTTGCTGTTATCTCCAAAAGTAACTCCTGGGCCAGCTTTTTCTACAAACTTTGTGAGCAGGGACAAATCTCCAGTCATGTGCCTTGAACATCCACTATCCAAATACCAGAGATTTTTCTTCCTGTTTCCCTGCACACACATAAAACAATCAAGTTGGTTTTGGTACCCAAGTTGCCTTGGGTCCTCTTTTATTAGTTGCAGCTTGAGCCCCTGTTGTCAACTTAGGTTCCTTTTGTTTTGGTGGGTTTAAATCCACTTTATCTTTAGGAGTTGACTTTTGGGGCTTTGACACCTTAGAACTCATGGCAGAATTTTCATGGATTTCATCATTTACATTAGGCATATTCCATGGCATACCAGGCATGTTCATATTAGGATATGCAAAGAAGGGATTATACATGTATGGAACTTGTGCATAAGGCATATGAACATTAGGTGCAACCAAATTAGAAGACATGGCATTCATGAGCATAGGATTGGTAAACATGGCATTTGCAGTCATGGCATGTATATTTAAATCATTTGCAGATATAGAATTCTTTTCACTTTTGCATTGCATGGACAAATGATTTACACTACCACATTTAGCACATACCTTTCTAGGTGCATACATATCAGGAGTGTAATTATTGTGCTTATTTATGCCTACTTTACCATTCCTATTCTTTTTCTTTTTCTCAGACTTAGATAGAGAAATTTCCACAGGTGCTATCTTTCCTAATTTTTCTTTTAATTGTTTCTTGGATAAGCTACCTATGTTGATCTTCTCAGTCTCAGTCTCAACTTGATTCTTGGTTTCCTTAACAAACTTAATAGGAGTGCTAAATTTGTTCTTTTTATTAGCCATTGATGATTTACTTGTCGATGGATGCTTATCGATTGATTCAGCATCAATCGATTGATAATCCTTATCAGTTGATGAAGGATTAGCAGTCGATTGATCTTTATCCATTGAAGTATCAGCCAATGACTTGCCTATTGATTTGGGGAGTTCTCCTAGAGTATCTACACCCTGAACATCAATAATTTGTTTGGCAGTTTTAGCAGACCTATTCCATTTGCTAAAGGTTTCAATTTCTTCAGCTAATTGTTCTTTCAACAATTCTTCTCTTTTCAAACTGTTTACTAGTTCATTCCTAGCATCCTTTCTTTCCTGCTTAAATCTTTCTAAACAAACAAGTTCATTTTCAAGAAACATATTTCTCTCAGTTAAGGCATCAATGGTGTTCTTTAACTTGAGATTTTCTTTGTTTAGAGATTTTAGAGTGACATGCAAATTGTACAGTTCATTAGACATTTCATTAATAGTACTATTGCATTCCTCAGATGTAAGCTCGGAAAAGTTGGTAGCTAGTACCTGATTAGATGCTGAACTAGCTTCTTCATCTTCATGATTGGCCATTAATGCAAGATTGACATATTCTTCAGAATCACTATCCTCAGCAGCCCAGTCCATCTCCTCAGTTACAAAAGCCTTTTCTTTTTTGTTTTAAAAGGTCAAAGTATTTCTTCTTATAATCAATACCCTCATATGACTTTGCCTTTTCTTGTTTTGGCTTCCTGCACTCACTTGAGAAATGACCAGCCAATCCACAGTTAAAGCATTTGAATTTAGATCTTTCAACCAGATTTTTATTTTGATTGTTGTTTCTAAACTGAGATCCAGGCCTTTGAGCATATGGATTCTTCTTGAATTTTAGCTTTGAAAATTTCCTTGTCAGAAATGCAAGGTGCTCATCAATCTCATTCAAATCATCCTGAGAGCATGTTTCATTTTCTTCACACTTGCTCTTTCCTTTTCTCTTGAATGATTCTTCAACAGCATCACCAGCCATCATGACTGACTCTTCTTCATAGCCATTTTCCTTCTTCTCTTCATTTCCCTTGACTACCAAAGCCACAGTTTTCTCTTTTCTTTGATTCTTTTCAATCTCTTCATCTTGTTGGATTTCAAACTCATATGTCTTGAGAATACCATAAAGTTTCTCCAGTGTAAAATCCTTGAAGTCCTGAGATTGTCTAATGGAAACAGTCATTGGTTTCCATTCTTTTGGAAGAGATCTAAGAAATTTTAGATTTGTATCCTCAGTTGCATAAAGCCTACCATATAGCTTCAATCCATTTAACAACTTCTGAAATCTGCTATAGGTGTCATTGATAGATTCTCCACTCTTGAAATGGAATGATTCATATTTTTGAATCAAGAGTTGCATCTTGTTTTTCCTTACTTGTTCAGTTCCTTCACACAGAGTTTGAAGTGTATCCCATACTTCTTTTGATGAAGTACATTTTATTACGTTGTCAAACATATCTTTATCTAGACCATTAAACAGAATGTTCATGGCCTTCTTGTCTTTGAGTACTTCTTTTTCATCCTCTTCTGTGAACTCAGAAATAAGTTTTGGAACATGTCTATCAAGTGCAGGAGTTCCATCAGGGTTTACACCTGTGACTAGCTTCATGGGAACATGAGGACCTTTTTCTATGCAGTTAACATAAGAAGGGTCGAGAGAAAGAAGATGCAGATGCATTTTGGTCTTCCATGGAAAATATTCATCTTTATCTAAAACTGGAATTTTCACACCTGAATCTCTTTGACCCATATTGACTGTTCTTGATCTTTAAACTTTCTGTATGTTGAAAGCCTGCTCTGATACCAATTGTTATTCCTTAGAACAATGTCAATATTTGTAGAAGGGGGGGTTGAATACAAATATTAAAACTTTTTGTGTTTTCTAATATTTGTTCTTGATGTTTGATAGAATAAGAGAATAAGTTCGAACAAATTAATGCTGAAAAATAAAACTGAACAAAGAGATTTAAAATTATTGATGGATTGGTTTTTCCATCAATGTATATTTTTGCTCAATGCTCCTAGGTTAAAAGAAACCTAGCTGCGTTTACAAGATTAGAAAACAAATAAACTGTTCTTACACATTTGCTCTCAAGCTTGAACAATTGATTAAGAAATATGTCTAACTTGTATGTTTTCTAATAATGCTACTACACTTGTTTATATACCACAAGTGTTCTTTTACAATTCATATTCTAGGATTGTTTCTACCTGCCTTCCTTTTACCTTTTTCTATTTTACAAAAAGGTTTGAAAGACAGCTTCTGATTGAGTCTTCACAGTCACTCTAGACTATCTTCCATAGGTGTGCTTTTGTTCTCTGGATCTTCAACAAATATTCTTTCTGTGTTGTCACACTCAATTGATAATTTGCTGTCAAGCATATCAATTGATCCATTCTTTAATCCATCAACTGATGTACTTCTTCGATTGATCTTTATATCCATCGATTGATAAAAGATGTCTTATCGATTGATAGATGTTATCAATCGATATATCAGTCGATGGGTCTTCACATCAGTTGATGGTCTTCAATCCTTGGCTTGGCTTCTTCGATTGATCCTCCATCCATCGATGCTTCAATATCAATTGATCATCCTTCACTTGTGCAATTTCCTGTCTTCACATAATTACAATTTAACAGTTTAATTTACACATCAATTGATGATCCATATCAATCGACTCTAACATCAATTGATGAACAAAATATCAATTGATTTACACCTTATCGATTGAAATAGACTAAGTACACCTATGCTACAATCCAAATTATCAGTTGATTCATATAAACACTTCAACTGATAAATGGTTTCCTGATCAATTGATATTTATAACTTTCATATCAATTGATCAGTTACAACAAATAAAATTTCTATGATTCTAAGATTAATGTTATCATCAAATCACATGTAGATTCCTAACAGGGAGGCTCTTAATATGGCTTACCATATTCTTAATAGAGTCCCTATAAAACATATGGAAAAGACACATTATGAATTATGGAAAGGCAAAAAGACTAGTTTGAAATATCTTCGTGTGTGGGGGTGCCTGACAAAGGTGTTTGTCCCAGAACACAAGAGAAAGAAACTAGGACCCAAAACTGTTGATGCGATCTTTCTGGGCTATATTGAGACCACAAATTCTATGAGATTTTTAGTACTAAAATATGACATAGATGGAATTGTAGCCAACACTATAGTTGAATTTCGTGATGCAACTTTCTTTGATGAAGTGTTCCCTATGAAGACTGGTATACCTCTAAATATTTCTGATGATGATCATACTCGCACATCGAGTTTCATTCCTGATCATGTAGAAAGGATGACAAATGTCGGTGTAGATCCTAGAAGTAACTCTACACATAATGAAGTCGAGGAACCTAGAAGGAGTAAGCGTGCTAGGGTTGTCAAGGACTTTGGAAGTGATTTTATCACTTACAATGTTGATGATGAACCTTTGACTTTCCAACAAGCCATGGATTCTTCAGAATCAAAGCATTGAAAAGGCATTGTAAAGAGTGAAATAGATTTTATTGTCTCTAATGGGACATGAGAATTAGTTGATCTCCCTCCTGGGTGTACTACTATAGGATGGAAATGGATCTTCAAAAGGAAATTTGTTACGGATTAAAAATGAGGTGTATTTAATGCGCAATCAATACAGAGGTTTGGGATAGCTTCAAGCTTTAATGGCTGCATTAGCGTTTCGTGACTAACTCAGGTCCTCGTTAACTGCATACGTATCTCTATTGTGTTTAGAGAATCAAGCCAAAAACGTAGTTCTAATGTTGAGGGGTTAGGCCCTTTATATAGGTGCATGAGGGCCTTGGAATTAGATTAGAGTTAGGAGACTTGGGGACCAAGTCTCCTAGTGACGTAAGGTTGTTGTAACCTCCAAGGAATGAGAGCCCTCGTTGGAATCTAGCAGGTGAGGTTTACCTTTGAAATTGGGCTTTCAGAGCCTTCCACAGATGAGGGGTCTCGTAGGAGTCTTCAAGCCTTTAGTTGAGGCTTTATTAATTAATTACGAAATTAATTAATAAATAAGGTGTTTTCCCAGTCGTACAAGTAGAAGGGGGGGTTGAATACTTGTATGTCTTTTCTGCCCGATTTAAAATCAAATTAAGAACAAACTCAAACACAAAAATATGAATAAGTACTGTTTTGTATTATTGATTTGTGAATACAAAACTCTCCTAGGGTGTACACAAACCCTAGCAGCTTCTCTGTGTTTATCACAGCAACTCTCTCTATTTCTATGCTCTCACAAAATTTCACTCAGATGATTATGTCTCGACTTCCACACCTTTACAATTAGGTTACATAGAGTTTATATAGAGAGCTGCCTATCAACTAATAACAGAAAGATAAATTACAATAGGAATAGAATTCCTAATTATTAGTTAACAGTTTCCTTCTAAAATTCTCTTTCTTTCCCATAGCATATCTGCAATATATTTATCTTGATCTTCGAAGACTTTCCATTCCTGTGATCTTCTTCCAAATTTATCCTCAACTGTATAGACTCTGAAATCTTCAGACTCTGATCACATGTAGACTCTGATAGATCACAGACTCTGATAGTCTATAGACTCTGATCACCTTCCAGACTCTGATCTTCATGCAGACTCTGGTTTCACTTTCTATAGAAATTCTTCTAAGTACAAGTAACATGAATGTTGACTATCTAGACTCTGATTATTCATTTCAGAGACTAGAAAGACTTATTACAGATAAACTAATCTAGACCCTGTTCTAGTATTTTGTACATCATCAAATGAATATATCCCTAACAATCTCCCCCTATTTATGCTTTATAAAATGTAAGCATAAATCAAGGTTTGATGATGTCAAAACTAAAGAATAAAACTAATAATCTAGAATAGTATAAAAGAATTAAAAAAGAAAAAGAATTACTTCTCATTTAATCTTCTCAAAGGCTGGATTGTTCTTCAAAAATGAATTTAGCATATTTTCTTCCACAATTGCAAGAGCTTCACCAACAAACTTCTTTAATTTCTTCATTTGAACATTTAATTTGACAGTAAGCTGCTCTCAGATCATTTGCACTGCTTTCTTGATCTTTTAAGTCCTTCAACATCAGAACACTAATTTTCCCACTCATAGGCTGAAACCCAAAGTAATGACCCACACCTTCTTGAAATTTAATCTGTTTTTCCTCCAATGGCATGACTTGATCATTTCCCTCAGTATCAACATATTTTAAAGAAAATTTGCCCATTTGTCGATCTGCCTGTCTGTGCAAAATCAGCTTCCTATCAATCTCCTTGAACCATTTGTGTGTGACAGCTTCTTTGCTCTTGTTAACTTCATAAGCAATTTGAAGTAGGAATCTAATATACTGTAGTTCCTCAGCCTGTTTGAAAAAGATAAAATTTGACTGACTAATCCATCTTACACTTCCACCTTCTAAGAAGTAAACCAGCATCTCATTCTTCACCTTTTCTGTACCTCCCTGACCTCCTTGTATCTTCTTTTCAAAAACATTATACACAATTTGAGCAGACACCACTTTATTTAAGTGCTTCTGAGTGATCTTCTCAAACTGCCTATCTGTCAAGGATTGAGGATCCCTGGTTAGAGTAGATGTTCTGTCAATGTCAGATTCTTCAAATCCTCCAAGACCTATCTTCTTTTTAGCTCTAAGTTGCAGATTTGATTGACTGCACTTCCAGTATGAAGGTTCTTGAGTTTGATCAGAGTCTGACTTCTTTCTTTGCTTATCAGAGTCTGACTTAGACTCTGATTTCCCATGTCTAGTCCCTGACTGATGTGTTGGAGTTCTTACTACTCCAGATTGCTTTTGTTGCACACCATCAGGACCCTTAGAACCATGAGAACTATCTCCATCATCACCATCTCTCCTCCTTTTAACTCCCCTTGATTTATTCTTGCATCCCTCATCCTTATGTCTCCTGGAGGACTCACCTTGCTTCACCTTCTCCCCCTTTTTGACATCATCATTACTGGTGACAGCCAAAAGAATCTGCTCAAGAACAGTGGAGATATTTGCCTGGGCTGCAATAACCGAATCAACCTTAGTGGTCAAATCAGAAACTGTAGTTTGAAGAGAGACTTGAGTGGCAGTGATAGCAGCTAGAGCATCTTTAAAAGCGACCTCTTTGGATAATTGAAGGGAGTGAATTCTATCAAATCTTGTATTGAGCAGAGAAGTTGTATTATCAACACCAGTGAGCTTTGTTTGAATATGAGAAATGTCCTGGACCACACTGGATAACTGAGCAGCAACATCAGGCAGCTTAGCTTTAACAGCTCCATCTAAGACTTGATCTTCTTCACCAGGATAGTAACCATGTTCCTGTTGAAAAGATTTTTTCTGAAAAGCCTTAAGTCTCTCAGAAAGATGAATATCCAAAATACACTCAAAAGAATCTTTATCATTGATGCCTCTTTGCTGTGCAGACTCCCAAGACTGAGGAAACACCTGATCAAAATAGATAAAAGAAGGAGGAACAAGATCATCATCTGCAGAATTGCATTCCTCAACAACAGGCTCTGGCTCTGTGAATGGAGGTGTAGACTCTGGTGGTGGTGTAGACTCCGAAACTGCAAACGGGACTATAGACCCTGACTCCTCCTGAGAGTGATCAGAGACTGTAGACTCTGGAAGTCTAGCCCTTATAGGCATTATTAAAAGAGGTTCTTCTGACTTCAATGTTGCAGCCTCAGTGAAAATGACAGGGTTATCCACCAAAGCCTCCATGACTCTATCTGCTCTCCTTGCTAGAGAATCGACCAGGTGAAGTTGGGGTCTCTTTGTAAATGATTTCTGAGCAGCAAGAGCCTCCTCCTGTTTGCCAATCTGCACAATCAAACATAGTGAATTGTCATCCATCCCCTGCTCCAACTCATTGGACCAACTCTTTGGAAAATCTTGATCCCAATAAGTAAAGCTAGGTTCAGGATACCCTATTCTCTCATGCTCACAGTGGGGTTGGACACCCACTTTCTCAATCTCACTCAGGCTCTCTACAGCCTTTTCTACCTCTCCTTTTGCCTGGTCCAGGGCCAGCCTCTCAGAAATTTTTTCACTCAATTTGGAGGGTGCACTCAATAAACCTACAGAAGAGGGGTTGAGAGATAAAAATGGTGCTTCAATACCTGAACCACCTTGATGGAGGGGAAACCCTTCAAATGTCTGAAGGCTAGGGGTTTCCACCAAGGGGTGAGCATCAACAGATTCTGAACCCTTACTAGCATCTTCTCTCTTTTCAGAGTCTGTTGGCTCCAGTATTCCAGTCTCAGGGTCTACTCTAGACTCTGACTGCTTCAGCATGACTTCATTAGAAGCCAGAGTCTGAGTGTCACCATCTTTGACTGTTTGTGCAGGAGACTCCCCCTCAAGGTGGATAGACTCTGATAGAATAGATTGGGAAATGTCTTCATGAGCATCCATCAGAGTCTGTCCTCCCATATCACTGGGGTTCTCATCAGCTTTTTGGTGAGTTGTCAAAGAGGGCTCAACAGCATACTCCCCTGCCCCACTATCACCCAACCTCTGACTAGGTGGTTCTCGTGTGGGTGAGGCAGACTGAGCATCTCTATCACTAGTCACCACTGGTGCACTAGTCCCATCCTCCAACTGCCTTGCACCACCTGCTACCTCCTGTTGTTCTTCAAGAATAAATGCATCCAACTTGTGATGAAAGGCCCTGAGATGGATTGCATTGATTGCCTGGGCATCTGTGAGATTGAAGAGGTCCTGCAGTTCCCTTCTTACTCTTTGAAAATATGTGCCCTTAAATTGATCCAGTCTACTTTGGTAGGTTGGATAGATGTATTTGTTGGCAATTGTACCTATATTATGGACAAGATAGTCAGCCACCTGTCTTGACAGAGGTTGAATTTGAGAGATCCAATGAATGGCTGTCATGTAGGTAACTCCATTATCCCAAATTGCTTCATAGTTAAAAACTGGTTGCTCAATCTCAGTTTCCAACTCAACAACAGACTCTGAGGCTCTCCTTTTGTGGACCTTAAGCTTTTTAGGCTTCTTTGTAAGTTGCTGTTCAGAGTCTGGCACACCTAGTGCTTTGAGAACTGCATTTGTTCTGCCTTCTATGAGCCCAGCTGCTTGTTCTTGGAATGAAGAGTTGAATAGGTAGCTATAAAGATTTTTGACCACATCCTGTGCAGACATTTGTAGCTCCTGTTCCATTCTCTTCCTTAGGGCTTCATAGGTTGAAAGAAAATCCAAGACTTGAGATTTAGTCTGATATTGCTCTGGATCTTCAACTGATTCCACCAAAGGATATAAGAATATCAGTGCCTCATCACTTGGAGTAATGATCTCATCAATTAGGCACGAGGCTGCATCCAATGGCATTCCTTCCCAAAATGTGTCATGATCAGAGTCTAAAGGCAGTCTAGACTCTGACTCAACATTAGACTCTGGTTCAGGTGTTTTCTTGATTTCAGAGTCTGGCTCTGCAGGAGCCTTGGGAGCATCTGTTTCCTGCAAAACAGGGTTAGTACTAATAACAGGCTTGTGTGTGTGTGCAGAATAAGCCTTCCTTAACCTTCTGTACTTCTTAGCAAAAGATTTCTCAGGAGACTCAATATGAGAATCCTGAGGTGCTTCCCTAGGTTTTTCAGAGTCTGTAGCCTTTTGAGAGTCTACAGACATGGCTTGAAGGTTAGAATCAAGTGTATCATGACCTTCCTTTAGCAAAGAAAGTCCTTCAACAACTTGCTTCTCTAGTGGATTGAGCTCCTCATCACTGTGCTCATCTATAAGCCTAGATTGAATCAATTTTCTTCTCTTTACAACTGGTGCCTGTTGAGAGACACCAGAGGTTGGTTTCTTTTTGGATTTTGGTTTGGAAGATTGTATAATTGAAGGGGATTGGGTGACTTGGGTAGGTGCAGGGGGGCTCTCCATTACTTGTTCCTGCACCCTTTCACCACCAAAAAATGAAGCATTGTAGATAGAAGGTTTGTAGGATGAGAGTTTTACCTGCATTACCTGTGGATATGTCATTGCAGGTAGACTCTTCTTTTTGTCATCAATTCTCTTAATGTCAGAGAATATCCTCCTTTGCTGTTTGTATGCCTGCACACAGCAATCATCTGCCAACTTGGTTGACATGTCAGGAATGAAGTGATTGAGGAGAATCATAAGAAATCTATGATAGTAGACTTTCTTTCTCCCCTCATGCACATTATTTAATTTTGCTCCCATTTGAGTGAGCAACATATCACCAATGTTGATTATTCTATCAAATAGGAGACTATGACCAATTTGATAAGTAATAGCAGTAATAGCATCAAATCCACTACACTTACCAGTAAAACACTTAGCAATTTGATCGAAGAAAAATGACCATTCTTTCCTTAAGTAAGGCCTAGTTATCTTGCTCATGTTATCTAAGCTAGCAGAATAACCTATTGCCTTAAACATGCTTTTAATGTCATCATCAGATACAATTTCATCAAAAGTAGACTTAACAGGCAGTTTAAACACAGAATTAAGCACATCTGCAGTGACATCAAATGTAGTCGAACCAAAGGTAAACATTATTTTACCTGGTTGATCTTGAGAAGGATCAACTACTTTTGCAGTGCTCCATGCTTGTGATACAGCATCCATGTGAATGACTGGTGATGCCTTGAGAATGTAGTGTAGCTCGGATTGCTCCAAGAAATCCATCACAGGGTAGTAGTCAGCGTCTACCCCTTTCCTATCTCCAAGAGCAGCAACATGATTTGTGGTCATGAACTCGAAATCCCCAAATGTGAACGCAATCGCCTTGGGTCCTCTCATGACAGTAGAAACGGCAGCCATTAAAGTTGTTAAGTTGAAAGTGATGGAGAAGCTTGAAGAATTTAGCTAGGGTTCGTAAAAAGCTCTGTGAATATTTTTGCCTTAGAAATCAATTGCAATAAACAAGTGAGTAAATTGTATGAAAAATTCTATTTTGTTCAAGTTGCATACAATACACACGAGTCTACAGCCTGTATCCGGTCAAAAAAATAACTGTTACCGCCTATTTCAAGTCATTTGAACATTTTAAATGCAATCAGAGTCTGCAGGCGCGAATTTTAACCGTTTCAGAGTCTAGGCGATAATTTTCTCAGAGTCTACTGACTTTCAGAGTCTACAGACTCGTCAGAGTATAGACTCTGTCAAGGTAAAATACCAAACAAAATGTTGCACTAACAATTAATCACAGTGTGTTAAGACAGGGACTATAATTAAAGTACATACCTTGCTTCTTTAATTTTGATCACTTACATATTTAACATACCTAATTCACCTACCAGTTTGAGAAAGGTAGATTCATCAAGTGGTTTTGTCAAAATGTCTGCAATCTGTCTGTCAGTTGGAACATAGTGAAGTGTCACAGTACCATTTTCAACATGTTCTCTAATAAAGTGATACCT
Organism: Oenanthe sinensis; assembly: GCA_028671895.1. Lineage (NCBI taxonomy): Eukaryota > Viridiplantae > Streptophyta > Magnoliopsida > Apiales > Apiaceae > Oenanthe > Oenanthe sinensis. The sequence continues at coordinate 16,235,528 of CM053798.1, forward strand.
GACATCAATGTGCTTTGTTCTGGAGTGTTGGACTGGATTCTCTGCAATTTTAATAGCACTAGTATTATCACAATACATAGGAATATTTGAGAATGTTAGTCCATAATCAAGTAATTGATTTCTCATCCACAGGATTTGAGCACAGCAACTTCCAGCTGCAATGTATTCAGCCTCAGCTGTTGAGGTTGATACAGTCTGTTGTTTCTTGCTAAACCAAGAAATTAATCTGTTGCCAAGAAACTGGCATTGTCCTGTTGTGCTTTTCCTGTCTACTTTGCATCCTGCATAGTCAGAATCTAAATAACCAATTAGTGAAAAATCTGACTCTCTAGGATACCAAAGTCCAAGAGTTTGTGCTCCCTTGAGATATCTAAAAATTCTTTTCACAGCTATTAAATGTGATTCTCTAGGGTCAGCTTGAAATCTAGCACATAGACAAGTTGCAAACATTATGTCTGGTCTACTAGCAGTTAAATATAACAATGAGCCAATCATACCTCTGTAGCTAGTGTTGTTAACTTTCTTACCCTTTGGGTCAGAGTCTAGCTTTGTGGCAGTTGACATGGGAGTTTTAGCAGTTGCAGAGTCTTGCATATCAAACTTCTTCAACAGTTCTCTTACATACTTTGTTTGATTGATGAAAATTCCATCATCATTCTGTTTGACTTGAAGCCCCAAAAAGAAGTTTAATTCTCCCATCATACTCATTTCATAATTTGACTGCATTAGTTGACTAAACTTTTCACAGAGTTTATCATTAGTAGATCCAAATATAATATCATCAACATAAATTTGGACAAGCAAAATATTACCTTTACATTTTCTAATAAAGAGAGTTTTGTCAATGGTACCTCTTGTGAAATCATTTTCCAGAAGAAATTTTGAAAGAGTTTCATACCATGCTCTAGGTGCTTGCTTCAATCCATATAGTGCCTTGTCTAACCTGTAAACATGATCAGGAAACTTTGGATCAACAAATCCTGGTGGTTGCTCCACATAGACTTCTTCTTCCAATTCCCCATTTAAGAAGGCACTTTTCACATCCATCTGATACACCTTGAATTTTGAATGAGCTGCAAAGGCAAGAAACATTCTGATAGCTTCCAATCTTGCTACTGGTGCAAAAGTTTCATCATAGTCAATTCCTTCCTCTTGTGAATATCCTTTTGCAACTAGCCTTGCTTTATTTCTTACTACAGTTCCATTCTCATCAAGTTTATTTCTATACACCCATTTTGCACCAACCACTGATCTATTTCTAGGTCTTGGTACAAGTTTCCACACTTTATTTCTCTCAAATTCATTCAATTCTTCTTGCATTGCAATAATCCAATCAGGGTCTTGCAAGGCTTCCTCAATTTTCTTGGGTTCATTCTTTGAGAGAAAATAGCTATAAAGACATTCATTTTGAGTGGTTGTTCTTGTTTGTACACCACTCTCAGGGTCACCAATTATTAAGTCAGGAGTGTGATCCCTTGTCCATTTTCTAGCTGGTGGAAGATTGGTTCTTGAACTTGAAGCTCCCCCTAAGTCATTTGCATCTTCTGTATTTGAGTGAAATTCAAATGAAGAGGCTCCCCCTAAATTGCTTGACTCTGACAAGGCTTCAGAGTTGCTTGACCCAGACCCTGATGAGTTAGACTCTGTCTGTCTAGACTCTGTCTGGGTAGACCCTGACCTGTTAGACTCTGAATTATTTGGAGTTGAATTTTCTGACTCCCCCTCAGAGTGTGCAGATTCCTGTGTTGGTTCAGGAGTTGTTTGATGGTCTTCATCCTCTTCTTCTTCATTTATCTCAGAACTTTTTAGATTTTCAAATTCCAGTGTAGTAGACTCTGACTCATCCTGCAATCCTGTAAACTTTTTATCATCAAATGCAACATGAATAGATTCCATAACAATTTTGGTTCTGAGATTAAACACTCTGAATGCTTTTGTGTTTGATGCATATCCAAGAAAGATTGATTCATCTGCCTTGGCTTCGAATTTGCTTAGATTTTCAGGATGTACTTTCAGTACATAACACTTGCATCCAAATATGTGAAAGTGTTTTACACTTGGCTTCTTGTCCTTTATCATTTCATAGGGAGTCTTTCCATGCATGTTTATTAGAGTGCAGTTTTGAGTGAAACATGCTGTATTGACTGCCTCAGCCCAAAAATATACTGGCAGCTTAGACTCTGCCAACATTGTTCTGGCAGCTTCTATGAGTGTCCTATTCTTTCTTTCCACAACTCCATTTTGTTGAGGAGTTCCTGGCGCAGAAAATTGTTGAGTAATTCCCTTTGATGCACAGTGGTTCTCCATGATTGAATTCTTGAATTCAGTACCATTGTCACTCCTCAGAATTCTTACTATTTTCTTTGATTTTCTTTCCAGAAAAGTGATATGATCTATTATGTGTTGAGAAGCTTCATCCTTTGAATGTAGAAAGAACACCCATGTGAATCTTGTAAAATCATCTACAATAACAAGAGTATATTTATTTTTGTTAATTGACATAACATTTACTGGACCAAATAAATCAAGATGTAGTAAATAAAAGGGTTCAGAAATGGTATTTATTGTCTTGCTCTTGAAGGATGATTTCCTTTGTTTTCCAAGTTGACATGCTTCACAAAGTCCATCTTGTACAAAATCAACATGTGGTAATCCTCTTACAAGATTCTGTTTAACCAACTTGTTGAGTGTTTTGAAGTTGATGTGTGACAGTTTCTTGTGCCATTTCCAGCTTTCTTCAGTTGAGGCCTTGCTGTATAGACATGTGACTTCACTGTTTATGCAATCCTCCAAGCTGGCTTCATAAATGTTACCATGTCTGTTTCCTTTGAAAACCACAATGCCTGTTTCTTTGTGAGTTACAAGACACTCTTTGTTGTCAAAGCCAGTATGGTAACCTTTGTCTCCAAGTTGACTTATGCTTATTAAATTGTGCCTTAAGCCATCAACTAGAGCTACTTGTTCAATGATGACATTCCCAAGTACAATCTTGCCATAGCCCAGTGTTTGTCCTTTGTTGCCATCTCCAAATGATACTTCTGGGCCAGCCATTTCCTCAAAGTCTGTAAGCAGGGATTTCTTTCCAGTCATATGTCCTGAGCATCCACTGTCCAGGATTAGGGTTACTTTCTTTACCCTAGCTCCCTGCATACATAAAGCAACTAGTTAGATGTTTTGAGGACCCAAACAGTTTTGGATCCTTTTCTACTATTTTTAGGAGAAACAGGCTTAATAATTTTCACCTTTGGCTTACCTGTCTCTTTTGTTGCTCTAGACTGTGGTGGAGTCTTATCAGTGTCATACCAACTTTTATCAATAGAAGATTTTAGCTCATAAAAATTGTAATACAAATCATGATAGTCCCTACACATATATATAGAATGAAATATGCTACCACAGTGATAACAAGGTTTCTGTGGTATGTAGTGACTTTTCAGAGTCTGAGAAGGACTAGACTCTGATTTCTTCTCAATCTTTGCTTTACAATCTATAGCCAAATGGTTGTGGTTGCCACATCTATAACACTTCTTTCTAGGAGCATTAGGATCCTTTTGGTAATTGTTTGCCTTATTAATTCCTTCCTTACCATTCCTATTTCTCCTAGTTTTGGTAGACTCTGATAAGTTCTCTAGCCTTTCTTTTAATTTTGACTTAGACAAGTACCCTATATTAATATTTTTCTTAGAGTTATTTGCTCCTGTTTCATCTGTCTTTTTGTTATCAACAGGGGGACTAATGACAGATGAGTTTGTGGTTTCAGATTTTTCTTTAGGTGTCACAAACTTAACAGGAACAAATGTACTTTTGTCTTTAGTCTTATTAACTTGGCTAGCTTCTTCACTGTTATCATTCTCAACAATAGGTCTTTTGTCTTGACTCTTGTCATAGCCTAGACCAGCAGTTTGACACACATTTTGATTATTGAGAATTTCTTGAACTTTTCTACCAGAGTCTGTCCAAACTTTAAACTTAAGCCTTTCTTCTTCTAGTTCTTTCCTAACATAGTCATAGGCTTTCAAAATTTCAGTGTAGTTATGACTATATTTCTCAGAATCCTTTTTGTATTGTTCCATTAATAATAACTCAGATTCTACATGACAATTCCTTTTAGTTAAGGCTAAATTTTCTTCTCTCAACCTTTCACTTTCACTAGTGAGAGACCTACATGTTGTCATAATTTTATTAACCTCACTTTTCACAATCTCTATGCCATCAGAGTCTAAATTAATTAAGGATTCAGGAGTAAAGATTGATACCTGAGTTTTAGGAGATGAGGGTTCTTTGGGAGACTGTGATTTTCTTGAGGAGGATGCCATTAGTGCTAGATTCTCATAATCAATTTCATCCTCTGAGCTTGAGTCTGCCCAGTCCTTTCCAGTTGATAGAAGTGCTTTTCCTTTTCCTTGACTTTTTGACTTTCTGCATTCACTAGCAAAGTGGCCCAATATTCCACAGTTGAAACATTTGACCTTTGCTTTGTCAAGTTTGATTATTGTACTCTTGCTCTTCTCAGCCTTCTCATCTTCCTTCTTGAATGATGGCCTTTTGCTAAATTTGCCAGTTCTTTTGTTGAATTTCATTCTTTTGAAATTTTTAGCAAACATAGCCATTATTTGACTAAGATCAACCTCTTCATCAGAATCAGAGTCTGTGTCAGTAGACTCTGACTCCACAGCAGCTTTACCCTTCTTCCTTGAATCCTTGATTCTAGCTTCTGTGGGTTGTTCCTGTTGTTCTTTCTCAGACTCCAATAAGAGTGCCACAGATTTTGTCTTCACAGACTTCTTATTCTTCCTCTGTTGCATCTCCAAATCATATGTCTTGAGTCTGCCATACAATTCTTCTAGAGTTAGTTCATCCAAATCTCTAGCTTCTCTTATGGCTGTAGTCTTATTGTCCCACTCTTCAGGAAGTGCTCTCAGAAACTTGGTATTCGTATCTTCAGAATCATAAACCTTACCAAGCATAGCCATCTCATTCAAGAGTTTTGTAAACCTATCATACATCTCAGTGATAGATTCTCCAGATTTTGCTTCAAAGTACTCATACTCTTGAATGAGCAAAGACCTAGCATTCTTCTTGACATCTTTAGTCCCTTAACAGTGCACCTCAAGTTTTGTCCACATCTCCTTAGCAGTCTTGCATGATATGACACAGTTAGTTAGAACAGAATCTAAACTGTTAAAGAGAATGTTCTTTACTTTTGCCTCCTTAAGGACATTTTCTTTGTCCTCTTTTGTCCATTCAGCCTTTGGTTTCTCAACGAGGTGTTCTTCAGTTATTTTGCCTTCCTCATTGATTTGAGGCACAATTTTTAAGGGCACAAAGGGTCCTTCATTAATCCTGTCAAGATAGTCAGGGTCTGTTGCTTCCAGATGGTGCAGCATCTTAACCTTCCAGTGGGTGAACTCGTTTCTCTTAAGCATAGGAATCTTAGAATTGCCATCTTTGTTTCCAGACATCTTTGATCGATTTTAAACGTTAGGCTCTGATACCAATTGTTTTCCCAGTCGTACAAGTAGAAGGGGGGGTTGAATACTTGTATGTCTTTTCTGCCCGATTTAAAATCAAATTAAGAACAAACTCAAACACAAAAATATGAATAAGTACTGTTTTGTATTATTGATTTGTGAATACAAAACTCTCCTAGGGTGTACACAAACCCTAGCAGCTTCTCTGTGTTTATCACAACAACTCTCTCTATTTCTATGCTCTCACAAAATTTCACTCAGATGATTATGTCTCGACTTCCACACCTTTACAATTAGGTTACATAGAGTTTATATAGAGAGCTGCCTATCAACTAATAACAGAAAGATAAATTACAATAGGAATAGAATTCCTAATTATTAGTTAACAGTTTCCTTCTAAAATTCTCTTTCTTTCCCATAGCATATCTGCAATATATTTATCTTGATCTTCGAAGACTTTCCATTCCTGTGATCTTCTTCCAAATTTATCCTCAACTGTATAGACTCTGAAATCTTCAGACTCTGATGATCTTCAGACTCTGATCACATGTAGACTCTGATAGATCACAGACTCTGATAGTCTATAGACTCTGATCACCTTCCAGACTCTGATCTTCATGCAGACTCTGGTTTCACTTTCTATAGAAATTCTTCTAAGTACAAGTAACATGAATGTTGACTATCTAGACTCTGATTATTCATTTCAGAGACTAGAAAGACTTATTACAGATAAACTAATCTAGACCCTGTTCTAGTATTTTGTACATCATCAAATGAATATATCCCTAACATAAGGTTTCTAGATCCTTCTCGGATGAGGGCCTTCAACAGGCTTCTTGGGCCTTTACAGAGCCCTTATTAATTAATTACGAAATTAATTAATAATAAAGGCTTAATGGGCCTATGGATTCAATAGAGCTTGTGGGCTGGACTTAAAAATCTAGTTGATCCTTCGATTTATTTTTCTTATTCGTTTCGAGGGCCCAAGCCTATGGACCATGCCAGGTCTAATAAATGAAATAATAAATGCTATATTTATTATTTCCTTAGGGCTATTTTTTACCCACATCATTTGCCCCCCAACTTTTGGGAAAACTTCGTGAGTTTTCGTAAAAGTTTCACAAAGGGTTTTCAGTGCCTTATCGGGCTTTTGACTCATTTCAGTCAATTTTATCTCGACTTTTGGGCTCAGGCCTTTTCATTATTAATCCTTTCAAAGAATTAATATTATATAAACTGGTCCCCTAAGGATATTACTTTTAACAAATTTAGAAAATAGGAAATATTCGAGATTCTGACCAATTCAACCTGGAATGAGGTCGATTTCGACCTCAATTCCACTTCCAGATCGATGGGATTCAGGGTCGATCTAGGCTTCTGCCATGTCTTCCTTTCGAGCTAGTTTGAGGTTGAACAGGAGGTCATTTCCACCCCCAAGTCAATTTAGGGAGTTGAGGTCGATTTCGACCTCCATTGAGGTCGAATTAGGCCTCAAAACTCCTTGAGATCGTAAATGGAATGAGGTCGATTTCGACCTCGATTGAGGTCGAATAGGCCTTCAGGGCTCTTTTGAGGTCGGACTAAGTGGTTGAGGTCGAATTCGATCTCGATTGAGGTCGAATAGGCCTTCATGGCTTTAGCTTTACTTCGACCTTGATTGAGTTTGAATTATGACTCAAATTTATAATGAGGCCGATTGATTTTCGAGCTCGATTATCGACTTCATTTGAAATCGAGTGGAGATTTGAGTTCGAATAGGCCTTCCTGGCTTGAGCTTCGAATTCGACCTCGATTGAGGTCGAACTATGCCTCAATTTCATATTGAAGTCGACTAAGGTCGAATTTCATGATTTCATATCGCCCACATGTGTTTTTGTATTTTTCCCAAATATTTTGGGGATTATATGGTACTCACACAATTATTTTTCATAATATTCCTAATATTTTTAGGAATTTTTTATGTACCCACAGATATTTTTCTTAATAATTTAGGAATTTTTTATGTAGTCACATGTATTTTTCGTAATTTTTCCTAATAATTTAGGAATTTTTGTGTACCTACAGGTATTTTTCATGTACCCTCAGGTATTTTTTATAATTTTTTCTAATATTTTAAGAATTTTTTGTGTACCCACAAGTATTTTTCCTAATAATTTAGGAATTTTTTATGTATCCACGGGTATTTTTCCTAAAAATTTAGGAATTTTTTTGTGTACACACGGGTATTTTTCCTAAGAATTTAGGAATTTTTTGTGTACCCACGGGTATTTTTCCTAAGAATATATGAATTTTTTGTGTACCAACTGGTATTTTTCCGAAGAATTTAGGAATTTTTAGTGTACTCACGGGTATTTTTCCTAAGAATTTAGAAATTTTTTGTGTACCCACGGGTATTTTTCCTAAGAATTTAGGAATTTTTTGTGTACCAACAGATATTTTTCCTAAGAATTTAAGAATTTTTTGTGTACCAACAGGTATTTTTCCTAAGAATTTAGGAATTTTTTGTGTACCCACGTGTATTTTTCCTAAGAATTTAGGATTTTTTTGTGTACCCACATGTATTTTTCCTAAGAATTTAGGAATTTTTTATGTACCTACGGGTATTTTTCCTAAAAATTTAGGAATTTTTTATGTACCCACATGTATTTTTTTGATAATTTAGGAATTTTTTATGTACCCATAGGTATTTTTCCTGAGAATTTAGGAATTTTTTGTATACCCCCGGGTATTTTTCCTAAGAATTTAGGAATTTTTTGTGTACCCACGGGTATTTTTCCTAAGAATTTAGGAATTTTTTGTGTACCCACCGGTATTTTTCCTAAGAATTTAGGAATTTTTTGTGTACCAGCAGGTATTTTTCCTAAGAATTTAGGAATTTTTTGTGTACCAACATGTATTTTTCCTAAGAATTGAGAAATTTTTTGTGTACCCACGGGTATTTTTCCTAAGAATTTAGGAATTTTTTGTGTACCCACGGTGATATGGGCTAAAAATAAGCCCTAAAGTCACAATTAATGTGGCATTAATTAGACTTAGTATGGTCTAAAAAGGGAGGCCCATTTAATGAGGCTTGAAACCCTAATGATTATATAAATTCGTAATTAATTAATTAGCTAAATATACATCTAATTAATTGTGTCCAATTACAGGGAAACATATTCTTACATGGAAACTACTTCTACCAAGGATCTAAAATCCTTCTAGGAAAATACCTTACCAATCAAGGTTCCTAAATCTACTCTAATTCATAGACTCTCCACGTCTATATAAAGTGCCTAACCCCTCATTATTAGAACTATGTCTGGCTTGATTCTCAAACAAATACTGAGATACGTAGGCATCTTGTGAAGGCAGAACTAAGCTACGAAACACAAGTGCAGCCATTAAAGCTCGATAAGCTCCGACACACATCGCAATAACTACACCCTAGTTTTTATTCCATAACATTTGGCGCTGTCTGTGGGAAGAAGACATCAACCATGGCAAGAACACGAAGAATTGATGGAGGCATCATCCCTACCACAGGAGACCCGATCGCTGTGATTCCTCCTGATGAAACTCAAACCACTGAGGTCCCCGTTACCACCACTATTCCTATTGGAACTCAAGGTCCTAGCACTCAAAGGCTTGGCCCGTTCAGTGAAATCGTTCATTCTACCAATCCTGAGGAAATCATCCGTGGATCCAATCCTCTATCCCATGTAACTTAAACCCCTTTTATCGCTACTACTCCTCTTCACACACAAATTTCTACTGTCGTTATCCCTAGTAGCACTATCGCCCAACCTAGGCTTGGACTCTCCTAAGCTTATCCCCCTCTTTACATCCGAGGGTTGGAACCCCCGCAAAATTATAGGCGTAGAGAAGGAGTCCGTGATTTCTCAGGACCATACTCAACCGATGATGAAAGCTCTGGAGGCACCGATATTAATCTTAGGAGGAGAAGGCTTGGTAAGGAACCCGTAGGAAGCCAACGTTCACAGTCCCGTAGGACATTAGAACAGAAAATTGCTTCCTACGAGGCTGAACTCAAAGAGCTAAAGAAAAGCTTAGGTCGACCGGGCACAAGGCCAGCCCCAAGGCGTGAAGCTCTTGACATCATAGAATTAGACGGAACCCCTTGAGGGAGAAGAATGGAAACTATAAGGGCTGATCCCACTGAGTTGCTGCCACTCAGAGATCCTGATGATCCAACGCCACCCTTCACCGAGACGATCATGAACGCTCACATCTCAAGTAAATTCAAGATGCCCACCATCAAGACTTATGACGGGGCAGGCGATCCAGCTAATCACGTAAGAACCTTCTCGAATGCTTTGTCGTTACAACCTATCAATGATGCTGTGAAGTGTAAGGCTTTCCCCCAAACCCTGGGGGGCATGGCTCAACGATGGTATTGCTGGTTACCTCCCAACTCTATTGGGTCCTTTAAAGAACTCATTAAGGCCTTTATAACCTAGTTTATAAGCGGAAGAGTGCACAAAAAATGCTCAGCTTCTCTCATGAATCTGGAGCAAGAAAAGAACGAATCCCTGAGGGACTACTTAAACTGCTTCACCAAGGAAGCCTTGAAAGTCCCGGACTTGGACGAGAAAGTGGCTATGATAGCCTTACAACAGGGGACGACTGATCCTTATTTTAAGAGATCTCTAGCTAATCATCCGCCTGAGAACGTCCTTCTTCTCCAAGACAGAGCAGGGAAATACATTAAGGCGGAAGAAAGCATGAAGAAAACCACTATATCAGTGGTGACACATGAGAATAATAACAAAAAGAGAAAAGGCGATTAGGAGTATGATGCTCGAGACAAGTATCCCAAGACGGATAAGGATTCTGAATCCCCTCCTAAGAAAAATAGCTCTGGACCAAAATTTGTTGAATATGCGAGGCTAAATACGCCTCAAATCCAAATCCTGATGGATATTGAAAGGGATCGAGACCTGAGATGGCCTAGACCCCTAAAATTTGATCCTGAGAAGAGAAACAAGATTGCCTTTTGCCGATTTCATAAAGACACCGGGCATGACACGGATGACTGCAGACAATTAAAAGATGAAATAAAATTCCTTATCAGAAGAGGAAAACTCTATAAGTTCACCAAAGATGGAAGCCATGATAGGCGCGATGATAATAGAAGAAATGGCAATAGTCGGGATAGGAATCCTCAGCCTAGAGGACCGGTTATTAACATGATTTTTGGAGGCCCCACTGCCGCGGGGAGTTCAAGAAATTCAAGAAAAGCATATGCAAGAGAAGTTATGCAAGTAGTAGGAGAAACACCTAAACATGCTAGAACAGATGTAGTCATATCCTTTGATGACTCGGACCTGGAAGGGATAAAGTTTTCTCACGATGATCCTCTCGTTATAGCCCCTTTGATAGGAAATTCAGAAGTAAAAAGAGTCCTGGTGGACAATGGAGCATCAGTTGATATCTTGTTCCATGATGCATTTGTAAAGATGGGGTGCAATGATTCCCAGTTAACCCCTTCAGATGTTCCCATCTATGGCTTTAATGGGGTAGAATCAAAAGTGGAAGGAACCATTCAACTACCCATGACAATGGAGAGAGAGCCTAGAGAGGCCACCCAGATGCTAACCTTTCTGGTGATCAAAGCGTCTTATACGTACAACACCATCCTTGGAAGAACAGGTTTGCATGATTTCAAGGCTGTAGCCTCAAGTTATCACTTGAAATTCAATTTCCCCACCTGAAACGGTGTTGGGGAGGAAAGAGGAGACGAGAAAATGGCAAGAAGTTGCTACGTGGCAGCCTTGAAACCCGATGGAGTCGGGGGGCAAGTCCTACCCGTAAAAGATATGGACTCGAGAGAAGACGAAGGAAGCTAGCAGAAGACTTGGTTCCATTTCCCTTAGTGCCAGGAGAGCCTGAAAAGGTCACCTATATTGGGGCCTCATTAAAAGAACCTATGAGAGAAAATTTAACGAAATTCTTGCAAGGGAAGGGAGACTTATTTGCATGGACAGCTGCTGATATGCCGAGAATTGCCCCTGAACTGATCACTCATAAGCTTAACGTGGATCCACAGCAGAAAAAGGTGAAGCAAAAGAAGAGAAATTTCGCTTCAGAAAGGCAGGAAGCCATAAAGAAAGAGGTGGAAAAGCTCTTGAAGGCTGGATTCATCAAGGAAATTCAATATCCCGAATGGCTTGCTAATCATATAATGATCATGAAAACTAATGGAAAGTGGAGGATGTGCATGGACTTCACTGATTTAAATGATGCATGTCTAAATGATTGTTTCCCCCCAAGGATCGATGCACTCATAGATGCCACGGCGGGACATGAGATGTTAAGCTTCATGGATGACTTTAGTGGATACAATCAAATCCGGATGCACGAGGATGACATTGCCAAGGTATCTTTCATCACTAACTTTGGTGTATTTTATTATCTTGTTATGGCCTTTGGGTTAAAGAATGCAGGAGCCACCTATCAAAGGCTAGTAAATAAAAGATTCGAGCATCTCATCGGAAAAACCATGGAGGTCTACGTTGATGACATGGTAGTCAAAAGCCTCGATAAGGCCGACCATATTCAACACTTAAAAGAGGCTTTCAAAGTGTTGAGGCACCACAGAATGATGCTAAACCCTGCAAAATGCGCCTTTGGCGTAGGATCTGAGAAATTCTTAGGAATGATGGTCTCCAAAAGGGGGATTGAGGCCAATCCTGAAAAAATTAACGCTATACTCGACATGGAATCCCCAAAGACAGTAAGGGATGTCCAGAAATTAACAGGAAGAATTGCAGCCCGATGAAGGTTTGTCTCGAAGTCTATGGATAAATGTCTACCCTTTTTCCAAACATTGAAGAAAGTAAAGGATTTCGTGTGGACAAAAGAAAGTCAGGCAACTTTCGAAGAAATGAAGAAATATATAACTGAAGCTCCATTATTGGCCAAGCCTAGTCTCGAAGATGTCTTATACCTGTACTTGGCTGTATCTGATAAAGCCCTGAGTGCTGTCCTTATAAAGGAAGAAGAAAAGATTCAAAAGCTAGTTTACTATGTAAGCAAGGTCTTGCATGGAGCAGAAATTAACTACTCCAAGATTGAGAAGTTTGCACTGGCCTTGGTAATGGCCTCGAGAAAATTATGTCCTTATTTCCAAGCACACAAAATCGAGATACTAACTAATCAACCACTAAGGAACATCCTACACAGCCCTCAGGCAAGTGGGAGATTGATCAAGTGAGCCATAGAGCTAGGAGAGTTTAACATCAAGTATAAGCCTTGAACGGCCATCAAAGCTCAAGCTCTTGCTGACTTCGTGGTCGAGTATATTATTAACGACCAAGAAGTCGGGGGGCAGGATAGTGTGGACACAACACGAGAAGAAAGACAAACTCCTAACGAGTATTGGGTGCTCAATTTCGAGGGGGTATCAAAAAAAAATCTAGTGGATCGGGCTTGGTGCTACAAAGTCCCGAAAGATTCATTATTGAATATGCTATTAAGCTTGACTTCCCAACAACCAACAATGAAGCCGAATATGAAGCTCTAATAGCAGGCATGGGCTTGGCCAAGGCACTCAATGCCAAACACCTCAAAGTTTGTGGAGACTCAAAGCTGATTATATCCCAAGTAAATGGGGAGTTCGAAGCAAGGGAAGAAGTCATGGTTAAATACCTCTAACTAGTAAAAGTTATAATGACTCAGTTTGAAGAATGTCAGATGGAATACGTTCCTAGAGAAGAGAATGTAAAGGCCGTTGCCTGATCAAAATTCGCCTCATCAGAAGCAGATGAACATATGGGAAGTGTCTACTTCCAAGTCTTGAAGACCCCCAGAATCAATGCAAATCTGGTAGCCCCGATAAACATGGGCAGTTGCTGGATGGATCCAATTAAATCCCACCTTCAGTCTGGATGGACTTTTGCCAATATCATGGAAGCTAGGAAGCTTACTGCAACGACGTTAAGGTACGCTCTCATTGATGGCATTCTCTACAAGAAATCTTTTGTTATTCCATACTTGAAATGTCTAAGGCCAAATGAAGCCCACGAGGCTTTGAAAGAAGTGCACGAAGGAATTTGTGGCCAACACTTGGGGCGGGGGGGGGGGGGGGGGGGCAGAACTTTAGCTCAGAAAATCACCCATCTTGGCTTTTACTGGCCTGAATTGCTAAAAGATTCAAAAGAGCATGTCAGAAGATGTGACATGTGCCAAAGGCATGCACCAGTTGTCAGGCAACCTCTAGAGATGTTGACGTCCATCAATTCCCCTATTCCCTTTGCAATGTGGGGAATGGACATCCCTGAACCTTTTCCATTGGCTAGCGGACAAAGAAAGTTTTTGATCGTTGCAATCGATTATTTTACTAAGTGGATTAAGGCTAAACCACTGGCCAAGACAACCACCAAGCAAGTAGCTCAATTCCTCTGGGAAAACATCATATGTAGGTATGGAATACCATGAATCCTGATCACAGATAATGGGACACAATTCAACAGTGAAGAATTCAAGGAATATATCAATGATAATGACATCAATCTACGCTTCACTTCTGTTACGCATTCCCAAGAAAATGGGCAGGCCAAAGTAGCCAATCGAATCATCCTTGATAGACTTAAGAAAAGGGTCGAACATTCTGCTAACACATGGGTAAATGAGCTTTTGCCAATACTCTAGGCAATACAGAACCACTAATAAAGTAACCACTAATGTGACTCCATTCTTCTCGGCTTATGGGGCTGAGGTAGTGGTCCCAGTCGAAATATCACATGTATCCCCAAGAATCAAGGCTTTCGAGCCTGAGGAAAATGAAGAAGGGGTGAAACTTGCATTAGACTTAATTGATGAAGTCAGGGACAAGGCTCATGCAAAGATCATTGAATATCAAAAGAAGTCGTCTTTCTACTACAACCTAAGGGTTAAAGAAAGGTTTTTCAGACAAGGGGACTTGGTCCTCGGAAAAGCTGAAGCTTCCGGAGTAGGCCCCAAGGGCAAGCTAGCCCCCAACTAGGAAGGGCCGTACAAGATAAAATGAGTTAAGGGATGAGGATCATACATTCTTGAAACCCTAGAAGATGTTGAGGTGCCAAGGACTTGGCATGCCTCTAACTTGAAGGTTTATTATGCTTATAGAATTCAACTACGCCCACTTTAGCCTCGAAGGCACTATTAATAAAGTTTTTAGCCTTATGGTATCTTCAAAATTATGCGTGTTTAGCCTAGATTGGCAATTTTTGTTAGTTCATTCATGATACTGGAATAAAATCAAGCCTGGATGACACTTTGGTTCATTCTCATTTGTTCTTTTATGCTTGAAAAGTATATTTTATCGAATATGCCCCATGGGCACTAAGCCCTGAGGGCACGATCATGCCACCACTAAACCCCGAGGGTACCGTTATCATGCCTCATCGACATTACTTAGCCACGAGGGCATAATCACCATGCTCTATGGGCACTACTAAGCTCTGAGGGCATCATCACCGAGCTCCGTGGGCAATACTGAGCCCCTATGGCATTACTGCCAAGTTTAACCGACACTACTAAGCCCCGAGAGCATCGTCAAATACTGTACATGGTAGTGCATGGACTTAAATTTGAAAAAGCGAAGTGAAAAATTAAGTTCTCACTTCACTAATTTGTAGCCAAGAAAAATGGTAGCTTAACCGATTAAACTTCTCATGGCTAGTAAAAAGCCCACGAAGTAAATTGGGCCTCGAACAAACACGACCCTAACATCGACGAGGACTGGAACTGTCTTTCGAAACATGACAAACAAATATGAAAGTTTGGGCCATAACAAAGCCTAAAGACCTGTGGGTCAATGCTCAACCGTTATCACAACAAAATTCCTTGAAGGACCTTAACGAATATGAATCTCTGTCGACTAGAAGCCAATAAATGGCCTAAAAATGACCAGGAGTCCATCATGACTAGGATCCTGGTCGAATGAACGACCGGGAATCCTCGACAAATAGACATCAAGGATTGTTCCATCATGACCAGAAACCCTTAACGACTAGGTACAAGGGTTGACACCACAACCGATTACGATCCTGGTCGAACAAACGACCAGGAATCCTTCACAATCAAACGCCAAGAATGGCCCCGTGAACGACTAGAACCCTGGTCGAACATACAATCAAGAATCGACCAAGAACATCAATCGACTAGAAGTCGAAAGATGTCTAAGAATCGACCAGGAACATCAATCGACTAGAAGTCGAAAGATGGCCAAGAATCGACCAAGAACATCAATCGACTAGAAGTCGAAAGATGGCCAAGAATCGACCAGGAACATCAATCGACTAGAAGTCGAAAGATGGCCAAGAATCGACTATACTAATAAAATTAAACTAACTAGTGAGATAATTAACAACTATGTACAATTGCATGTTAATTTTGAAATTTAAATTTCAAATAAAACACACAAGAACAAACTAAATCATGAAGCTTACTAAAGTACAGTAAAGATACAACAAGAAGCTATATACCATAATAACTTATTATTTACACATCGCACATACCCATTCTCTTCGAAGAATAATAAATCTTTCTTCAGGTAGAGGCTTTGTGAAAATATCAGCCAATTGATACTCTGTTGGTACATATACTAGATTGATCTTGCCTTTAGCCACATTGTCTCTCAAGAAGTGATGTCTCACATCTATATGCTTGGTTCTTGAATGTAGTACAGGATTTTCTGATATGTTTATTGTGCTTGTGTTATCACAATAGATTGGAACTTTTTCACATTTTATTCAAAAATCCCTGAGTATTTGCATCATCCACAAAATTTGAGAATAGCAACTTCCAGCAGCTAGATATTCTCCTTCAGTTATTGACAGGGCCACATATTTTTGCTTTTTTGCTTTGCCAACATACTAAGCTTTGACAAAAAAAATTACAAACACCACTTGTACTTTTTCTATCAGTTTGTGAACCTACATAATCTTCATCACTATATCCCACAAGATCAAATGTATTTGTGATAGGAAAGAATAAGCCAAGAGAAATAGTTCCACTTAAATACTTAAAAATTCTTTTAGCAGCATTCAAGAGTGATTCCTAAGGGTTAGCTTGAAATCTAGCACAAACACATACACTATACATGACATCAGGTCTAGAGGTAGTTAAATATAACAAGGATCCAATCATACCTCTGTATTTTGTGATTTCCACACTTTTACCTGTGTTAGATTAAATAATCAGGATGGAGATACTGATCAGGATCAGGATCTGATCAGTATCAGGATCTACATCAGGAGCAGCATTAGAACTGGAGTCTCAGGATCTACGACATCAGGATCCGCACTTGACAGTTATGGAAAGATAAGGCATGCGGATATTGTGGAGTAGATTGATACCATATCGTAGCTGTTTGTTAAAGATATTAATTGTAACAGATTAAGGAATATCTTTGTAACAAATAGAGCAGCTGTGTGAGTATATAAACACAGTTAGGTTTACTCTTTGGTGAGCGAAAAAAATACGAGTATCATATAACCTAGCAGCTCTTGAGAATACTTGAGAGAGTTTTTGTAATAGCTTTATAATCAATAATAAAGTTATTATTGCTTTTATTTCACTTGTGTTCATATTGTCGATTACATTGCTTAATTATACTTATAATTAATCATTGTTTTCTGGGAAAACAATTGGTATCAGAGCCTTACTGATTAACATCAATCAGAAAGATCAAAATGTCGACAAGCAAAAATGACACCAATACAATGAACAAATATGAAAGCATAAAGGTTCCAGTTCTTAGGAAGACTGAATACTCTACATGGAGAGTAAAGATGATGATGTACCTGGAGGCTTCAGATCCAGAATACCTGGATAGATTGACAGATGGTCCATACATTCCTACAAAACTGGTGCCTAAGAATGGTGATGTTGCTGAGCACTATGTGGTGAAAGCCAGGAAGGAATGGACTCCAGAAGAAAAGGCTGAGATTTTGAGGGATGCTAAGGTAAAGAATATATTACATACTGCTCTTGACTCTGTTATGTCCAACAGGGTGATTGCTTGCAAAACAGCCAAGGAAATATGGGACAAGCTGGAAACCCAATGTCAAGGAACTGAAGCAATCAAGAGGAACAGAAGGGATCTGCTCACCCAGGAGTATGAACAATTTGATTCCAGACCTGATGAGAGCCTCACTGAAATTTTTGATAGATTTTTGACACTCTTGAATAATCTATCATTGGTTGGAAAGGAGTATGAAAATGTAGACTCAAATCTTAAATTTCTGAGGGCCCTATCAGAAGAATGGGAGACACAGGCCTCTATCATAAGACATCAGTATGATTTAGGTGTTATGTCTCTTGATGAGATCTATGGAATGCTAAAGACCCATGACCTGGAAGTTCAGCAAAGGAAGCAGAAGAAGAGCAAGGGAAAGTCAGTTGCTCTAAATACTGAAGTTATGAAGAAAGGAAAGTCAAGTTCTAACAGGAAGGCCATGGCAGCAATTGCAAATCCTGATCCTGATTCTTCATCAGATACTGATACTGATGCTGATGAAGATACTGATCCTGATTCCTCTGAAAATGAAATGGACAAACTGGGAAATCAATTGGCCATGTTTGTCAAAAGCTTTAGGAAGATGAATTCCAAAAAGGTTTTTGGAAAAGGGAAGTTTCAGAAGAAGAACAAATCCTTCAATACTGAGAAGGACAAAGAATTCAGGAAGGATTCCAAGGTTTTGATAAAAGACAAAGCTGACAAATCAAAGGTGAAGTGCTACAACTGTGGAGGCATGGGACACTATGCTCCTGACTGCAAGAAAGAAAAAGCACTCATTACTTCAAGCAGAGATTGGATGGATTCCTCTGACTCAGAAACTGAGAAGGTCAACTATGCTTTGATGGCCAATACAGCACCTGAAACTGAGGTATCAATTTCTGTTCTAGACTTTGACACTTGTGATATTGCTAAATTAAGGTCTTTTCTTAAGTCATTGCATATCAGTTTTAAAAGTCAAACTTCTGAAAATGTTAGGATTCTTGATGAGATTAATGTCATCCAGAAAAGAAATGATTTCCTAGAAAATGAGCTAATCTCCATGCTAAGAATTCAGAAAGAATGTGATAAGGCTAGACATGCTCAAATAGAATCAGAAATGAAATGTGCTTCTATTGAAAAAGAGTTAGAGGATGCCTTAAAACAAATAAGAGTATGGACAGACTCAGGCAGAAAATTTCATGAGATAAATACTGATAAGAACTGGAAGGAAGGCTTAGGGTATGAGTATGATACTGACAGAAAACAAAAGAAAGTTGTTATTGATGAGTCAGTATTTCCCAATACTTATGTGCATGAAGTAGACAAGTCTAAATCTAATGTTAAACCTGTTAAGTTTGTTTTTTCAGAACAGGCTTCTAAGAACAAGGTAAACATAGGCTCCACATCCACTTCTGATAAGCCTAAGAATGAGACTGAGAGTTCTAAGGTTACACATCCTAAGACTAAGTCTGACTGTAATAAGAATAAAAATCATGAACCTAAGACTGACAGTCCAAAGGGTAAAAACATAGGACTTCTGTCAAAGAAACAACTCAATGAAAAATTGAATAAAATCACTGGTAAAAAGCATGTTCCTGTTCATAAAAGAAATAGAAATGGAAAAGTAGGAGTTAACAAGGAAACTGGTTATAAAAGTGATTTTTATGCTCCTAGGAAAACATGTTATAACTGTGGAAACTCTAATCATCTTGCTATTGATTGCAGGAAGATTAAGAAGAAAGTAACTCCTGTTCCTAAGTCTGATGCTAGGAATAAATCTGTGTTTTACAAACCACAAAATCCATGTTTTCATTGTGGTAGCAAATGGCATTCAATTTACATGTGTAAAGATTATCATAACCTGTACTACAATTATTATGAACCTTTGCCAAAGTTTAATAAAAGTACTGTTTATGGTAAATCTGTGAATGCTGATACTGACAAAGTCAATCCTGATAAGGGGAACTCAGTCAGGAAAGACAATGTCAAGAAAAAGGGTTTCAACAAGTTGAATCACAAAAGGATCCAACAAGTGTGGGTCCTTAAAAATTCTAACTGAGTTACAATTGTCTGATTGCAGGGAAAATTGAAGAAAGTGTTAGTCATGGACAGTGGATGCTCAGTCCACATGACAGGAGACAAATCCCTGCTATCAGAATATGAGGAGAAGGCTGGCCCAGATGTGTCTTATGGTGATGGCAACATTGGACAAACATTGGGATATGGCAATATAATAATTGGCAATGTCATCATAGAAAATGTAGCTCTTGTGAAAGGACTTCAACACAATTTGCTGAGTGTTAGTCAAATCACAGATAGAGGTTATCATGTTGCTTTCTATACTACTCACTTTGATGTGGTTAGTAAATCTACAGGAAAGACAGTTCTTTCAGGAAGAAGACATGGTAACATTTATGAAGCGTTTATTTCTTCAAATACTGATGGTTCCCCCACCTGTCTCATCAGTAAAGCATCAGTAGCAGATAGCTGGATTTGGCACAAAAAAACTTTCTCATCTTAACTTCAGTACTATCAATGAGTTAGCCAAAAAGGAGCTAGTAAGAGGTTTGCCAAATGTAGTTTATACTCCTGATGGATTGTGTGATGCATGTCAAAAAGCTAAGCAAAGAAAAACATCCTTCAGAAGCAAGAATGAATTCTCCATTTTTGATCCTTATCACCTTCTACATCTTGATCTTTTTGGACCTGTAAACATCATGTCCATCAACAAAAAGAGGTATGCCTTAGTTATTGTTGATGATTTTTCAAGGTTCACTTGGGTATATTTCCTGTCCAGGAAGGATGAAACTCCTGAAATACTGATGAAGCATATCAAGATGATTGTGAATGGAACCAAGCATTCTGTCAGGATACTGAGGAGTGATAATGGCACTGAGTTCAAGAATTCTACAATGGATAGCTTCTGCAAAGAGAATGGAATTGTTCAACAATTCTCTGCACCAGGAACTCCTCAACAAAATGGTGTAGTGGAGAGGAAGAACAGAACACTCATAGAAGCTGGCAGAACTCTCCTAAAGGAAGCAAATTTGCCAACATACTTTTGGGCTGAAGCAGTCAACACAGCATGCTATACTCAGAATATAACTATTATCAACAGACATGGTGTTACTCCTTATCAATCTTTAAAAGAGAAGAAACCAAGTCTAAAGCATCTTCATGTGTTTGGCTGTAAATGCTTCATTCTGAGAACTCATCCTGAACAACTTGGCAAATTTGAGGCTAAAGCAGATGAAGCAATTTTTGTTGGCTATCCTGTCAACAGAGCTTACAGAGTCTTTAATCTGAGAACAAGGACAGTAGTAGAATCAATTAATGTATCCTTTGATGACTTAAAGATTACTGGCCTTACTGAAGATTCTAATGAAAAGTTGATGTTTGAAAATAAGCCAAATCAGGATACTGAAGAAGGGGATCATGGTCATACTTTACTAGAAGAAACTAATCATCCTGAAGTTCCAAATACTGATCCTGATACTCATCCTGATACAACTACTGAAAGCTTTGTAAATGCTAGTATTGATACTCAAACTGATGAGACCTCACATGTTCCAGGGGAGTCTTCACCCATTGAGGGGGAGGATCACTCTGAATCCTCAAATACTGATGCAATACCAGAAGAAAGTGGCTCAAGTTCAAGGGGAGCTACTGATACTGATCCCCTGATCACTAATCCAGGGGGAGGTTCTTCACAGAGTATACTGTCCACTCCAGGGGGAGGATTTTCTCACAGTATACTACCACCACCAATAGCATGGACAAAGGATCATCCTAGAGAGCAAATAATTGGAGATCCTGAAGCTGGAATTCAAACCAGAAGTGCAACTCAAAATGAATGTCTTTACTTCAACTTTCTTTCAAAAGAAGAACCAAAGAAAGTGGAGGATGCATTGAAGGATGCTGATTGGGTTATAGCCATGCAAGAAGAGCTGAATGAGTTTGAAAGAAATGAAGTTTGGAAGCTGGTACCTAGACCTAAGGGTAGGTCTGTTGTGGGCACAAAGTGGGTATTCAAAAACAAAACTGATTCCGATGGAGTAATTGTCAGGAACAAAGCAAGGCTAGTTGCTAAAGGTTATTCCCAACAGGAAGGGATTGACTATGATGAGACATTTGCTCCTGTTGCTAGACTTGAAGCAATCAGAATTTTTCTTGCATATGCTGCTCACAAGAAATTCAAGGTCTTCCAAATGGATGTTAAAAGTGCATTCCTGAATGGTGCACTGGAAGAAGAGGTCTATGTTGAACAGCCTCCAGGATTCATAGATCCTGATCATCCTGATCATGTCTATAGGCTTGACAAGGCATTGTATGGATTAAAGCAAGCTCCAAGGGCATGGTATGAGACATTGGCCCAATTCTTACTTGAAAATGGCTTTAAAAGAGGTACTATTGATAAAACCCTTTTCTATCTAAATAAGGGCAAGGACTTGCTTTTAGTTCAGATATATGTGGATGACATTATATTTGGTTCTACTAACACAAAACTGTGTGAAAGATTTTCAAAGTTAATGCAGTCAAGGTATCAAATGAGTATGATGGGAGAAATGAGCTATTTCCTTGGCTTACAAGTAAAACAGACTGATGAAGGAATTTTCCTCAATCAATCTAAATATGCAAGGAACCTATTGAAGAAGTTCAAGCTGCAAGATAGCTCATCTGCCCCAACTCCTATTTCTACAACCACTAAACTTGATCCTGATGAAGGTAAAGAGGTAAATGTAACTCACTACAGAGGTATGATTGGTTCCCTGCTGTATTTGACTGCTAGTAGACCAGATATTATGTTTGCCACCTGTCTATGTGCTAGATTTCAGGCTAAACCTAGAGAGCCTCATCTAATTGTTGTCAAGAGGATATTTAAATATCTTAAAGGAACTCCATCCTTGGGATTATGGTATCCAAGAGATACAGATTTCAGTCTCTATGGTTATTCTGATTCTGATTTTGCTGGATGTAAAATAGACAGGAAGAGCACTTCAGGAAGCTGTCAGTATTTGGGTGGAAGACTTGTATCCTGGTTTAGCAAGAAACAGAAATCATTGTCTACTTCAACTGCAGAAGCTGAGTACATTGCTGCTGGCAGCTGTTGTGCTCAAATAATGTGGATGAGGAATCAACTGTTAGACTATGGTTTAACATACTCTAGTATTCCTATCTATTGTGATAACCAGAGTGCTATTGCTATGACAGGCAATCCAGTGCAACATTCTCTTTCTAAGCATATCCAGATCAGATATCATTTTATAAGAGAACAAGTTGAAGAAGGAACAATTGAAATGCACTTTGTCCCTACTGATCAACAACTGGCAGACATCTTCACCAAGCCACTTCCTGAAGCTACCTTTGTGAGACTAGTGAATGAGCTAGGGATGGTCACTCCTGATTCTGAATGAAGAGAAAGATTGTCAGGAATTCATCAGGATTCTCTCCCTGATCGTATTCCTGATCCTGATACTGATCCTGACACTGTTGCTTATTTCTAATACTGAGGGTATTTCTTCATTATTATTAAGACAGGTTAAATAAATTTTACTCACTTTTATTGCCTGAATTTTTAGCAGTAATATTTTTGGTAGTTTGCAAAATTTGTTACATGGTTCAATTTATTGATGATTATTTTGCATGAATTTTTAAATCTGTCAGTTAAATACTTACAGTTTTTACATACATATATTTGTGCTAGATAACTTCTATTCCGCATAAATTGTTCCACTAACTATGCCTATGCCAATCGGTTACTGACACCTGTCTCTCTATACTTACGTCGTTTAAAATATAAGTCATTTGATTTTATTAGCTTATACGTCTCATCAATCAAACGATTACTATTCTCTTTCTCTCTCCCTCTCTAACACGAAACTCTAGCCTCTCTCTCTCAGTTTTCACAGGATAACAATGGCGATTGCACTTAATGAGACCAACAAGAACAACGTAGTCAATGGGGTTACCTTCGCACCCAACAACTACAGAGCAATATTCAGTCATGAAAGGCTACCGAAGTCATTCCATCTACTTCAAGATTTCTTGGCGTCTGAGCCACTGGGCTATGCTCTAACTCAGCCAGAAAAAATATCTTTTCACTCTGTCACCCAGATGTGGTCATCTGCTGTCTTTTCAAAGAATGCAAATGGGGAAATAGAGTTTCACTTCACAATAAATGGTGTTCAGTATGATGTGAACAAGGCTGTGGTTGAGCAAGCTTTGCAACTCCCTGAATTTGGAGACAAGGAGCCTGATGTCATTGCAGACAGCACAATCTTTTCTTTTGTAAGAAAAATTGGACACAGTGCTGAGTTTGATGGTTTTGCCAAGCTACTTTGATTGCATAACCAGGGGGTTCCTAAACAAAGTCTCAAATTTTGATGCCCTACCATCTCAAGCTCTCAAAATGGGGTATTCTCTTCTCTTTGAGCTCAACTTCGATTTTGGTAGTTTTGTTTTAGAATGCTTGCACACTAGGAAGAAAGACAAATCCTCAGTGTTTTGCTATGCTAGGTTTTTGCAATTAATTTTTAATTTCCTGTGCCCTAACACTGTATTTCCTGATGATTTACTTGTGCCTATCTGTCAAATTTCTGAAAAGAATATTCAATTATTGTGCAAGTCTGACAAGAGCAATGGTTTTGAATCATCTGCTCAAGTACCAAAATCGATTAGGCTACTTTTGCAAAAGAGAATGCCTAATCAGTATGCAACTGATACTGATACTGATGCCATGGACCAGGGCCCCACACCCTCTGTTCCTGACCAAGGCACAACACCCACACACTCCAACATACAAACAGCCACCTCTACACCCTCCCCAAAGGATGTAGTTGAAAAATCACAGAAATCAGCTAGATCTGATGTGCCCCAGGGGCAATTAGGATCAAAGGATTTCTCACAACAACCCCCCAAAAAGAAGAAACAAGGTGAGTTTGGCAATGTTTTCAAGCCCTCCACTCAAAATAAGCCGCAGGAGAAAATGGTGGAAGGGGAGGTGCCCGCTACTGATATACAATGGCAGCATACTGAACATATTACTGATGAGGCTATAGCTAAGATAGGTGATACAAAGCCCACCAAGAAAAGGAGGCTAATGACACAAGGGGAGGCTGATGAAATGAAAAAGAGAAAATTAGCCTCTACACCTACTCCTGTTGTTCCTGATCCAAGGAAAACTGATACTGAAGGTGGAAGCAAGGTTGGTTCACCTGTGAAATTATTTCAAAGAACCAAGGTGAGGGCAACCAAGCAGAGTCATGTCCCAAGGTCCAGCACACAAGAACCTGAATCTCAAAGGGATTCAGCAGCTATTCCTGACCAAGCTCCACAAGAATCATCTGCTCAAAGGGTAGATGCAAGCACAAATACTGACCAGACTCATCCTGACATTGCTCAAGGGGTTTCTGAAATACTGGCAGAATCTGCAACTTTGGCCAGAGAAAATACAGCTCATCAAGATCACATCTCTACACTGGATGAGATACTTCAAGAAACTTTGTTTGAAGGGAACCCACAAGAACCTCCATCTCAAAGGGATGAAGCAGTTCCCCATCCAGCTGTTCCAGAACAGTCAACTTCTGCAGGGAATCCACAAGAACCTTTACCTCAAAGTGGTAAAGAATTTCCAACTCCTGATCCTGATGAAGTCATTCCCTCTAATTTTGATACTGAGGAGGTAGTTCCTGAAGATATGCCTGAGCAAGCTGCAACTGGAAATGCTGATACTGGAGGACACAATGCTAATACTGATGCTCCAAGTATTCCAGTCCTGATTCAGCCTCTATCCAGCATGCCCCTTTCTTATGAAGATAGAGGTACTTTTTCTCTCTATCCTACTTCTGTTACTTCTGTCAGGATGAATATAGATAGACCTATTAATAGGACTACCCCTATCTATAAGACTGCAGCCCACTCCTCTCAGCCACCTCTTATTTCTTTGCTTTTGCTGTGTGATAAGCCTTTCAGTGAGAATGAGAGAAAATATTTAGAGAAAAACAGAAATACTGAGGGGCAGATTCCTGATCTGGCAAAAGGAGAGGTAGATTTGAGTGAGGAGCTTCATGCTCAAAGAGTTAGTCCAGTCACTCTCAAAAGTGACTTAGGTAATACAGTGAGTGATGTTGAGAACATCATAAAAGAACATAGAGATCTAAGTGGTTCTGTTACTCTTTCAGATACACAGGTTACAAAGACAGATGCTCAGGATTCAGGAAAAGACAAAGGAAAGAAGCCTATTATTCCTGATACTGATGCACATCAGGATCCTGATGGACATCATACTGATCCTGATTCTTCTAATGATTCTGATGTTGACAAGGATGATAAGCATGATGATCAGGATGCAGTCTTTCAGAAAGTACTTCATGATAGTTTGAAGACTGGCACTGTTGGTTCATGCAGTTCCTTCATGCAACACGTTCCTGATCCAGCTGATGTGCTGAAAACTAGCAAATGGAACAATGATTGGTTCAGACATCAGTCTGATTTTTCTTATGCTGAATCACATGATCATGCCCATGATGCAGTAAAATCTATGGAGGCTCCTGATCTTAAAACTCATCTGAAAGCCACCACTATTCTGATTAAAGGCTTGAAAGAGGAGGTTACTGCTGAGCTTAAGAAGTCAAACTCTGTGCCACAGAATTTCCCTCAAACTACTTCTGGATTGATACCTTCCAGCAAATTTTTCTCTCTCACAAAAGAAGTGCTCCATATCAATTCCAGGCTTGATGGTTTTGACACTAGACTTTCGGGTATTGAATCTCTTCTCCTTCAGCTTTGTACTGTGCTTAAAGTGAATGATGCCAAAAAGGGGGAGAAACCTATATCAACAAAATGTACACCTGATTCAGTATTAAGAAAGGATGATGAAAATACTGGCAATGATGGTGGTGCAACTCTTGGAACCTCTGATGCAACTCATGTTCCCAAATCAAGTCCTGAATCTGTTTCTGCACCAATCAAGAGTCACTCACAGTCAAAGAAGGAAGGAAAGCAAACTCTATCAACAATTCCTGAGACTGAGGAAGTCCTGATTGACAATGAAAAGGATGCTTCCCAGTTCTTTACAAATCTTGTTAACAGAAAAACTGGTGAAGCAGTCACAATATTTTATACAGATAAAAAGGTTGAGCAAGCTAATGCCAGGAGAGCCCTGCAAGTTGGGCTATCAGAAGAAGAAGCTGATATGACTCAGGAAGAATTCTTAAGACAACAGAAACAGGTTATGGAAGAAATTGCTGCACAACAGAATGCAAATACTAATGTTGGGGGACCTAGCTCCAGAAAAAGGACTAGGGGAGGAAAATTGAAAAAGAAGGCAAAGGAGCAGTCTATCAAGAAACAGCCAAGACAGACAAGGGCTATGGCTAAGAAAAAGAAGTAGGAAGTCAATGAAGATGCTAATAATGAAGTATCTCATACTGGAGTGATACAAGCATCTGAGATCCCTGGAATAGCAACAAGTTATTTTGATGATGAAGAAATTCAGGAGGAAGCACAACTTCAACTCAACAGAAGAAGGACACTAAGGAAGATAGATAGTACACAAGCTGAAATTATTAATCCTCATGCTACTATTCTTGATCCTGAAGACAATCCAGACATAATTCCTGATTCTGAAGCAAATGCAAATCTCACTCTTAATCCTGAACTAACTGCAGAACAAATTCGTAATCCTGAAGCAGTTATTCCTGATCCTGAAGCTCCAGCTGATCCAATTCTGAAAGTCCTTCGATCTTCTGAGACTAACAGCATGTCTAAATCAATTGCCCTTGCTGAACAAGCTGAGAAAAGGTATGTTAAAAGAATCAAAAATGAAGATCGATTTAGATGGAGAAGTGAATGGAAACCAGCTGTAGATCATTCCTGGACTGATAAAAGAAGAAATTTCAAGAAACAGGTTGTACTACCTGTAGATTTGTCAGCTGGAATTAATTTTGTTCAAGGAGAAGCTATAAGGGAAGAGATTCAGCCTGGAATCATCATGCCAGATCCTGAGCTATTGGAGAAACTGAAGAAGGAAAAGCCTTTGTGGACAAAGATGGTCAACAGCATGATCTACCCTACATCTGAAACTCATAGAGCTATTGGTCAATCACAATCACAGTGGGGGCAAATCAGATGTTTTGATGATCAATACATCACTGAAAATCCAGGAGATTTACTCACTGTAGATCATCTGAATCAGATAGAGGGTGTGGATATCATGGTTGACACACATGATGATAGAGATGATAATCACAGGCTGGTATACTTCATGACAAATGGAAGAGTAAAGATACTGAGGTTGGAAGATGTTTTGTTAAAGTCATCCAAGGAACTAAAATATATTCACTATCTACTCAGAACTCAGGATGCTATTACTGAAAATTGGTCAAGACTTATTCTGGACAGTATTAGCAGGAGGATCATGGATGAAGGAAGCAAGTATGATGGAAACTACAAGCCTTTGTACTTTAATCATGAAGGGAAGGAAGTCGAAATGCTAAAGAACAATGCCATTGTGGAAAATGTTCTAGGCAAGAGACAACTGACTCTTAATCCTGATGGAAGAGACTCTAGTTACATACTACTTGATGAAGATCATTGCAACAGGGTATCCATACAGACCCTTAGAGAGGCTATATACCTGATAAATGAGGAAGATGAAGAACTCATGAAGCTGAAAGAGAAACTGATGCAGATTCTGAACAGAAGAATAGAGGACAGAATTTCACAATTTCTGGAAACACAATTATTCTTTGGAAGGATGAATGCTCAGTGAAAGGTAGCAAATCAGTACATTTTGTTGACAGTGTTTTTGACATCATTTAATCTAGAATTTATGCTTTATTTCACAAAGTATAAATTAGGGGAGATTGTTAGATTAAATAATCAGGATGGAGATACTGATCAGGATCAGGATCTGATCAGTATCAGGATCTACATCAGGAGCAGCATTAGAACTGGAGTCTCAGGATCTACGACATCAGGATCCGCACTTGACAGTTATGGAAAGATAAGGCATGCGGATATTGTGGAGTAGATTGATACCATATCGTAGCTGTTTGTTAAAGATATTAATTGTAACAGATTAAGGAATATCTTTGTAACAAATAGAGCAGCTGTGTGAGTATATAAACACAGTTAGGTTTACTCTTTGGTGAGCGAAAAAAATACGAGTATCATATAACCTAGCAGCTCTTGAGAATACTTGAGAGAGTTTTTGTAATAGCTTTATAATCAATAATAAAGTTATTATTGCTTTTATTTCACTTGTGTTCATATTGTCGATTACATTGCTTAATTATACTTATAATTAATCATTGTTTCTGGGAAAACAACCTGATTCATCTGAAAATAGCTTGCTGTTTTGAGTCATTTGTGTAGATTTTGGCTTGACAGTTTCAAATCCAAATCTTTCCAGCAGCTCTTTCACATATTTGGTTTGATGCACATAGATACCATCTTTAGTTTGCTTGATTTGAAGACCCAAGAAGTAATTGAGCTCTTCCATCATACTCATGTCAAACTCACTGTGCATATACTTAGAAAACCACTCACAAAGTTCATCATTAATAGATCCAAAGATAATATCATCTACGTATATTTGAACTACTAAGATATCACCATTAAGGGTTTTTGTAAATAGAGTAAGATCGATTTTACCTCGTACAAAACCATTCTTAATGAGGAACTTACTGAGCCTTTTATACCATGATCTTAGTGCTTGTTTTAAGCCATAAAGAGCTTTCTTGAGTTTGTAGACATAATCTAGATATTGTTCATGTTCAAATCCAGGAGGCTGTTTTACATAAACTTCCTCTTCTTGTACACCATTCAGAAACGTACTTTTGACATCCATCTGAAATAACTTAATCTTCTTGTAGAAAGCATAGACAAGTAGCATTCTGATGGATTCCAAACGAGCAACATCAGCATAGGTTTGATCAAAGTCGATTTCCTCTTGCTGGTTGTATCCTTGAGCCACTAATCTTGCTTTATTGCGAGTGACCACTACTTCTTCATCAAGCTTGTTTTTAAATACCCATTCTGTTCCAATAATTGATGTATTCTTTGGTGGTTTGACTAGTTCCCAAACATCACACCTTTATATTGGTTGAGTTCTTCTTGCATTTCCATTGTCCAATTTTTATCTTCAAGTGCTTCATGAACATTTTTGGGTTCCTCTTGAGCTAGAAAAGCAGCATAAACACATAAATTTGTTTTAATAATGTCAATAATACTTATTAAACATGCTTATTGAACATGAGCAAATGAAATCGTCAATTAAACATGCTTATTGAAGATAAAATGAAATCATGAGCAAATATTTCAATAATGTTTTAAATTGTATCTTACGGTCGTATGATGTTCTTTTAAAAAAGCCTGAACCAATCACTGAATCATGCAATGATCCTAGGTTCAGGTGGAATTTATCACTTAAGGCTATTAAAAAACTTTTGATGCATAATTGTAATTTTATAATTTTTATAATGTTTGTTCATTTTGTAGAATTGTTTAGGTGCTCTTGATAGAACTCATATTAGAGTCAGAGTTCATCCGCACGAGCATGTTAAGTATAGGAATAGAAAGGGAGAAATTTCAACTAATGTATTAGGAGTATGTACACCGAATATGATGTTCACATATGTGTTACCTGGTTGGGAAGGCTCTACTTCGGATGACAGAGTACTTCGAGATGCAATAACTCGAGAAAATGGCTTACAAGTTCTTGACGGTAAAATCGATATTCTTGTCTAGTTAGTTTAGTCATAGTAAATTTAATTTTTTTGCAATATTAACTTAACTTTAATATATATATATATATATATATGCATATATATACACACACACATATATACATACATATATAGGATATTATTATCTTTGTGACGAAGGATATATAAATAGTGATGGGTGATGGATTCTTGGCTCCACATAGGGTACAACGGTACCATCCAGCAAAATGGCAAAATGGGAGGTAGCCGACTTGTACAGAAGAATACTTTAATATAAAACATTCGATTGCACGTAATGTAATTGAAAGAGGTTTGGAGTTCTTAAATTACGATGGTCCATTATTAGGATCCTTACAAAATTCAATGTCGCATTATCACCGCATGTGTCATTTTTCACAATCTGATTAGAAAGAAAATGGGTGGCGATCCTTATGATTCAATTTATGATGATAGTCAGGCCAATCAATCAGCATTCGACTTAGGTACTAATATAATTGACACATGTGAACCATCTAGTCAATGGACTGAAAAGAGACGTCAAATGGGTGTAAAAATGTATAATCAGTGGAGGGAAAAGAGAGGTCTCGCTCCTTGACAGGGCTGAAAGTAGTAGTTAATTGTAATAGCTTTCAGATATCAACATTCTAGAACCTTGTATTGTGATGAATTATTAATATTAATATCCTGGGACTAGCTATTTGTTTAAATGATTTGTTGTTTAGTATATATGTGATATGCATTTATTTTACGAAATATTATTACAAGATAAGTTTTTTATAAATTATCATTTTTATCCTTTTATTTTTAGAAATCTCTCATGGCATCCTCATCATCAAGCATAAAACATCCAAGCGAAGGGAAAAATAGGGGGACATGGACATTAGTAGAAGAAAAGGCTTTGATAGATTCTTAATATTGATCATTGCAGATGGCTACAAATTGGATAATGGGCAATACAAAACTGGTTATTTACTTGAGTTGGAAAAAAATATGATTAAATTCTTTTCAAATATCGATTTGCGTGAAAAACCACATATAGCGTCTGTTATGCCCAATATTCGGGCATGGGTCCTAGACAGGCCCAATATCATTATTGACAAGCCCATATCATAATTGGGTTCACTTAGCATGCATGGCCCGTGTTGAGTTTGCTTCGCTAGAACAAGAAGAAATATTCTAAGGGACTTAGCCTAGCGTGAGATCACAACGCTAGCCCACCCGCCTTAGACTCGCCTCACTCTCTTATCCCCATAAAGAGTTCAATCTAAATCTCAAGTTCGGGCGGAGATGAGAGCTGGATGGGATGAGAGGAGAGCCGGGCGAGAGGAGAGCTGGGAAGGAGTAGATGAGAGCCGGATGAGATGAGAGGAGAGCCGGGCGAGAGGAGAGCCGGGCAGGACGAGAGGAGAGCCGGGCAGAAGAAGATGAGAGCCGGAAAGGAGTAGATGAGAGCTGGGCGGGATGAGAGGAGAGCTGGGCGAGAGGAGAGCTAGGAAGGAGTAGATGAGAGCCGGATGGGATGAGAGGATAGTCGGAAAAGAGTAGATGAGAGCTGGGCGGGATGAGAGGAGAGCCGGGCGAGAGGAGAATTGGGAAGGAGTAGATGAGAGCCGGATGAGATGAGAGGAGAGCCGGACAGGACGAGAGGAGAGCCGGGCAGGAGAAGATGAGAGCCGGATGGGAGAAGAGGAGAGCCGGGCAGGAGAAGATGAGAGCCGGATGGGAGAAGATGAGAGCCGGGCATGAGGAGATAAGAACCGGGCTAGACGAGAGGAGAACCGACCTCATCCCGGTTCACTATCTCCTATCAATATCAAGGACATAAAGAGAGGAGAATCGGCCTTAGCCCGGTTCCTACTTTTTATCTTCTCAGCTAGCATAGCCTGGAGTACTTGGCGTCTGAAATATTCTAAGGGACTTGGCCTAGCGTGAGGTCTCAACCCGCCAGCCTTAGACTCATTCGATCTCAAGAATGTAAAGAGAGGAGAACCGGCCTCCAGTCCGGTTCGCTTCTCATCACCTCTCTTCCAAGTCACATTGATCTGACAGAAAAAGGACTTCAAAGCCCACATCCAGCTCGCATCGTTCTAATGATAATAAAATATTCTAAGGCCCTTGACCTAGCGTGAGGTCGCATCGCTAGCTCACCAGCCTTAGACTCATTCAGCTTCAAGAAGGAAGAGAGAAGAGAACCGGCCCCCAGCCCGGTTCACTTCTCATCATCTCCCAGGTCGCATGAACCTGATAGAGAGGCCCTCAGTCCGGCTCACTAGGCCAGGGTCACTGCCTCTGGATCACTTCGCTAGCCCGGAGTACTTAGCACGGATTTCTCATAACTAGCTAAAAGGCTCTTAACCTCATGGGCTCACCTCACTTGGTATTATTTGCTAATCTGAAGACTGTAGAAGGCCTCCCGGGGTAATATCTCAACATATTTATCTATTTGAAGACAGCTAGCCCTACGGGCTCTCATCTCATCAAGGGATCCGCACATGATCACCTCTACATACTGCTCCCGTGAGGCCACATCACGCACAACCGCTCCCGCGAGTCCATATCGCGCATAACTCCCTACGGGAACCCCTTGCTCTACAACTCTATGACAGCCCCCGGAGCCTAACGGGCTTGGGCCATGGCAGTTACAGACATCTGGGAAGTTTGCCTTCCACATCCGCACAGACTTGGGCCAAAACCCAGCACGTCTAAGGATTTGGGCCTGATGGATCGGACCAATACCTAGCCCATATAGGTAACTTGTCCTCCAAGAACTACGTGTAGCTTGAACCCCTATATAAAGGGTACGTAGGCCTCTTGTTTCAGTTGAGACAACAATTGGCAGCAAGAGAACACATATTTTCTCTAGCCTTCTAACGAATCAACAACAAGATCAGCTACCAAAATCCATCACTTTCCTCCCGTGCTCTTCGCGTTCTTCATCAAGTTCATCAGCAAAATCATCATATTTTGCTCCGTGATTCCAGCAAACCTCCAAATTACTGTTATACCACTTTCTCCCTATAACAGCGTCTAAAATAAAGACATGGAGAAAGTTGTGGGGTTCGATCTATAGTGCTTTGGCTACTAGTGGTGAATGACTCTCATAAAATGCTGAGTATTGATGATGAAGACGTGTGGACTCAAATGTGCAAGGTAAATGTTTCATAATTGAAATGTACAATGTCTTGTTATTGTGTTGCTTCCGGTTTGTTTCTTTTCTCAGACGTGTCTCTTAAATATCATTTTCTTATAGAGGATCCAGAATTGGCTAAACTCCGTAACAAGCCTGTATAGTGGTATGATGATTAGCAGAATTTTTTGGGTAAGGATAGAGCTATAGGTGAACATGCTGAGGCCCATGCAGATATTGTTGAAAATGTGGATAAAGAGCAATGTGAAGCTGCTGATTCGGGCTCTACTGGTGATTCACATGCAAATGAGGGAAATAGGAAAAAAAGCAAAGTTGCAAGATGCTCTATTGGCATCAATGGAGAGAATGCAAGATAATGTTGAGAGCCTATTGAAGACAATTGTGAAACAATCTGGAGTAATGAGTCAAAGAATTGGATATGAGCATGATTTGGGTAAGTCACGACGAGAGGTGTATGGTATTATTAACAACATTTAGTAATTTGGAGAGTAAGCAAAACTTGTTACCAACATCAAAAATAGACAATAAGCCCGCTGATGTTGATCTATTTTTAAGTCTGCCAGAGAAATGCTAGCGGAATTTGTGCAATTGAAGTAAACTGGACATGTGTGAGATTGACTCTAAAATGCCTAGAATGTTTTTTGGGTTTGTTGATTTGGTGATGAAACTCCGAACATCACAAAATTTTGTACAAGTAAATTTAAGGGAATTTGGAATCTTTTATGTATAGTTACATAATTACACTATCTTTTTATTTTATCATTGATAATTATGCAATATACCTGTTTTATCTAAATTTATGTAATTTTTATGCAAAAATATGTCTATATACTTTTTCCCACGGAACCCCGTTGATTATTATTCAAATATAATTTAAAAGAATATAATTTAACAATTATTTTTCTTAATTACAAATAATCTTATGTATAATTTTTTTACCTAACAAACATGGGATATGACTAGGGCTGCAAACGAACAGAGTCGAGCCGAGTTTTGCCCGAGCCGAGCCGAGTTTGACTTTTTTTTTAAACGAACCGAACCGAGCCGAGTTTGACTTTTTTTTTAAAACGAACCGAGTCGAGCCGAGTTTCCTAATAAACGAGCCGAACACGAGTTTTTCGCGAACAAATTGAGTCGGGTTCGAGTCGAGTCGAATTCGAACCGAGTCCGAGCCGAATCGAGTTGTTCGCTAACAAAACAAATATTTTTTACTCAATTAAGTCCAATTAATAAAAATATTTTTTACGGATTGTTGTTTCTATTTTTTAAGATATATTTCTCGACGATCCAACCTTACGGATGTCAAGATATACTTAATATAATGATATTCCCAAATTTTAAAAAAATAAAAAATTAATTTGGTTGAAGATTCTAGTATATCATTACTATATTGACTACTTGATTAGTACGCGTAACTAGTGTTTTGTCACGAATTGTTGTTTCTATTTTTCTAAAAATATTTCTCGACAATCCAACCATATAAATGTCAAGATATATATAATATAATGATATCCCCAAATTTTAAAAAAATAAAAAATTAATTTGGTTGGAGATCTTAGTATATCACTACTATATTGACTAGTACTCGTAACTAGTGCATTGTCACGAATTGTTGTTTCTATTCTTTTAAAATATTTCTCGACAATCCAACCGTACGGATGTCAAGATATATCTAATATAATGATATTTCCAAATTTTAAAAAAATAAAAAATTAATTTGGTTGGAGATCTTAGTATATCACTACTATATTGACTAGAATTCGTAACTAGTGTTTTGTCACGAATTGTTCTTTCTATTTTTTTAAAAATATTTCTCGACGATCCAACCGTACAGATGTCAAGATATATTTAATTTAATGATATTCCCAAATTTAATGTATTATATTTTTTAATATATATATATATATTATGTATAATAATACAAATGTAACATATTTAATTATGATCAATTTCTCTATGTGATCGAAGTTGAATAGGTCATAAGTTGTTTTTTTAAATTCTTGATGTTGAATTCCAAATTTCATATTTGTGTTGTGACTTGTGAGAAAAATGGCATGGTTTAATCAATTTTTTAATTTTGATAAATTAAATAAAATTGATATTCATTTTCTAAAATGAGATTGTAATCAATTTAAGAAAATTAAAAGATTATAAAATTATGTATGTTATATATATATATAGTCACATAAAAATTAATATATTAAATATGATTCAAATAATCAAATGTAAATACATTATAATATATGCGTGTGTGTGTGTATATATTTATACATATCATAATAAAAACATAATATAAAATTTGAATTTGTGTTAATTATTATATTTAGAGATTTTAAAAATAAAATGTTCAAGAATTAAGACACATCAGTACATCACAGATTCACAATTTACACAAATACATAATCAAACTATAAATATTTTAGGCGGTATATATAAACATTAATATATTAAATATGAATAAACATAAAAAAATATATATAATATGAATAATGTCATATAAACATTAATATATTAAATATGATATAAATATTTAAATTATTCATAATATTTTTTTATTTATAATATATATAAATTTTATCCGAGCCGAGCTAGACGAGCTCGAGCCGAACTCGAGCCGATCCCGAGCTAAACGAGCCGAGTTCGAGCCGAACAGACATAAAACTCGGCTCGGGTTCGTTTACTAACCGAGCGGATTTTTATGTTCAAGATCAGGTTCTTTTAATAAACGAACAAAGCCGAGCTCACTTAAACGAGCCGAGCTCGAGTTTTGTTTACGAACAACTCTGTTCATTTGCAGCCCTAGATATGACTATTGAAAGAATTATAATCCATAAGAAATTTTAAAAAATTATAATTCCTGGAATAACAAGGAAGGGATTATAGCGATCGAGATTGTAATCCCTCGAAACAAACATGGCGCGTTGGTGAATGAATCAAAAAAGGCTGCTGTCTGTTAGAAGACAAGGATGGACACGAGTGAAATAGTAGAGTAAAATGGCCCAAAAGTCCTCCTAGTACACTGATAGAAGATGCACCCGGAGGTAATTTGAAAAGTAAATAATATTTACATATATTAATTTTTTTAATTTTTTCGTACAGAAAAATTTCAAACTTAAATATTTATATTAAAAAAGTTATAATAAAAATATTTCAAATACATCTTAAAATATATGAAAAAGTCAATTGCGATAAAAATTATGAGACGGAGAGAGTAATATAATAAAACTAAATTTATATTTTTGTTAATTTTAATTTTTTTTTGGCCAAATTTAAAGAAAATTTCATTAATAATTTGAAAGAGGCTCAATGGACAAACCCATAACTGACCATGCAACCAAATTGAAAAGCAAATTAACGGACTAAATAATTATTCGTTTTGTTTAAAGATCGCTTAACAAACTGGATACGAATATTTTGAAAATTAAAAATGATTTCAATTGTATCAAAAGAAAAATCGATGTAATTGAAAATTAACTAAAAAATCGTTTGACCGAACATTTTTTTCATTTAAATAATCGAAAAATTAAAAATGACTTCAATTGTATCAAAAGAAAAATCGATGTAATTGAAAATTAACTAAAAAATCGTTTGTCCGAACATTTTTTTCATTTAAATAATCGAAAAATTAAAAAGAAATTACGTATGGGCCAGTGTGTTGTGTCGTCTGTTAGAAGAACAAGGACACGAGTGATGTACAGTAAAATAGCTTAAAACTCGTCCTCGTGCATTTATATAGATTACTTTGAAATAGCAAAGCAAAGCAAAGTGTTGTGGTAAGAATGGAGTTGAGCAAAAACTTGAGTGAATTGAAAGAAACATTTAAAAGTGGAACAACAAGAGATGTTGAGTGGAGGAAAACACAGCTAAAAGGTATAATAAAGCTACTTGATGACAACGAACATCAAATATTTGAAGCTCTCCAGCGTGATCTTGGTAAACACCCTGTTGAAGCTTATCGCGATGAAGTACGTGCCCCCTTTTTCTCTCCCTTACCACCCCAATAAATTTATGAGAGAGAGAGATTTGTTTCTTTTAAGCTGGAGAGAGAGAGACTGAGAGAGATTTGTTTCTTTTAAGCTGGAGAGAGAGAGACTGAGAGAGATTTGTTTTTTGAAGAGAGAGATCACTAGAGAGAGAGAGAGATTTTTTTCTTTTCAGCTATAGAGAGAGAAAGAAACAGAGAGAGATTTGTTTTTTAAAATAGAGAGATCGCGAGAGAGAGATTTGTTTCTTTTAGCTATAGAGAGAGATTTGTTTTTTTTAAGAGAGAGATTTTTTTCTTTTCAGCTATAGGGAGAGACAGAAACAGAGAGAGATTTGTTTTTTTAAGAGAGAGATCACGAGAGAGAGAGAGAGATTTTTTTTAATAACAATTTTTATAACTATATTTATTAAGGTGATTACAAATTTAGGCCAATTCAATACAAGGGAGTTTAAGCACAGTTCTTGTTTCATTTCAGCAAGGATGACCATCTTGTACCTTACGCTGCATAACTAAATTTTATTGTGCAAGGCGTGCGTAGATTAGCAAGTTAAATAATATAAACCAGCGATTAATTTGTTTAAAAAGTTTCTGCTCTCCTTTAATTGTAGTTCGGGTTAGGTGATTCTGTTTTTGGGAAGGTAATTGCACTCTCTAGAGGTTTAAGAACTGAGTTATATATGATATATTGCAATTGCCTATTTGATGTTATACATTCTATTGGGGAATTTGTTCATTTCCTGAGTCGCGTCGGTTGGTTGGTTTGTATAAAGTTATCATGTTTGTTACGGTGAAGAATTAACTTAAATTTATTCAGTTTGACTTGTAAAAAAGTTTAGAAGTGCTTGTCACACACCTTATGCATTGAGTTGTGAATAGTGTTATCTAGAAGTCCAATTCATTATCATAGAAACAAGTCAGCCCAGTTTATATTTTGGATGTTTCCTTTTAAGAATATTTTCACGAACATGATGA
The DNA here is from genome assembly GCA_028671895.1 of Oenanthe sinensis. NCBI lineage: Eukaryota > Viridiplantae > Streptophyta > Magnoliopsida > Apiales > Apiaceae > Oenanthe > Oenanthe sinensis. Next base: position 16,273,818 of record CM053798.1, read on the forward strand.
CAGTCAACTTCGATATGGATGTAATGAATGAACTTGGAGAATTAGTTTGGGGTAATCCATCTATATAATATTACTGTTTCAGGAGCACCACTTAAGCACATAATGTATAACTCTACATACTCCCACACGATGCTCTACATAGTCCCTCTGCTCCAAGGTCTTCGCTGAGTTTCCAGCAATTCAAATTTCCTTCTCAACATAGACCCCAGTGATAAAACCTTGGCCTGCTGCCATAAAAAATTCCTTGAACACCACTTTGATAATCCCCTCCACTTCTTATACCCCCATTTTAAATACTTCCACAATCTCCATATCCCCAAGTTTTCTTACCAAACCTGCTTGTCTCACTCAAAACTTGGACCGTAACATCCCCCAAATTTTGACATGAACTGTACGAAATAGAGTCCATAAGCTACCATGATATTTCATCATTGACAGTGACTCTCTTCGCCCTATAGTCTATCGTCATCGTAACTTCAGAGTTTATGGGCAACAAATCATTCAGCACCTGATAATCTTGAAAATTATCAGTTATCTCCCATGGGATAGTGGTTGAAGGTTTGGGAGACTTCATACACTCAACTAGCATTACTTCTTCCCAAGTAAAGGAGATCCCGACAAGTCCGCTCCTCTTTTACAGTTTCGCAGTGACAAACTATATCTCATACTTTGGCTAATCTTTTAATTGGTTTCCATTGCTGCAGATCGGTGTACTGAAAAAATCTGCAAAGTTTTCTTTGTCCTGCATCGACAAATGGATGGCCCCATCAAAGGTATGTAAGAAAGCCCAATATTCACCAACAAAGTTTCTTTCAGGCGATACTTATACTTTCTTTTAGCTTTTTAATGTAAAAACTTTGTTAGAGGTTTAATTCATTTGCCGGTGATATCTTTTCGGCAGAAACAAGTACCATTGCTGTTTTATCCATCAAAAGGAGTAGTATTGCCAGAACCGCTTGGGCTTGTACTTATATTTTCATCCTGGAACTTCCCATTCAGTAAGTTGTGTTTTAACCTGCCAGTAGAATGAAATTGCTAACTGGCTTCTTTATAATGTGCTAGACTAGGCCTTTTCAATTTCAGTATGTCCAGCCTCTTTAAAAGTCAAAAGGTTATATTAGCTAAATAAATAGCTAGGTGTATATTGTCATGTAATAATATATCTTTAAAGGAGCAACTTTGTGATATATGCCACTGGGGGTATGTTGTCAATCTTCAACTCTAATTAAGCCATTGCCCATTTATTTGCAGCATTGTCACTGGATCCATTAATTGGAGCAGTATCTGCGGGAAATACTGTTGTCTTAAAACCTTCAGAGCTTGCAGCAGAGTGTTCGGTATTCCTTGCAAAGACAATCCCCCTATACTTGGATAGCACGGCTATCAAAATCATTGAAGGCGGAGTCGAAGTAGCTGAAAAATTACTGCAGCAGAAATGGGACAAAATATTCTTTACTGGTATGATCTGTTTAGTTTTATGATTCAGCAAAAGTGTTTAATAGAAGTAGTTAACAATCTAAATCAATGAATATTTTCAACTATTTTATTCTGATAATTGAGGCATCTATACTCATGACAGTTTTTTTTCAAAATATGTTAATTCTCTATCTTTTGGACTATGCCTTTTGGAACATATTTTTGAATTTCTTGTATTCTTATTTTAACTTAGAGTGGGCATTACACATTTAAATTTTCTTGCTTGGTCTAAACAATCAGATTTAGGCAGTATGTTACAAAGCAAGGCGGTTGCTGGTGCACATCGACAATAGTTTAGGTTCAGATTAATGTTTGAAGCTTTTTCTGCAGAATGATCCAAACAGTTGAATCTAGAAAGTTCTGTGGGTTAGTTGTCTACAGTTAGTGGATGAGTCTAAATAATATTCAGATGATTATGATGGTTTATTTATAAAATTAGAGTATCGATCTAAAGCATGCGTGATGATCATGATAATAATTTTTCTCGGTCCACAATGCCAAATAGGGAGTGCACGAGTGGCGCGGAGTGTCATGTCTGCAGCTTCAAAGCATTTAACACCTGTTACACTGGAACTTGGTGGAAAATGTCCTACTATCTTTGACTCCCTATCTGACGGCGATATGAAGGTAGTAACTTCTTTTCTTGATATGCATGTGCCTGCATATTTATGACGGTGTACATACAGAACTGAGAGCCTTAGGTAGATGTTTCTGCCTAATTTATCTTGTACAAGACAATATATCACCACAGTTGGAGGAAAATTATATGAGAGAGCAAAAGAGAGGAGTAACTTAGCTAAACAAATAAAAAGAAGATAGAAGACATGTATTTACTCAAAAAAGTAGATAGCAAAAGTACTGTAGGTCAATTTCTCATCTAGTTTCTGTTGGTTCATCATTTGTAGGTGGCTGTCAAAAGAATAGCTAGCGGGAAGTGGGGGCCATGCAGCGGACAAGCTTGTGTAGGAATTGATTATATCCTTGTGGAACATAAATATGCATCGAAGCTGGTATGAGAGATAAGATTTCTATCCACTTTCTTCACCTGTTTTGAAGTTACCTTTCCTTAATGGAGTTGTTTCTAAAGATCTATTTCATATTCTCAGATAGATTTACTGAAGAAGACTATTAAAAGATTTTATGGTGATAATATGGGGAACTTGAAGAATCTCTGCAAAATAGTGAACAAACATCACTTTAATAGATTACATAATCTTCTAGATGATCCTGCTGTTGCAGCTTCCATTGTTTATGGGGGTTCATTTGATGAAGAGAACTTGTAAGTTGTTATATTCTTTGTCAAATTAATATGATGTTTCACCAATATAACGTAAAGAAGCTTTCTGATTATGTATGATAAAAACTGGTAACAGATATATCGAGCCTACGATCTTATTAGATCCTCCAGTCAATGCTGCGATAATGGAGGAAGAAATATTTGGCCCATTCCTACCTATCATTACAGTAAGACACACAATAATGTAAAATTTCAGATTAACTAAGCTGAACTCTTGTGAATTTTGTTGTAAATAATTGGAACTCTAGCTAGATGATATCCATGAGAGCGTTGAGTTCATAAACTCGAGGGAGAAACCTTTGACCATCTACGCCTTCACCAAAGATGAAAGCTTCAAGAAACAGATACTTGCAGAAACATCTTCAGGAAGTGTGACTTTCAATGACACCTTTGTTCTGGTATTCAGCTTCTAAACTTTCTCCATTATATCACAGATTTATACACTCCCTGACGATGTATGAAGATTTTAGAGGGCGATAAGAAATTTCACATTTTGAAAACTTTGTTACCCTTGCAGAATGCATGTGACAATTTACCATTTGGCGGTGTTGGTGAAAGCGGCTTTGGAAGATATCATGGGAAGTACTCTTTTGATACGTTCAGCCACGAAAAAGCAGTACTGGAGAGGACATTTTATTTTGAATTAGAGGGAAGGCATCCTCCATGGAATGATTTTAAGTTGCAGTTCATCAAATTGGCATATAACTATGACTACTTTGGCCTGGTGCTGCTTTTATTGGGTTTAAAGAGTAAGTTTACTTGAAACAAATTGTATCCGCAGCATCGTCCTTTATTCTACATTTCAACTTTGTCTATTGAAAAAATTTGAAGTTCTTTGGAGCCAAAGATGTTGAACTTTAGTAACTCTATTTTCATTTGATTTATGTAATATTTGAATTTGGCTGAATCTAAGAATCTGACACAACCATAGTACTCTAAGACTTAATATCTCTTAAGATTACATCAGAAGCGGCTTCATATGATTCTGGTCGCCAATCAGATTTCTGGGCGCTGAGTATACCTTCTTTGTTTTTGGAGAAGGTTAAATGAACCTCCCAATGTAGAGATTTTAATAAATTTTCTACTTCCCCAACAGCACTGGACTCGTCACGGACAATCAATTTACCTCCAGGCCTAACTATCCTATCAACCTCCGCCATAATGGGTGCAAGCTTGCATCTGCAAATGCAAAAGTAGATGTAATTACTTAATTTTCGTGATCGAGAATTGCAGAAGTGATTTTTTTTTATAGCATTATTACCTCTTCTTCAGCCTGGAAAAGAGATGATCAGCATGTAGAAGATCATATGTTCTAGGATATGTGCTAAAAGATTCACACCAGTCGTGGTATATCCCAAAAAGACCCCTTTCGTAGATAATAGGAAGTGTATCCGGAGAATCTATGTTCACCACATTTAGGACCCATACTTTCAGGTTCTTCAGTGCTGCTGCAAACCTACATGTAGTTGGTTTACTGTTTAGTTAAATTGTTACTTGAATTTCTTTATGGATAAAGACTTGTGGTGGTATGGTATGGAATATTATATATACCCTCCGTAAACAGCTCTCATGTCCATGATATTTCTCACATTGGACCAGCTGATACCTAATCCATTTAGGTATGACTTGCTCACCACTCGCTGCCAATGTTCATAATCTGATGCAAAATCATCTGGAGCTGGTCTTCCATAGATCCCCATCTGGGATTGGTTTAACCAGTATGGAGCTGACTGTAGGCGACGAGGCCATTCCTGAGGCCACTGGGAACCTCTTTCAGCCTCATCTACTGGAACTGTGTGCATGCACGACTGCAATGGCACATACCTGGAGATGGTTTATTCAGAAAATGAATATCTGACAACTGTCAGAAGTAGTTAGATGATAATCTTCACCGCGTATATGAGTTAATGCGGTATGATTAACAAGATATCCCTACCAAGCGGCGTTTGGATCATCGTCATCCTTACACATTGGAGGTTTCTTTTGTTTTCTTTCTTCATAGCATTCATTTGATTCTGGTTTGCGGTAGATAGCTGCACCAACCATATTTAATTTGTCGTTCTTGATGGCGATAAGCTTCCAACACATAGATACCGTCAATGCAGACATTTCTAAAATTTAAAGAGTTTAAATTAGTCTGGCAGTTTGCTATCAATTTCGTTCACGCTATCTAGACAAAACTGATCTATACAGGTGAACAACAATATTCTTAACATACCTTTCCATATCCGGGCATCTTCTCCTCCTTTTCGATACACAGGAGTTGCTGACCAGACAAAATAACCCCCAGGTCTTAGCATTCGGTTCAATTCCAAAAGAAGAGCACCACCTTAAGCGGAATGGTTAAATATATTGTAAGAGTTCGGAATCTAATTTTGGAATTAATTTTGGAATTAATATTGTAAGAGATGAACCTTCTCGTTCCCAAGGAACTCTACAACGTGCACAGTGGATAAGATCGAAGACTCTGCCTGGAAATGGAAGCCTCTGAGAGCCCATCACTGCTGAAATTGCAGGTATTCCCCTTTCGAGTGCAAATTGAACTTGAGCTTCATGTTCATCTTTTGGTGCAAAAGAAATGGCAAGAACACCTTTGTCAAAAAGATAACCTCCAAAGCTAGCAACCCCGCATCCAACATCCAACACTGTTCTGGTGTGTTTACCCCATGCAATTTCTGGTACTGCCTGTTTGTAGCCACAAGATATTATGTTACATTGTTACCATATTTGATAAAAAATGATTATGGAATCAGTAATTATTTCACCTTTTGCAAAAAGTCAATGTAATGGAGAGCCCCATGTATAAATTGTGTCCCACCTCCCGGGAAAGTCAGGAATTCCCCTGATAGTTTCACCCAATTCTGATGACCCTTATATTGTGCGAGCGAAATGTGAGGCACATTGTGGTACCATATCTGCAGGCAATAAGATTTTTATATGAAACAAATTAAATGATTCTAGAAGCCATCACACACATTGAAACTAATGTACATATACCTTGTCTCTGCTGTTAGGCCACTCAACAGGTGTCTTGTATCCTGGCGGGGGAGGTACCAAGCAGGTTGGAGGTTCTCCTGGGCAATGCCTTTCACGGTGTTCAAAGTGCTTCCGACTAGTTAATTCCTTTATTGCTTTCTCATTATCTAAACAAGGTATGTAGTCTGCGCCTGCTGTTACATTGCAGAGCTGCCACGAGTATCCGTATATGCTACCATCCTCATTTTCCGAGGGGCTTTTCTTCCTCTCGTTGTGGTTATCTGATTGATCTGCTTGAGTAGACCATGCCTTTTTTGAATCCTTTGATTCTTCTGGCATTCCGCTCTCCCCCATGGGAAAAGAATGATCATCAATAATTGATGGCTTATTTTGTTTTTTCCTTCGTTTCCTTTGATGATGTTTATTATTCTTATCATTGTCTTTGGTTCCAAGGGCCTGTTCATTCGGGGCGTCTTGCTTTTGAGTTTGAACCTTCTCTTCTTCAGCTGTGTCCTGACTGCTTATATGTTGATCACTTGAATCAATAGCTGACTCGTCATGTTCTATTTGATCCTTGCTTGTTACTCCATGATCAGTAGCAATTTCTTCATGTTGTGAGTCTTCTTCGTGCTGTTGATTTTGTTTTACTTGTTCTTCTTCCTGCATTTGCTGTTGTTCCACTTGTTTGTTTTCTTCTTCTGATAAATTGCTTTTGGTGTCTTCTGGATTTTCATGGCTCTCAGATGTTGTTTCCTTTTTGTTCTCCTCTTGAGTGTTTTGATTCTTGCCATCTTGCTGTTCCTGGCGATTATCACTTTCCTCAGGATTCTGATTTTCTCTACCATCCTTACTCTCAGTATGATGGGCTCTATCATTCTTATAATCATTTGGCTTTTCATTTTTAATTTGCTCATTTTGACCTTCCATAGTTTCAAAATTTTTCTGGATTGACTTACTCTTGTCATCTGACTTTGTTGTGGCAATATCTTGATCAGTTTCTTGGTTATGAGTCATGGAACTCTCCTCAGACAATTGAACCTCATGTTGATTAAGTTTCTGTTGCTCTTCTTCGGAAACTGTCCCCTTCAATCCCTCGGGGTTTTCTTCTACAGCTGCATCTGCTTGTCGCTTCACATTTTGTTCAATCGGCTGATCTTTTGTATCTAAATGCTCAATCTCTGCAGCAGCAGTAATTACAAGATTTTCTGCATGCTCAGACAACTGATCTTTTTTGTCAGCAACAATCTGAGCCAGGCCATCTTGCTTCTGATCATCGGCACTAACTTCTAGTACTTGATCAGAAGAGGAATTCTTAGCATTTTCATCTTCATCGGTTTTAATGGCATCTTTTGGGAGATTACCAGGATTGTCGTAAAAAGTAGAAGTGTCTTGTTTTGTATCAGTTGTCTGGGAAATCGACATTCGATTAGTGGTGTCCAAAGAAAGTAGGTTACTTGGGCTTAGCATATAAACACCAAAAACACATAAAGCCACAAACACCACTGTGGTTGTAGTTGAGGCACAAGAACTTCCAGATGATCTCTTATTGCGTCCCTTCCCTAGTGCCATATTGTCTTTTATTTACGGGCGAAAAATGGCGAAAAAGAAAGGTTATCATGTAATCATGTAGTATAGTAGTAAACCAAATAAGTTACCATGTACATTTTTGGTTTTGCGATGAAAAATTGGAGGACAGACATACCAAGTATGTAAGAAAGAAATATTCCAAGTTGGAATATGTCCTGCCTTAAAGATCCTGAAGAATAGCACTTTTATTCAGGGTATTTGAACTTGTTACTTTGTCTGACTGGATTAAGCCTATCTATACAAGAAAAATAAAGAAGCGGGCACAAACTCTAATATGATTCACTGAAATAGATGTGAACCAATGAATAGAGTAAATACGGCCGTCTGAGTATTCTTATGATAAGTTAATTTTTACTTATATAGAGGATAAGTGTCAATAATGATAAGTAAATGATCACTTATAAGTTATTAATATGTTTGGATGATTTATTTGTAACTTAAGTAAAGTGTTTGGTAAATTTTACTTATAAGTTAGTAAAAAAAAATTCTTGTAAAGATTATAAAATAGTTTTTTTAAGTTGGATTATATAGCGTTCGGATAATATATGAATTTTTAGTATAAAATCCCCATCAAAAGTACAAATTATTTATAATGAAAATTACTAATAAAAACACACAAGACAAGTAAAAAAATTATAACATTGTGCAAACCACATAACATCGTTACTCGTTATGTGGTTCGTCTTTCCAATTAGCAGATCCTGCCACCGTCGATACTGATGCCATCTGAGTATACATTGTTGAGCACATATGGTTAATAATACAGCCTACTGCCCAATCTTAAAATTCCACAAATTTCCAACATACTTGTAAATTGCTAAGTGTAAAAACAAACAATTTCCAACAATAACTAGATTAGCGAAAATCAACATCAAGCTAGCTACAAGCACATAGTATACATAAATGATAAAGAACTGTTTGTTCTCCAACTAATCTTAAATAATTAATAAAACGGATTCTGCCACTGTGAACCAGCAGCATCATTGTTCTTTAACTTGTTGTTCAGTATAGGAATATATAGGTACATGATATGTCCTGTCTGCATTTTGAATATCATCTGGGGTGGACTTTTTGATGCCTTCAACTGTTCAAACTATCACATATATAAAAGTGAGGTAAAGTAATAGAATTCCACAAATCTATAACTCTTATGTGAAACCAATGACCAGCTCCTGCTCCAAATTTGCTAATTGAATTCCACATTTTCCATATTAGAAATTTAAATAAAGTCAAGTTTGTGTTATACTAGTGTAATAGTAGTATACAAGATGCAAGTTATTCGACTAATCACTGAACCAGCTCCGCATTTACATAAATCAAGAGTAATAACACACCCAGACGAGATTAATCATATAGATCATACATATGCTCCAAATTAATATCTGAGCACGACCATGCATTGCATAGTTTCACTCAAACAAAATGCCAATAATATCGCTACTAATATAGGAGAGTTAAATCTCATCTAGATAATTCATATTTCTCACACGATTTCTATTATACCTAATGTACACCTTTATCAATAATCGTTTAAAGATAACTTTAATACATTTCCAAACAGGTGTTAATTATTCGGTTTTTCCACACACTAACAACTACATTTTGATGAGTTGTCAAATTTTCATTGGTTTCATTCTCATTAATAATAATGCCCTCAAGTATGCACACAAATCCTCAACAATAAAAAATTGCAACTCATCAAAAAGTAGTTGTTAGTGTGTGAAAAAACCGAATAGACATTTCTTGCAATCCTACAGGTAGAATTGCTGGTTTACAGTTTTAATAGACCATTTCTCGATATTTGTAATACATGTTTAAACATAAACATTATCCTGAATTATGTTCTGACGAATAAACATATGTAACGAAACTCTTGATCTTTGGTAACTACCGCAAATTTGTTTTTGAGTAATGCAGGAGGACAGCTCTTTTCAAGTAATGGCAAGACTATAATTAACCGTAATCAGCTAATCTTATACGCAGTATAATTATATAGTGGCCACTTGTTTCTCATAAAAGTTATGTTTTCTCTGTATATGCTTGCTGATCAGTCAATATCTTTGTCCTCGGCCAAAAGCATTGTTAAACAAAGAAGGAGAGAAAAGTAGACAAACATTTAGTATATATAATTTCGGACATTTTAATGTACATAAAAGATGGAACTTGCCGCAAGCAATGCTTCTCTGCAGATACTTTGATTTTCTTGATCTGTAGTTCAGACCACGATGGCATCCACTTGGCAGATGAGCATCAGTGCATGCATAAAAGTGGCACGGAGCCTTGATCTCTCGAGTAAAGCTAATTTACAATCAATTTTAATAAAATATGTAGTTCTAAGGACAAATCAGATCCCCAAGCTGGTCCCTAAAATGCTGGAGGAGTCGAGTCACTATTGTGGGTGATTTAGGATTAAATAGTTTACCTTGTTCAGATATTCTACTACACAGTATTGATAGTCTAGTTGGTTTATCTTACAAAATTAATGTTGCTTAGTGTTATTCTTTAAACTATTGCTTGCGAAATTCATAGTACATAAAATGGTTCCAAAGGTGCTTTTATCCTGTTTGTACCAAATTTTTACACGTCCAGGTTTGTATTGACGAGTGAAAGTTCTATAGACGTGTATATAAACAACATGACAAGTGAAGATTGTTTGGCGTCCGACAGGCTAATTAATAACTGACGAGTAGACCAAGTCTCGACGGGTAAACCCTGAAGCACCCGACGGCCGAAAATTAAGGGAGAGATAGAGTCCATCTTCAACAACAATTCAAATGCTTGGGGAAGATAAGGATAAGCATCCCTAATATCAAGGAACGTGATCAGCAAGTGGCTCCATGAAAATAGGAACAAAAGAACAGCTGACGAGTATACAATACACTGACGGGAGCTGACCAAATCAACCCGTCGACCGACGACTCCTAAAATCTAGGAGATAAATCAGCCACCATCCCAGAAAAATAGGAGATAAGGTGTTTATCCATGCCTAAATAATAGGATCGTGGAGATAATCATGGGCTACAAACCAGCAACTAGCATGGAGGGATCATATCTATATATTTAGATAATTACACAAGTTCTAGCTTCTCACTTACTTACAATATACACACACTTCTACAACCTACATCAACGATAACATATATACATTACATATGAGAGGGCTGAACCGAGAGCTAAATCTACATCATCCTATGCCAAACAATTCACACAACAATGCTACTACAATTTATACTTCTTCTACACCTTCTATAGCCTTTCTTCAACATAATCTCTGCAGAATACAGCCGAAGAGCAGTAGGTTAATAGCTGACGAGTAGCCGACGAGTAGATACACAGAGCTGACGAGTACAAACTGCAGTGGACGAGTACAAACTGCAGTGGACATATAGGCTGTTTTGCACTTGTATTTCATTTCCAATCATTTGTAACAATTGTATGACTTATTCTAGTGGATAACTTTGGCTGGGTCACTCCCACCCGCGGTTTTTACCTCTCAACGGGGGTTTTCCGCGTCACCAAAATTGCTCGTGTTCTTGTTCTTTTCTTCATTTTTCTGCACTTGTCTTACTACTTTGTCACTTGTCCTTCAAACACGAAATCGATTAGACTTAGCTATTAACCCTGAAAAATCTGGCTAAAACAGTTGGCGCCGTCTGTGGGAAATTAGCTAAGAGTCTATACGAATTCAACAACGATGAAGGACACTCAACAAACTACGAATCAAGGCAACAACATGACGACGGACGACGATAAAATTTTGGCTATGAAAAAGTAACAAGCTAACGTGGTTTTTTACGATCAGAAAATGAAATATTTACGATGGAGTTCAGTACAATTGAATTTAACAACAAAATGACATCGCGACGAACGATTACAAGTGTGGTTCGATGTTTGAATATGGATGACATACGTGATGACATACATGATGACAGACACCTAGAAAATGACAGAATACATGTGTTAGTCGTTGACATTGATGAAAATGGCACATTGGAGAATGACACTAACATAGAACGCTGACGACAACATGACCTGATGGAAGGACACGACGCCGGGCTTGACAGATTCGACAGAAGGTTTAAACACGTAAAGGTTCCAAGTCAATAGGTCACTTGTAAAACACTTGAAATAACTTAAATAGACATGTCATCAATCTGACGCGTTGGACGAGCAAGGGGTAATCGTCTGTCAAGTCAATATGTCAGACAGAAGAAGAATATGTCCAACGAGATATGCTGACAGAAGACAACACGACTTACCTGACGACAAATATCAACAAATATGTGGTAGACATACATGAAGACATCTGAATATGGCACTAACACAAACACCTACGACATCGTGACATGACAGAAAGATAGGACGCTGAACTCGACAGGTTCTAAGAGGCTTAAATACACAAGTCGTCGTCTCGACGCCTTGGCCGGGCTAGGGGCAGTCTTTCGTCAAGTCGATCTGTCCAAATACCGATTATACATGCCTTGAAGCCTGTCACAAAATGGGATGATGTCTTGAAAGAAGTTATGACTCTAGATGATGAAAACAAGTATGAAAAGTTGAATGATGTTGTGGTTCTGGTCGATGGACGGAATGCTGACGACAAGCAGCCGACAAGTTGGACGCTGAAAATCAAGGAATACCCGTCGAGTGACGTCCAACTCACCAACAACAATGAGGCCAGAGTGTTCAGAATGAGGATGTCGAGGCAAGATGCTGTTGATTGTGTCAAAAGGTGTGATGCTTGTCAAAGGCATGTACTCGTCAAACATCAACTGTTAGAATATTTGCACTCGTCAAACATCAACTGTCAGAATATTTGCACCCGTCAAACATCAGCTGTCAGAATATTTGCACCCGTCCAACGACATGCAACCTGTCGACATCAACGAATCAATAAATATGTTCTTTTCAATTACATTTCAAGTGAAGAACAATATTCTTCTTACCTACAAAGATTAAAACTCCAGCAACTTTGTCATATCATACAATGACGACGTAAATTCAAGGAACACGGCTGATTATGTCAAACACTTGACAGGTGATTTGGATTGACGTCTCCACTATCCGTCAAGGACTTGACAGAAACATACGACATGCGACATGTTCCAAGAGAATTCAACACACATGCTGACGCCTTTGGATTAGGGGCAGTGTTTAGACATTCAACCCATTCGACGACATCTATCCTGTCCGACGACATCCAACCTGTCCGACGACACTCAACCTATCCGACGACATCTATCCCGTCCGACGACATCTATCCTATCCGACGACATCTAACTTGTCCGACGACATCTAACATGTCGATAAACATGACATCTACATTTATTTTTCTGATCCTCATACATGGACACAACGACAAGGGGCAGTACCTCATGACATTTACGACAAGGGGCAACAACCATCGACATTATGCGACAATTACAACATTAACAATCAACGAGGACGACGCCCAAAACATCGACATGACAGACACTAGTTTCTCTAGTATGTGGGACATATGCAGTCCTACTAACAGAAGTAATGACACCAACAACTCATTATGGCCTCCTGACGAGTAATGTCAACAACGACGAACTTGTTCATGACCAGGACACTGTCGACGAGCTGCACGACATGACCAAAATTACTATGACGTTGTACCAACAAAAAGTGGTTGACGGTTATGACAACAACGTGTACATCAAAAAATTTCATGTGGGAGACCTCGTCTTGAGGAAGGTCTTTCCAAACACTGTTGACGTCAATGTAGGAAAGTTTGCTGACATGTAAAGACCTTACTTAACTAACATCATCGCTGGACGAGGGGCATACATGCCATCAACACTTGACGGACGCCAATTCTAATGAGTTAGAATGCAATTCATTTGACAGCATACCACAAGTAATCTCTCATCCGCCTTTTAAATGTTTTACTTCGCAATACATTGTCATGTTAGTAGTCCGCTATGTGTAATGTGTTGATACTTCTTGCATGTGTGATGCCTTATATGAATTTATATGCTCAACTTGCTTATAAGCTACGTGATTTATCTATGCAATATAGTAAAACATGCATGCCATTTGTTTCTTGTTAATCTAAACATATCTTCGATGTTTAAGTTTTTCTTTACGTAGCGTACTTGCATGACTATAAATACATTACGATTCTACGATACATGGCCATTACAATTACGTGATAACTAGGGGCATTGTATCCCGATATTATCTATTATTGGGCTGATCACCCACGACGAATAAAAACTAAAGGCCCCGTCCTTTAACTACGAAACCAACAAAATGAGAAACAAAATTAATTACTTTTAAGTAATAATTTTCTGCATTCTCCACATTAAAACCAAAAACTACGAAAAATTAAGTTTGTTTCAAGAGGGGGAAGGCCTTTTAGCAACTTAAACGTGTGCATGCACCTACGAATATATTACAATCGACGAATGACAATTTACGATAAGTGACGATATACAATCGACGAATGACAATTTACGACAAGTGACGATATACAAACGACGAATGACAATTTACGACAAGTGACGATATACAATCGACGTATATAACACATATTACATGTGACGAATAAATATTATGATTACATTCGACATACGATGTGATACAATTTACATGTCACATTGACATACGACATATTACAAATAGTTTTCACATTGACATACAACATATTACGATTACATGTCATATTGACATACGGCGTGAAAAGCTTATGTATCACATTGACACGACGTTTTATGAATTACATGTCTCATTGGCATTTTACGAATTGCAAGTCATTTTGACATATTACAATTACAAGTTGTACATCTCGTCGACATGTTACATGTTACAAGTCTACGACATTTCATATATTATGACTACAAGTTACATCGACATGGTATATGTCACATTCACGAATCTCGAATATGTATTGCACATTATGGTTACATTTCATGATTACAAGCTACGTATATGCATCTACGTATTTCAACTGCAAGTTGAAATAATTACGACTACGAGCTACGCTTATGAAACAAGTATTATGGTCATGGCTCATGTCTCACATGAGATTGGCCTTCCAAACATCTTTGACATTACGACATCAAGGCTCAATAATCCCTATTATGCACTACAATTACAAACCTCGACTACATGTCACGTGTTACATCGACAAGTTATGAATTACGTGTGACGAGTTATAAGTCACACTCGACAAGTTACATTTGACGAAATACATATTACAAGTTGTCAACTACACACAACAAATCACATATTACAAGTGGCATATTACTACGACGAGCTAAGGAATCACACGAACCTGTCAACAAGCCATTTTGATTAAATGGACGACTACAAATATGCAACCAACAACAACGAGATAATATTCGACATGAAGAAGAATTTTATTGGTTATATGTCTTCACCCAATAAAATTAGGGGCAATTGTTTGTACCAAATTTTTACATGTCCAGGTTTGTATTGACGAGTGAAAGTTCTATGGACGTGTATATAAACAACATGACAAGTGAAGATTGTTTGGCGTCCGACAGGCTAATTAATAACTGACGAGTAGACCAAGTCTCGACGGGTAAACCCTGAAGCACCCGACGGCCGAAAATTAAGGGAGAGATAGAGTCCATCTTCAACAACAATTCAAATGCTTGGGGAAGATAAGGATAAGCATCCCTAATATCAAGGAACGTGATCAGCAAGTGGCTCCATGAAAATAGGAACAAAAGAACAGCTGACGAGTATACAATACACTGACGGGAGCTGACCAAATCAACCCGTCGACCGACGACTCCTAAAATCTAGGAGATAAATCAGCCACCATCCCAGAAAAATAGGAGATAAGGTGTTTATCCATGCCTAAATAATAGGATCGTGGAGATAATCATGGGCTACAAACCAGCAACTAGCATGGAGGGATCATATCTATATATTTAGATAATTACACAAGTTCTAGCTTCTCACTTACTTACAATATACACACACTTCTACAACCTACATCAACGATAACATATATACATTACATATGAGAGGGCTGAACCGAGAGCTAAATCTACATCATCCTATGCCAAACAATTCACACAACAATGCTACTACAATTTATACTTCTTCTACACCTTCTATAGCCTTTCTTCAACATAATCTCTGCAGAATACAGCCGAAGAGCAGTAGGTTAATAGCTGACGAGTAGCCGACGAGTAGATACACAGAGCTGACGAGTACAAACTGCAGTGGACGAGTACAAACTGCAGTGGACATATAGGCTGTTTTGCACTTGTATTTCATTTCCAATCATTTGTAACAATTGTATGACTTATTCTAGTGGATAACTTTGGCTGGGTCACTCCCACCCGCGGTTTTTACCTCTCAACGGGGGTTTTCCGCGTCACCAAAATTGCTCGTGTTCTTGTTCTTTTCTTCATTTTTCTGCACTTGTCTTACTACTTTGTCACTTGTCCTTCAAACACGAAATCGATTAGACTTAGCTATTAACCCTGAAAAATCTGGCTAAAACATATCCTTTTTAGCATATGTGACGCGATTATCTAAAGTGTTATATTTTTCATTATGTATTCATGGACTAATCACAGATATAAACATCAGCACGCACAGGCTGCCATTTGATAAAGGTCTGCTACAAGTGACAGAAGTTGCAAATTACGCTTCTCAGAAGGTAGAGATGGAAAAGGAGAATATTGAGGGTTAAAATGGAAGAGAAAATTCAGCGGGTAACCAATGCTAATCTTCTTAAGTAATATTTTTCCTCCACCAGTAACATATTATATATTTTAATGCCCTGATTAAGGAGCTCTTGAGAGCCTCCATTCTGCAGTTGCACAATGTCTAGATTACCTTTGGGGTTGATTCTAATTGTTAATTATTTCATGAATTTGTATAGCCTTTGATTTTTTAAGCCTTATATCCTACTTGCACATGGAATTTAAATGCAGGCAGAAAGGCAACATGGAAAAAAACATGTAGAGATCAAGGCTTCAGAACTTTTTTTTCTTGTCCATTAAAATAAAAAGGGTGAACTTGATCTACTAGAAAGTTAAGTGTCCAATTCTTTTTACTTAACCATGTTACTATCTATAATTCAGATAGAATTTAGAAACTGAAGACGTAAATCGAATAATTTTTTTGTGAATTTTGCGAGCATTCCATTAAAATTTAACTTATTAGTTATATTTTTCTCAGTAAGGGGCTCTGAATTAAAAGTTGAAATATAAGATCCAATAAAAAGTCCCCAATTTCTATGTGAAAGCGTCAAAATTTATATCTCATTTCATACCCAAATTACGATTTTAGAGTCATACTAATTATTTTGCAGCTCTATGCTAGATGAACATGTCTAAATTATTGAGAGCAAAGAGGAAAAATCATCAAGGTATGTTACAAACCGTTTTTTGTGTGAGCTCCCTTATCTATTCTCAAAATCCTGTGTTTATGTACATAAGATTTCATCGTGATTAGACAGTTTTCACAAAACATAATTGAACGTACAAATTCAGAACAAAGCATGCTGAGTTCAAAGTTTGTTTGACTATGTCTTGATCAACTACTTACAACAATTGAGTTCGGTAGAACTTCACCTTTCAGGAGTAACTAACTACATAGTCTTCTTAATTAAATGACCGAAACATCGATGACAATTCAAGTTCATTCTTCCTACATTTTGTCTACTTCAATGTATTGACCTGGTGATGTCATTCGTTTTGTTTCCTTATATATGCTAATTTTTGCCTACTGTAACATTGTGTTTTTGGGGTTGTCTTGGCCAAAATGTGTTGCTCTAACTAGACAGTGTTGCACATTGCAAGAACCTATTTGAGAAGTTGAATTTTATTTGAAATTCTAGATTTAATCAAATGACATGTTTGGATAAATATAAAAATTTAGATTTGGATTTCATTTCAAATTCAAGACATTCAAATATATAAATTTGAAATCACAACTCAATTCATGTCATTTGAAATCCATCATTTGAAATGAATTTCATGTTCCCAAACACTATATATCTAAATTCATATTGATCTTACAGGTCAGGCAAGATACTGAAGCTCTGTAATTTCCACGCACCGGTCTTACAACTCAGGTTTATCATGATTACAATCGCAGCCGTTGGCAACCTCTGAATTGGAGATGGTATGGATCGTCCAATAAAAGTATTTACTACAAATTTACTAACATTAATATCAATAGCAATAGGCCATTGATTTGTCTGTAGTGTTCTGATGCGCATTGCTTGTTTTTATTGCTTCTGTTGGGTAGCTGCACTTTGCCCAAATAAGTGTACTAGCATGCTCTGAAGCAAGAAGTTTTGTTAATTTACTAACATTCCCCGTTTGACTAAACTTATTTTCTGTAAATAAGTACTTATTTTAGAAAAAAGTACACATTTACCTATTTTTTTCTGGAAATAAGTACTTATTTCTGAAAATTAAACCAGATAATTGAAAAATAAGTATTTAACTATAAAAAAGTAGACTTCTACTTATTTTTTTTTATGAAAATAAGTACTTATTTTCATAATTTAAGGGGAAACAAACACCTATTAGATAATAATAATATTATCTTGCTACTTTACAAGAACTCAAACTTGGTTTTCTTTGTAAAGTTTTTACAAGTATATTCATTCTCATTTGGCTTGCAATAATAATTATGATTGTGGAATTCAGAAAAATAAAACAAGTTGATAATGAGTTAGCTGCTTCTGCCATCTAATTCCGGAAAAATATCTTACAAAATCTAATTGTGCCATTTCACGTACCAACCTCCATAGAGTGTAGCTTTTTCTTGTGTCCAGAATGCAAAGTGCTGATGTAATCAAACTGTAACGAGCTTCTCGATCCCAGATATTTCTCGTTAGAATTCTGCATGTTCAAATGAAGTTGCAGTATCAAATTTCTATCACACAATTGATCCAACAGTTTAAGTACCATATATATATTGACAATTATATATCCATCCATACATTTGAATACAGATAATATCTAATTATATGTATTATCGAAATGATATATATACTGATTTGAGTGATTCGAATGAGTCAATTTTAGGAACGGTGAGACACATGAGATATTTTAATGGAATAAATGACCACTTTGATATAAAACCCATATTCTAAAACACAAATCAAATCTGCATCGAAATTCATATCATAATTGCAGAGTTTTCCAGAACCTTTACTAATCATTCCTAAAGGTATATAAAATGTACAAACCAAGGTGCTTACCATCATGCTGCACAAACCAAGATCCTACTCAGTAGCATCTTGGTAAAAATACAAATTGGTAGTTTCCAAATGATAATTTTATTCATCCCTTCATACAAAAAAACTTTTATATAAATTTTGGATTCTTTAAATGTTCTAATTCCAAATGTCATGTATCCGTATCAAATAATTATAAAATTTTATTTGTTACTCCCTCTGTTTTTTTTATATTTATTGTTTGATTTTTCTGCACGTAATTTAAAGTACTTTGTCCATATAGTTAAAATAATTATTTAAAAAAAATTCTTTTTGTATATTTTAGTATAAGTTATATATTTTTATTAATTATTTTTTTTGAAAAAATAATTAATTTAACTATACAGTCAAAGCACTTTGAGATGTGTGGAGAAAAGTCAAACGTCAAATATAAAAAAACAGAGGGAGCATGCTCAATTACTCTCTTTTTCACGTCGACTTGTGTCATTTTCAAAATTAGCAAGTAGGGCGGGTTGTGCAATTTTAACAAGAAAATTACAGCTGGTTTCACTTGGAAATTTCTATAAAATATACGATACTTACAATTTTGACAAGAAAATTAACATGGTAGGCCTATTTCACATGGAAGTTTCTGAAATGCAAAGTGAGTGACCACCACCACCATTAAAGTTTTATGTGTATGCAAGCATGGATTGTTAAGACCATATAGTGAAGCTACCCGGTCAAAGTTGATTGTGATTAAACTTCTCCTCAGGCTCGTCAAACACGCTGGGATAGTTGACGGTTCCAAGTTCTCATTGCAAGTTTGCAAGTGGATTATTATTTGTATGAACCTCCAGAGAGTTGCAAGTTGCGAGTGGTACGTAGACCAGATTATTTGTGACTTGGTACACCAAGTCTAGACCACTTCTCATCGATGTCTAATTTCAGCCTATCACTTTATTATTTTTAGAGAAGAACTAAATTTTAGAATCATTTGTTATATATTAATAAATTGTGCATAAAATTATTACTTTTCTAATTTAAATTCGAGAGTTTATACAGATTTTAACTTTTTTTTAAAAGAGTATATTAATAATATAATTTCACTATACACACTTTTTATGTTCCCGTTTATAAGGTATAACTTGCACAAATCATGTTTTGCAATTCTAAAAATCATCCTCATCTCGTTTGGGTTTATTAAAAATCACTTATATGTCAAAAAGAATATATAAATTTTTTAACTTATATATTACTTATAAGTTGTGATATACTAAAAATGTGTAATAATATTATATTTGATATTTTTAAAATCTTGTACATTTTAATAAATAAATTTGTAATGGAATTTTAAACAGGGTGAAGGCCCTAAATAAATTGTTTTTAAAAGAGGCTGACTAAAATATTTACGCGGAGATGCTGGCCCAAATTACCAATAAGACACATTACTAATAATAGCGTCTCAGAATATTAGTTACCGCAACTCCCGTATCCAGCAAACATGATTCAAGAATAATTATTTCAGATACGCTGCAGACAATAACGTATCGTATGATACACAAGGACAACTCACGTATGTTTATGATCCGCTACTAAGGATGGAATAAGTGAAGTATTTGTTCTACAAGTTTTAAAAAGATACGCCTTAGAGCACATCGTATGAAAGAAGACACGTCATGGTTAATAACGTATCAAATAAGAACCGCCACCATGTACGCGAACACCACCACCACCATGTGAGATTAGACTACACCTGGTAAAATGAGTGTGGATCCGAATAACCGAACCGAAATTTATGGAATCAAATCCGATTTTATATCCGAATTGCATAATATGATAAATATCCAAAAAACGATTTAATCCGAACCGAAAATTTAACCCGTAAATAATCTGAAATACAAGATTCGATAATGACTTGAAACCAATTAGAACCGAATACACAATTATCTAAAACTCAAAGTATGAGATCTGATTCAATACAAATACGAATTACAACGAATTAGAAAAGAAATAAATTGAATTTTTATCTAGTTTTTTAGTTATATTTTAATGATTCATAGTCTATAGGATCAACTCACTTTTTATTCACTAAATAATTCTATTCTTAAACAAAATTAATATTTAAAATAATTTTATATCAAAAAATTAAAATGGTTATACAATCAAAATTTGAAAAACTTATATTATTTAATATTATAAATAATATATTTAATAATAAGATAATTTTTTAAAGTCTCACAATTTATAAAACAGAAGGAGGAAGATAATGATTGAGTTATTAATTCAGAAAACTTATTTAATGAATTTTATTTTAGTTTTACTATAATTAAAAACTAATTCAAAATTAATCCGTACTGTATTTTTCTGATCAGAAATGATCTGAACCGAATTTAATCTGAACTGAACTTAGTCTGATATTTATTTGAAATTAAACCGATTTTAATCTAAACTAGAACGGATCCGAATTAGATCTGAACCGATCCGAATAGTACTTCAAAAATATCATAACTGAAAATTGATCTGATCTCAATGGATCTGATCCGAAACCGATCTGGTTATTCGAATTGTCAGGTCTAGATTAGACTCATAACTAATATTTACATGCACCTCTATGGACTAATATTACCGGTAGTAATCATTTCCAGACTAGTATTTTTCGATGAGAAGCCTAGTGTAACAATCCTTGATCTTAAGGATTTTTACATAGGCATAGTTGAAGCGCCATGACACTAGTGCATGAGTGTCGAAGTGGGAGCTGGTTCTGTTGGCTTTATACATGTGGGGGCGACACATAGTAGGGCTATTGATCAAGGCAGAGTTAGATTGCGGGTTTAGTCAGCTGGGCGCATTTAGCTTGGCGACAGGTTTTGTGTGGCGTGGCGCTAGCTAGCATTGGGTGCCAAGGTTAATTATGAAAAGTTGGCCAAGGCAAGGACATAACCAGGTTGGGAATATTCTAAGGAAATGTGAGTTGGACATTGACACTAAACAGGATGGAAGCTAGTCTACTTTGTTAGATGTGCGTCAAGTCAAATTGGCTTGGCGCTAGGCTGTTTTGATGGTGGCAGCCTTAGCATGTTTATGTGCAATTTAAATAAGTGTGGCTTAAGTACTTGGGCTTTCAAAGAGGATTATTGGGCTTGTCTAAAATGGGTCAGAAGTGATCCAAAACGAAATGGGGGTCCAGGAAGGCAAAACATGTTCATGGCTTGTGATAGGTGGTTGTCGGCGGTTACCAAGCAAAGAAACTGTTCCAAAAATCATGAGCAACTCACATGGCATTGCTGGGATATTGATATATGTATGTGTGTGTGTGTGTGTGTGTGTGTGTGTGTGTATATATATATATATATATATATATATATATATATATATATAACAGGTGGGCACAAAGGCTGAGAAGACAGTTGTATGTTGAAGGATATTTTTGTGACACATGACAGCAGTTATAAAACTGCCAGGCAGTTTTATAAACTGCCCATAGGTGCAAATTCGTGGCATCTATATATTTATGTTAGGCATTCATTTGTAAATAGAGATAGAGGAAGAAACACTTGTATTCTCTAGTATTGTGTTAGGAAAATCGTTGTAAATACTTAGAGAATTCTGGGTAGGCTTTAGAGTGTGTTTGGTGAGGTAATCCTTTGTAAACCTCGGCCGAAAGTCTTTAGTCCTTTATATTGAGTTAAACAATAAAAGGTTGGACATTTTTCTGTAATTGCTGGTGTGTTTTATTTGATTTACTTGATGAATATGCATGTCACAGAACCTGCACAAAGTTGTTGATCCGCTGCAAGGGTTAATTATAGTCTTGGTGTAAGGACAGGCCGCACATGGGTGCAAATTTGGAGTCGAAAAAGTGACCCTGTGACAACTGGTATCAGATCCAGGTTGCTCTTTGTGGCTTGATTTTGTTGGTTAAAGTCATTAAAACTTCATAGAGAATCCGTTGGACAGTGACGCCTAAGGTGATGTTTCTCAGTTTGAAGGAGTTATGTGCCAATCGTTGGATGTTAACTTATTGCCGATGGTTAAGAAATGCCAAGTCATGAAGAAGGACCTTGATGAGATGAAGAAAACCATGGGAAATCAGATGGATGTTGTTGAAGGCAGATTTAATGAATTGTCTTTGCAGGTTGCCTCTTTTGCCGATCATTGGTGGGAGGGATTGTAGAAACTCAGATATAAAATGATGTTCGGGATGTTACTAAAATCTCATTGGATGGTGGTCATCCTAAATTTGATGTTAATGTTTTTGGCCCAAGCACATCTGTTGTGAATCGTGAAAAGAAGTGGTACATGGTTCTCAAAGTGTTCAAACTGAAATCAAGAGCGTTGGACAACTGAGGGCTTCAAAAACAAAGTTGTGTTTCATATGTGAAGGGCCTCATTTTGAAAGGGTCTGTCCCCATAAAGAAATGGTTCGCTCTTTGGTTAATATGGATACTGAAGATGGGAGTGAAAGCGAAGAAGCTTCTAAAACTATTGTTGGTCATGATGACATTATGTTGTTTGGCATTACTAAATCAAGTACTAAAGTGGTTGTATGCTACATCTGTGGAAGACCACATTTTATGAACAAGTACCCAAATGCTGGGAAGCAGGCTTCTTCATGGGCTGATCTTTGTGAGGAAGATTAGGTGTATGCCCATGACGGGCGCACCAATATTCAATGATATGGCTGAATGGATAGGCTGGGATGGGACAATCTAGAACTGTGTATGTTCAAATAATGTGCTGATGGATGCACATGGGTTGAGATGTTGACAATCTTGGCATATGATGGCCTAAATGATGGAACTCATGCAAAAGAATTCAAAGGAGGGCAGATGAAATTGGGAATATATCAAGGTACAAAGGCAGCATTTAAAAGGTATCATTGTTGTCCCAAGACTCCAGAATTTAAAGTGCTGAGTTAGTTGTGTTCAGATTTATGTTTATAAATCTTAGTGATGTTATGTGCATAAGTGTTTAAGTTGGCATTTGAGTCCATTGTAATTTTCTTTGCAAGGTGTATTGTTAAGTAATGTATATATTTCTGACTTTCGTTCGAAAGATGTCATGCTTCGTGTATATTGTAAATGCGTTGCATTGGGCATAATAGTTGTTGCATAATTTCTTCACAAAGAGAGTTGGGTACATTGGAATGTAGACTTGGGGAAAAATGGAGCCTGATCTAACACTTGGTTTGATGTGCATTTGTTGATTGCTTAACTTGGTGAATGGTTCTCCAATTATTGTTAAAGTTAGAGGCAAAGTTATGTTCAGAAGATGCTGTGGGGTTGAATGATCATCTTGAGTATGGTTAGATGCAAGGTGTGTCTTTGTATGGTGCATCTGATGGTGAAGTCAGCTTGTTTACAGTTGGCGCATGTGGGATAATGAGATCAGCAAAGTGGTTTTGCAACCTTGGTTTTATAAGGCAAAATTTGATGAGGACATCAAACTCATCAAGTGGGGGAGGGTTTGTAACAGTCCTTGGTCTTAAGGATTTTTACATAGACACAGTTGAAGCGCCATGACACTAGTGCATGGGTGTCGAAGTGGGAGCTGATTCTGTTGGCTTTATACATGTGGGGACGACACATAGTTGGGCTATTGATCAAGGCAGAGTCAGATTGTGGGTTTAGTCAGCTGGACGCAGTTAGCTTGGCGACAGGTTTTGTGTGGCATGGCGCTAGCTAGCATTGGGCTCCAAGGTCAATTATGCAAAGTTGGCCAAGGGAATGACCTAATCAGGTTGGGGATACTCTAAGAAAATGTGGGCTGGACATTGGCACTAAACAGGATGGAAGCTGGTCTACTTGGTTAGATGTGCCAAGTCAAATTGGCTTGGCGCCGGGTTGTTTTGATGGTGGTAGCCTTAGCATGTTTATGTGCAATTTAAATGGGTGTGTCTTAAATACTTGGACTTTCAAAGAGGATTATTGGGCTTGTCTAAAATGGATCAGAAGTAATCCAAAATGAAGTGGGGGTCCAGGAAGGCAAAATATGTGCATGACTTGTGATAGGTGGTTGGCGGCAGTTACCAAGCAAAGAAAATGCTCCAAAGATCATGGGCAACTCACATGAAATTGCTGGTATATTGATATATATGTGTTTGTATATATATATATATATATATATATATATATATATATATATATATCTAACAGGTAGGCACAAAAGCTAAGAAGGCAGTTGTATGTTGAAGGACAGTTTTGTGACACATGGCAGCAGTTTTATAAATTGCCCATAGGTGCAAATTCGTGGCATCTATATATTTATGTTAGGCATTCATTTGTAAACAGAGATAGAGGAAGAAACACTTGTATTCTTTAATATTGTGTTAGGAAAATCGTTGTAAACACTTAGAGAATTCTGGGTAGACTTTAGAGTGTGTTTGGTAAGGTAATCCTTTGTAAACCTCGGTCGAAAGTCTCTAGTCCTTTGTATTGGGTTGAGCAATAAAAGGTTGGTCATTTGTCCGTAATTGCTGGTGTATTTTATTTGATTTTCTTGATGAATATGCATGCCATAGAACCTGCCCAGAGTTGTTGACCTATTGCGTGAGCGTGCGTTTTGCAGAAAATCCAAGGCGACGCTGAAGTCTGTTGTTCTTGGCGCAAGGACATGCCGCACATGGGCGTAAATTTGGAGTAAAAAAAGTGACCCTGTGACACCTAGCCACATCATAAGACCTGTGTTACAAACATTATCAAAATCCACTCTATGCATATGATATGTTAATTTGTAGTGTTGTATAACTGTAGAAGTATAAAAAATAATGTGTGCATAAAGAGAGAATGTTGGAGGAGAGAGGGGTCTGGTGTTAATGAAAGAGTATTGAGGTGGAAGAAAGAGGGTGATTAATAAAGTAGGAAGATGAGAAGTTTGGTTGTGTGGGGTGTATGGTAGTAGGTGGGTAGTGGGTGTTTAAATATTCGATAAATGAATAATTTCGACAAATAAATAAATTTCTTTTGTCTCAATTCGGGAGAATGAGCTTAGCGAATAAACTCGCTAAATGCATAAACGAATAAATACAAATATAGTTTTTATAGGCCGTATGTAAATATAAATGAATAATCTATATATTTCAAATAATATATTTTTATTTATATAATATATGAATACATTTCATCCAATAATAATTTTCAAACATATTAATAAGTCATATATTTTCAAAAAATGTCTCTAAAATTAATTTTTTATTATATCCATCAAAATGTATCTTATACTTAGTTTTGTGTAGTACATGGTATCGTGTACTTTATGCACGTATGTATAGTACAACTGATCTAATTTTTTTTAAAATGAATGTAACTAAAATTTACATAAACACGTTATAACCACGGTGTGTGTGTATATATATATATATATAATAATTAAAAAAGTCTAAAAATATTATATAAAATGAATTAATATTCTTTTATCGATAAATAAATAATCTCACTAAATGAATATATCACTACAAGAAATTCTAGTTTTGACAACAGAAATGTTTTTTGGCATGACATGAAAATCCGTTAGTAAAACTATTTACCAACGGAATGATCACTAAAATATTCTGTTGGTATAAATGTTGTTGGGAAGTCTGTACTAACTGAATTGTTATTATTGCTAATTTTGCTAACGGAATATCAAGAGACTAATAATAGAAAACATGTTTTTAGAAATAATCATGCTAAGACCAATTTATCAACGGAATATTCCGTTGGTATTTATAACAACACTATGCTAATAAACTTTTCGTTGTTAAATATAATAACAGAATCTTAATAAAATAGTTTGTTATGAGTGCTAGCAACACTCTAATAACATATTATCTTGCATATACACTACTATACGAGTAAAACTTCATTCAATTCCAAAAACATATATTATTCAAACATTCAAATTATAGTTAAATAAATGAAAAATTATCAAGGTTGAATTTAACAATCACAGATGTAGATTAATTATCTAAAAATGGAATCATTGCTTTCTTTGGATTGAGATAAATAAATAAAAATATTAAATTACTATAGAACTATACAAATAAAAGTTCATGTTTCTTTTCTTCTTGACAATGATGAATGTGGATTTCTTGAATTTGGTGTTCTTCTGAACGACAACTTCTTCTTAACTTATCTCGTTCTTTCCATAGAAGTCATTTGATTTTTTAAAATTATATATGTGTATGGGGAGAATTGAGGATATTGGATAATTAAAGATGTATACTAATATGTGTATATGTCCGTAGACATATAATTGGGTTTATGAAAATGTTTTTAAAGAGATAAGGAGGCAATGAAGGTGAAAAATTGGGGATGAAAGCTTGATTTGCAGCTAGCCGTTTATATCTCCTCTTTAATTTCTTTTTCTAATCAAGGGCTATAAATTTGACTAAATGATTACATATACAATATGAGCGCAATGTTGTCATCCAATAACCACGTGCCACGCGGCTCACATTTACTTCTGAGAATAAAACAGTTTTTGATTTAAACACATACAAGAGACTAATCATTTAAATTAAAATATTATTTTAAAACACATATTTTTATAATTGAAATATATTATATAACTATTATAATAATATATAATAAAATTAGCTATAGTTATGTTATATTAAATATGAAGGATATATTTTTCAAATAACTAATATCACTACAATAAGTATATTAATTTTTTATATTTGTTTTTTAATACTATATATTTGTTAAATTATTAATTTTATTTTAAAACTCGAATAAATAGCCTTATTTGGTGTAGTTTGGGTTATAAATGAGCCGATACGCTCACAAACAATTCGGTATTTGGTTCAAAAAAGTTTGTTTCACGTTTGATTCAATTTGTAAATGAGTCAAACATGATCATAATGTTAGATATGAAGAACTTATGAGGTCAGAGAATGCTGAATCAGAGTTTACTGAAGCTGATCAGAGTTTAGCTGATGTCATCAGAGATTAGAAGTGACCGACAAAGTTTAGTATATCAGAGTTTGACAAATAGAAATCGATAAATCAGGATCACTTCTATACTTAACTCCCAGTAGAGTAGATATTATGTTTACAACTTGTTTGTTTGCTAGATTTCAGGTAAATCCAAGGGAACCACATTTGATTGCTGTTAAAAGAATTTTTAGATATCTCAAAGGAACCATCAATCTTGGATTATGGTATTCTAGAGAGTATGAATTTAAACTTATAGGCTATTCAGATGCAGACTTTGTACGATGTAAAATAGACAGGAAAAGCACAAGTGGAAGTTGTCAGTTTCTAGGAGGAAGAATTATCTTATAGTTTAGCAAGAAGCAAAAATCAATCTCCACATCCACTGCAGAGGCTGAATATATAGTTGTAGGAAGCTATTGTGCTCAGATTTTATGGATGAGGTATCAACTGTTGGAATATGGTTTGAACTTCTCTAAAATTCCTATCTATTGTGATAACCAAAGTACAATTGCAATGACAGGAAACCCTGTTCAACATTTCATGACAAAGCATATTAGTATCAGATATCACTTCATAAGAGAGCATGTTATGGAAGGCACAATTGAGATGCATTTTGCACCAACAGACCAATAACTAGCAGACATTTTTACAAAGCCATTGTGTGAAATAATATTTACAAGATTGGTTTCTGAATTGGGAATGGTGACAAGTGGCTCAACTTCAAATAGCAAGTAGCAGACAAAAATTAGTGATTAAACTCCTGAAAGTTTCTCAGACTCTGCAAACTCTGATGACCACAACTATCAGTGTTTATGGTAAACTCTGTCAGAGTATTTGGTAAACTCTGTCAGAAAATTTAGTAAACTTTGATCCTTGGAGAGTATAATCTCTAATCTCAGTCTACAAGTCAAACACTTTATTATTGTTATTTGTTATTCAAATAAACAATAAGTATTGATTATGTTGCCTAGATAATAAACTATTATAGATAGAGGGTTGAATATAATAGTATTAGATCAATCGACTAAGAACACAAGTATGTAAAAGATGAACTACTTTTTATTAACTTTACTTGAATGAATACAGAACTCTCTCAAGAAAATCAATGTTTTTAAGAGCTGCTAGGTTATGAGAATGATAATTATGTGTATTAATAATGTTAACTTAATTCTGTGTTTATATAGACACAGTTACAAAATCAAATACAACAAGGATATTGATAAGGATAGATTTCAGAAAGGTAATTGAATTGTAATAAGACACTTCCATCTTTATCCTAATTAATCTCTGATTTATCTGTTTCTTTCTGTGACAAACTCTGATCTTCATAATCTCTGTCGGTTTACAATCTCTGATTGACTTAAACTCTGATTTGCTTAAACTCCGTCTTGATTAAACTCTGTCTGAGTAAACTCTGTTTGATGTATTCTCTGATAGAGTAAACTCTGTTGACAGTTTCTAAACTCTGATGACGTTAGCATAAACTCTGTTCTTCAATAAACTCTGTTTGTGATATTCTCTGACAACATCAGTGTTTGAACTTCCAACAATCTCCCCTAATTTTTGCTTTATTCGGTAAAACATGAATTCAACTTATGATGTCATAAACTATAGAGACAAATGTACCAGAGTTTGATTTTTCATCTTGACTTAAATTCTTCTATATGAAAAGTCTTTAGATAGAAACTGATCAAGTAATTTCTTCTCAGCAATCTTCAGTAATTCAATCAGCTTCTCCTTTAACTCTTTCATTTGATCACTGGAATCATGGATCTGGAATATTGCAGCTCTCAAGTTGTAAGATGAAGTTTTTTCCATTCTGTCATCCAGAGGAATGCAACAGGCTTTCTTTCCATTAGGGTTTAGTATAAGTGTAGGAATTCCTAACACTATTTTAACCTTAACATCTCATTTAGCCATTTCTTTCTCAGTACCATCTTCAAGAATGTATCCCGGTCTATATACCTCAGTGTTTAGCATTAACAGCCTCTCATTCTTTTTCTTCTCATCAACCACTCCTTTCAGAATCTTCACTCATCTAGATGTAGCTTCATTTTCATCATTTAGAAGATAAAGAACATATTCAAGTTCTTTAGATGACTTATGGATTAAATCTTCTTCAACAATCTTCATCACCCTTTCATTCTCCAAGAAATACAAAAGCTTCTCTTTAGCTTGAGCATCATCAAAAAAATCATTTACTATGTGAACAGCTATCAACTTGTCCAAATGTTCTTGATTCAATTCTTCCTCAATTTGTCTTTTAAAGAAAAAGGATCTCTGAAGGTATTTGCATCACCCCATTAGACTTTAGCTTGAGAATCACCAATACCACCCTTGTGTTTACCAAGTCTGGCATTGAGAGTTAAAGTTTTAGATTTGGTCCACAGAAGATCAGGATTTTTCTTTCTGCTCAAAATTTGTTGTTCCTCTTCCTCGTCTTCAAAGCTTGTGCCTCCTGGGAGAAATGTAGTACCAAGCATAGAAATAGGAGTTTTTGACTCTGCTGGAACTTTCTTTTGGATTGCAGGAGTTGGTTTTGTCTTTACTTCAACAGACCTTTGCACTTCAACATGATTAGGTGCAATTGATTTTGCTTGAGTAGATTCAGTAACGGTTTTCTTTGCTTGAACATATGTCTTCTTTTGAATTAGAATTCTCTTTGTTCTTACGTTTCTTTTCTTCTGGACTTGAGCATTGTCAGTACCAGATTTCTTTACTTCTTCTTTCACAGCAACATGATCCATTCCTAGATTTTCTTCTTCAAACAATTTCATTGTCAGTTATGCATCCTTCTTATTTTGTTCTTCAATGTTCTCAGACTTTTCTTCCTATTCAAGCCTCTTTGCTAATTCCATATCAACATCCATCAGAGTTTGTTTGTTGTTAGAGTTTATGCCAGAGTTTGATGGAATCAGAGTTTGAGTGGCAGTCAGAGTTTGTCCAGTAAGAGTTTGTTTTCCATTCTTATGACTCCCTTAACTTTTATCATCACTACCATCATCAGGTTTATCAGATTTTAGCACATCATCCTCCTTACATTTGTCTTTCAAAACTATCTCCCCCTTTCTGACATCATCCCCCTTTTTAATGGTTAAGATGCCCACAATTGTATGTAATATTGCTTGCATGGAGGTGACAACAGTACCAATTTTATCAACCTTGGCTTCCATCGCATCCTACTTTATAGAAACATTTTTTAGCTTTAATTCCAATGCATGTTGAGAAGTAGACACAGAAGTCTGAATAGATGCACTGGTTTTGCTAACAGAATCTTTCAAATCACAAAATTCACTGTGAAGAAATTTTGTTAACAATTGGTTGCCTTAAGAACAGTCTTCAGTTCCCCATAGTTGAGTTCAGAATCAGCTTTTTCAAGCAAGTCATGAACATGGGACAAGAAATATTTTCATTTGAAAATTTCCAAGACATATCCCAGATGGATTGTCTATGAGAACTGAGAAGATCTTCATGAGAAGGTTCACCTTTAGTACTAAAATCCCTCATTATTCTTTCTTCTGTCAAAGCAGTTTCAATTTCACCCTTGAGAGATTCAATAACCAAATAATCAGGATATGCCATCCTCAATCTTTTATGAGCATCAAAGGCATCAACATGCCACTTCTTGGAGCTGTATCTCTGTGTGTATGGAATGTAAAGATCAGTCACTTCTTCATCTTCAAAAATTGGCTCATCAAATAATGCTTCTTCATTATCAGAGTTTGGTGGCTCAGAGTTTTTAGTGACAGATAAACTCTGAGTACCTGAAAAAGAAATAGAGCATCCTAAATCACTCTATTCTTTTAAAGTAATCTCATTAGTTCTCACATCACACATCTCATAACTTTTAATAGTCAGAGTTTGCTCAGTAGAAGTAAATAACTTCTTTCTCAATTCTAACTCTTCTTTTGCCAGATCCAGTGTCTGCCTCTCATTGTTAGTTCTGTTTTTCACACATTTTACCTCAGGCTCACTAGAAAGGCTCAAATCACATTGTCCTATAAAAATAAGAGGTGGCTGAGAAAGGAGATTTGTGGTCACATGAATAGAGGTACCCTTTACAGGACTATCCATGGTCATCTCAGCAAGAAAAGTTGGAAATATAAATTCTGAGCTTATACTATCAAAGAATATAAATTCTAAAGAAAAGTCAGAGTTTATACCTTGAGTAGCTGTAGAAGTGGATGGAGTTTCCAAAGGCTGTGCAGAAAGAGGTTGCACCAGAATAGCATCAGAGATTGCCAATGGATTTGTATCAGAGTATGTCTTCTCAGCATCAGCAACAGCAGAATCTTCATTTAGAGATGTAGTGCCAGCATCCAAACTTTGATTGGATAGTTCTTATGGGGTAGAGGCCTTAGCAACTTTTTCAACCCTCTGAGCTGAAGGTTCTTGTGGGTTGTACCCCTGATTCATGCTGGCTTCATCTACTTCAACTGTGGCTGCTGTTGCACTTTGAGCAATAGGTTCTTGTGTGCTTGGCCTATCATTGACTGCTACCTCACATTGAGAGGTAGGTTCTTGTGTGTCCTGGCCAAAAGAAACTTGCTTCTTCTTCTTCCTGGTAAAAAACTTAGAATTACTAGTGGCTGAAGATGTTTGAAACTTCTTTACAGCCATTTCTTTCCTAACTTCCTCAGCTAGCTCCATTACTCTTTCATAAGATATCTCTTTGATAATTTTCTTAGGTGAGTGAACAGGAGAATCAGATACAATTACTAGAGCAGCTTCACTTGAAGCATTTGCCAATGAATCATTTTCTTCTGTCTTGGCAATATCACCATATTTCTCAGACTTGACTATAACATCAGACTTTAATACATCATCAGAGTTTAATATAGCATCAAAGGTTATAGATAGAACTTGATCAAAGTTTATCTGATCAGAGTTTAATATATCAATGTTTATTTGTTCAGAGTTTGATGCCTTAACCAATCTTCTTCTTTTCTTTGTGGGTTCAGGCATGGGATTGACATTAAATGGCTTCATGAATGGAGCAGGTGAAATCTTAGAAGCCTTCTTGACAGTTTTCTTTAATGGAAAGACTAAACCTTCACCACTTTCATCAGAATCAGTATTTTCATCAATCAATCTCCTTTTCTTTGGAGATGACTCTATTACAGATTTTCCTTTTCTTTTCATTATTGGGCCTTGTTGTTGAGAGGTTTGTTTTACAACTGCAGTCTTTCGGGAGACTACAGAGGTTGGTTTGAGTGTTTGGGGATCAGTGTTTGGTTGGTGGCTTGGGTTAGAATCAGAGGGTGCTAAACTTTAATTCATAGTCACAGAGAGAAAATCCCTTCCATACATAGTAGACATTCTCTGATTTAAGAAAAGTCTGACCCATGAGGGATAAAACAAGTTAGACAGCTTACCTTCACTGTCTTTTTTAGCATCTTTTCTTGTGAGATCAATAAAAATCCTCTTGTTCATACAGAAACTCACTAAACTCTTATCATTCTCAAAATTTACATCAGGCAATAAATGGCTAAAAATTAATTGCAAAAATCTAGCATAGTATATAGTGTGTGCATCATCATTTATTTTGCTAGCTATCTGTCTAGTCAGCAAAGAGGGAAAAATTAAAATTCAAGTTATGAGTCAGAGAATACCCAATTTGTTGTGAGAGCTGTGAGATTGCATCAAAATTAGTGCATTTTGTTGTGAAGGCCCTTGTGATGCAATCGAAGAAGAAACTTCACTCTCTTCTTGGATTAGGCCTAGTGAGGCTTCTCAGCTTTGATAGACTGCCCCCATATCCTATTGTTTTAAAGAACTCCTTGATATGTTCATCATCAATAATATCATCATATTTAGCAACTTCAGGAAGGTGAATGGCTTGTCAAATGACCTCAGGAGTGATTGAGTGTTTCCCATTGCATTGAAATGTTATGACTGGCTCTTCATCATCACCAGCATTGCTAAACTTTGCAGACGACCATATTTTGATCAGAGTTTGAGTAGAGATATTCTTGGGTTCCTGAAGAGCAAACCTAATATAATTGTGAATGAGAAAATCTTGAATAACATGAAACTTTTGTGGTGCTTCAGATTTAGTCAACAAGGAGATGTAGAGCGAAGTTGAAGTTTTGGAAAGTAAGTCCTTTGGATGCCAATAAAACAGAGGTTTGTAGGTTCGAGAAATTAAGGTTTTAGAAAATGAGAGAGAAAGATAGGAATAATAAGATGTAGTTGAATAATTCAAAGTGAAAATATAAATTAAACTATTCCATCTCAATTGTATATACCATATAGTAGGACACGTGGCATGAAATTACTGGAAGAGTAATGAGTAGTACAAGTCTCAAAATATAGCAAATGTGTGTGTATCTGTGCATAAATATGAATCATTTTACGTGAAATACATGTGCCTTAATGATTAGTCTAATCAGAGAATAACAAATATGATGTCATAAATAAAATCTCAGAGTTTAGCATGTAAACTTAGATTAGAGTTTATAGTAATCAGAGTTTACATTCACTATCAAAGTTTACCACATACTCTGATAGAGTTTACCATACCACATACTCTGACAGAGTTTACCATAAACATTGATAGTTTGTGATCAGAGATTAGATGTTCCAATGATCAGAGTTTACTTCATTTTCTATCAGATTTTACCATAGAATCTGACAGAGTTTACCATAAACTCTGATTGTGTCTACTACTTGCTATCTGTAATTGAGCCACTTGTCACCATTCCTAATTCAGAAACCAATTTTATAAAAGTTGCTTCACACAGAGGCTTGGTGAATATGTCTGCTAATCGTTGATCTGTGGGAACAAAATACATTTCATTAATTCCTTCCATGACATGTTCCCTTATGAAATGATATCTAATACTGATGTGCTTTGTTAGAGAATTTTGAACTAGATTTACTATCATTGCAATAGCACTTTGATTATCACAATGAATAGGAATTTTTAAAAAGTTCAAACCATAGTCTAACAGTTGATTTCTCATCCATAAAATCTGTGCACAACAACTTCCTGCAACTATATATTCAGCTTCTATTGTTGATGTTGAGATAGATTTTTGTTTCTTGCTAAACCATGATACAATTCTTACACCTAGAAATTGACAACTTTCACTAGTGCTTTTTCTATCAATTTTATGTCCTGCAAAGTCAGCATCTGAATAGCCTATTAGTTTAAAGTCAGACTCTCTAGGATACCATATGCCAAGATTGATGGTGCCCTTGAGATATCTAAAAATTCTTCTATCAACAATCAAATGAGATTCCCTTGGATTTGCCTGAAATCTAGCACATGGACAAGTTGCAAACATGATATATGGTCTACTAGCAGTCAAATAGAGAAGTGATCCAATCATGCCTCTGTATACTGTTATGTCAATAGGCTCACCAGTGTCTTGATCAAGTTTGGTTGTAGTAGCCATTGGAGTTGTAGCAGATGCAGAG
Source organism: Oenanthe sinensis (assembly GCA_028671895.1). Classification (NCBI taxonomy): domain Eukaryota; kingdom Viridiplantae; phylum Streptophyta; class Magnoliopsida; order Apiales; family Apiaceae; genus Oenanthe; species Oenanthe sinensis. The sequence goes on from CM053798.1 coordinate 16,308,682, forward strand.
TCTTGCATTTAAAAATTTATGAGTAGATTCTTTGTGTATTTAGACTGACTTATGAAAATACCTTTAACAGTCTGTTTCACTTGCAACCCTAAAAAATAACTCATTTCTCCCATCATGCTCATTTGATACCTAGACTGCATTAGCTTTGAAAATATTGCACATAGTTTCTCATTAGTGGATCCAAATATAATATCATCAACATATATTTGAACCAATAATAAATCTTTACCTTGAGTTCTATAAAATAAGGTTTTATCAATTGTACCTCTTGAAAAACCACTTTCAAGTAAAAATTGAGCTAGAATTTCATACCAGGCTCTTGGAGCTTGCTTGAATCCATATAATTCTTTCTCCAACCTGTAGACATGATTTGGATATTTTGAATTCACAAAGCCAGGTGGTTGTTCAACATATACCTCCTCTTCAAGTTCTCAATTTAAAAATACACTTTTAACATCCATTTGGTAGACCTTGAAGTTCTTGTGTGTAGCATAGGCAGGAAAAATTTTGATTGCTTCAAGTCTACCTACAGGTGCAAAGGTTTCATCATAATCAATACCTTCTTGTTGAGAGTAACCTTTGGCAACTAGTCATGCTTTGTTCCTTATAATGATGCCATCAGAATCTGTATTATTTCTGAACACCTACTTTGTGCCAACAATTGATCTATCCTTTGGCCTTGGAACAAGGGCCCAAAGCTCATTTCTTTCAAACTCATTTAATTCTTCATGCATTGCAGTAACCCAATCTGCATCCTTCAAAGCATCTTTAACTTTCTTTGGTTTTGTTTGAGAAAGAAAACTATGGTATAAATATTCATTTTGAGTAGCTTTCATTGTGTTTACTCCACTTTCGAGATCACCAATAACCAAATCAGGTGTGTGATCTTTGGTCCATTTCCTTGGATGTGGAAATTTTCTTAAACTAGATGTTCCCCTGTTGGAAATGACGAAGCTGTATAAATAGTAATCGTGATAACTCAACACTAGAACAGGACAAGTAAATAATACTACGATTACACAGAAATCAGCAAGACATGAAGACAAGGCAAATACAGTGAATCAAGAGATTAGAAGAAGTTTTGAAGTCTACTACAGGTCACTGAAAGAAGTTCATTTATATGTTCATGCCTCAGTGAAGAATAATGTTTAAAGACTTTCAGGGTTTCAGAAGTGTTGAAGATTCAGTATAGCAGTGCCACTAAAAGATTTCAGTGTAACAGCATTGATTGAAGATAGACAGTGTTTGAAGCATAGGAATCTAGAAGAATTGAAGATATGATAAAGACAAAGGTTAAAGAAGACAGCTACAGTCTTGAAGTTATACTCACTGACAATCAGTGAAGAACAGAGAATGAAGTATTCAAGATTGTAGTAGTAATGAAGACGTTGTCGAAGTACCAGAAAAGATTCTAGTGAAGTTACATTGTTTATTGACAGTTAATGTTCGAACCACTTATTGGGAAGCCACATTACCAATTGAACATGGTAATCTATTCAGAAGCAAGAACCCTATCAAGACTAGTCACTTATGAACCAGACCGTTGCATCAAGTGTCAAGACATTGATAGCAATTTTATGTCAGTAGTAGAGATCCATGTTCAAGAGCTTATTGAAGAATATTGAAGAAGCTAGGGAAACTTGCTCATAAAGGTCAATCCACAATTAGTCACTAAAGAAAGTCAACATTCGATGAGTGCATATTTGCTAAAGCAAATGTTGATCCACAGCAGATTGAGATGCGGGTCGAGATTTATAATTAAAGATAAACATTGCAAAGGCAAATCTCGATCCACGACAGATCGAGATCGAGATTCTCACAGATCGAGATCGAGATTCTCACAGATCGAGATCGAGATTTTCACAGATCGAGATCGAGATGGGTCCAGGCCGAGATCGAGATGCGGGTCGATATGTAGCATTTAATGTTCAAGGGACAAGTGGCTTATTGTGAACGGTTGATCCAGAGTGGTTGGAAAGTACTTTTTGTTGACGAGTCCTGATTGGGCCACGTACACAAAAAGGACAAGATCAAGTATATACGACATTATAAAAGCAGCACTTTGTTTTATTTGTAAAAAGACTTTAAGTCCATCTCTGTATTGTAACGATAATTTTAAAGAGAGAGCATTTACTGTAAAACAGAAGTGAGAGAGAGGATCAGTTGAATCAAGCTTCAATTGTTGTATTTATTGTTCAACTGATCCTGATACTTTTATGAATGTTGTAGCAAACCCTTCAATGAATATAAAGTTATATTCTTGAAATTCTGTGTCATCATTTACTACATGCATATTTGTATATTCTCTCATTACTTTGAAAAAGTTGTATTCACCCCCCCCCCCTCTACAACACATTTGGACCTAACATCCCCCATGATTTATGCCTTCATAGTATAATTCCTCAGTAAATGTTGATCCTCCACCTGAAGTTGTGCTTCCATCAGTGTTTGATGAAACAAAGTTTAACTACTCATAGTTTGAATGATCAGAGTTGAAGTGATCAAAGTTTATGGTTTCATAGTTTGATGGATCAGAGTTTAGGGTTTCAGAGTTTGTATTTATCAGAGTTTGGTCAGACTCTGAAATTTCAATAATGAAGTTGGTTCTCCAATTTCAGTAAATGATTGATGTTGCTCCCCCTCAACATGTGCAGAATCTTCAATTACTGTTTCAATTATGTCTGAATCAGATTTTAGGAAATCAGTGATTAACTCATCAGAATTTACCTCATCAAAGTTTATCTCAACAGAGTGTAGCTTGTCAGAGTTTGTGTCCTGCAATTCATTTTCAAAACGCAGAGATTCCTGAGCATCTTTATCATGTAACCCTATTATTTTTCCTTCATCAAAAAATACATTAATAGATTCCATGACTACCATGTTTCTCAGATTAAACACCTTGAATGCCCTTGAAGAAATATTAGAAATTGTTGCATAACCAACAAAAATACCTTCGTTTATTTTGAGTTCAAACTTTTTCAATTTTTCATGATGTGTTTTGAGAATAAAACACTTACTTCCAAATATGTGAAACTGTTGCACATTTGGTTTACTTCCCTTCATTGTTTCATATGGAGTCATTCCATATTTATTTGTCAAAGTTCAATTCTGAGTAATGCATGCATCACAGTTTCTTCCCAAAAGTAAGTAGGTAGCTTTGCTCCTTCTAACATTGGTTGAGGAAAATTCCTTCATTGCAAAATTTTTAAACTCTGTTCCATTGTCACTCCTTAAATTCTTTACCTTGTATGGTGATCCATTTTCAATCATTACAATATGATCAAAAATTATCTCAAACGTTTCATCCTTTTTATGCAAAAAGTACACCCATGTAAATCTTGTGTAATCATCTACTATCACTAGAGTATATTTATTATTTCCAATGGACATTATGTTGACATGACCAAATAAATCAAGATGCAATAGATGAAAAGGTTGATCAATAGAATTTTCAGTTTTACTCTTGAAAGATGTTTTCTTTTGTTTGGCCTTTTGACATGAATCACAGAGTCCATCATGATTAAATTGAACTTTTGGAAGACCTCTTACTAGATCCTTTTTCATCAATTCATTTATATTTCCAAAGTTCAAGTGACACAACTTTTTGTGCCAATTCTAGCTTTCCAAAGATGATTCCTTTCCAAGTAAACAAGTTAAGGGACCGTCAGAGTTTACATCCAAGCTAGCTTCAAATAAATTGTTATGTCTGTGACCAATGAGAACCACTTTGCCATCCTTTTTGCTTTTCACTTCACAATGTGTTTCATAAAATTCCATAGAATAACCTATGTTTGTCATTTGACTCACACTTAACAGATTATGCTTGAGTCCTTCAACCAGATCTACATTTTCAATAATGACATTTCTAATAATAATATTGCCATATCCCAGTGTTCTTCTTAGTTGCCATCTCCACAAGTTACTGCTGGGCCAGCCTTCTCCTCAAACTCTGAAAGCAGGGATTTATTTCCAGTCATGTATGTAGAACATCCATTATTAATCACTAGGATGTTTTTCATGTTTCCCTGCAATCATTTAATGCAAATTAATTAGTAGCTTTAAGGACCAAAACAAGTTTGGATCCTTTCTTTTAAAAATTGTTAACTTTTGCAGCAGAAGTATTTTTATCAAATTTTAAGTTAACAGAGTTTGCATTGTCAGAGTTTTCATTTTCAGAGTTTATACTGTCAGAGTTTATATTTCTTTTATCAGCTTTTATCACATATTTTTGTTTGAAAACATGATTAGAAAAGACAGGAGTTTTATTCAAATGAGGCAACAGTTCGTAATAGTTGAAATATAAACTATGATATTATTTACATGTGTAAATTGAATGTCATAAACTACCATAGTGAAAATATAGATTTTGTGGTCTATATCTAGTTTGTTTTCTAGCCTCTGAACTAGGTCTCTCAGGTTCCTTCTTTTTATTTTGCCTGCAGTCAATAGCAATGTGATTAGAATTACCACATGTGAAACAGGTTTTTTAGGAGCATCAGGGATATTATTATAGTTATTCTCCTTAGAAATTCCTACTTTGCCATTTCTATTTCTCTTCACCTTTTTAGGTTTTTTTTTGTTTGTGACGCCTTCAACTTTTCTTTAAGTTTCTTCTGTGAGAGTAATTCTATATTTACTATTTTATTCTCTGACACACTATTTTCTTTACCTTTGTTATTATTAGATCATTCACCAGAGGTATTCTTCTTTTTATTACTAGCACTAACAAAATTCACAGGCTCACTCAACTTTCCTTTTGTGTGTGTCTTTGTATGTGTCTCCTTATCAGATTCATAACCTAAGGCAGATGTCCAATTCTTGTTAGAAAGCATTTATTGGACTTTCTTACCAGAGTTTGTCCAAACCCTGAAAGTCTTCTTTTCTTTAGCTATCTCAGATTTTAAATATTCAACTTGTATTTCTAACTGAGTTTGCATGTGTATAGCATTCTCACAGTTTTTCTTAGTGCTAAGCATGTAAAAATTTTCAGATTCAAGAATGTTATTCCTAGCAGTCAGACTTTGTATTTCAGATTTTAATCTTTCATTCTCAAGTGACTGTGATTTAAATCTAACATGAAGAGTTCTAAGGAAATACTTTAATTCATGGATATTTTTAGTATTAAAATTAAAGACAGAGTCTGGAACCTTATCAGAGTTTAGGATGGGAGCATCAATGTTTTCCATGAGGGCATAATTTATTTCCTCTTCAGAGTCTGAGGTATCCATCCAATCTTTCTTTGAAGTTATGAGAGCTTTTCTAGATTCCTTGCTTCAACACTCAGTAGCAAAGTACCCAATCTTGTTACACTTGTAACACTTGACCTTTGATTTATCAAGTGTTTTTGATTTGTCATCTCTATCGTCTCTTCTTCTGAATTTGTCTTTATTCTCTGACTCTCCGTGCTTCTTTTGAAAGTTCCCTTGCTTTCTGTACTTCATATATTTCATCTTCTTGAAGCCTTTGAAAATCATAGCAACCATCTCCATAATGTCAGAGTCTATGGAGTCATCAGAGTTTACATCAGTGTTTGTCTCAAACTCTGATTTACTGCTTTCCTTGATCATTACAGCTTTTCCTTTCCTTGTTGAGGCTTTTAAGACTTTTTCTCTTGGTTCTTCAATTTTAGTCTCAACATTGAAAGCAACAAACTTTGCCTTGCTACTCTTCATATTCTTCCTTTGCTGTAGTTCCAAGTCATGAGTCTTCAGTCTTCCATAAACTTCATCTAGAGACATCTCATCCAAATCAGCTCTTTCTCTTATCAAGAATGTTTGTAGATCCTATTCTTCAGGAAGAGCCCTTAGAAACTTTATGTTAGGTCCAAAGTGTTGTAGAGGGGGGGGGGGTGAATACAACTGTTTCGAATAATGAGAGAAAATGAAAATAAATGCAGGTAATAAATGATGACACAGAATTTCAAGAATACATCTTTATATTCATTGAAGGATTTGCTACAACATTCATAAAAGCATCATAATCAGTTGAACAATAAATACAGCAATTAAAGCTTGATTCAACTGATTCTCTCTCACTTTCTTTTTACAGTAAATGCTCTCTTTAAAATATACTGTAGAAAAATACAGAGATTGCTTAAAGTTTTTTTACAAATAAAATAAAGTGCTGCTTTTATAATGTCGTGTAGACTTGATCTTGTCCTTTTTGTGTACGTGGCCCAATCAGGACTCGTCAACAAAAAATACTTTCCAACCACTCTGGATCAACCGTTCACAATAAGCCACTTGTCCCTTGATCATTAAATGCTACATATCGACCCGCATCTCGATCTCGGCCTGGACCCATCTCGATCTCGATCTTGGTTGACAATCTCGATCTGTGAAAATCTCGATCTCGATCTATGAGAATCTCGATCTCGATCTTTGAGAATCTCGATCTCGATCTCGATCTGCCGTGGATAGAGATTTGCCTTTGCAATGTTTTACTTCAATTATAAATCTCGACCCGCATCTCGATCTGCTGTGGATCGACATTTGCCTTAACAAATATGCACTCATCCAATGTTGACCTTCTTTAGTGACTAATTGAGGATTAACCTTTATGAGCAAGTTTCCCTAGCTTCTTCAATTTCTTTTCCTCACTCAATTCAAATGAGATCTTCTATTACTGACATGAACTTGCCTCCAATGTCCGGACACTTGATGCAATGGTCTGGTTCATAAGTGACTAGTCTTGTAGGGGTTCTTGCTTCTGAATGTCAGTTCTCATTTGTTGATTAACCTTTACATTATCCAGATGTTGATATACATTACATGAAATCACTTTGGTCTTCTTGATACTTCTTTGACATTAATTTGATTCTCCATTAGAAAAGTTAGGGCATGAGCAATACTGAAATTGAACTTCTTCTCACTTATGCATCCTTGATTAACCAAATTAGTTACTTGTAGTTACCAAGTATCATTACCATTTCTTCAGTTGATTGATTCCATGTGCTTCTTCAGTTTCTCTTGTTTTTGCTGTTGTTTTTATCTTTTACCTAGTTGAGTTACATAGAAATTAAGTGTTACAAGTTAGTACACCTATGCCTTTCAATCTCCCCCTATTTGATTGTCTAATAATGACAACCAAATTCACAATGAGGATAACTCAACTAATCAGGGACTGAAAAAGATAAACTAACATTCATAAACGATCATGTCAACTTGCATAATGCTTGGCTTGATTAACTAGCTTCATGTCTATCACTGATACTTCAAGTGCCAAAAATAGACACCTGTTGGCTCGATCAAATGGCTTCATGCTCTTCCAGAGATTTTCTCTAAGTACTTAAGAGCACGGTCCACTCAATCTTCAATTATCCTTCTGAAGTCCTTTTAGCAGTATTACCACCGCCGAACTTCGCGAAATAATTGACGCCTAATATAAACCAGTTTCAAGACACTTAGCTAACTAACTTCTACCTTACACTACACAAGAAAAACAGATAATGTACTTACAATGCAGGAAAACAAGAAAACAAATTACAACGCAAAGAAACATTACAAGCTTAATACATTAAAATCTCGATTTCTTGCGCTCCTCTTCCTCACGAGCTTTCTTCTTGGCTGCCTTTTCTTTCTTCATGAACTCAGGGTTGCAGACTTCATCCAATCTTTTCTTGAGAAGATTAAGTCCTTCTGCTTCCACATGATTTCTGATCTTATAATCTCGAAACAACCTCAATCACCTTTCAACCATGCTGCGAGTGGTAAGCTTCGTGGGAATGTCTTCAAATCTCAGCTTAGTGACTTTGTCAGGATACCCCTTTTCCCCTTTCTTCCTTATGACCAGCTGCTTAGGGTATCCAATGACAATAGCGGTGGTGCATTGCTGTAGCCTCTGAATATCAAGCTATTGTTTTCTCTTACAGAAGTTCTCAAACGTGACCCTTAGATAGTCCTGATCAAACTCGTCAACATCATCCATCTCATCAATCAATTCCCTTATGATACACAGTGTTTCATGACTGTGTTCTGCAAAGATGTCGTACTTGAGCTCAATGACGGTTTCCACCTGATGCTTGTCTGTATAGATCAGCAGATCATTCTCATTCTCAGATTTGCTTTTGACAAACTTGACATTTGCACCAACCACTGCACTAGCTTCCTCCCTTATTTCTCCTTCTTCAGGAATGTCTAATATTGGATCTCCGTATCTCTGCACATGCTCCTTTATTGCCTCTTCTTGCTGCTCGAATGCATAGTCTTCAGGCTCCTTCTTAACTACTGGTAGTTTGGCTTCAGGCAACTTGTATCTAACATCTTGCCTTCTTATCAATTTCTCCAAGTCCTTAGCCACCAGCTTCTTTTCCTTTGTTAGAAAACCCTTTGTGAGGACTAGCTTTGCAACTGCCTTCAGTACATTTTCGCTCGGGGTCAGTTTCGAGTCATGTAGATTTACGATCCTCAAGACCTTGTCATGGACGTATCTGATTTGATAAGGATTTAGAATAATGTCAACCCCTCTGTCTTCAGCCATCTTCAATAGTTTCTCTTTAAACAGTACTCCAGTCTTGACAGAGGTGTCTACCTTGTGAGCATATTCTACCAGTTCACTAGCACCCCTTGCATGGAAGAATGCTTCATCAACCATACACGGCTCGATTCTTGTTATGGGTGCCCAAGTAATCATCAGACTCCATGTTTTCTCCTTGAATATAACTTGAATAGAGGTGCATCCCTGTCTTATACAGTTTAGATAGTTCAGAAGCCCAGGGTTTAGATTTTCTAGCTTGTGGAGAAGGAAACTCAATCTTTCTGAGTCAGGAGCATAGGCTCTTGGTCCAGCTAAGGCTTCTCTAGCCTTGTCCCACTCGGGACCTTCCCTCCTTATGTCAGCCTGGACCTTAGGATCTGTGATCTTTTTCATTTCATACTCATGCTGAGTTTTCTGAGCCGCTCTCTTCTCCTTTGCCATTAGTTCCTTTTCCACTATTCCTTGAAGCACTTCTTCATTCACTCTTTCTCTGGCTTCTCTGAAAATCTCTTCTTGCATCTCCGCTTCTTTCGCTATTTCATCAATTTCTTCTTCCGGCACATGCTCGTCAGCAACCGAGTGGTCTCCTGCATCACCTGCAACTCCTGCGCCAGATCTGCCAGGATTTAGACCTCTTTCTTGTTCCCACTCTTTTGCCCGTTGCTCAAGTCTCGACCTCCTTGCCACTAAGGCTTCTACATCCATCTCGTCATCATCAGAATCTTCAATAAAGTTTCCCATAAATACATCGACGAGTGGTGTTTCTTTCTCAGCTTCTTCTTCAACTACCATCTTCTGCTTGCCTTTGTCCTTAAGAGCCGGTTGAGCCTCCTCCACCTTTTCACCATATTTGTTTGAGAACTCGATCACCGGACCCTTACTAGTCAGCTTTTTCAGACCCTGATCCACCTTCTCCCCCTTAGGTGGGTTATCATCATCAGGAGCATCATCATCATTTTTATCGTCGCCACCACCGGTTGAAGGACCAGGTCCAGCCCTGTGACTCCCAAAGACAGCATCAAGTAGTTCATTCAGCTTCGTCCAGACCTGAGACATGCCATGAGTGACATCATCGACTGACCGCCCAACCTCCACTTGTACCAATCCAAGATTGTTTATCTTGTCAATCATTTGATTTTGGACGGCAATCAGGTTCTCCATGAATTGTGCTCCAACCTCCAATCTTCCAGAGTGAGAAGAGACAGCAGCAGTAACACTAGCAACTCCAGCCTCCAAAGCCTCCACCTTCTTCACTAGATCCTGCAATGTAGGGGACGGTGTTTGGTTTGGGTTAAACTGTTTAATCTCGCCGGGTTCTGTTTCACTCAAGATCCCTAAAGAGAAGGGATCTACTCTCCTTGTCTCTCCCTCGTATTTAGAGCCTAACAGTACTAGAGCCTCATCCACTAGTCGCTGGGGACTAGCAGTGAGTTGGTCGGCGATATCGGTCAGTGAGACTGAACCTTTAAGCGCTGTGTCTACGTTAGGAGATGGCGTTATGACCATGTCATCCCCTTGTTCACCAAGAACCTTTTCTGGTTCGCTGGGCTGTTCTGGAGGCGTAGACCCACCAGTCACCAGATGTCGTTGCTCTGCGAGCAACTTGTTTTCTGATTTAGATGAGGAAGAGTCATCCGTACTGGATTCGACAGACTCTTCCGCATTAAAACTTCCTGAGATCCTAGCATCAGAAGTGCTAGTCTCAATTTGCCATTCCCCTTCCGAGAAATTGCTCAAAGAGCCCTGAGCGGACAACTTAGGGGAGGTAGGGCCAGCTCCTATTGGCTGTTGAGCTGGACCCCCTCCTTGACTCTCACCAACATGCCTAGGCGAGTGCGAATGTGTTGGAATATTTAGGAGAGGTGAGCCACCAGCGTGAGGTGTGGTGGCTGTGAGAGGTGAACTATCCCTAACAGGTTGCGCAGTTGCCACTGGGATAGAATCCATCTTTTGCTTCTTTGAGAGTGGCAGAGCTGCTGATTTTACTACTCTCTCAACTCCTACACTCCCTCCACTCGATTCACTCGACTTAGATGGGCTTGCCTTCCTTTTATCACCAGTTTTCGAGCTGGCTGAATGTTTATGAACAGAAGGGCTTGCAGCCTAGGATAGAGCCTGGGGGTTTTTAGGCCCACGGCTGTAGAAAACAGGGGTTGGTTGAATTGAAATTTGATCAAGATCAGCAAGAATAGGTACCTGACTCAGAAGATCTTCATCCTTGTCAACTCCAGCTTCTGCAACATTTGCTTCAGCCAATTCAACATCCACACCTGCTTCTCCCAAATTTCCAGACACTTGATCTCCACCAGCAGCTTCGTTGCCACTACCTTCCGCTTCTACTGCGGTAAACTGAGAAGCATGCCTCCTAGCATACTCATCTTGCAGATCCTGGAAGTACGGAGTCAGGCGCAACTCAAAAAGTCTAGACTTTTGCTGGGTTTCCATGGTGGAGATACTCTTTAAGGTCATATCAAAACATGCCATCCTTTCAGAGCCTTGAAATATTCTTCTGTGTTCCTCTGAAAGAACGTCATCCAGAACCATCTGAAGAAATCTTGGCATCCAACATTTGACTGGTCCATCTTCCGGATTCCGAGATGCATTCTTTTCCAGTGCCCACCTCTCAAGCAACTGAATCAACAGATGTTTGCCCACATTCACTCTTCTGTTATTTGCCACTCCATATAGAATTACTTGACAGGTGTTGTTCATTGGCCTGTAGTCTTTGTCCTTTGGGAACATGCAGCGCTGAATGGCCTGAACTACATAATCCCACTCAGCTGGTAACATACCTGTGTGAACCTTTGTTACCTTGATAGGACCCGTGGGAGGACGACAACCTATCTCTGTGAATAATTGCAACATTTCTTCCATAGTGGGTTCCGGAGCAAAATTTTCTGAAGGAAGCCCAAGAATCTCATTGAACTTCTGCAGACTGACCTCATATTTTGCACCACTGATAGTGAAGGATAAGCCTGTTGGATTTGCTTTACCACCCTGAATCTCTAATGTTGAGTAAGCAGCTTGAAGGGCTTCGACATTCAGGATGGGAGAGGTGGTTAAGGCATGACTTATTATGGATGTGTTGTTGAGGGACTCAATCCAGAACTGATAGTGAATAAATCTACCAGTTGCTCGATCAGTAGAGAGATTAACAAAGTTGGTTTTGGGAATAGTGAAATTTGGGTTTGCCATTTTAAATATGTGTTTGAGAAGAGAAATGTTTTGTAAAGATTTTGCAATGGAAATTTTAGAGAACAAGTTCTAAATTTAAACACAAAAAAAACGTACACGAACCCCACTAATTACCCACGTAATAAAACTCCCCACTAATGACCACTTAACTCCCCACTAATGATCACTTAACTCCCCACAAATGATTGACGGTTTAGCTTTAGGAAATTAAAGTGAACAGTCGTTTTGTTTTGAAAAATGCGAATATCTCGGAAAAACTCAAAACAGGGCGGTTACTTGGTACTTTATGGATTGATCAGTAACACACACAACTATGCCACTTGAGAGAGAAAAAAACGAAGACACGAAATCAATAAAAACAAACTCACTCGAATATCAGGTGAACTGAACAACGATTTGCGAGAACACTAATGTTAAGAGATGACGTAGAATATGCGCAAAAAGTTCAACAGTTTACTTTAAACAAAATTTAGGCAGAGTTTTGTTTTACTGATTAATGTTTTCAAGTAACAGTTAGTGATTTTTGTTTAAGAAAATCACAAGAAAAACTTGGTGTTATGGCATGGAAGAGGATGCTGTGAATGTATGTATATGCGTGTGTATTTGCTTCAGCTTTTTGAACTAGAGAGAGAGAGAAGGTTAAGAGAAATAATGAACAGTCTATATAATGCTATTATTATATACTTGCACGCTTAAAAAGAAAGTAACTGAAGAGACAAGTCACATCTCGATCTCGAGATCCGCATCTCGATCTTCATCTCAAAGTCGATCTTGATGTCGATCTCGATCCGCATCTCGATCTACATCTTGATGTCGATCTCGATCCGCATCTCGGTCTACATCTCGATGTCGATCTCGATGTCGATCTCGATCCGGAACCAGACCGAGATTTTCCTTAGAAACTTACAATTTTGAAATGACAGGAAATTTAGCAAATAAATCATGCATTACAAAATTAAGTCTAGCATTAAATCCTATCACATTATTAGACATTAATCATATGGATACACAGATCATCATAAGATTAATGTCATGAAACTTTCTGACTTCCCCTTATGACATGCAATACATACATTTTTGAAGTTAAGTACACATTATTAATTATGATTATTCATGAACAACAATAATATGTACACAAACTGAATTATAACATATAGGTAGCAAAACTAACAGGTGTTAAGCATCCCCAATTCACCAACCAATCTAGAAAATGTTGATTCGTCTAGAGGTTTAGTGAATATATCTGCTATTTGACGTTCAGTAGACACAAAATGCAACGCTACAGTTCCATTTTCTACATGCTCTCTAATAAAATGATACCTTATATCAATATGCTTAGTCCTTGAGTGATCCACAGGATTGTTGGTCATTGCAATAGCACTTGTGTTGTCACACATGATAGGAATCTTAGATACTTCCACACCGTAGTCCTTGAGTTGGTTCTTCATCCACAGTATCTGGGCCACACAGCTTCCAGCAACAATATATTCTGCTTCAACTGTCGAGGTAGATACTGTGTGTTGTTTCTTGCTTTGCCAAGACACCAACCTTCTTCCAAGAAACTGACAGCTTCCTGAAGTACTCTTCCTATCTATTCTACAACCTGCGTCATCTGAATCCGAATAGCCAACAAGATTAAATCCTGTATCTCTTGGGTACCAAATCCCAAGATTTGATGTTCCCTTGAGATACCTAAAAATACGCTTTACGGCTATGAGATGTGACTCTCTAGGATCCGCTTGGAACCTTGCACATAAGCATGTAGAGAACATAATATTAGGTCTGCTAGCAGTTAAATACAAAAGAGAGCCGATCATACCTCGATAGCTTGAGATGTCTATAGGTTTTCCCGCTTTATCCTCGTCAAGCTTCGTGGCTGTTGCCATAGGAGTCTTAGCTTGTGATACATCTTCGAGACCATACTTCTTTAATAGATCATGAATGTACTTGGTCTGGCAGATAAATATCCCGTCCTTCTTCTGACTAACTTGAATACCGAGAAAGAACGTCAGCTCTCCCATCATGCTCATCTCATACCTTGATTGCATTAACTTTGCGAATTTAGCACACAGCTTCTCATTTGCAGACCCAAAGATAATGTCATCCACATATACTTGTACCATTATTAGATCATCTTTGCATTTCTTGTAGAAAAGCGTCTTCTCGATTACTCCTCTGGTGAAACCACTTTCTAGTAAGAAGTCTGACAGAGTTTCATACCACTCCCGCGGAGACTGCTTAAGGCCATATACTGATTTGAAGAGGCGATAAACATAATCACAGTATTTGCTGTCGACAAACCCAGGAGGTTGATCAACATACACTTCTTCATCCAGTTCACCGTTTAAGAATGCACTCTTGACATCCATCTGATAGACTTTAAAACCATGATGTGCTGCGAATGCTAAGAACATCCTTACGGCCTCTAGCCTTGCTACTGGTGCGTAGGTTTCATCATAATCAATTCCTTCTCTTTGAGTATAACCCTTAGCAACCAGGCGACCTTTATTTCGTGTTACAAGTCCGTTTTCATCCAGCTTGTTTCTGAATACCCATTTTGTTCCAACAACAGATCTATTCTTTGGTCTAGGTACCAGCTTCCACACCTTCTTCCTTTCAAACTGATTGAGTTCTTCTTGCATAGCAATCACCCAATCAGCGTCATCTAGGGCTTCTTCCACCACTTTAGGTTCCAATTGAGAAAGGAACACTGAGTATAGACATTCATTCTCAGTGGCAATTTCAGCTCTAGCTTTTCCTCTAGTAGTCACTCCGGCATCTGGATCACCAATAATTAGCTCAACCGGATAGTCCTTGCTCCAAGTACGATCCCTAGCAAATGTTCTTGATGACTCAGCTTGATCTTGTAAGTGAAGGTGACTTAGTCAAGAGGCACTTCCACTAGCTCCTCCTGAGCCAGTACTAGCTCCCCCTGAGTGAGCTGCTCCCCCTGAGTGCATACTTACTCCCCCTGAGTTAGTACCAGGTCTAATGGAAGGTGATCCCTCAGTCCTAGTGTTTTGTATTGGCGAAACACTAGACTCTTGATTAATTACATTATTTATCATTGGATCACTACCCTGCACTACAGACTCAGGAACTGTATCCACTTCATCAATATCCATATTTTCAAATCTTAGGGAAGTGGGCTCACTGTCTTCTTCTTGTAGAGAAGGGAGCTTTGAGTCATCGAATGTGACATTAAGGCTTTCAACCACCTTGCGATCATTAAGCACAAACACCATGTACGCTACTACTACTTCAAGAGAATATCCAATGAAAACCCCTTCATCTGCTTTGGCATCAAACTTTCCAAGTTGTGCATTGTCTCTTAACACAAAGCATTTGGCACCAAACACGTGAAAGTACTTGATAGATGGTTTTCGTTTATTCATCAGATAGTAAGGCATCTCATTATAGTCTTTTGTAATCAGGGTTCTGTTCTGTGTATAACACGTTGCGCTAACTGCTTCAGCCCAAAAATACAAAGGAAGTCTTGACTCATACAGCATTGTCCTAGCTGCTTCAACCAGTGTCCTATTCTTCCTTTCTACCACCCCATTCTGCTGCGGTGTTCTCGGTGCTGAATACTGTCGTCTGATCCCTTTAGATATGCAGAAATCCATTAACACTGAGTTCTTGAATTCTGTCCCGTTGCCGGATCGGATAGTCTTCACAGTCAGACTTGCTACGTTTTCAATTACCAGTACATGCCTAATGATCTCATGTGGCACTTCATCTTTCGATGTCACAAACTTTACCCATGTGTATTTGGAAAAGTCATCGACTATCACCAGCGCGTATCTTTCCCTTGACATTGACATAACATTAACGGGTCCAAACAAATCCATGTGAAGTAGTTGTAGGGGCTCGGTAATGCTATTCACCTGTTTATCCTTATGCGAGGCTCTTTTCGATTTTCCCATCTCACATGCTTCGCAGAGTCCATCTGGAGTAAACTACATCTGCGGCAGCCCTCTCACCAATTCTCTCCTTACGAGATTATTCATTGCTTTAAAGTTCAGGTGAGATAATCTTTTATGCCATAGCCAACTTTCATCAGCAGAAGCCTTGCTGTAGAAACACGTGACTTCAGACTGATCAGCAGAATTCATGTCGGCTATGAACAAATTTGACTTCCTTACTCCTTTGAGAGCAAGGCTTCCATCCTTTTTTCTTCGAATCGAACAATCATGCTTCCCAAAGTTGACGTCAAAACCCCTGTCGGTGAACTGACTAACGCTGAGGAGATTATGTCGCAATCCTTCCACAAAAGACACATCCTCAATGATAACATTTCCACAAACAATCTTGCCATATCCCCGAGCGTAACCTTTGCTGTTATCTCCAAAAGTAACCACGGAGCCGGCTCTCAACACCAAATCTGTTAGCAGGGACTTATTGCCGGTCATATGCCTCGATGCTCCACTGTCCAGCACCCATATGACTTTACTCTTTTCCTGTTCACTGCCCTGCAAATCCAGAAAGGTTAGGTGTTCTTCGGAACCCAATGATGTTTGGGCCCGGCATCAATAATTTTCTTTTTCTTTTTAGATACAGAAGGCTTTGCCTTGTCGCCATCAGGGGCATACATCTTGACTTTGTCTTTTCCCTTGTCAACCTTGACTGGTTTGTCAGGTTTGGGAGTAGACTGGTCACTCCTAACTTTAGGAGGACTTGAAGTCTTAGCCTTTGACCCCGCATGCTTTTTCTTACTACTACTAGATGTATGTTTGACAGATGCACTAGCAGTATTCATTTATTTAAAATAAGCATGCATGATGTTTACAGCACATGGCATACAATTAGGATTATTGCATTTGGCATGATTTGCATACATGTTAGGCAAAGCAGTAGTTGCAGGCATGGTATTACAACCAACAGATTTTTCCTTCCTCTACATAGAACGGGAAATAGTAAGACAAATGATCAGTTTGATTACAAATGTAGCATGCCTTCCTAGCTCGTGTAGATGTAGATACAGATACAGGTTCAGTTTTAACTACCTCTACAGGTGTTTTCATTTGGTCTGACCCTGCTACCCATTGTTTATATGACACCGTCTTAGCCTCCTTGGTTCCTACACCTCTCTTAGCATAAGCAATCTTACTCGCTCTCTTAGAAGTTGTAGGTCCTACTACTTGTTCTTCCAACTCTTTTTCCATTTTAATCTCATGTTCAATTTTAACAGCAACAGGATCTATTGTCCTAGGCTCAAACTGCTTAAAGATAGGTTTTCTAACATCCCCTAAAACCTCAGGCACATTTTCTTTGACTAACACTGGCTCTAACTACTCAGCAGCCCTATTTTTCTTTTTCTGTGTGTAGTCAAGTCCTATGTTTACTTTTTCATTTTTACTCTTGCCTGCCAGTTTCATGTACATGTCCCTTTCTACGAAAACTCTATTAGCGGCTTCTTTAAAAGATTGACATGTTATTTTAAGCTCAGCTAATTCATTCTTAAGTTCTTCGTTAAGGTCTTCCCTAATCTTAAGCTTGTGTTCTAAAACGTCTACCTGATTCATTAACTGCCTTTCTTTACTTTCTCCTGATTCTAATTCCTCTACCCTGGCCTCGAGAAGTCTATTCTTAAGGGAGAGTTTAGCATTTTCCACATTAACAACAATTAGATTTAGTTGGAGATTGTACATGTCTTTAGTCATGGCAGCTAATTCATTTTGGTACTCAGAAATAGACATTTCATTTACGGTTAGAATTGGTACCTCTGATTGTTCTGAAGATTTTGCCATTAAAGCGAAGTTGCATAGCTCCTGATCTTCATCTTCATCAGACTCGTCCCAACCCTTCCCTTCAGTCACAACATAAGCCCGGCTTCCCTTCTGTTGCTTGCTAACCAAGGCATCATATTTCTTTTTCAGATCAGCATAGGATTCCTTGGGATGAACGTATTTGGGCTTCTTGCACTCTGTTGCAAAGTGTCCCAATTCATTGCAGTTAAAGCATCTGAACTTGTTCTTGTCTACCAGGTTAGGTCTGTAGCCACTACTAGATGTGCTACCTCGACCGCTGTAATTTCCCCGGCCACTTACACTACTACCTCTGCTGCTGCTGCTGCTTCTTCGGCTGAAAGAACTACCAAATCGTCCTTTACCTTTTCTTGGCTTCCTAAAGCTGATATGAGCAAATTCTCGAGCAATACAAGCATATGACTTGTCTTCTAATTTGTCCAGCTCTTCAAGGGTATAATATTCATCCTCACTTTCTTCGGATGGATCTTCAATATCTAATATCACCATTTCATGATTAGCAGTTTTCAATGAGACAGCTGCAAGTGCCTTTGCAGTAGACTCTTCAGCTACAAGTCCAGATTCACTTACCGCTTTGTATTCTCCACTATTGTAGGATCTTCTTTTGTCATTTTGTTCTTGCTCCAGCTCGTAGGTCTTTAAAACACCATACAGCTTTTCGAGAGAGGTATTTTTCAAGTCTCTTGACTCTCGAATGGCAGTGATCCTGTGTTCCAGATGTTTAGGCAAATTCAAAAGAAACTTGATATTTGAATCTGCCAGTGGATAGACTTTATCTCTTATACTCAGCTCGATAAGCAATTTACTGTAACGTTTGTAAACATCCGCTACACTTTCTCCTCGTTCGCATCTGAACGATTCATATTCAGAAATCAGAATGCGCTTGTGATTATCTCTAACTTCCTTGGTCCCCTCCATCACTACAGCCAGTTTATCCCACATGGCTTTAACTGTTTTTAATCCCTTTATTTGAACATAGTACTCTGAGTTTAGGGATTCAATTATGACGTTGCGTAACGACGCATCCATACCAACCAATTCTTTATCTGCGTCTGAAAACTCCATTTCCTCTTTAGGAACAGACCGGGATGGTATTAGTATCCCTCCTTCCATTCGTTCTGGCTCAATTCTCATGGGTATGTATGGACCGTTTTCCAATATTCTCAAGTATACCTTGTTTATTGATTCAAGGTAGGCTTTCATCCTTCATGTCCATTCGTCATGATGTTGTGCATCAAACGGAGGTATCTTAAATCTGTGTGCGGCGGCCATTTTAATAAAGTTTAAAATTAAGATAATACACTTTTCAAATTACAATAAATTGTATTTACTTGAAAAATTAATTATCTCACTTTAAATATCCAACACTTAATATCCAACGGATTTTGCACTTAAGATTCAACCAAGTTAGTTCTAATAACAGGAATAGTAGCAGAGTCGACCACTTTCTCAAGTCCAAACAAAAAGTTGTCCACTTCCTAGTTGACAGAAGTTCGAAAATGTCCTTTTTGTTTAGTCAATCAGTTGATTCCAGTTTTGACCACAGGAAAACCCACAAAGCTCTAAAGTACAATGTTTTGGAATTTTGTACAAATATTCCTTACACCCTGACTCAGAACTTTTTAGATCTATGACTTTTTCAAGAAGAAACAAATAAAAACTTTCGGCACAAACTTCAAGAAAAAATGGATCTGGGATTTTTAAGAACCAACTCAAACAACACAATAGGATCTCTGTTAGATGTGTTTAATAGGGGCTCTGATACCAATTGTTAGGTCCAAAGTGTTGTAGAGGGGGGGTGAATACAACTGTTTCGAATAATGAGAGAATAAACTATATGCAGGTAATAAATGATGACACAGAGTTTCAAGAATATATCATTATATTCATTGAAGGATTTGCTACAACATTCATAAAAGCATCATGATCAGTTGAACAATAAATACAGCAATTAAAGCTAGATTCAACTGATCCTCTCTCTCACTTTTTGTTTTACAGTAAATGCTCTCTCTTTAAAAAATTTCGTTGAATAATAGAGATGATGAAAGTCTATTTTCTAATAAAAACAAAGTGCTGCTTTTATAATGTCATGTAGTCTTGATCTTGTCATTTTTGTGTACATGGCCCAATCAGGACTTCGACAACAAAAAGTACTTTCCCAACAACTCTGGATCAACCGTTCTCAATAAGCCACTTGTCCCTTGAACATTAAATGTTACATATCGACCCGCATCTCGATCTCGGCCTAGACCCATCTCGATCTCGATCTGTGAGAATCTCGATCTCTATCTGTGAAAATCTCGATCTCGATCTCGATCTCGATCGTGAAAATCTCGATCTCGATCTCGATCTCGATCTGTGAAAATCTTGATCTCGATCTGTGAGAATCTCGATCTGCCGTGGATCGAGATTTGCCTTGCAATGTTTTACTTCAATTATAAATATCGACCCGCATCTCGATCTGCTGTGGATCGACATTTGCCTTAGCAAATATGCACTCATCCAATGTTAACCTTCTTTAGTGACTAATTGAGGATTAACCTTTATGAGCAAGTTTCCCTAGCTTCTTCAATTTCTTTTCCTCACTCAATTCAAATGAAATCTTCTATTACTGACATGAACTTGCCTCCAATGTCCTGACACTTGATGCAATGGTCTGGTTCATAAGTGACTAGTCTTGTAGGGGTTCTTGCTTCTGAATGTCAGTTCTCATTTGTTGATTAACCTTTACATTATCCAGATGTTCATATACATTACATGAAATCACTTTGGTCTTCTTGATACTTCTTTGACATTAATTTGATTCTCCATTAGATAAGTTAGGGCATGAGCAATACTGAGATTGAACTTCTTCTCACTTATGCATCCTTGATTAACCAAATTAGTTACTTGTAGTTACCAAGTATCATTACCATTTCTTCAGTTGATTGATTCCATGTGCTTCTTCAGTTTCTCTTGTTTTTGCTGTTGTTTTATCTTTTACCTAGTTGAGTTACATAGTAATTAAGTGTTACAAGTTAGTACACCTATGCCTTTCAAACCTCATTGATTCTTCATGGTTAGAGGTTGCAGGGTGAGTCCTTACTCCAATTAATCCCTTTTCATTGATTACTGGTATTCCCTTCAAATTGTATCCTTCAATTGTGACTTCCTCCTTGATTTCTTCTTGTTGACCCTGGAGATTTTCCTGAACCACTATTTCTTGAGTAGGCCCTAGCCTTTTCTTAGCCATTGAAACTTTTCTCTTTTTCCTCAATGGTTGGTCTATTAATTGTTCCTCCATTTTCCATTCCAATTCCATTTGCCTTGCTATCTCCTCATTTTCTTTTTCCCTTTTGACAGTATCTGACAATCCTGTTGAAATGGCTTTTTGAAGAAGCTTCTGGCCAACTGGCTCTTTTCTCTTCTTCTCTTCTTCAATCATTATGGCTTTTCCCTTTTTCTTCTCTTTAAGGGCTTCTTGATCAACTGACAAAAAGGCTTCAGCATCTGAGTTGCTTTCCTTGGCAGCCTTTTGTACATCTTCATTTATTTTTCTTGTTTGAGCAATGAACTCATCCAAGTCTCCTTTTTCTACTGCCTCTGTTACTAACTCAGTGCTTCTCCTTAGATCTTCAATTCTTTTCTTTTCCCTCTCAATCATTGATTGAGTTTCTTTCTCCCTAGAAATTCTCCTAGCTTCAAGATCATCAAACTTCTTGAATTCTCTCTTTTTCTGTTCTAAGTCATCTTTTGGAGAATTAGATGACTTAGTTCTCTTTGAAGATTGATTGTCCCTGTTTCTTCTGCTTTTATCTCTTCTGTGTGCAGAACTGCCAATACCACTGAACTTGTCCTTTCCAGATCCACCTATGTTACCACTGCCTTTGCCATCACCACCATCATCATCTTTCTTCTTTGTATTCTCCCCCTTTTTGTTATCATCAAATAAAGAGGGTAGTGGAAGTCTGTCAAGAATCCTTTGAAGAATGGAAGAATGTAGATTTTGACTTCTAAGGATATCATCCATTTTCTTCTCTAAAGACCCTACTCTTGTCTCCAAAGATGCAAAATTCTTGGATTCCTTGAAAAGCTTGTCCTTGATGCTATTCATGGTGTTGAACGGTAACTTTTCATCCAATCTTCTGTCTATTGTATCCTTGGTTGTGGAGATAGAGTTCTTGATGATCTCTAGTTCCCTTCTTACTCCTGTAACTGTCATCTTTTGGATCTTCATTGTGTCCCTCATGTAGTGAACAATTCTTCTTTGTGCAGGATCTGCAATTTCTTCTTCCACCATTGCTCTTCTGTATTGAGACAGAATTTCAGTTTCAGCAGCTTCTAAGGAACCATCAATAGTGCTCATCCATGGTTCCTCATCAGAATCACTCTCCAACTCTTCAGGTGCCATATAACAAGTGTCTGTTGTATTGGCAATTCTTTCCTTCAGATTTCTGGTCCTTTATTCTATATGCTCAATTCCCAAAAGTTGTTCTGCAGTCCTGTTACTTGAAGTTGCCAACCCTTGATATTGAGGATCAGGATGAATGAAATTCCTTGGATCCAATTCACCAGCATCTATTTCTTCTTCAAGGTCCTTAAGAACTCTACTCCCACTAGCTTCTGCATCATAGGCTCCCCCTATCTGCTTTACTCCTTCCTCTTCTTCTTCTGCCATCAGATCATTTTCCAATTCTTGTGCAAATTGAAGAATTGTTTTATCACTCTCACTCATCTCTCTATTTTGCATCAGGATCTCATCCTGGAATCTCACCTCTCCCTCACTTATTTGTTGTGCACCTTCTAAGGTGGGGCCCTCAAGTGTTTTACTCTCATCCCTGGAAGAAATAGGAATGTTTTTGCTCACTTCCTCTCCTTTTTCCAGGTTACAATCCTGCCTCTCACTCAACTCACTCATTCCTAAGAGTGTTTGGGCAACATCAATTGATTGATCATCAATTGATGTATTGACAATATTAGTTGAAGTGGTGTTTGGGACATCCATCGATTGATGCATACCCATCGATTGATCTTGAGTATCGATCGATGGCTTATCAGTTGATGGCTGAATATCAATTGATGAAGGAACATCAATTGATGGAAAAGAAATAGTTGAGATAATTTGTGAAGTTATGTTTGAGATGATATTGGAAAAAGAATCCTGAAAATTCTGAGAAGAAGATTCAGGAGAGAGTGTTGGCTTCTCCTTGAAAAACAAAGAAGGAGAATCTAAAAATGTTCGATAATCTATCAAAACATTTTCTGAAGAAGTTTGAGATGGGGAAAGAAGAATAGAAGAGATAGGAATTGAAAGAGAATGGGGCTGCATCTCATCATTTATATGAGATGCATCAAACAGACTTTGTGAAGGCTCCACCACAGTTTCCTGTGGTTTTGCAGTGTGTGATTCCCCAAGTGTAAAGGTGACTTTCTTTCCTCTCCTCTTATATGGGGTTAATGATTTGGACTTTGTGTCCCCAACTTTGTTCTGTGCCCCTGGTTGTGGGCTATTTTCAATACTGTCATCCTTTTGAGAGGATGGCAATAGGAATGTGGTGTTTTCCATATTTACATCCACAGTCTTTTGGGAGACTGTGGAGTGGCTTGGCTGAGGTTGCACACCCTCACTCTCCTTATCCTTCTGGGTTCTTTGATGTTCCCCAGTTCCCTCACCACCTAAATCCTCCTCTAGTCTATCTACCAAAACATTTAATTTTCGTTTCTTTGTTTTTACAACAGCAGGTTTTTGGGAACCTGTTGAGGATGGTTTCTTAGATTTGGATTTAGAGATTGGTTGTGTGACTTGGGCAGGAGGGTTGGGGTCATTACTACCACCCTCCATAGTCACAGAAGGCAAAGAAGAATTAGGTTGGGAAGAGTTTAAAGTAGAGACAAATACCTGAACAAAAGGGGGATAGATCAATTCCACATTGCTGTGAAGATTGATCCTTACCAGGTCTTTAAAGACCCTTTTGTTTTGAGTCCAGCACTCAAGGGTTTCAGTTTCCCTGCAAAACTCAATTTCTTTGACCAAGTGGTTAATTATAATCATGATAAATCTAGCATAGTATATATGATTAGATCTATCATGCTTCTTTCCTAACTTAGCAGCAATTTCAGATAACAATATAGAAGAAAAATCATGATATTCATCAAACAAAACACTATATGCTATCTGTTGCATGCTTGAAGTTATGGCATCAAAGTTACTAATTTTACCACTAAAGCATTTTATTATTGCATCAAAGAAATAAGACCATTCTCTCCTAAGGTGTTTTCTAACTACTTGTCCTAAATTGATATCAGGATTTGCATAATTAATAGCCCTAAGCATGTTTCTAATATCTGATTCACTAGGCACATTATCAGTATTATTAACAGGCAAATCTAAACATTCATTTAAAATTAAAGTAATAAGAATGTACTCTTGTCCTTTACAGTTGAACTTGATGCTCGAGAAGTCATCGGCAACTTCTGCAGAGGACCAAAATTCTTCCACCAAATTGCAGATTATTGTTAGTGCTTCCTTCAATGCTTTCTGTATCTTGCCACTTCCCAGGAATTGCATCAATGGATGAAATTCCTTTGGAGCCTCTTCAACAACCGTGCAGGCCACAAAATTATTCAATTCGTAGATGAACCCTGCTTGAGAGATTTTCTTGGATGAAGATGCCATTTCCTTGAGTAGAAGATTAGTAGTACAAAAGCTTTGAAGATATTAGAAGAGTTGAGTACTGAGAGACAGAGGGTTGTGATTAAGTTCGTAGAATGAGAGAGAGAGAAAGAGTTAGAGAAATTGTTAGTAAAAATGTAAGTAAGAATGAACAATGTTTTAATCTCATTATTTATATTTACTAAATTCTCAATCAATTTCTTACTCAAAATAGAACTTAATCGACCGTTAAAAGAAAATGAAAGGTAAAAGTTACCTATTTTGGCAATCGACTGTTATACATACATGAATATACGTATTAATCAATTGATAAAATAAGTAATCAACGGCTAAATTTTGTACAGATCGACTGATGACATTGACCAATCAAATTCTAGGTCTTCGATTGATAGCAATCTTATCCATCGATAGGTACATTTATCCATCGATAAATAAATATATCATCAATTGATATATTTATTTGTCGACAGCTTCAGATATCCATCGATAAACAAATATATCATCAATTGATATATTTATCTGTCGACAGCTTCAGATATCCATCGATATGTAAAAATGTTTATCAGTTGATTATTGAAGAATCAATAATTTAACATAATCAATGGCTAAAATAAATATTAATACATAACTTGTCAGACATTTAAAGGATTAAATATAATTAAGCATACCTAAATCACAGACCAATCTATTGAAAGTAGATTCATCTAGTGGTTTGGTAAAAATGTCTGCAAGTTGTCTTTCACTAGGGACAAAATGTAATTCAACTGTACCATTCATTACATGTTCCCTAATGAAGTGATACCCTATGTCAATATGCTTGGTTCTAGAATGTTGCACAGGATTTTCTGTTATAGCAATGGCACTTGTATTGTCACAGAAAATAGGAATCTTGTTCAAGTTGAACCCATAGTCAAGTAGTTGATTCCTCATCCATAAAATTTGTGCACAGCAACTTCCAGCTGCAATGTACTCAGCCTCTGCAATAGATGTAGAAACTGAATTCTGCTTTTTGCTAAACCATGACACAAGCTTATTTCCTAGAAATTGACAGGAGCCTGTTGTACTTTTTCTGTCAATTCTGCAACCTGCATAGTCTGCATCTGAATAGCCAATTAGATCAAATCCAGAATCTCTAGGATACCGAATTCCAAGATTTGGAGTTCCTTTGAGATATTTGAATATTCTTTTTATTGCAATCAAATGAGATTCTCTAGGATCAGCTTGAAACCTAGCACAAAGACATGTAGCAAACATTATATCTGGCCTACTTGCAGTTAAATAAAGTAATGAGCCAACCATGCCTCTATAACTTGAAATGTCCACGATTGCTTCCTTAGTGTTTAATTCAAGTTTAGTTACAGTGGCCATGGGGGTTTTTACAGAGGAACATTCATTTAAATCAAATCTCTTTAATAAATCAGAAATATATTTGGTTTGATTTATGAAAATACCATCTTTAACTTGTTTGATTTGCAAGCCAAGAAAGTAGGTTAGTTCTCCCATCATGCTCATTTCATATTTACTCTGCATCAACTTAGCAAACTTTTTACAAAGTTTTTCATTAGTTGAGCCAAAGATAATATCATCTACATAGATTTGAACAAGAATCATAGAGCCATTTACATTTCAATGAAAGAGAGTTTTATCAACAGTACCTCTAATGAAGTAATTCTCAATCAGGAATTTAGACAAAGTGTCATACCAGACTCTAGGTGCTTGTTTTAATCCATAAAGTGTCTTGAGAAGATAGTATACAAATCCGGGATGAACAGGATCAATAAAACCAGGATGTTGTTCTACATATACTTCTTCTTCTAGTTCTCCATTAAGAAAAGCACTTTTTACATCCATCTGATATACTTTGAAATTTGCATGAGCAGCAAATGCTAAAAAGATTCTGATTACTTCCAACATTGCAACTGGTGCAAATGTTTCATCAAAATCTATGCCTTCTTCTTGTGAATAGCCCTTTGCCACTAATCTTGCCTTATTTCTTGTCACTGTACCAGATTCATCCATTTTGTTTCTGAATACCCATTTTGTACCAATGATAGTCTTGTTCTTTGGTTTGGGCATCAACTTCCACACCTTGTTTCTTTCAAACTGATTCAACTCTTCTTGCATAACATTTATCCAATCAAGATCATTCAAGGCTTCTTCAATCCTTTTTGGTTCTTCTTATGACTGAAAGCTACTATATAAGAATTCATTTTGAGTTGCACTTCTAGTTTTGACACCATCATTTGCATTTCCAATAATTAGTTCAAAGGGGTGACTTTTTGTCCATTTCCTTTGAGATGGTAAGTTTGTCCTTGAAGATGATGTTTCATGATCATTGAAAGTGTTATGATCACTGTGAAGTGATTGACTATTTGAGAACCCTCCCCCTGTAATGGACACTCTATTTGAAGATTGTTGAGCAGAGTTGTTATCCATCGAATGATTATCAATTGATGTATTATCAGTCGATTGATGATTGTCAACTGATAAGTTATCTGTTGAAGCAATGACATCAATTGATGGGAGGATTCTAGGAACTTGTATACTTGTAATTTCCTCATCATCATCACTATCTTCAATATTACTTGAGGATTCATTTTCAAAACGCAATAGATCATGAAATCCTTCATCAAGCAACCCTTGAATTTTCTTGTCATCAAAGACTACATGCATAGATTTCATAACAATGTGTAATCTAAGGTTGTAGACTCTGTATGCTTTGGTTGTTATTCCATATCCAACAAATATAGCTTCATTAGCTTTGGCTTCAAATTTTCCTAGATTTTCACCTTGATTTCTCAGTACAAAGCATTTGCAGCCAAAGACATGAAGAAAATTAACTGTTGGTTTCTTGTCTTTCTTCATCAACTGATATGGTGTTTTGCCTTGAAGTTTATTGACCATGGAAATATTTTGAATGTAACAAGCAGTATTAATTGCTTCTGCCCAGAAGTATGTAGGTAGTTTAGCTTCTTCTAACATAGTTCTAGCAGCTTCAATCAAGGTCCTATTTTTCCTTTCAACTACTCCATTTTGCTGTGGAGTCCTTGGTGCAGAGAAATGATGAGTGATACCTTTTTCTTCACAGAATTCTTTCATGGTTGAATTCTTGAATTCAGTACCATTATCACTTCTAAGTTTCTTGACCTTCCATTCAGTGCCATTGTCAACATTCTTCACATGGTTGATAATTAATTTGCTTGCCTCATCCTTAGAGAATAAGAAATATACCCATGAAAATCTTGTGAAGTCATCCACAATTACTAAGGCATATTTATTTTTGGAAATTGACATGATGTTGACTGGACCAAATAAATCCATGTGCAATAATTCCAGAGGCTTATCAATTGATGATTCAGACTTTGACTTGAATGATGCTTTTATTTGTTTTCCTTTTTGACAGGCATCACACAGTCCATCCTTGGTGAATTCCATTTGTGGGATGCCTCTAATCAAATTCCTCCTAACCAATTGATTCATGGCCTTGAAATTCAAATGGGCTAGCTTCTTGTGCCAAGTCTAACTTTCATCTGTATTGGCTTTACTTAGTAGACATGTCATAGAATTTGTATTTACAAAAAGAAAATCAGCCACATAGACATTTCCTTTCCTTTCTCCAGTTAAGAGAATATCACCAGATTCTTTATTGGCTATGATGCATGATCCAGTTGTAAACCACACACCATTACCAATATCACACACTTGACTGATACTGAGCAGATTGTGCTTCAATCCATCAACTAGTGCTACATTTTCAATGATAACATTTTCTTTTATAATTGAGCCATATCCTAGGGTAAAACCTTTGCTGTCATCTCCAAAAGTAACTCCTGGGCCAGCCTTTTCCACAAACTTTGTGAGCAGGGACAAATCTCCAGTCATGTGCCTTGAACATCCACTATCCAAATACCAGAGATTTTTCTTCTTGTTTCCCTGCACGCATATAAAACAATCAAGTTGTTTTTGGTACCCAAGTTGCCTTGGGTCCTCTTTTATTAGTTGCAGCCTGAGCCCCTGTTGTCAACTTAGGTTCCTTTTGTTTTGGTGGGTTTAAATCCACTTTAACTTTGGGAGTTGACTTTTGGGGCTTTGACACCTTGGAACTCATGGCAGAATTTCCATGAATTTCATCATTTATATTAGGCATGTTCCATGGCATACTTGGCATGTTCAGATTAGGATATGCAAAGAAGGGATTATACATGTATGGAACTTGTGCATAAGGCATATGAACATTAGGTGCAACCAAATTAGAAGACATGGCACTCATGAGCATAGGATTAAGAAGCATGGCATTTGAAGACATAGCATGTGTATTTAAATCATTTGAAGACTTATTCTTCTTTTCATTCTTGCATTGCATTGACAAATGATTTACACTACCACACTTAGCAAAAACCTTTCTAGGTGCATACATATCAGGAGAGTAATTGTTGTGCTTATTAATGCCTACTTTCCCATTCCTATTCTTCTTCTTTTTCTCAGATTTAGATTGAGTAGTTTCCACAGGTGCAATCTTCTCTAGTTTTGCTTTTAATTGATTCTTAGATAAGCTACCTATGTTAACCTTCTCATTCTCAGTCTCAACTTGATTTTTGGTTTCCTTAACAAATTTGATAGGAGTGCTAAATTTGTTCTTTTTATTAGCCATTGAAGATTCACTTGTCAATGGATGCTTATCAATTGATTCAGCATCAATCGATTGATAATCCTTATCAGTTGATGAGGGATTAGCATTCGATTGATCTTTATCCATTGAAGTATCATCAATGGCTTACCTATTGATTTGGGAAGATCTCCTAGAGTATCTACACCCTGAACATCAATAATTTGTTTGGCAGTTTTAGCAGACCTATTCCATTTGCTAATGGTTTCTATTTCATCAGCCAATTGTTCTTTCAACAATTCTTCTCTTTTCAAACTGTTTACTAGTTCATTCCTAGCATCCTTTCTTTCCTGCTTAAATCTTTCTAAACAGACAAGTTCATTTTCAAGAAAAACATTCCTCTCAGTTAAGGCATCAATGGTGCTCTTTAACTTGAGATTTTCTTTGTTTAGAGATTTTAGAGTGACATGCAAATTGTACAATTCATTGGACATTTCATTAATAGTACTATTGCATTCATCGGCTGAAATCTCAGAAAAGTTTGTAGCTAGTACCTGATTGGATGCTGAACTAGCTTCTTCATCCTCATGGTTGGCCATTAGAGCTAGATTGATATATTCTTCAGAATCACTGTCCTCAGCAGCCCAGTCCTTCTCTTCAGTGACAAAAGCCTTTTCTTTCTGTTTTAAAAGGTCAAAGTATTTCTTTTTATAATCAATACCCTCATATGTCTTTGCCTTTTCTTGCTTTGGCTTCCTGCACTCCTTGAGAAATGACCAGCCAATCCACAGTTAAAACATCTGAATTTAGATCTATCAACCAAATTTTTATTTTGATTGTTGTTTCTAAACTGGGATCCAGGCCTTTGAGCATTTGGATTCCTCTTGAATTTTAGCTTTGAAAACTTCCTTGACAAAAATGCAAGGTGCTCATCAATCTCATCCAAATCATCCTGTGAACATGTTTCATTTTCCTCACATTTGGTCTTTCCTTTTCCCTTGGATGATTCTTCATCAGCATCATTAGCCACCATCATGACTTCTTCTGCACAACCAGTATTTTTCTTTTCTTTCTTGTCTTCATTCCCATTGACCATCAAAGCCACAGTTTTCTCCTTTCTTTGATTCTTCTCAATCTCTTCATCTTGTTGAATCTCCAGTTCATATGTTTTGAGAATACCATATAGTTTCTCTAGAGTATAATCTTTGAAGTCTTGAGATTGTCTAATGGAGACAGTCATTGCCTTCCATTCCTTTGGAAGAGATCTTAGAAATTTGAGATTTGTATCTTTTGTTGCATAAACCCTACCATATAGCTTTAGACCATTCAACAACTTTTGGAATCTGCTATAGGTATCATTGATGGCTTCACCACTCTTAAAATGAAATGATTCATATTTTTGAATTAAGAGTTGCATCTTATTTTTCCTAACTTGTTCAGTTCCTTCACACAGAGTTTGAAGAGTGTCCCACACTTCTTTTGATGAAGTACAGTTTGTCACATTATCAAACATATCTTTATCTAGACCATTAAACAGAATGTTCATGGTCTTCTTGTCTTTCAGTACTTCTTTTTCATCCTCTTCTGTGAATTCAGAAATAAGTTTTGGAATATGTCTATCAACTGTAGGAGTTCCATCTGGGTTTACTCCTGTAACTAGCTTCATGGGAATGTGAGGACCTTTCTCTATGCAGTGAACATAAGAAGGATCTAGAGAAAGAAGATGCAGATGCATTTTTACCTTCCATGGAAAGTATTCATCCTTTTCCAACATTGGAATCTTTACACCTGAATCTTTTTGGCCCATATTGACTGTTCTTGATCTTTAAAATTTCTGTATGTTGAAAGCCTGCTCTGATACCAATTGTTATTCCTTAAGAACAATGTCAATATTTGTAGAAGGGGGGTTGAATACAATGTCTATATTAACTTTACTTGAATGAATACAAAACTCTCTCAAGAAAATTAATGTTCTTAAGAACTGCTAGGTTATGAGAATGATAATTATGTGTATTAATAATCTTAACCTAATTCTGTATTTATATAGACACAATTACAAAATCAAATACAACATGAATATTGATAAGGATAGATTAAAGAAAGGTAATTGAATTTTAATAAGACACTTCCATCTTTATCCTAATCAATCTCTGATTTATCTGTTTCCTTCTATGACAAAATTTGATCTTCATATTCTCTGTTGGTTTATAAATTCTGATTGAATTAAACTCTGATTTGCTTAAACTATGTCTTGATTAAACTCCGTCTGAGTAAACTCTGTTTGATATATTCTCTGATAGAGTAAACTTTGTCGAGAGCTTCTAAACTTTGATGATGTCAGCATAAACTATGTTCTTCAATAAACTCTGTTTGTGATATTCTCTGACAACATCAGTGTTTGAATTTCTAATAGATTATTTTTGTGACATCATAATTATTAATATCTGATGGAGTAACACCGACTACGCGTGTCTGTCACGAAAAATGCTTCATTTTTTTACACAGATACACATACATATATATCTTGTATTTTAAGACTTGCACTACTCATTACTCATCATGTCATATTATGCCACGTGTCCCACTACAGATTACAAAGGCTATTGAGAGGGAATAGGTTAATTCATTTGTGCTCCTTGAATTTTACTACTTTTCTATTGTCTCTCTGGCCTTTTCTCCAAAACCTTAATCTTACAAAACCTAATTCAATGGCATCCAAGGGAATTGCGTTCAAAAACTATATTTTTGCGACTACTAACTACTCTTCTATTCTCACAACCACAGATGGTCCTGATGATTTTCATGCCGTTCAGGATTTCTTGGCAA
This sequence comes from Oenanthe sinensis, assembly GCA_028671895.1. Classification (NCBI taxonomy): domain Eukaryota; kingdom Viridiplantae; phylum Streptophyta; class Magnoliopsida; order Apiales; family Apiaceae; genus Oenanthe; species Oenanthe sinensis. Next base: position 16,340,204 of record CM053798.1, read on the forward strand.
ACAACAGCATTGGGTATGCTTTACAGACACTTGATGAAATATCAACGTAAACACTAGTGAAGATGTAGTCCACGATAAAGTATAATAATGCTAGTGAGATTGAGGAACCGATCAGCACTTTTCAGTGCAATTATCGTTACTCAATCACCCCTGAGGTAGTTCGTCAGGCTCTTCATCTTCCTGAGGTCGAAGCATATGATGATATGGTTAATGATGATCACATCAGAGATTTTTTTTATAGAAATAGGCTATAAAGGAAGCCTATCAAAGTTGGGAAGCCTCACAAGGCCAAATCTTCGAAGAGAATGAAGTTTCTTCTTCAAGTGTATCACTAGGGATTTTACTGCCAAGTGCACCAACTATGATGCCATCCATCAACTCCCTCAAAAAATTGGGTATTTTCTGACTCATAATCTTCAGTTTAATCTTCCTTGTGTTTTGATTAGACAGCTGTTAAACTTAGTGATGATGAGCATACTATTTATTATGCTAGGTTTTTACAGTTAATTTTTACTCATCTCTTGCCTAATGTTCATTTTGATAATGATAAGCCTATTCCTGTTTTTAAAATGAATAAAAGACTTTTTGCTGACTTGACAAGGAAAGGTGTCAAGAAAGAGAAGGAAGGCATCTTACCTAGGTTGTATTATCCTGCACGGGTCAGGCTTCTTCTGAATTAGAGAATGTCTACTGTGCATGGACTGGATTTTCTCTCTATGACTATGAATCAGAGTTTAGCACAAACCCATTCTGATTCTATCCCAAGTCCCACCAAACATTGATACACCTCATCAACCAACCGCTATTGTCTCTCAAAAGGTAACAGTTACAAAACACACCTCACAGGCACAGGGTTCAGGACTAAAAGGGAAGGGTAAGTCAGTACCCAAGTCTCCTTTAAGAAAATTGAGGTTAGTTGATGAAAATACAGACTCTGATGATGATAATGAAGGCTTGATATTTCCTATCAAGAAAACTGTTAAACCAGCCTCAGACATTCCTTATGCTTCCTTCATGAAGCTATTTCATGTCAATCATGTGTCAGCGCCTGCTAAGAAAAAGAGGAGATTAGTAAATGGAAAAATCAGAGAATATTTCTCTCAAACCGAAACTCTAAACTCTGATCCACTACACTTTAATGTTGTTATAAAGTCTGACAACTCTGCATTGCCTGACCAAATAAACAGTAACATCTGTGGAATTAAGGTAGATGGTGATGATGAAAATGCTAATCAAGAAGAAATTGATGAATTGACTGAAATGGATGGTAAATCATTTCATGTTAATCCTTTTACCAGTTCTGTAATCACCTTGGAGATTAATTCAAATGAGGTACCAAGTAAAGATAAAAAGGGAACAGGGGCTGATAGTGAAATTGTTGATGAGAAATGCTGGGATAAAAATGATGATGGCAATCCTAGTGTTGAAGCTGGTTCAACATCTTCTCATATTCCATTAACAATCTATGATTCTCCTGTCAAGTCTCCTAAACCTATAATAAAGTAAATTTTATATGTACGAGCTAGAGAGCTAGCTAAGGAGGTCAAAAGAGAGATGGCTGCTCAAAAAATCTCAATAGTCTCCAGTCTCTGGAACTGCCAAGCTATTCTTTAGAAGGAAGAAGAAGAGAGTTTTATTTGGTCCACACACACAAGAATCTACTTCTCAAAGTGAAGTAGCAGTCTCTGCAGGATCAGGCCCACAAAAACCTGTTTTTCAAAGTTCAACAGAAGCCACTATACCAGCAAATGAAGCCAACAAGGATCAGGGGTGTAGCCCACAAGATGAAGAAGATGAATAACAAATTCTAGTCAGGAAGAAAACTTCTGACTTATTGTGGACAAAGTCTGAGACTCTGACTCTGAATGCTAGACTTGGCAAGGATAAAGATGGGACTGGTAGTTCAAAAGCCAAGGTCTATAGAGGTGAAACAAATGCATTCAGAGATCCTTATTCTCTGAAGGAAAAACCTGAAGAACAGTTGACTCAAGATCATTTGGACAAGCTCATTGATGTTCATTTGGTTAAGGATGCTTTTGATGGTAATGTTCCTAAGGAAAAGTTTTTATATTTTCTAGAAGATGGAAGAGTAATGAAATTAACTGAAGAAGATCTGGCTCACAAATCATCAAAGGAACTTGAGTATGTTTTTTATCTTCTGAATAATGAGAATGAGACCACAACTAAGTGGGTGAAGATTCTAGAGGGTGCAATTGCTAGCAAAAGGAATATTGAGAAGCTGGTGATGATAAACTCTGATGAAAAGTACATGCCTAAGTATATGCTTGAAAATGATACTGAAAGGCAAATGATCAAAAGGGGATGCAAAGGTCAATATGGTGTTAAACATTCCAAGACTAATGTTAAATCCTGATGGTCAAAGAGCTTGTTGCATACCTTTGGATTAAAGAATGGAGAGGACACCTATCTACAATCTGAGGACTGCAATATTTCAAATTGATGACTCTTCCGAGCAAATGAAAGAGTTGAAGAGTAAGTTGTAGGGACTGCTGAGAACTGCTGAAAAGAAATTGCTTGATGAGTTTCTAGTTGGAGATGTTTCTTACAGAAGAGTATGAGAATGTATTCTGGATAAACTCTGATACATTTGTCTTAGAAGTTTCTGACATCATAAGTTTGAATTTATGTTTTACTATATAAAGCATAAATTTGGGGAGATTGTTAGATATGAAGAACTTATGAGGTCAGAGAATGCTAAATCAGAGTTTACTGAAACTGATCATAGTTTAGCTGATGTCATCAAAGATTAGAAGTGACCGAAAGAGTTTAGTGTATCAGAGTTTGAGAGATGGAAATCGATAAATAAGGAGATAATTGAAGACATAAAAGGAAGTGGTTGTGTGAAATACAATTACCTCAATGGAAGCTATCTTTTAGGAAGATAATGATGGAAATCTTTGCTGTAATTAGATAGGTAGTTGTGTACTATATAAACACAGGATTAAGTTTACATTATTGTATCGTTAATGCTTACATTATTCTCATAACCTAGCAGCTCTTAAGAACATCTGGTTTCTTGATAGAGTTTTGTATTAAGTTTGTTAAAGTTAATACAAACAGTTCACCTTTTACATACTTGTGTTTTAAAATCGATTGTTTGATACTATTATATTAAACTACCCTTCCATAATAGTTTATTTATTGGACAACACATAATTTTTAAGTTTGTTTAATGAAAGAGCAGAACATGAGCACAACATAATTCGAATCGAAAGTTCACAAAAAAAATCGATTATAATATTTGTGAACATAGTTCGCGAACGTATTCGTGAACAAGTTCGAAATTTCGTAACCACATTTTTATATCATATATGATATATAATAAAAAATTGTGTATATATTTATTTATAAATTAATTCATTAATTTTTATACTCATTTATTATTTGATTTTGTTAAACTAAGATATTTATGAAATACGTTCGTCAACGATATTCATGAGCATGAGTTGTTGATGAGTAGTAGCTCATGAGATATGTTCGTGAACATGTGTTCGTAAGTTGTTCGCGAACATGTTCATGAATACTAACGAATCACACTCAAATAAAATATTAGCTTGATAAGGGTTTGAGTTCGAGTTCAGATTCAAAAAAAAATTAAACGAGTTGAACATGGACAACATGAAATTGGGTTCGGCTCGACTCATTTACACCCCTAGGTAGTGGTATATTTTATCAAAAAAAGAATAATATGACGAACATAATTAATTATAAGATTTATAGTTAAGAATGAGTTAACTAATAATTGTGACATGTATATAACAAAGAGAACTAATTTTTTATAATGTTAATTGATATTAATTATACTAGTATTTTTGCTCATACTTCGCACCCGGGTTCAAAAAAATATATATAAATATATAAATAAATTATTATCATTTTGTAGATAATAAATTTGATCGACTCATAATAAAATATTATAAGAATATAATAATGAACTTTAAAAATATTAAATTCTACAAATTAAAAAAAATCAATTTTTTAAATAAATGATTTGAAGACTTATTGATTGTAACAACTAATTGCAAATTTGATTATTCTAATATTTTAATTAATAGATGTAGAATTCAGACATACAAATGGGGATATTTCCAAAACTCACAAAGAAAAAATATAAATAATAATTAAAAAAATAGAATTGAAAAATCAAATTTAGAAAAAATATTATTCATATATTATAATTATGAAATATAAGTAAATAGATTTGTATTAAAAAATGAAGGAAACTAAAACTTATACATATAAAAAAGTTCATCATATTGTGATAATATTGAATATAATAAATATTATTAAAATAATAAATATCAACATTTATTAATGCATGGTTGTATACAAACTTAATATTTAAATTAAAATAATAAATATTTTGTTAGAACCAATTAAAATGACTATTTAAATTAATAAATATTAATTTATTGATTAATTAACTATAAAATAAAGAGTCGTGTAGTATATTAAAACAAAATTTGGAAAAGTAAAATAAATTTGATTGACTCACGGTAGAATATTTTAAGAATATAATATTGAACTTGAAAAATATTAAATATTAAATTAAAAGTCTTTTAATTTTTTTGAATGAACAATACATGAAAACTTATTGATTCTAACCATTGAGTGCAGAGTTGATTATTTGGATCTTTCTCGAACCTTAGAATGTGGATATTTCCGAAAGTAAATTTATAAATTTGACTCGATCTTGAGTAAAAAAATAAAGCATCAATTAATCTTTTCAAAATCGTTAAACAATAATTAAATACATAAACTTAAAAAATCAAATTTAATAAAAGTATTATTCATATATTATAATTATGAGAGATAAGTAAATAAATTTGAAATTCAAAAATGAAAGAAATTAATATATATATATATATAAGAAATTAAAAAGAAATTAAAAAGAAATTTGGAAAAGAAAATTTCTTTCAAAAAGAAATTAAAAAAATAGAATAAAAAAGAAACCTAAAATGTGAATTTTCCAAAAAAAAATATAATTATTAAAATAAACCTTTTGTATCCAATTTTTTTCAAATAGACAATTTTTAAAAAAAAAATTCAAAAATATAATATGCAATTTTTGTCTCCTAAAATAATTTTTTCGCAAAGTTGATTTGATTTGCAATCAAAAATACAAACTGATGGAATATTAATCAACATTAAAATCAACTCTTACATAAAATAAAATAAAGTTATATTTTAGGTTGCAAATCGTATAAATACAACTTTTAAAATAGTATTTTTAAAATATTTTCTAAAACTTATATTTTAGAAAATAATTTTAAAAAATATGGTATTGTGAATAATTTCTCAAGATTTTACCTTTTCTCATAAAACATCTAGTTATTCATAAAATATCGGGTTTGGATAATTTAATTAATTTTTTTTCATAAACATTAAATAATAACTAAATCAAAAACTTGAAAAATAAAATTTAAATAATTATTATTCAAATATTATAATTATAAAAGGTAATTTTAAAATATTGTTATAAAAATATTAATTGTAGTTCATTTATGGTAAACTTTGTAAATGGGAAAGTAGCCAATATATAATAACAGTAAATAAGGGAACTAATTAATCATGTATCATAATTTTGAGTCATATTATAAAACTAATTTTTCCTAATTTAGAATGGGTCATGGGTAAAAATTAATAGGCATGGAATCATCGAACCTATAAATAATTAATGAAAATATCTAAATATAGAAATATCCATGGATATTATAGATTTGAGTTGGATATATTTAGTTTGGAATCAGGCTAACCGAAAATAATTTTAACCGATCTAAAATTATAACAAATTAATAATAGAACAAATATAACCGATCCAATATTATAACGGATTAGTAATGAAATGAAAATGATCGATTTAAAGTAATAACAGAATACTAACGAAAACCTTTGCAAAAATAACAATATAAACTTTCCTTGTATCTCATCTACAAGTCTGAAACAACAAAAACTAACACAATCCATCGTCATCCACCTCCTTTTCCACCATTTTCCCACCATCACAGAAGTCAATGAAAAAGTTTGGGTTAACTAAATTAATTACAATGTCTTAAGTTCATGTATAATAATATAACATAGATTTATACTTATTGTTTTTGCCTAAGAAATTACTATATTTATTACATAATTATAATTTGCATAAATGTAGTTTAAAATTCAAACGTACCAATACTATTACACATTGCATATGTACTATCTACAAATACTTTATTTATATATTAAATTTTTCATAAAATTTGCATCTTATAATTCGATTAAAATAAATCAGAATTAAAAATTTTAAATTAGTCAAAAAATAACAACTAATAATTAGCTCAATAAATATCTATTAAAAAATTCAATCTCTTTTAATCATATATTCATTAAAATATATATCTAATTTCATTACAATGATATTTTAAAAATCATAAACGAATGGTTAATCAAATCATTAACAACGACTTTAATGTTTGGGTTAGAAAGTTCTGAAATTTAAGGACTTTGATGACTTTAATGGTACATATATAGCACATGGTACAACTAACAACTTGTCAGTTTGTCGTTAGTAAATAGAGTTTTGTTAGCTCAAACTTTAAACAATCAGCTAAACACTTGCACCACAAAACATACAATTTGCTCCAGCAAATATACTAAGAAAATATGGATGAAGCATTTGGAGCTGATCTAGCTGCTCGACTGGTTGACAAACTTGTTTCACTTGCAGCCAAACAAGTGATTCAGGCTTGGAATCTCGAAAAAGATCTCGAAACACTCCGCAAAAGATTTGAAACAATCGGTGCTCTCTTGCATGATGCTCACACCAAGAAAATAATCATGTCTGCTGTCGAAATATGGTTCAACCAACTTGAAGATGTGGCTAATGTCACTGAAGCTTTGTTGGATGAACTTGAATATGAAGTTACTAGAAAAAATGTGAAGTATCATGGTAAGCCATTGAGAAGTTTCATTTTTTCTAAGAATACTTTATACCGTCTTAAGGTGGCTTGTAGGATCAAATCTATTAATGCTTCCTTTGACGAAATTTTCAAACGGGGGAAAGAGATCGGACTTGATGCTGTAGAGCATGTAAATACAACTGTCCAACGGAGAGTCACCACCTCCGAGTCACCCTTTGAAGACAAAACATCAATAGTTGGAAGAGATAAGGAAATATCAAAACTGGTTCAAATGGTCTGCACGAATAATGGACGAGATTTGCCTGTTGTTGCTATAGTAGGGATGGGTGGTCAAGGCAAGACAACTCTTGCTCGCATGGTTTTAGATAGTGATGATGTCATTAAGATGTTCACGAAGACGATGTGGGTTACTGCATCAGTTGATTTTAATTCCATCAATATTTTGAATCAGATGGTACAATCACTTACTTCAAGAAACTTGAAGTTGAATAATGCACAAGGACTCGTCAAAGAACTTCAAAAAAGACTAAAGGGAAAAAAGTTTTTACTCGTACTAGATGATGTCCGAAACGAGGAATCAAAAGAGTGGGAGGACTTGAGAAATTCTTTGCTAAGAGTTGGTGGTGCCAAAGGAAGCAGTGTTATAGTTACAACTCGTAACCCAAAAACCGTTGAGGACATGCAAAATTGTGTTGATTATCCGTTGGAAAGATTACAAGAAGATGAGAGTTATGAATTGTTCAAGAAAATTGCATTTCGAGATGCAGGAGTTCCAGAGATCAAGCAATTTTCTGACTTGGGGAGAATCATCGTGAAAAGGTGTGGTGGGCTACCTTTGGCTATTAAAGCACTTGGGGGTATCTTACGGTTAAAGAAGTCTGACCAAGAGTGGCAAAGGATCCAAAACAGTGAATGGACATCCCAAGATGTACTGCCTTCCTTGAGGTTGTCGTATGATAATTTGCCATATTCGTCATTGAAACGATGTTTTGTGGTTTGCTCTATCATACCAAAGGGTTCTCGTATTTATAAAGATCAATTGATAGAAATATGGATGGCATTAGGATTCCTCTTGCCTCCTTTGAGAAGTGACTCACTGATGGAAGATATTGGCAGCGAATACTTCAATATACTATTGTGGCATTCTTTATTACAAGACATACAAAGGGATGAATTTGGAAACATTAAGAGTTGCATGATGCATGATTTAGTCCATGATCTTGCACTAGATCTATCTAAACATCAATCTGTTAGATATCTAAGGCTTGATAATCGGGTCTTAAATCGGAATCCTACAATTTCGAAGAGAGATTTTGAAAATGTACGCTTCTTATATGCAAGGGATTGTGTTTTCCATGATGCCTTAGCTTCCATCAAACACTTGACCGTTTTGGTGTTGAATACTGATGGATTTGGTGACAAGGAAGCTGGGGAGTTGCCAAATTCATTAAAACATATGAAATATATCAAACATCTTGATATATCTTGTTTACGTTCTAAATTGCCTAGTTACATTACAAAGCTCTACAACTTGCAGACATTGAGAGTTTGGGATCTAGAAGAGCTTCCAAAAAAGTTTTGCAACTTAATTAACTTGAGACATTTGTACATTAAGAATCCTAATGGAAAAAGATGCTTTCTTAATGGGATAGAGAGGTTAACTTCTCTGCAAACTCTACCTCACTTTGTCGTGAGTAAAGACCAAAAGTGTCGCATTGGACAATTGGAAGGGCTACAAAATCTTAGAGGTAAACTTGATCTCTATGGCCTTAGTGAGGTGCCAAATGAGCTAGAAGCAAGAAAGGCAAAACTTTCTGAAAAGTCCAATATTAACAGTTTGTGGTTAAACTGGGGAACTGTAACAAATGAAAGGGTTAACAGTGAAGATGTAATTGAAGGATTGGAACCTCACACAAACCTGAAAGAATTGATCATCAAGTACTTTATGGGAAAGAGGTTTGCATCATGGATGAAAGAGATGACCAACTTGGTGAAAATCACATTGATTGATTGCAAAAGATGTGAAGAGATTACAGCATTAGGTCACCTCCCTGAATTGAGGGAGATGGAAATTAAGAGGATGGATGATCTCAGAATTATTGGGAGTACTCATCTTGGTCTAGCTAACTGTGGGGCTGCAGGAAAGGTTACAACAATGTATCTGTCTTTGACAGAACTGAGGTTACACAATTTGCCAAAGCTAGAAAAATGGTTGGAAGAAGACACGAGTGGGGACCAAGTACAAGTGTTTCCAAAACTTGAGGTGTTGGAAATTAGGTCGTGTCCAAAGTTGAAAAGAATTCCTGATAGTTGTTTTCCGTCTTTAAAGAAATTGAAGATCAGTGATTCCGACATGATACTAGAACCAATGATGAGCATAAATTTTAGTTCCCTCACGGATCTAGATATTACGAGTAAAGGAGGAGGAGGCTCTTCTTCTATGGAAGAGTTGTTAGAAAACACTTCTCAATCGTTGACAAAATTGAAGTTGGATAACTGTGGGGGCTTGACAGGTTTGACAGTTGGTATCGCTCTTGAAGAATTGAGAGTGTGGGATTGCCCTGATCTAACTAGTATTAAAGCTTATACAAAAAAGAAGAAAAAACTATTCGGTCGTAGTAAAACAGTTGAAGGGACATGTCGTTTAAAATACCTTGAGATTCAAAGATGTCCTGTTTCAGAATTAGCCAAAAGTGTGAGTTCCACAATTCAAGAATTAGATATAGATCAAATTCCAGGGGTGTTCTCTTCTTCTGTAATTTCCTTTCCCAACTTAACAAACCTATCCCTGCAGGGGTTTGGAAACGGAAAATCAACATTGGAATTTGCTGATGGTCTCATCTCCTCCTTTTCTGCACTGACTTGTTTGAGTATATATAATTTCCAAGGATTGAAAGCTATCCCGGACACAGTCGCAAAACTTCCGTCTCTTGAGGAGTTATTTATCCATCATTGTGAGAGTTTAGAAAGTTTGCCCACATTTCAGCGATCACATATCATTAGACGCCTGTTTATATCTGGGTGTGATATTCTCAAAGAAAGATGCAAGGAGGGCGGGCCAGAATGGGACAAGATTCAACATTTTCCAATGGTATCAATAAACTAAATTAGAGCTAATTTATCTCCCTCGTTATAATTTGGATATTTTTTTGTATGTTTTCCATTTACTTTGAAGTAAAGGTTTGAATTGTAAAATAAAATAGTTTTGTATTACACATGTAAAATTTAATAAAAACTATAATGTGTAGTTGCTGAAGATCGAAATGTAATTTTGTTCAAAGTATATTACATTTTAGCGGGCATGGATAAATATTTTACTCCATTTGTTATTGTTTGGTACTCATTACTTCATTAGTCATTACTCTCCATATGTCTATTATTTTTTGTGAAATCAAATAAAGTAGGGGATTTTCTTGCTACAAGCTCTTCGAGGTTGGACATGGTCATGGAGAAGTATATTTACTTATGTATGTAGATCACATAAAAAATACACAAGTATGCATTATTATTATATCATTATCCTTTCTTCATACTCTGTCATCGCCAATAGCACCTTCTCCAAGTAGAAAGTCATTGACAATTTGACATGGTTTACTTGATTGCCTTGAGGAGCTTCCATCAGATCATCTCTATCTCTAAGCTCCTCTTGGCCATCCTCAATATTCCTTCTCACTGACACCTTCAAATTTTGGTTAATACCCGTGTCCAAGGCCTTTAATTTAGCTTCCGTTTCTAATTTTTTTCTTCAGAAATTTCACATTCACCAAAGTTTAGCAATATTTCCAGGCTGGTATATGAGGACCCCTCCCCATACCCAAATCCATTAGTTATAGTTTGTCAGCCAATGGATGCATTACATTAACTAGTTCAGATTAATGTCACATACCATAGTTTGCCATGAAGCTAGGTTGCCACCATATTTCTTTCCGGATGCATTCATGGGTGCCAGCACACTGCATCAGACTCCTCTTCACCTTAGCAAATATTAGCCACTCGGGTATTTATTTATTTTACATGCTCATCAAAATTAATATACTCTATAATCATATGTTCATGGAATCTCATTGGTGATACGCTGCAATTAGAGGTGGCCACTTGTGCGGGCTGTGCGAGCCGGGCCGGGTTGTCAGCTGGCTGGACGCTGAATCGGCACTGAGTGGAAACGAGCTTGAACCGGGCCGGGTTGTCAGCGGCCCGGGCTTGAATCGCAGAAACGGGGCACAAGACCGGCACGGGACGGTTCACGGGCTGTGCGTGACGGGTTCGCGGATTGGGCGGATTTTTTTTATTTTAATTTTGATGATTATTTTTGTTGTTTAAATTTATTTATTTATTTCTATTTTATTTTTTTTAAAATTGTACGAATTTATGTTGTTTATTTTTTTTTCGAATTTATGTTTAAATTTTGACAATTATTTTTGTTATTTTATGTACGAATTTTTGACTTGTGGGTTGGTGACTGCTAGCAGCTAGTTCACACACACACATACAGATCATATTAATGAATACGACTTCGTGACTGGTGCAAGGTGTAGACTGTCGTGTCGTGCCGTATCTTGAGCGGGTTTGCGAGCTTGTGCGATCCGTGACCATCTGTTCAGGCTCGAGCTGGTCTGGTTTTTATAACGGGCCGGTCCAGTTCGGACTGCGGTTTCCAATTTTTAAACGCGTAACCGGCACTAAAAGTTAAACGAGTTGTGCGGGTTTTGAATAATTTGACGAGCCGGGTCCGATTATGCGTATCCAACCCGCACAAATAGTCACCTCTAGGTGCAATGTTATTAGTTTCTATATGCAGCTTTTCCTTTCCAAGTTTCAATGCTTGGAGCATACCTGTATGTATAGCCCATAGCTGTGCTTGAATGAGATTCATTCCCTGTATTGGACCTTTATGTCAGCCTCTCATAATTAACATTCAGTTTAATGAAATATTAAGATGACCCGCCTCAACTCCTTGTAAACTTCTTTATATCTTCATATAAAAGTACTCGTATATAATCCAACTCTAACATCCAATCAATCAATTTTCGTACATTTTATCACTCATCTCTGCTTGTTCTTGCAAGTAAAATGCATTTACACATTATGAAAAATAGTAGAGTAGTAAGGATTAAAAATGTAGTTAATCTGTATCAATAATAGTAAGGATTTAAAATGTAGTTAATCTGTACCAATGATATATGAATAATATTTTAAAAAGTAATTACAACCTCCATCTCAACAATATGTGTCTTATTTGAGCAAAAAAAATATCTCATTTTATTTTCCTAACATGTCCTTATTTTTGTATTTTCAATGCTGGGGATTGGAAATCAATATTGAAATTTGAAAAATGTAAATAAATAATTTTTAATTTACAGTCAAAGTTGATTCAATTTGACCACACAAAAATTAAAGAAGACACTTATTGGAAATCAACATTGAATGTTTGGTTTTACATGGGTGTTGTATTCTGGAAGAAAGATGTAAGGAGACTAGGCCAAAATGGTACAAGATTCAATATATTCAGATTGTAAGAACATAAACTAATGACTCGCTCCAGCGTTTGCTACAGTTCGAATTATTCTTTGTTTGCATGAATTCGATATGGGAAGAGGTATATTCGGGTGGAATGCCAGAATTACTAGTTCAACTGAATGTTAAAGACAGCTCGACTCTTTGTGAACTTCATTATATATATAGGCACTAAAACATAATCCAAGTCTAATTCCCAATCATTCAATTCTCCTACACTTTATCACTCATCTCTGTGCGGTGCTTGCAAGTAAAATGCCTTTACATCATTACATGTTATGTAAAACAGGATTAAAGATCGATTGTTAGCTGGTGTGTGGGTTATGTAAAAGGGATGCCAAAAAGTGTAATCCGAGTCTAATTCTCTGTACCAACACTCACAAATATGTCACTCCACATATGTATTTATAGTTATATTCATATATGTAAAACGAATTGTTCCTGCCACATAGTAGCACTATGGAAGATTTCTTAAAAATTATTGTGTCTAGTTATTCCTGTCTGTCTATCCTCACAAGTCTCCGGTATTTCTCCAAGAGTCCTGATTCCTGACGTGCGATTGTTGGAACCCATCTTTCCGTACTTTTTAACCGTGGAATGCATTAACACGTGAAATTTTTGTGAATCCAAGGGCCCATGACATATATCCGCACTCCTGTCGGGCTAGCTAGGGTTTTTCTTTTCGGCGGTTAAAAATCACGGGAAAATGGTTTTTCAATAATCGCATGTCAAGGACCAAAACCCTTTCTCCAAAAGGATATAAATCAAACATTATAATTGTATAGTGTTCCCTGCCACCTATGAAATACTGCAGAATAAAAGATCATCTTGATAAAGAAGAAGAAGAACACAGTACGTATAGATGAATCTACATTCTTCTATATCTACACAATAATTCATAAGAACTTGATTACTATACAGCTGAGAAGATTCTATATATACCTCGGATTCATCTAACAAACTCTTTACTAAATGTAACCGACTCATGTTGACCTAAGTTTGACTATTAACAAACTTTCCCTCCTAATTTTTTGCTGGAGTTTGGGTTTACGAATTCTTTCTCGGATTCCTCTGAAGACTTTCCCTGTTCATTTATAATCAAAATGAAACTATTCATTGTGACAGGAAATAATAATGATTTTCTCAACATCTTTGTTCCCAGGCTTGATTCCAGGTTTTCATTGAAAGATTTGGGGGATTTAAATCAATTTCTTGGTGTGGAGGTTATTCGGACATCATCAGGATTCAGGATTGTTCTCAAGTCAACACAGGTACATACGAGACATTTAAATAATCATCACATGGCAGATGCCATAGGAGTACATATACCTTTGAGTCCTTAATCATTAATGCTGCGTGATTCCTCAATGGCCACTGATATTACCCAATTTCGGAAAATTGTGGGGAGCCTCCAGTAATTGCAAATCACAAGGCCTGATGTTTCCCTTACAATCAATAAGTTAGCCCAGTTTATGCATAAGCCATCTACCAAACATTTCCAAGCTTTAAAACGCATCTTGCGTTATCTAAAAAGAAATTATATACTTTGGTCTGTCTTTTCGCAATAATCAGCCCCTGTCCTTAACTGCGTTTGTTCATGCTGATCGGGGTGGTTGCCTTGATAGTGCTCGATCAACAACTGCCTATGTTATCTACCTTAGTTTACTAGAGTCTGCCAAGTTAATTTTCTACATGCCGAATATAATGTGTAGCTGTTAATGTTCGATTAAGCTGTTATCTCCGTCAACTTTCTTTCAACAATTAGTATTTTCATAATGTACTTGAATTTGCTGATGTTTTGCCTCTTTTTTAACTACGATTATTCTTGATTTCTCAATGGCATGCATTTCCAGGTTTCCGATATTAAGAGGTACTAATGTTTATATGATTGATGAGATGGACAGGCCGTTGCATGATGCTCTGTGCGTAGTCAAGAGGACATTGGAACTGAACACGGTAAATTATACCAAAGGTGTTATTATCTCCTCGAGGTTGTAATATCATAATTCACCTTATTCGTCATTGAAACGATGTTTTGTTATTGCTCTATCATACCAAAGGATTCTCTAATTTATAAAGATGCATTTATACAAGTATGGGTGGCAATAGGATATGGATGTGCCAGTACAAGATAACAATTGAAAAATATAGAATGGCCATGGATCAAGTATCAGGCTCTGTTGGAACTATTGCTAGCTTAGCTTTGTGACTGGGTCGAACCATCTTCTCCTCTGCTTCTCTTCTCTTCATGTCCCTTGTAGTGTTCCATTCTATAATTATACCTCTTTCTCGTAATATATGTATTTTATCCTCCTATTGTTTTTCTATTGTTCTTGTATCCGCAATTCTAGTAACTGATAATGTCATCAATGTTCGATAAGCTGGTATTATTTTCTACTATGTGTAAATGTTCATAGACCAGAGGCTCCTATGCATCCAAATCTAAAGAAATTATCAATTCAACTGGTTGTACACAGATTTCTCTGCAGTTGAGAGGTATAAAGAAATTATCAATTCAAATTGAGATTAGAATGTCAGAATGTAGTGTATATAAGTTCTGTCATAAACTTGAACTTTTAGTGCTAAAGAAAAGTTGATCAAGAAAACAATATTGTTCTTATACAAAGTTTTTATTCAGTGCACAATGCTCCTGCAACAGTCTTGGGAAGGTCGCATTGTAGCTTCGTTGTAGCTTTCATTCTATCTTTAACTTGTCCTGAATTGTGCCTAGTTGGGGCTGTATCTTCTTGAGCCTGTTTGGCCATATAATCTATAACCGATGGATGCTTAATGAGATAGAGAGGTCAATTTATCTACAAATGCTGCCTAATTTTGTTGCGAGTAAAGATCAACAATTGTCTCATTGGACAATGCAAGGGCTACACAAATGATACAATCCTGCAATAATATTTATATATTATTTCTTTTTGTAAAAGAAGATTGAGAGTATATATTTGGGATTCCGGTAATGTATTGAACACGCAGCTCTGCCAATAATTCGCATACGGATATGTCTATTTCTTAATCCGAAAATTTGTATCTAAATCTGTATCTGAATTCAAAAATATCCGAAAATAATATATCTGAATCTGAATCTGAAGAATATTTTTTTATTTTTAAAATTCTAAATTAATGTGATATATATGTATAATAATTATATATATCTTAGAAAAATATATAATTTTAAAAATAAAAAAAAATATTTATAAATTGAACCTAATAAAATATATATTTATATTATATATATATATATTTAAATTCGGATATTATCAGATACAAATATACCCATATTCGTATCTGTATCCGAAATTTTCGGATTCGGATAGAGATAATAATCGATTTTTTGCTAATATGGATAATATCCTATTTATTTCGAATACGAATACAGATATTTTGAACGAATATGGAATATTTCAAATTTTTTCACAGCCCTATTTTGTTCTTTCTTTTACTTTTTCCATGCATTTTCATGATGTTTAAATCATTATATATGGGCCACGTCAACACACCTCATCCGAGAAATAACCACCCAATAATGTAAATAATAAATGTATTGATACACAATCTATTATATTATATATATAATGCTACAACACATAGTTCATTTGAGTCATTTGAATCATTTAAATTATTATTAATATATCAATTAATATCGGCAAAGTAACATTAATATATCCATTAATATCTATAAAACATTTATTTCACTTCTGTTTACTAATTATTACATGCATAAATAGTTACATAATTACTATTTATAATTATATCTAATATTTTAATTTAGTATTTTATAATAATACTCTAATTAATATTAATAAAAAATTAATTTCCCTATTTTATCGACTACTAATTAATATTAATAATTATATTTAAATATCTAAATTTGAAAGAGTTTTAATATTTCATTTTCTCTTATTTTAATTAGAATAAATAATTATAAAAAATTTCATTATCTTATTATAAATTGATACTCATAGCCGTATTATGAATTGATATTCATAGCAGAGTTTCAGTTAAATGAATAAAGTAAAACATAAATAAAAAAATACAGTTGTTATAACAAAAAAAATGTCATCATTTTTATCATTTATGCATTTTATTTTATTTCAAATTATTTATATACGTTTTTTCGTGAAATATAAAAAAATATTTTATTGATTACACCTATCAATTAATTTATATGAGAAACAACTTATTTGCTAAAAGATATCATTTTTTTTGGACGTCACTCTCAATTCTTTACGTTTTTAAAAATATTAAAGTTTTATAATATAAAAATCAACTACACCCTCTACTTTCCTCCACCATACTCATTTTATACCTTAAATATTAATGGGTCACATGACTTTACTCATTTTTCTTATACTTCTTGTTTCCCAGAATAATCAATCTATTACAGAAGGGGGTTGAATGTAATAGTGCCTGTAAATCGATTATGAACACAAGTATATAGAATGGAATATTGTTTTGTATTATTAATGATCTTGAATACAAAACTCTCTCAAGAAATAATGTTCTTAAGAGCTGCTAGGTTATATAACTATTGCTTAATGAATTCGACATTCAATTATAACATATCTCTGTGTTTATATAGACACAGCTACAAATACAATTACAAAACAGATTATGATAAGAATAGCTTTAATAAGGTAATTAGACTTGCACTTGAATTCCTTCTTACTATCCAAATCAGACTCTGATTTGTCTGTTTCCTTTTCTGGTAGACTCTGAAGCTAAACTCTGTCGGTTTGTCATTCTCTGATTTGAGCATTCTCTGTTAGAGTAAACTCTGATTGAGTATTCTCTGATAGAGTAAACTCTGACCGACAGCTTCCTTAAACTCTGATGATGTCAGCATAAACTCTGTTTAGTATTTTCTGACAATCATCAGTGTTTGCATTCCTAACAATCTCCCCCAATTTATGCTTTAAGAATTAAAACATAAATTTCACTTATGATGTCAGAAATACAAGACAAATGCATCAGAGTTTGTTTACCCTTTTTAGACTCAGATTCTTCTGTAAGAGAAGTCATCTTTTAGAAATTGACTTAGGAGCTTTTCTTCAGCATCTTTCAATAAATCAACAAGCTTGTCGTTCAATTCCCTCATGTTCTCAGAAGAATCATCTATTTGAATTTTGCAGCCCTTAGAGCATAAATTGATGACCTCTCCATACTTTCATCTAAGGCAATGCAACAGGTCTTCATACCATCAGGATTTAAGATTAGTGTAGGAATCCCTAACACCATTTTGACCTTTGCATCCCCTTTTCTCATTGCTCTTTCTGTTCCATCTTCAAGTATGTATCCAGGCTCATATTCTCCAGAGTTTATCATCAACAACCTTTCACTCTTCTTCTTCTCAGCTATTATTCTTTCAACAATCTTCCTCCACCTAGAAGTTGCTTCATTTTCATCATTGAGCAGATATAGAACATGTTCAAGTTCTGTAGATGCTTTATCAATCAGACTTTCTTCAGCAATCTTCAAAACTCTCCCATCTTCAAAAAAATAAATGAGCTTCTCCTTAGCTTGAGCACCATCAAAGATATCCTTCACCACATTAACAGAGATTAATTTATCCAGATGTTCTTGAGACAGCTCTTCTTCAGGTTTATCTTTCAGTGAATAAGGATCTCTGAAGATGTTTGCTTCACCTCTGTAGACCTTATCATGTGTATCACCAATACCACCTTTATTTTTTCCAAGTCTGACATTGAGAGTCAGAGTTTGAGTTTTTGTCCACAAAGGATCAGACCTTTTCTTTCTTATCAGAGATTGTTGTTGTTCTTCTTCCTCATCATCAAAACTTGAACCACCTGGAAGAAAAGTTGTTCCAGACATAGTGAGAGGTTTCTTTGGCTTAGCTGGAGCTTTTGGTTGAATTCTAGAAGATGATCTTGTTTGAATTTCTGAAACTGGTCTTGATTGAGCAACTAGTTTGAGAGTTTCAATAGGTTTGATTTGAATAGGCTTGGATTCTGGTTTCTTCTGTTGAGCAGCAGTCTTTTTCTGAATTGGACCTTTCTTTACACTTCTTTTCTTTTTCTGAACTTGAGCACTAACAGCTCCAGATTTCTTCAATTCAGCTTCTACTGCAACTGGATCCATTCCTGGATGTTCTTCTTCAAACATTTTCTTTGCCAGTTCAGCATCCTTCAAGTTTTGTTCTTCAATCTTCTCTGGCTTATCTTCATCTTCAAGTTTATTTGCTAATTCTAAATCAGCATCTATCAGAGTTTGCTTATCAGCCTTTGATGTCATCAGAGTATGTCCAATCAGAGTTTGCGGCTTCAGAGTTTGCTTCCCTTCCTTATGACTCCCTTGATCTGCATCATCAGGTTTGTCAGTGTTTAAAATTGCATCCTTTAAAATTGCATCCTCCTTGCATTTGTCTGTTGAACCCTTCTCCCCCTTTCTGACATCATGCCCTGTTTTAACAGTAAGAAGCTCGACAATTGTATGTAACATGCCCTGCATAGAACCAACAGAAGTAGAAAGATGAGTCACTTTAGCTTCCAAGGCATCCTGTTTAGTGGAGACAGAATGGAGTTTTGCTTCCAGAGAATGTTGAGAAGTGGAAACAGCAGTTCCGAGAAGAACAGAATGCTTGGTGACAGATGCCTTCAGATCAGTAACTTCATGTTGAAGGCCTTTGGACATAATAGTAGAGGCTTTCAAGATTTTCTTCAATTCTCCAGAAGAAATTTCTTTGTCAGCTTTATTGATTAAGTCAAGAACATGAGGCCAAGAAATCTCTCTCTCAGGAATCTTCCAAGAAGAATCCCAAATGGATTGCCTGTGAGAAGAAAGAAAATCTTCAGCAGATGACGTTGCTTGGAAACTGAAATCCCTTCTGATACCCTCTGCATCAAGATCAGCTTCAATACGTCCTTTAAGATCTTCCACCACCATGTAATCAGGATACTCCATCCCTAATCTCTCATGAGCATCATGTGCATTAATAGGCCATCTCTTGGTGTTATATCTTTGAGTGTAGGGAATGGATAGATCTGTGACTTCTTCATCAGCAAAAATCACATCATCAGAGTCTATGTCCTTCCCATCAGAGTTTGAAACATCAACAGAGTTTGGCACAGCATCAGAGTTGATACAGGTAAACTCTGAGTACCTGCAAAAGTAACAGAACAACCTAAATCACTCTGATTTTTTAAAGTAATCTCATTACTTCTCACAACACACATATCATAACTTTTAAGAGTTAGATGTTGCTCACTAGAAGTAACTAACTTCTTTCTCAATTCTACCTCTCCTTTTGCCAGATCCTGTGTCTGCCTCTCATTTATTCTGTTTTTCACACATTTTACCTCAGACTCACTGGAAAGGCTCAACACACAATGTCCTACAGAAATAAGAGGTGGCTGAGAAAGGATATTTGTAGTCACATGAATAGGGGTATCCTTTTCAGGACTATCCATGATCATCCCAGCAGTAAACGTAGGAAATATAAATTCTGAACTGATACAATCAGAGAATGTAAATTCTGAAGTAGAGGCAGAGTTTATACCTTGAGCATTTGTAGTTGGAGTCGTCATAGGCAGTGTAGAAATTGATTTCTCACAAAGAGCATCAGAGTTTGCCTTTGGAACTTCATCAGAATTTGTCTGTTGAATGGGAGAATCTTGGTCTGCAATCATAAAATGAATGATTGGTTCTTGTGGGACCTGAGTCATATCTTCAGCTGCTTCACCACTTTGAGGTGAAGGTTCTTGTGGGCTTGACTCTGCCAGAGATTGACCTACAGCATCAGCAACAGCAAGATCTTCTAAATTTGATTGAGTGCCTGCATCCAAACTTTGATTGGATGGTTCTTGTGTGGCTGGAGCATGAACAACTTCTTCAACCCTTTGAGCAGAAGGTTCTTGTGGGTTGTGCTCCTGATCAATGCTGGCTTCATTTGCTGGAATTGTGGCTTCTATTGAACTTTTATCAATAGGTTCTTATGTGCCTAGCCCTTCAATGACTGCTACATCACTTTGAGAAGTAGGTTCTTGTGTGTCTTGGCCAAAAGAGACAGACTTCTTCTTTCTTCTAGAAAAGAGTTTGGAACTTGGAGAGGCTGAAGTTGATTTTGATTTGGTTGCCTCCATTTCTTTTCTGACTTGTTCAGCCATCTCCCGAACTCTTTCATAAGACATCTCCTTTATAATTTGCTTAGGAGAGGTTGTTGGAGAATCTGATATTTGAACTGGAGTAGTGTCACTAGATTTTATCCAATCATCAGAGTTTATTGCGTCAGAGTTTATGACTGTATCAGAGTTTAGTTCTTCAACATATGCAACCTCAGAGTTTATTGCCTTGACCAATCTTCTCCTTTTCTTCTGCACCACTGTCATTGGTGTCACTGTGATTGGCTTCATAACAGGTAGCAAAGGTGTCGCAGAAACCTGTTCATCCATCGTTCTTTTAGCAAAAACAAACCCATCATCAGAATCTGTACTTTCATCAATCAATTTTCTCTTTTTAGGAGAAGATGCTTTCACGAATTTCCCTTTCTTTTTGCTTTGGCCATGCTGTTGAGAGGTGTGTTTTTCAACTACAGTCTTTTGGGAGACTGTAGAGGTTGGCAAATGTGTTTGGGAATCAGTGTTTAGATTTTGACTTGGGTTAGAATCAGAGATTGCTAAACTCTGATTCGTAGTCATTGACAAAAACTCCCTCCAATACACAGTAGGCATTCTCTGATGTAAGAGAAGCCTGACCCATGTAGGATAAAATAGATTAGAAAGTTTACCTTCAGCCTTCTTTGCATCTTTTCTTGATAAATCAACAAATATTCTTTTATTCATGCTAAAGCTAACTAAAGTCTGATCATCCTCAAACTTAATATCAGGTAATAAAACATTAAAAATCAATTGTAAAAATCTAGCAAAGTAGATAGTGTGTGAATCATCATTAATCTTATTAGCTAATTGCCGAATAATCAAACATGGAAAATTGAAATTGAGATTATGGGTCAGAGAATACCCAATTTGTTGAGATAATTGAGGAATTACATCAAAATTCGTGCATTTAGCTGTGAAAGCCCTTGTAATGCAATCGAAGAAGAAATTCCATTCTCTTCGAAGATGAGGCCTTGTAAGACTCCCCAATTTAGACAAATTTCCCTCATAGCCTATTTCCTTGAAAAATTTCCTGATATGATCATCACTAACCATATCATCATACACCACTACTCTCGGAAGATTAAGAGCTTGATTAACCACTGCAGGAGTTATCGAATAATTGCCATTGCATTTGAATGTTATGACTGGCTCTTCGTCATCACCAGCATTGTTAAACCTTGCAGTTGACCAGATTTTGAGCAAAGATTGAGCTGAGAAATTTATGGGTTCCTGTAGTGCATACCCAATGTAACTTTGAGCTAGAAAATCTTGAACGACATGAAAATCTTCGGGTGCATCGGATTTATCCAACAACGAGATATAGTTTGTGGCAGCAAAAGTATAGTTTCGGAAGGTTTGACCTTTGGATGACATTGAAATAATAGAGATTGCAGGTTGGAGCAGTTAGGGTTTATGTGAAATGAGATAACAAAAGAAGAATGAGAGATACAGATGATTAATTCAAAATAACAATAAGAATTAAATTGTTCCCTTTCAATTGCATAAAACCTGTAGTGGGACACGTGGCAAAACATGATTTGAAAAGCAATTATTAGTACAAGTCTCAAAATATAGCAAGCGTGTGTGTACTGTGTAATAATAGGAACCGTCATTCGTGAGATACACGCGCCTTATTACAAGTCCAGTCAGAGAATGAGAAAAATGATGTCAAACATATGAAAAAATGATATCATAAATACAATCTCAGAGTTTATCACTTAATCAGAGTTTATAAATTAGAGTTTATATTAGTCAGAGTTTAGAATATATTATCAGAGTTTACCACATACTCTGACAGTGTTTATGTTAAACACTGATAACCTGTTATCAGAAATAAGATACTTCAACGATCAGAGTTCACTCTATTTTCATCAGAGTTTAGCCCATACTCTGACATATACTCTGAGTGTCTGAAACTTGCTAAGTTGAGCCACTTGTCACCATCCCTAATTCAGAAACCAGTTTGTTAAATGTTGCTTCAGGCAAAGATTTAGTGAATATATCTGCTATTTGTTGATTTGTAGGAACAAAATGTAATTCAAGTGTGCCTTCCTCCACATGTTCCCTTATAAAGTGATATCTGATACTAATGTGCTTTGTCAGAGAATGTTGAACTGGATTTCCTGTCATTGCAATAGCACTTTGGTTATCACAATAAATAAGAATTTTTGAAAATTTCAAACCATAGTCTAGCAATTGATTTCTCATCCATAAAATCTGTGCACAGCAGCGTCCAGCAGCAATATATTCAGCCTCTGCAGTTGATGTTGAAATTGATTTCTGCTTTTTGCTGAACCATGACACAAGTCTTCCACCTAAAAATTGACAACTGCCACTTGTGCTTTTCCTGTCAATTTTGCATCCTGCAAAGTCAGCATCTGAATAGCCTATTAATTTAAAATCAGACTCCCTAGGATACCATAAGCCAAGATTAACAGTGCCCTTGAGATATCTGAATATTCTCTTCACAGCAATTAAATGAGGTGTTCTTGGATTTGCTTGAAATCTGGCACATAGACATGTGGCAAACATGATGTCTGGCCTACTAATAGTTAAGTAAAGTAGAGAACCAATCATCCCTCTGTATGCTGTAACATCAACAGGTTCTCCAGTGTCTTAATCAAGCTTTGTTGCAATAGCCATAGGAGTTGTAGCAGATGCAGAATCTTGCATTTGAAACTTAGTGAGTAAATTCTTTGTATATTTAGACTGATTAATGAAAATGCCTTCTTCAGATTGTTTCACTTGTAAGCCTAAAAAATAACTCAATTCTCCCATCATGCTCATTTGATACCTGGACTGCATTAACTTTGAAAATCTTTCACAGAGTTTCTCATTGGTGGAACCAAATATAATATCATCAACATATATTTGTACCAATAATAAATCCTTACCTTGAGTTCTATAAAACAAGGTTTTATCAATTGTTCCTCTAGTGAAATTATATTCAAGTAAGAATAGAGCCAGAGTTTCATACCAGGCCCTTGGTGCTTGTTTTAGTCCATAAAAAGATTTATCCAATCTGTAGACATGATTTAGATATTTCATATTAACAAAGCTAGGTGGTTGTTCAACATAGACTTCTTCTTCAAGTTCACCATTTAAAAATGCATTTTTAACATCCATCTGGTAAACCTTGAATTTCTTATGTGCAGCATAAGCAAGAAAAATTCTGATTGCCTCAAGTCTTGCTACAGGTGCATAGGTTTCATCATAATCAATCCCTTCCTGTTGAGAATAACCTTTGGCTACCAGTCTTGCTTTGTTTCTTGTAATTATTCCATCAGAGTCTGTCTTGTCCCTGAATACCCATTTTGTGCCAACAATAGATCTATTCTTTGGCCTTGGAACTAAGGTCCAAACTTCATTCCTTTCAAACTCATTCAATTCTTCCTGCATTGCAGTAATCCAATCTGCATCCTTCAAAGCATCTTCAACCTTCTTTGGTTCTGTTTGAGAAAGAAAACTATGAAATAGACATTCATTCTGAGTAGCTTTTCTTGTTTTTACTCCACTTTCTAGATCACCAATAATTAAATCAGGTGTGTGATCTTTAGTCCAATTCCTGGGATGTGGAAAAGTCCTTGAACTAGATGCTCCCCCATGATTCCTGCCTTCATAGAATGATTCTTCTGTAGATGCTGATCCTCCCCCTGAAGATGTGCTTTCTTCAGAGTTTAAGTACTCAGAGTTTGAGTTATCAGTGATTGAGGTCTCAGAGTTTGAATGATCAGAGTTTAGAGTTTCAGTGTTTGTGTTGATCAGAGTTTGATCAGATTCTGATATCTCAATTTCTGTGTTTTGATCTCTAATGTCAGTATTTGATTGATGTTGCTCCCCCTTAACATGTGCAGAATCTTCAATTTCTATTTCAATCAATTCTGAATCAGAGTTTAAAGAATCAGAGTTTTCATCGCCAGAGTTTAGTTGAACAGAGTTTATCTCATCAGAGTTTGGTTCAACAGAGTTTATTTTCTGCAGTTCATTCTCAAATCTCAGAGTTTCCTGTGCATCTTTATCATATAACCCAGCTATCTTCTCTTCATCAAAGAAGACATTAATTGATTCCATGACTGTCCTTGTCCTTAAGTTGAATACTTTGAATGCTCTTGAAGAGGTTTTAGAAGTTGTTGCATAACCAACAAAAATTCCTTCATCTGCTTTAAGTTCAAACTTCTTCAATTGTTCAGGATGTGTTTTGAGAATAAAACACTTGCTTCCAAAGATGTGAAAGTATTTGACATTGGGCTTTCTTCCTTTCAAAGATTCATATGGAGTCATTCCATGTTTGTTTATTAAAGAACAATTCTGAGTGATGCATGCAGTGTTCACAGCTTCTGCCCAAAAGTAAGTAGGTAATTTTGCTCCTTCTAGCATTGTTCTGACAGCTTCTATTAAAGTTCTGTTCTTTCTTTCAACTACACCATTTTGTTGAGGTGTGCCAGGTGCTGAGAATTATTGAGTAATACCTTTTGTTGAGCAGAATTCCTCCATTGTTGAGTTCTTAAACTCTGTTCCATTGTCACTCCTTAGATTCTTTACTTTGTGAGTTGATCCATTCTCAATCATTGCAATATGATCAATAATTGTTTCTACAGTTTCATCCTTCTTGTGCAAAAAGTACACCCAAGTAAATCTAGTGAAATCATCAACTATTACCATAGTGTATTTCTTCTTTCCAATGGACATTATGTTCACTGGATCAAATAAATCAAGATGAAAAGGTTGATCAATAGAGTTTTCAGTTTTGCTCTTGAAAGAAGTCTTCTTTTGTTTGGCCTTTTGACATGAATCACAGAGTCCATCAGGATGAAATTGAACTTTTGGAAGACCTCTAACTAGGTCATTCTTTACTAATTCATTAATGTTTCCAAAGTTCAAGTGACACAACTTTTTATGCCAATTCCAGCTTTCCATTAGTGATGCCTTTCCAAGTAGACAGGTTAAGGGACCATTAGAATTAATATCCAAGCTAGCTTCAAATAAATTGTTATGTCTGTGACCAATAAGAACTATTTTTCCATTTTTCTTGCTTTTCACTTCACAATGAGTTCCATGAAATTCCACAGAATAATCTATGTCTGTCATTTGACTCACACTTAGCAGATTATGTTTGAGTCCTTCAACCAGAGCTACTTTTTCAATAATGACATTTCCAATCACAATGTTGCCATATCCCAGTGTTCTGCCTATGTTGCCATCTCCATAAGATACTGCTGGGCCAGCTTTCTCCTCAAACTCTGAAAGCAGAGCTTTATTTCCAGTCATATGTGCAGAACATCCACTATCAATTACTAGAATATTTTTCCGGTTTCCCTACAATCAGTCAATGCAATTTAATTAGTAGTTTTGGGGACCCAAACTAGTTTGGGTCCTTTCTTTGAAAACTTGTTAACTTTTACAGCAGAAGTTCTTTTGTCAGAGTTTGTGTTAACAGAGTTTACATGATCAGAGTTTACATTTACAGAGTTTGTACTATCAGAGTTTACACTCCTTTTATCAGACTTTATCACATATTTTTGCTTGACAGTATGTTTTGGAGAATTACTCATTTGAGGTTGTGGTTTGTAAGAATTGTAATACAAATTATGATAATCTTTGCATGAATAAATAGAATGCCATAAACTACCACAGTGAAAACAGGGATTTGATCTTGTTTGTTTTCTAGCCTCAAACCTAGGTTTTTCAGGTTCTTTCTTTTTCTTTTGTTTGTAGTCAATAGCAAGGTGATTTGAATTTTCACAAGTAAAACAGGTTTTCCTAGGAGCATCAGGGATATTCATGTAGTTATTCTCCTTAGTAATTCATACTTTATCATTTCTATTTCTTTTCACCTTTTTAGATTTATTAGTGACTGCCTTCAACTTTTTTTTAAGTTGCTTCTGTGAAAGTAACCCTATATTTACCTTTTTAGAATCTGACACACTATTGTTTTTAGAGCTTTCAGCAAATTTAGTTTTCTTGAAATCACTAGCTCTAACAAATTTCACAGGCTCACTTAGTGTTCTTTTTGTATGTGCTTTAGTGTGTGTTTCTTTGTCAGATTCATATCCTAAAGCAGAAGTCCAATTTTTATTGGTCAATATTTGTTGGACTTTCTTTCCAGAGTTTGTCCAAACTCTGAAGGTTTCCTTTTCTTTTGCTATTTCAGTTTTTAAGTACTCAACTTGAATTTCTAATTGTGTTTGCATGTGAATAGCATTATCAAGGTCTTTCTTAATGTTTAACATATCAGATTTTTCAGATTCAAGCATGTTGTTCCTAGCAGTCAGAGTTTGTATTTCAGATTTTAATCTTTCATTTTCAAAAGACTGAGATTTAAAGCTAACATGCAAGTTTCTAAGGAAAGACTTTAATTCATGAATATCTTCAGTATCAAAAGTGAAAACAGAGTTTGGTACCTTTTCAGAGTTTAAGATGGTAGCATCAGAGTTTGCCATAAGAGCATAGTTAGTTTCTTCTTCAGAGTCTGAGGAATCCATCCAATCTTTCTTTGATGTGATGAGAACTTTCCCAGATTCCTTGCTTCTACACTCAGTAGCACAGTGCCCCATCTTATTGCACTTGTAATACTTGATCTTTGATTTATCAAGAGTTTTTGATTTTCCATCTCTATCTTCCCTTTTTCTGAATCTGTCTTTCTTGTCTGACTCACCATGCTTTTTCTGAAAGTTTCCTTGCTTCCTAAATTCTCTTTATTTCTTGAAGCTTTTGACAAACATAGCAAACATCTCCATCATGTCAGAGTCTGAAGAATCATTAGAGTTTATATTAGAGTTTGCTTCAAACTCTGATTCACTGCTTTCTTGAAGCACTACTTCTTTCCCTTTTCTTATTGAAGCTTTAAACACCTTCTCTTTTGGTTCTTCAATCTTGCTTCAACATTCAATGCAACAGATCTTGACTTGCTGCTTTTTCTATTTCTTCTCTACTGTAACTCCAGATCATGAGTTTTCAATTTGCCATAAACTTCATCTAAGGACATCTCATCTAAATCCGCCATGTCTCTAATCAAGGATGTTTGCAGATCCCATTCTTCTGGAAGAGCCCTCAGAAATTTGGTGTTTGAATCTTCATTGTCATACACTTTATCCACCAAAGCCAAGTTGTTCAACAGAGTTAGAAATCTGTCATAAATATCTGTGAGGGACTCATTCTGCTTAGCCTCAAAGTATTCATACTCTTGGATTAGTACAGATCTTCTATTTTTCTTTATCTCCTTTGTTCCTTGGCATTGAACCTCCAGTGCATCCCAGATTTCTTTGGCAGTTTTGCATGCTATTACCCTATTAGACTTTACAGAGTCAAGACTATTATGCAGAATATTTCTTACTTTTGCATCTTTCAAGACTTCCTGTCTTTCTTCATTGGTCCATTCTTTCTTGTCCTTTAAGGTGTAATACTCAGGGATTTGTCTTCCTTCCACAATCGTAGATGGCACTAGTTTGGTTGGTAGATACTGTCATGTATGAATTCTGTCTAAATAATCAGGATCAGTTGCTTCCAAGAACATCATCATCTTCACCCTCCATGTAGGATATTCAGCCTTCTTCAATATAGGAATCCTGATGCTTTCATACTTGTTACCAGATATGATTATTTGATCTTTTTAAGTCGTAATTAACTGCCTGCTCTGATACCAATTGTTTCCCAGAATAATCAATCTATTACAGAAGGGGGTTGAATGTAATAGTGCCTGTAAATCGATTATGAACACAAGTATATAGAATGGAATACTGTTTTGTATTATTAATGATCTTGAATACAAAACTCTCTCAAGAAATAATGTTCTTAAGAGCTGCTAGGTTATATAACTATTGCTTAATGAATTCGACATTCAATTATAACCTATCTCTGTGTTTATATAGACACAGCTACAAATACAATTACAAAACAGATTATGATAAGAATAGCTTTAATAAGGTAATTAGACTTGCACTTGAATTCCTTCTTACTATCCAAATCAGACTCTGATTTGTCTGTTTCATTTTCTGGTAGACTTTGAAGCTAAACTCTGTCGGTTTGTCATTCTCTGATTTGAGCATTCTCTGTTAGAGTAAACTCTGATTGAGTATTCTCTGATAGAGTAAACTCTGACCGACTGCTTCCTTAAACTCCGATGATGTCAGCATAAACCCTATTTAGTATTTTCTGACAAACATCAGTGTTTGCATTCCTAACACTTCTTCACTACTTCATTCATTTTTCTTAACCTCGGTACCTAACCCATTTGTAAAGAAATGGGAGGGACAGAGGGAGTAATTACTTATAAAATTATTACTAAATATGCCCGTGTCTCACACGAGTTTTAGGGTTAGTCAAGACTTAAACATTTTCAAGTCTCGTTAAACCAACATGTTTAATAAAAAATTTAGCAGGGTCGGGGTACCCTTTGTTAAAGGATTCACAATGACTAGAAACATATGTCACCTTAACTTCTTTCTTTTCCACTACAATATCAAAAATATAATGATATTATATATCAATATGTTGTGTGAAAGGATATCTTCGATATTAATTTAACTAATTATTTTGGTATTTGCATGATTAAACATAAAATTTAAATGCACTTAATAGTCCTCTTCAATTAGGCTATATATTTAAGTGATTTAATTTAAAGTCAAACAAGTCAACTCTGGCAAAACTGGTTTCAAAATTATTTATATTCTCATATAAAAATAACAATGATTCCCCCATCTAAACAAATTTATCAAATTTATATTTTCAAGGGAATAAATTCTAAACTTTCAAGCAAGTTGATTAAAAGAGAAATATTGCGAAAATAATATTCATAAGGCAACAAGCTCGAAAAATAAATATAAAAAATTTGATATTATTTAGATCTCATGCTATATTTAAAAATATTTTTCAAATATCTCTTGTATTAATCTTTCAAAATAAAAAGACTTGATTATCCAAAAGAAATATTTCTACACTCAAAGTATTATTATTTTCTTATAAAATAGTAATATGTATTTTAGTCCTTAAAGAAATTATTTAAAATAATTTTTCTCTTGCTTCATAAATATTTAGTATTTAGAAAAAATTATTTTAAATACTTAGAAATATATTTCCTCACTCTTCGAGTATTTTATATATTGGGAAATATATTTTCAAGTATCTATTTATATTTTTATTCATTAGTTTGTTATGGAAAGTAATTTTCCTCTTGCTCAATAAATATATTATTATTGAGAGAACATTATTTTAAATTCTCAAAAATATATTTTCCTCACTCCAAATATTTTATGTATTGGGAAATATATTTTAGAGTATGTATTCTAGTCATAAACATTTTTTCTCAAAGATCTATCCATATTTACAAAAGACTAGTTATATTTTATTTGGAATCGAAACCCTGGTTTAACTGTTTAAATTTAAATAAAATACTTCTACATGCTAAAATGACTTGAAACTTGAGATTGATCATTTAAATGATATTTTCAATGCATGATAAAAGTTCGTAATTTTTCAAGAACTTTGGTCTGGACATGAAAAATGAAGTAGTTGACCATACGTTTGACTTGGTCAAAACAGAGACCAAAGGTTGACCAAAGTTGACTAAAATTACTAAAACTTCATCTTATAATTATTATAAGTGCTCCATAATATTTTCATAATTTATTGGATATTTATATAATTATTGTTAGATTAATTAACGATACATGTTACGTATTTATTCATTATTTGATACTTATTAATTAGTCACATCCAATTTGAGATATGACTGGGATTTCCATGTGTAAAGTTGTTTATCTTATTAGGAGACCAAATACTAAGCTTACAATATGGCACATCTCACTCATCTCCACCATTTTTACACAAGCTAAGAGCTAAAGAATTGCTGAGATTTATAGAAGTATTCAAGCTATCAACCATTCAAATACTCTCTCTACATACTTCATCTTTAAAACATTCTCTCTTATACATATATATTTATATATACATAAGATTTTATACACCAAGCTTAGTTCCACCAATCAAGCTTACTCCCACCAGGCTACCTCATCTACCACTACTTTCTGGCCTCTCGAAGGGATGCCCAAGTTCGTCTATAAGCCAAAATACGGCCGAACATCCGGCGAATTTTTCCGGCCAACTTTAAAAGTGGTATTTTTAGCTTCGTATTCGAGTCTTACCAACCATATTTATTTTCCAGCTTTATACTTAAATTCATCTATTTTTATTTAATCTCTACTTTCGAATCTACTTAAAAGTCCAAAAGGACTCGAACAAAGTGCAATATTTATATATCTCATTCGAGAACAAGGTCCAAACGAGGTTCATAAAAGTACTTGTCTTCAAAAATACTAAAGCCCCGAATATATTTCAAAAGAAGTATTTTAATCCTAAAAGGGATTTTAATTTGACAACGATCAAACTTATCACAAAAAGCATATCGATATCCCAACTAACATCTTTAGTGTTCCGTGGAAAAAACATCCATTAAAAGATTGATTTTTATTCCGATCTCCAAAATAACGAGTTTAGCCACTCTTGTTTTAATTTATTACACTTATTTATTGGATAGACCATAATGGAGACAAGAGGATTGAACAAGATACTCTTTAAAACTAATTTAAAGAAAGAGTAATCTTAGTTCGTATTACTTCAAAAGAACGAGTTTAGACACTCTTGTTTTAATTTACTACACTTATTTATTTTTGGCTAAACTGTAACAAAGTAATTACAAGTATACTTTGACATTTATATAAGTAAAAAGAAAGTATGCATTACGAAAAATTAAGCAAACAAAGCTTAAAAAAATTTCATACATCTACAATCTCCAAGATTTATTATATCATATCTAAGTAGGAGAATTGAGATACAAGTATTCTTTGATTAATATTTATATATATTCAAAGAAAAGAATACTTGCTAAAGATAAGGATTTAATATATTACTCCAAAACACTTAATATCTAACAAAGTAATTTAAAGTATACTTGATTACTATATTATATCAAAAGAAAGTATACCTAACCTTGACTATAATATTTATTATTAAATATTATTGTCACTCTTGGTCTAGTATTTAACCTGCTAGTATAAAACTCTCTTTATTATAAATTTTTATCTCGTAGATATTGTTTTCTAAGATTTACAGTGAGGTAAAATGAAGTGAAGTGATTCTTGTTCTAAGACTCAAGGACTAGACGGGCTAACGGGAAGTTAGTCGACTTTACACTGTGAAGAAAAGAAAAGATCCAAGATTTAAGACCTAAGATCCAAGACCGACAAAAGTTTAGAAGTTCTAACACTACACTCGAGTTCTACATCAACTTTGAAGTAATGGGGAGTTGTTGTCTAAGATAAGTTTGTGTAGATTTTTATAAACATTTTGAAGAGGTAATTGGTAATTACGCTCTAAGATAAATCTTATAGAGTTTTACATTTATTGTGAGGTAGTGACTTGAAGTCACGTACCAAGACTAATATTTGTAAGGTTATAAAGTCTTCTCCGCCTACTAAAGGAGCGAGATTATTTTAAGGGAAAATCTCAAGTCCGGGAGAGGAGCTCGGGGACTGGAGTAGGGGTGAGCGAATCCATTAGGGGTTGCATCATCTCGAACCATGATAAAATCCTGTGTGTGTGGCATTTCTTTTTGTGTGTTGTTTACTTCCGCACTTATTATCTGTTAAACAACTTGGTAAAAATATTTAAAAAGGAAATAAATATTTTTAGAATACCACTATAAATTTTAAATTGGTAATTAAGTTATTCAACACCCCTTCTAGCTTAAAATAGCCCTTACACGGGACCTAACATTGTCCTTGGGAACTATTTGCACCATTGTAAATCAAATCAATAGCTGATCTATTGTCACAGTAAATCTCAATGGGTCCATCTATTAGATTGAGATTTAATTCCAAACAGCATGAGTTGTTGCCATACTACAAGCTACATATTCAGCTTCTTGTTTGTATCTTGTAACACATCTGTGTTTCCTACTTTCCCAACTTACGGCAGCCCCACCAAAAATAAACAGGTGTCCCAAAATAGATTTTCTATCATCTTTATCATCTCCGAGATCTGAATCGGAATAACCAATAACTTCAAGTTTATTTTCCTGATATATCAATTTGTGGGCAACGTACCTTTTAAGTATTTCATTATCCTCTTTACAGCATCCCAATGAGCTTGATTAGGATTGCTTTGATATCTACTTACTAGACTAATAGGATATGCCAAGTTAGGTCGAATACACAACATAAAATATATCAAACTTTCAACCGCTTGTGCATATGGCACGTCTAATGATTCTTGTCCATGTTCAGCATCTTTACTATGTGTTAATCATTTTCCCATTACTAATGGGGTTGGTGTTGTACTGTAATTATGCATCCTTAAACGATTAAGTACTTTACGTAAATACATTTCTTAGTTCAAGCTCAATGTTCTATTTTTTCTATCCCTTATTATCTGGATTCCTAGAACATATGAAGCTTCACTCATATCTTTCATCTTTCATCTCAAATTTGTTATTGAGTTCCAAATTTATGTTGTTCAACATATCTTTGTCATTTCTAGCTTAAAATATATCATCCACATACACTAATAATACTGCAAATGAACTCCCACTTTTAAAATTGTAGACTCCTTGTCTAATTTATTTTTAACAAAACCAAGTTGAACAACAACCTTGTGAAACTTTAGACCAATCTCTAGACGTTTGCTTCAGTCCATATATTGACTTTCTTAATTTATAAATCTTGTCTTCTTGTCCTTCAACCTGAAATCCTTCAGGTTGATCCATATATATCTTCTCTTAGCTTCCCATTAAGAAAAGTTGTCTTTACATCCATTTGGTAAAATTCTAAATCAAGACAAGCACGAAAGCCAATATAATTCTTATCGATGCAAAATTAGCCACTAGAGAATATGTTTCGTGTTAATCTATTCCTAGTTTTTACATAAAACCCTATGCAACTAGACGAGCCTTAAATTTATCAATAGATCCATCAGCTTTATATTTCCATTTTAAAATCCATTTACAACCTATGGATTTTCTATCTTCAGGTAGATCACACAACTCACACATTTGATTCATCTTTCATGGCTTCCATCCATGATTTGGATTCTTGTGACCTCATCACTTCTGAATAAAAAGTGGGATCAATAGGATCTTTTATGTCCATGTCTACCGAGAAATAAGATACTTTACTATTATACACATAATAGTCATTCATCCATTCATGTAGAGGTCTCGATCTCTTATTTCTAACTATGTCATATGGTTCATTATCAACATTCTGATCCGATTCATTATTCTCAGTCAGATCTTCAGGTGTACTAACATTATCTAGAGGAATCTTATTGTCAATTACATTCAGAGGTCTTGTATCCTCAATTTCCTTTTCTTGATCCTTATAATCTTCTAAGAAAACAACATCTCTACCATCAATAAAACCCAATTCTTTATTATAAAAATTATAACCTTTAGAATTTTCATGATAACCAATAAAATTACACTTCACTGTCTTGAAGTCTAATTTATCTCTATTTTGAGACGAGATCATCATGTGTGCAATGCATCCCCAATTTTTCATAAGGCTCAAATTTGATTTCCTCCCGGGCCACACTTTATAAGGTGTTGATTCTACAGATTTTGTGGGAATTCTATTCAAGATATAATTTGTAGCAATCAGTGCAAATTAGATTTGTGGGTAGATAGGTCCATCATTGATCATGTCCCAGTATTAAGGATGTATAGCTTCCAAGAACATCAACATATTTACCCTCCATATAGGGTATTCAATTTTCTTCAAGATGAGGATCTTTATGCTTTCATATTTGTTTGAGTTGGACTTGTTTAGATCTTTTTTGAATGTAAATTATTAGTTTTCTCTGATACCAATTGTTCGTAGTAAAATAACAATTATAGAAGGGGAGTTGAATAAAATTGTTCGAATAAATCGATTACTCAAACACATATATGAAGAACTTACAGATTTTATTCATTATTAATAAAATTTGATACAACGTTACTACAACTCTATCAAGAAATACAAAATTTTTAAGAACTGCTAGGTTATGAGAAAGATACTATAATTTAAACACTTTCAAAGTAAACATATTATGTACTTATATAGACACGATTATAATCACCTAAAAAGAATATAAATTAATTACTATAAATCAAAAAAACTCTCATATCTATAATTAGGTGATAATGATAATTCTTGACTTCTTGTAACCGACGTCTTTATCTCCATATTAGTCCTGATTTGTAGGGATCAACATCTTAGACTCTAATTGATAAACTATGACCAATATACTCTGATTGAGATATACTTGATACTAAAGTCTGATCTTTGATAAACTTTGGCATTTTCTTATCTTCTGATGTAACATTGGTAAGAAAAACATAAATTCTAAAAAAAATTCTTTACAAGAATATTGATATAGTTCAAATATACAAAAATTGATTAAAAATCTCTATATAATCCAATAATTGACTGCATTGTATATCTACCTCATAAAACATCTATATTACTGAAGATTTATTTTAAGATACTACATTCTCGCATTCCTTATTTTTCATTAGTTTTTAGATATGGTGTGCCATCATCATTCCTCCTAAAAGTTGAAAATGAAACTGTATCAGATAACAAAGTATAAATCTTATATACACTAGAAAATGAAAATGCAGGTTTCATAGCTATGAGCCTTGCATGTAACAAATTGTATTCTTAGGCCAACTACATGTAATACTAGGATGATGTAGAAATGTAAACATTTAGCATATATAGGTGTGCTAAGGATTGACATATTGAATTATCTATACAATTATAATAGTTTTTATCCTTCTCAAGAAATATTTTAATATGTTTGTTTTGTCGTAATAAGGATTAACATTATATGATTGCACCAAGTTCCAAAAAGGAAGTAAGCAAATAATAATGATGAAATACCTTTAAGAGATTTTTCTCAAATAGTGCCCTTCAAAATCTTTCTTCAACTGGTTTTGTGAGCCAACTCAAGTTCTAGTCCTAAAAATTAGGACACAGTTAACATCACCAACATTTTGCTTCAGGTAATATTGACAAAAACAATTAGGATATAAAAGGAGATACATCTTTGTATTTCGATAGTATAATTGACGATTCCATTTTCACGAAGATTCTGACTATCCAAATTTTAAGGCTTCATGCTTTGATTGAATTTATTCATAACATCCTCAAAAGATGAATTTTGTTCAAGTCATTTCCCCTTATTCGGACAATTACGTGAATCATGGTACCCTTTAGAATTACAACATTTGCACAACCTTAATTCCTTCTTTTTTCCATCACAACTTTTTGCAGCAAGACCTATAATCCTTTTACGGCTACCCTTGTTATTTGTTCGGAGTGGTGGATGAACACTAATTAAACTTAAAGGTTTAACATCAAAACATTCTTCTAGCAAATCATCTTTTGTTAAACGTAAATTCTGAAATTTATCATTAGTTCTAATTCTCAAATACTTCATCTCATCCGAAAAAACTCAAACCATTAACATTATTAAACATATTGTCAACACAACCTTGAAATTCTATCAATATTTTCATTGACGTATCTCTAATCCTCTGCCCATTGTTACTTTCTGTTACATCAGAAAACTTTAATGTATAAAATCTCTCATCCGCATCCAACAACTAGACAAGAACTGATGTGGAATTTATGCAATACTCTAAGCCCCAAATAATAAAAATAATGTCTACAATGATAACCTACTCTAGTAAAAAGCAGACAAGAACACGTGACAACATTTTTCAAAAAAGCAAATTGAACCATAAACAAATTCACATTCAAGCTTTTATTACAAACAATATAATTATTCACACCATCAGTCACAATTGGTTGGCATGCCAAAC
Organism: Oenanthe sinensis; assembly: GCA_028671895.1. Taxonomy (NCBI): domain Eukaryota; kingdom Viridiplantae; phylum Streptophyta; class Magnoliopsida; order Apiales; family Apiaceae; genus Oenanthe; species Oenanthe sinensis. The sequence continues at coordinate 16,376,620 of CM053798.1, forward strand.
TGATATGTAAATAACTCGCTTTAATCTCTTTTTGAACCTTATAAAACATGGCACAAGTTTAAAGGCGAGCTACATCTTTTTCGATTTCCTTTTCAGTTACAGTTTGTTAATACTAGTGTCTCCGCTATTAAGTTTTTTATTGTCAATGGCACTCTCATAACACATATAGAATTTTGAAAGTGTGTCGCCTTCTTGGACAAAGTGATTAAAGAAAAATTCATGTTTTTTTCACATTGATGCAGTTTTAAGTAATGCTCACATAGGCTTGCCTCTAAAAATAGTCAGGAATCCATGATTCTCTCATAGCATAGATCTCATTCAACCAAACATGTTCAATCAAGCTATATTCCTTTAATGCAACATCCCAACCTTCTTCAAATTCATTAATCGTCAAATGTGACGACCAAACGATGAACTTATTTAGTTTTTTCATGAAACCAGATTCTGCATAAAAAAACAAGACCAATCTATATTAAAACAAATCAAGTACAACTTATAAACTACTTCACATGCTAACACCATATAAACAACAAGTTTTAAGAGTATATTTGAATTATTGTAAGGTCATCCATATATTCTGAATGCAATCTAAATCAATAAGGGATGGAAAATAAAGCAACCAATGAAGAGAGTAGTGTGCATATAATGGATTATGCATATACAAACATCACTAATATTACCTATTTATTTTAAAATGCATAATACCATTTTATCAAAGTAATTAATGAAAAGTTGATGTCCCCTACTTGTTTTTGAATTTTTGAAGTAGGATATTTGCATCATGATTACCAATATATACCTTGATGTGTTAGGTCCAAAATCATCATAAAAGGGGGGTTGAATATGATATGGTAGAATTTTCATTTAATTGCGGATTAAGTGTTTGTGTTCTTGAGATATGAAAATGACAGTTATTGAAACACAAAGAATCGGGGAAATAAAAGTATATTATTAAATCCCTGAGTGCTACACTTCTAATCAGTATGATTGGCTTCAATGGGTTCAATCAATGTTATAACAGAAATACAGTTGGGTGAGTTTAATGTGTGTCTTTAATGGAGCTCCCATCTGTATGTCTTTTGTGTTGAAGATGAATGAATTGAATTCTTTCTATATTGATTTTACCCATATATATTATGTAGTCTTTTTGGAAATTGATTTCCAATAATGTATAAGTCCTTTGTTATGACTTGTAGAGTGGTGGTGTGCAGGCGCCACTTAGATGTGTGTTGCGCCTACATATGTTTGTTGTGCCTCTAGTAGCTTTTTATTGCGCCTTATATTAAGGTTAGTTGAGCCTATACAGTTGATACCTTGTATAGGTGCCACTAATGACTTGGAAACATATCACATAGGTTTTGTTGCGCCTGTTGCCCTTTTGTTGCGCCCGCACACTATTTGCAGTGTGTAGGTGCCACAAACCTTCCATACACTTATGTGGGCCTGCACTCTCATTCCCTTGTGAAGGCGCCACAAACCTTAACGTAGTCTTCCCTTAAGCTTCCAACTTGGTTTCTTGCGCCTAAGTGAAGTTTTGTTGCGCTTCACACACTGATTCAACTGTGTAGGAACCACCAAGTGTAATATTACTTGCCTTAACATATATCTTGAATTCTTGAAGCAATTACTACTTCATTTTTACTCTTCTGGCTTGATCAACTGATTTTCTTCTAATTAATCAAGACAATTCTTTTCTTGTTGTGTTTACGCTTAGTGCACTGGTCTGGTTCACTAATGACTAACACTGAATTGAATTCCCTTGACTTCTGTTCTGTTTTAGCTGATTAACTTTGGATTGTTTCATTGCTTCTGATCACTGAAACCCTTTGACATCTTATACATAAATCATTACACTGTGTTTAGTCTGAAATCTTTTGAAAACTTATTTTTTACTGAGGCCTGAACATATTCATGAACTTCTCTCGCCGACGTTCCGTAAGCCTTCCATCTTGAATGTTCTGTAATAATGTATGTATGATTCCTGTTTATATGTCCTTCTGGATTCCTGTGCTGAATATTAGTATTAGTATTATTTATCTGTCTTTGTTTCTTAGTTGAGTTATCGTTATCACTATTACATACTACATTACATTATGCTTTACAATCTCCCCCTATTTGGTTGTTAGAGTTCGACAAGCAAATCCTATGAGAGAATAACTCAACTGATACTTACAAGAAAAAGTAAAGTGCAGAAAGACAGTAAATAGTATTAATTACATTATGGATTGGATTTAACATTTCCAGATTTCTTTGAGTACAATAGAAGTTTGTTCCTCTAGCCTGAACAAGTAATTCTATGATCTTCTTTTTCTTTGTACTGAATCTTGTTTGTTCTTAGATCTTGTTTCGGAGTAATGCTTTCTAAGCTCTTTTTCCTTCTGCTCCACCCTTGCCTTCATCAGATCTCTAGCTTCCACTTCAAGAGTGTTGACAGGAAGTGGTTCTTCTAATTTTTTCAAAACTTCAGTGAGAAATGTCATTGAATTTGTCCTGGAGATTGACTGGAAGGCCAGAGATTGTCTCTTTGAAAACACGAACACTGTTATTCTCTTCAAAAAGCCTTTTACTCTCTCAGTGTCATGCATCGACTCTTTTGCCAGTTTCTCCACTAGAGCATCTTCAATCATCCTCAAGGCCTTTTTGTCTGATTTGACAGTGGATCTCTTTACCCTTGAAAAGACTTTTCGGATAGTTTCAGAATTGTTTCTCTTCAGTTTTGATAGCTCCTTTTTCTTATCCACTCCATTCTTCTTGAATAGAAAGTATTTTGTTCCATTTGGCTCCGTCTGAATGCAAGGTTCAGAATCTTTTATGGTTTCAAGTACCTTTTTGCCATCCTCTCTTCTAACAAACAATGGATCTTGGTAATATCTGGTTGTCTCTATTAGATATCTACCTGATGTTTTGATCACTCTGTTCAGCTTGAATGCATAGATCAACTCAGCAGCCTTTAGATCTTCTTATGTTCTATTCTTCTTGCTTCTGAGCCTCCCTTCTACATACTGCATGAACATTACATGGCTTGTATCCAGACATTCATCTAACAAAGTTAAGTTATAAAGTGTTGTAGCTTTATAGTACTTGACCACCGGAGGCTTTTCAAATGCTTCGACACCGATCTCTATTATCTTCTTCTCTATCAGATCTCTCAGTATCTCATTTGTTTTATGTCCCTCAAAGATGACTTTCCTCTTCAGCACATATAACTCCACTATATTCATCTTTTCAAAGCTCTTTGTCGATAATACTTTTGATCCTAGTGTTGTTGAATTTATGAACATTTTTCACCCGTACTTGGATGCACTTACTGACACGCTTATAATTTATTCATGTAGCATTGCATAGAGTTCATGAACATCTTCAAATTTTTCTCTCATGGTTCTGAAGAGATCAAGGACTTCTCTGTCTTTCTTCTGAGTCAGGGTTAACTCCTTCTTCTTCAGTAGACTCTTTGCTTCATCTCAATCAGGACCAACTTTAGCTTATATATCCTTGACTCTATTTCTTCTCTCCATTGCGTGCTCTACTCTCTTCCACTTTCTCTTCATTAATTCTTGAGCCCGAACTATGTCTTGAGCAACAACTTCATATACACCAACTAGAAGACATTCATTATCAAAAGCATATTCTTCTACAAACTCCTCATCAACATCTATTCTTACAGCCTTTGCAGTTTCTTCGATTTCCATCTCTGTTGGAACATCCATTGGCACATAAGGCTCAAATATTTCTCCTTCTTCTAGTTGTCTCGCTCCTAGCCTATAGAAAATATCTGACTCCCCCTCAGCTGTATATTCCATGATCATTTCAGCTCCAACTTTTTCTTGTTCTATCATCTCCCCTTCAGTTGGGTTATCCTCCATTCTGATCGGGGTAATCTTAGCTGTTGAAGTTGGTTGAGTAGAAACCGGAACTTTCTGAGCCAACAGTTGTTTGACTAAATCTTTAATTTCTTGCATTTCTGTTCTCTGCTGCTCTTGCACCAAAAAGAACTTTTTGATTGAGTAGTGAATCTCTGTTACTTGGGCCTCTAGATTTAAAATCCTTTGGTTGTGTGTAGTGTGTGCAATGTGTGGGGTGTTTGTTTGGCTAGTGGGTGTCTCACTCTTCACTGTTACTATTTGAGCACGACCCTCAACACTCACACTCGGCTGATCAGGGTTAGGGAATAGAAGATCGCTAAGGTTTAGTGTTTCACTCATGTCTATAATAACATCCAGATCTTCAGTACCTGCATTAAAATCCTTATCCCTTCTATGGGTAGCTTGCCTCTCCGCTGGACCACTGTGGGTGGGGAGAACTCCTTTTATAGGAACTGGGGGTTGAGACCCAGTGTGGTCACCACTGTGGATTCTGTAATGATTGGTAAGAGTGTAGAATCTGTGATGTCAGCTGAAGCCATTGAAGGCATTACCTTCTTAGAGACACCATGAACAGGTTCTATTGCCAAAGCAGCAGATACTCTATTAATAGAGTCCACATCCCCTCTATTGGTGTGTTGTCCCTCCGTCTGACCTGACAAGGTAGGAAGGACCTCCGTTGTAGAAGCTGGACTTGAAATTTCCAGGGGTCACCACCTCAGACAATGTAATTTATGACAATTGAGAGCCTGTGGTGCCCCACAAAGCCTGTGACGGCATTTCCACATGAAGTGGTGATGCTGCTGATGTAGCTACTCCTTGAATGGAGACATCTTCCCTTCTATGGGAGAGTTGCCTTTCCACTTCACCCACTTGGGGAGGGAAAACATCCTGAATAGGATCTGGAGATGTTAAGTCTAGGGGGGTCATCACATTTGACAATGTAATGAATGGCTCGTGAGAGTCAGTGATTCCCCCAACTGTCTGTGAATACAGGTTCTGAATTGGATCAACCAAAATAGTACTAGCTATTGAAGTAGTGGATATTGTTACAACATCTGGTTCTATTCCCGTACCCTTCAGGATTTTATCAATTAAGGTCACGAAGGAAAAGAAATGTCTCAGAGATTGGAGAATTAGGTTATTGGCTTACAGATGCCTTAGGTTTAAAATTCATTTTATGACGTGTTTGAGAAGGCAGAGTTTTAGGGGATATTTGAAAAACTTCCTGATCTGGTAGGGACTCACTCATATCATCTAATACAATGGTTCTTTTTCTGGTTTTGGGAGATGAAGGAAGTGTTTGATGTTCTCTGGCAGTGGTTAGAACTGGGAAGTCTGTCAGTTCATTGCCAGCATCGATGGCCACTGAGGGATCTTGTGTGTGCATTGCCATTTGAGGCACAGTAGGAGATAATGTGACAAATTCTTCAATTAGGAAAGCAGAAAAGTCAAAGTCAAGAAGTGTACCTTCATCCATTTGTTCATCAGAAATGTTAGGGATGTACACCTCTGTAGTCTGAGGCTCTTCCACTTCATCTTCAACAGCTATCTCCTCTGTTGGGTTTTCCGGGCTTTTCCTTTGTTCTTTTGTAGGAATTGGTTCTTGCTCATGTTCAGAACCAGCTTCATCCATTATTTCATCTTCTTCAGTTGCTGCTGTGTTTCCTGAGTCACTTGAAGTTTCAGCTTCATTGTCCTCTTCAGAGATTGTTGTTTCTTCTTTTGTTGCAGCTTCTTCTTCTTCTTCTTCTTCTTCATTAACCTGTCTAAGAGGATCAAAGTAATCTCTAATAGGGTCAGTCATTGTAGCAGGAGTATACATGTTAGGATACTCAGCCTCATTCCGTAGCAGCAGAATAGTCTTGAAATGTAGTGAGGATGACTCTTACAATTGACTGTTCTGAAACACTTGTAATTGATCAGCTCTCAGCACTTGATTCAACACTAGCTGCATAAATCTGGGATACAGACAAAAGTTTTCCATCTTTTCCTGGTTCTTGAGAATCTCTGACATGATCAGCTTGCCAAAACTTATCCTGGATCCAGAAGCTACTGCATACCCTATCACCTTATTGAACTACGTAATCCCATGGAAGCCACATGTCTTTGGTGCAAAGCAATGAGACAAGATGTTGAAGAACATGTTCCACTCCTTGGGTAGGTGATTTTTGTAAATCTTCTTTGGGAGATTATTGTCTACTCTGGTGCAGTGCAGGGACATGAAGAAATTGTTTAAATCTGCTTGAGATGGCTCATCTTCAAAATTCTCAAATGGCAAATGAAGTTCTCGATTGATGTCATTCTCAGTTATTCGCACCTTCTTTCTCTGAATCTTGCACGAAAAGCTGAGATTCCATCTGCAGATGTATCCTGAGCAGACCTGTATACATGTCTTAATAAATTTCTATCTAAAGGAACAGAAATCGTTAGTGCATACCAGACTATAGAATGTTCGTTTAAAAACCTAGCCCAGTTACCTAAGTCTCCTGCCTCAGTCCAATCATCTACTAAAATTGACAGATAATTAGTCTTTTTAATCTCAAAATGACCTGCCATTTTATTAAATTGAGAGGTAATTTTTACGAATTAAAATTACTAATTAATAACAAATAATTTTTGGTAAATTATTAATCAAACCCTAATTACATGAAATAAAAATATGTTGATCTTCTAGTAATTTAAAGCACACTTTTAATTTTATTACAATTTTTAATCGATTAAGAATTAACAAACCCAGGCCGATCAGATCGAGTTTTTGAAAAATTGAGTATTTTAGAACCCTAACCAAAATTAATGGGACCACTTGTAAATGAAAGATTTGAATGTGAGTTCCAAAAATCTGGTTTTAGTTTAAAAATCGGACAAGATTTGGCCTTAGAAATGTTTGATTAAAAACTGAGATTTATATTGCGCAGTTGAGTTTTAAACACAGTGTATGAAGTGTATGTATCACCAGTAAATGAAAAAAAAAAATGAACAAGTATGCAGGTATTTATAGGCGCCATAAACATACAACAAAAATCTTAAGTACTTATGTTGCGCCTGCACAGTGCTTGCACTGTGTAGGCGCCACAAACAAAACTAGCGCAACAAAATTTACTAGTGAATTTTTATTGCGCATTCATAGTGTATTCACTGTGTAGGTGCCACAAAATTCACTAGCTCCACAAAACTTGGACAATTTTTCTAAGTACCTGTGTTGATTATGTTGCGCCTACACAGTGCTTGCACTGTATAGGCGCCACTAAACTATTTAAGCACCACAAAGTAACTCCTCAAATTGCTCCTAGTTTTTGCTACTTTTAAATAAATAATATTTATGAATAACTTGCATAATTAATCAATAATAATTAATTACCCATAAATATTATTTCACAAAATATTTATTAATAACATTTATTATTAAAATTATTATCATAAATAAATTATGCTTCTTATTATTTTATTTTTATTTTAAATATAAGAATAAATATAAATATTTATCCTTTTTATTGAAAAGAATTTCAAATAATATTTAAATATATAAGTGCCAAGAATTTATCATTTAAATACAAGCACTTAAATATTTTCTAAGATCAAAATTAAATAAATATCAGTTTAATAAAATTAGCAGACATGCACAAGGTATTTATTAAATATTTAATCTTAATTACTGGAAAATAATTTGGTAAATAAATTCACAAGTCCTAAAAATATTAACATTAATTAACCAGTGAATTTATCAACTTCAAATTGCAGTTTTTGATTACTAACTAATTAGTTAGTAGAATTTAACATCCCAAGTTCACAAACTAATCTAGTGAAAGTGACTCCATCCAGTGGTTTAGTGAAGATTCTGTAATTTGCTGCTCTGTAGGTACAAAAAGTAACTCTACAGTACCATTCGTGACATGCTCTCTAATGAAATGATACCTGATATCAATGTGATTGATCTTTGAATGTTGAACAAGATTGTTTGTGATGGCTATGGCACGTGTGTTGTCACAGAATATCGGAATGTTGTTCAGCAACAGTCCATAGTTTTGAAGTTGGTTCCTTATCCACAGAATTTGTGCACAACAACTTCCAGCAGCAACATATTTAGCTTCAGCTGTTGACATTGCAACTGGGTGCTGCTTCTTGCTATACCAGGACACCAATCTTCTAACAAGGAATTGACAACTCCCTGATGTACTCTTTCTATCAATCCTATAACATGCATAATCAGAATCTGTATAGCCAACAAGGTTAAAACCTGTATCTTTAGGGTCCAAATTCCAAGATTCAGACTTCCCTTGAGATACCTAAAAATCCGTTTAACATCTATAAGATGTGATTCTTTATGGTTAGACTAAAACCTAGTACACAAGCATGTAGCAAACATAATATCTGGCCTACTTGCAGTTAAGTAAAGTAATGAGCCGATCATACCTCTATAGCTTGTGATGTCTACCTTCTTACCAGGTTCATCTTTGTCAAGCTTAGTGGCAGTTGCCATAGGGGTTTTGGCTGATGATGCATCTTCAAGACCATACTTCTTCAATAAATCTCTAATGTACTTGGTCTGGCAAATGAAGATTCCATCTTTCCTTTGGCTTACTTGGAGTCCAAGGAAGTAAATCAGCTCACCCATCATGATCATTTCATACTTACTCTGCATTAGCTTAACAAATCTACTACACAACTGATCGTTAGTAGAACCAAATATAATGTCATCCACATATACTTGTACTAATATCATGTCATTTTTATGTATTTTATGGAATAGAGTCTTATCTATGACACCTCTAGTAAAACCATTTTTAATTAAGAATATAGATAGAGTGTCATACCATGTCTGAAGTGTTTGCTTTAAGCCGTAGAGTGCCTTGAAGAGAAAGTATACAAAATCTGCAAATTTTGGATCTTCAAACCCTGGGGGTTGTTCCACATACACTTCTTCTTCAAGCTCCCCATTCAGGAATGCACTCTTCACATCCATTTGATAATCTTTAAAGTTAGAATGTGCTGCGAATGCCAAAAACATCCTGATAGCTTCAAGCCTTGATACTGGTGCATATGTTTCATCATAATCTATTCCTTCTTCTTGGGAATAACCTTTAGCAACCAGTTTGCCTTTGTTCCTCGTAACAATGCCATCTTCATCCAATTTATTTCTGAATACCCACTTTATGCCAATTATAGACTTGCTTTTTGGCCTGCGTACCAGCTTCCAAACATTTTGTCTCTAAAACTGATTGAGTTCTTCTTGCATAGCTATAACCCAATCTGGATCTTCCAATGCTTCTTCCACTTTCTTTGGCTCTATTTCAGAGATAAAACCAGAGAATAAACATTCATTATGAGAAGCACGTCTAGTTTGGACTCCAACATCTGGATCTCCTAGAATCAACTCAAAGGGATGAGCCCTACTCTACACCCTATGTCTAGGCAGATTTGCCGTTGAAGATTCAGTTTGATTATTATTAAAGTGCCGAGTCCTGCTAGTAGATCCTTCTGTTGCTCCCCCTGAGCTTCTGCTTGGTTGAGAATGAGATTCTCTGCCACTACTAGTAGTTTCTGTGAATCTTCCTCTGTTTCCACTACTAGGGTCAGAATCATCATTTTTGATATTCTCATTTGGTGCTTGATTTTCTGTTACAGCTTCAGGTTCTACTCCACTTTCATCTGAGTTCATATTTTCAAACTTCAGAGTTTCACTATCGTCTAATCTTTGTAGACTTGGGAACTTGAGATCATCGAACGTTACATTCATGCTTTCAACGACCTTCTTGTGTTCAACCATATAAACCCTATATGCCTTAGATTCTAGAGAGTAGCCAAGAAATATGCCTTCATGAGCCTTGAATTCAAACTTTCCTAGATGCTCATCATCTTTCAGTACAAAGCACTTTGCTCCAAACACATGAAAATATTTCAGTGTTGGTTTCTTGTTTGCCATCAACTCGTATGGAGTTTTATCATGTTCTTTGTTAATTAGGATTTGATTCTGAGTGTAACAAGCTGTGTTGATTCTGAGTGTAACAGAGTCTTATCAACTCTTACGGAGTCTTGTCATAATCTTTATTTACCAGGGTACGATTCTGAGTGTAACAAGCTGTGTTGACTGCTTCAGCCCAGAAGTATAGAGGTAACTTAGCTTCATTCAACATTGTTATTGCTCCTTCCACTAGAGTTCTGTTTTTCCTTTCTACCGCTCCATTTTGTTATGGAGTTCTGGGCGCTGAGTATTGTCTTGAAATCCCTTTCTCAATGCATAAATCATTCACGGTTATATTCCTGAACTCTGTTCCATTAGACCTAATTTTCCTGACAGGCAAACCATCTTCTAACTCTATCCTCTTTATGTGATCGATAATTGTTTGAGGAACTTTATCCTTTGAGGCTAAAAACAACACCCATGTGTACTTGGAGTAGTCGTCTACAATTACTAGAGCATATCTCTTCCTTGACATAGACATGACATTGACTGGACCAAATAAATCCATATGCAGAAGTTGTAGTGGTTCAGTAATGTCTGATGAATCTTTGCTTCAGTGAGATGTTTTCTTTGACTTCCCCTTTTCATATACTTCACATAATCCTTCTTGACAGAATTCCATCTTAGGTAAACCTCTAACCAATTCCCTCTTAACTAAAGAGTTCATTGCCTTGAAGTTCAGGTGTAGAAGTTTCTTATGCCATAACCAACTGTCCTCTGTTGAAGCTTTGCTGTAAAAATATTGAACTTCGTCTTTTTGCTTGCAGAGAATAAGTCAGCTACAAAGAGATTCCCCTTTCTCACTCCTTGAAGAGCAAGATTCGCATCTTTCCTATTTTGGATTACACATCTTTCTTTTTCAAAAGTTACTTTGTAGCCCTTGTCAGTGAACTGACTGATACTTAGAAGGTTGTGCTTTAATCTATCCACAAGAGAGATATTTTATATGATAACATTGCCAATTTCTAGATTGCCATATCCCGTTATAAATCCCTTGTTGTTATCTTCAAAGGTCACTATCGGGCCAGCTTTATCAATCACATCTGATAGCAGGGCCTTATCACCAATCATATGCCTTGAACAACCGCTGTCGAGAATTCACATGACACGCTTGTTCTTTGTTATGCCCTGCAACCACGGATTGATTACTTCTTCTTTGGCACCCAAATTTGATTGGGTCTAAGAGGCTTAGATAAGTAAGCAGATTTAACTACAGAAATTTTTTGGTCCTTATCTTTCTCATCGACTGTGCCCTTGCCCTTTGATTTAGCCTTGGCAGTAGTGTCTTTAGGCTTAGGGACAGTGGCTTCCTTCCTAGACTTAGGAGGACTAGCAGTCTTTTCCCTAATGAAAGGCATAGGTGTACTAACTTGTAACACTTAATTACTATGTAACTCAACTAGGTAAAAGATAAAACAACAGCAAAAACAAGAGAAACTGAAGAAGCACATGGAATCAATCAGCTGAAGAAATGGTAATGATACTTGGTAACTACAAGTAACTAATTTGGTTAATCAAGGATGCATAAGTGAGAAGAAGTTCAATTTCAATATTGTTCATGCCCTAACTTATCTAATGGAGAATCAAATTAATGTCAAAGAAGTATCAAGAAGACCAAAGTGATTTCATGTAATGTATATCAACATCTGGATAATGTAAAGGTTAATCAACAAATGAGAACTGACATTCAGAAGCAAGAACCCCTACAAGACTAGTCACTTATGAACCAGACCATTGCATCAAGTGTCAGGAAATTGGAGGCAAGTTCATGTCAGTAATAGAAGATCTCATTTGAACTGAGTGAGGAAAAGAAATTGAAGAAGCTAGGGAAACTTGCTCATAAAGGTTAATCCACAATTAATCACTAAAGAAGGTCAACATTGGATGAGTGCATATTTGCTAAGGCAAATGTCGATCCACAACAGATCGAGATGCGGGTCGAGATTTATAATTGAAGTAAAACATTACAAGGCAAATATCTATCCACGGCAGATCGAGATCGAGATCGAGATTCTCATAGATCGAGATCGAGATTTTCACAGATCGAGATCGAGATTGTCAACCAAGATCGAGATCGAGATGGGTCCAGGTCTAGATCGAGATGCGGGTCGATATGTAGCATTTAATGTTCAAGGGACAAGTGGCTTATTGTGAACGGTTGATCCAGAGTGGTTGGAAAGTACTTTTTGTTGACGAGTCCTGATTGGGCCACGTACACAAAAAGGACAAGATCAAGTCTACACGACATTATAAAAGCATCACTTTGTTTTATTTGTAAAGAGACTTTTTAGCAATCTCTGTATTTTCTACAGTATATTTTAAAAAGAGAGCATTTACTGTAAAAAGAAAGTGAGAGAGAATCAGTTGAATCAAGCCTTAATTGTTGTATTTATTGTTCAACTGATTATGATGCTTTTATGAATGTTGTAGCAAATTCTTCAATGAATATAAAGATATATTCTTGAAATTCTATGTCATCATTTATTACCTGCATTTATTTCATTTTCTCTCATTATTCAAAACAATTGTATTCACCCCCCCCCCCTCTACAATACTCTTGGACCTAACACCTAACATGCTTTCTATTCATGTTCACATCTGTATTCATGCAAGTACTAGATGATGTATTCATTAAGTTTATGTATGCAGACATGATGTTGAAAGTACATGGCATGCATCCTACTTTACCACATGGTTGATGAGGGATAGACATGACAAGCATGGCAGACATATTAGAAGTTTCTTCTTTTACTACTTTTATCTTTTTGCATGCATGCATAAGATGACCAGTAGAATTGCAATTATTACAAACTTTCCTAATAGCTTTGGGAGAGTAGGCATAATCATTTTTCTTGTTAACACCTATCTTGCCATTTTTGTTAGCTTTCATTTTTTTCATTCTTGTTGCCTAAATCACTTTTAATCTGTTCCTTAGGTTCTACAATTTTTACAGATTTCTTAGGCAACTCCTTTTTACTTTCTTCCTCTTTCTTTTTATCCTCAGCAAGAATTTCTTCTTTTGTTAGAATCTCTTCTTCATCTAGGGGTTCGATGACAAACTTCTTGTATAGGGGCTTAGGGGCATTTTTTAATACATGTAGAATTCTTGCTTCACAGGACTTTTCTCAGCAATTGATTCCTCATGTCTTTTTCATGCCTTTTTATCATAGTTAAATCCTATTCCAGTTTTCTGGCCTATGACCTGTTTATCTATTGCCTCATTTACAAGATTAGAAGATTTCTTATAAGCCTGAAGTTTTAACTCTAACTCAGAAATTTTATTCCTAAGAGCAGTTTCTACTTCCTGGTTGCATTTGTCTCTATTCTGGAGATATTCTATCTTCTATTTCAGATCTTCTAAGTTAACACATGCAAGCTCTAGTTCTTCGTTTCTAGCTTCTAGCATTTTATTCTTTAGAACTAGATTAGCATTTTCTTCTTCAGATGCTAGCATGCTTGTGTGAATGTTAAACATTTCTACACTAAGATCTTCTACAGTTTTCTTATAATCAGAATTAGACATGTCAACTGTGGAAAGAAATGATACCTTAGATGACTGAGGTGATGCCTCTGAAGAGTATGCCATTAGTGAAACATTTCCATATGTCTCCTCTTCATCATTGTATGAGTCATCCCATCTCTTTCCCACGGCTATATAAGCTCTGCCCTGATGCTTCTTTACCAGTGCATCATACTTTTGCTTGAGTTCATCATACGACTCATTTCTTTCTTTTCCTTGCTTAGGCTTCCGGCATTCTGTAGCAAAATGCCCGGTTCATCACAGTTATAGCACTTGAACTTACTGTGGTCTACAATTCCTGTCTTATAACCTCCTTTGCTATAAGACCCTGAAGATGAACCACCTCGGTTACTATTTCTGAAACTGGAACCACTATAACTTGAGTTACTCTTGAATTTGTACTTAGGGTTCCTCCTAAACCTGAGGTTCTTGAACTTCCCTGCCATATAGGCCATTATCTTGTTTTCCAATTATTCAAATTCTTCCATTGAATAGAAGTCATCTTCATCACCTGCTTGAGCATTCTCTGTAATTTCAGCTTCTAGAATCTCTTCTTTCTCAACAACAGGCTTCACTGTGTTGGTCTCTGTGACAGCAAAATCCTTGGCTACAAGTGATGTAGTCTTTAACAGTGTTGTATTCTTACTGTCCACTATACATGACCCATAAATGATTTGTCTCTACTTTTGCTCCATTTCATGAGTCTTAAATTTCCCATATAGAATTCCAATGGACATGTCATTTATGTCACTCCTCTCTCTGATGGCAGAGATTTTGTGTTCCAGGTGTGCTAGCAGTGTCAACATGAATTTCCTGTTGATCTCCCTACGTGAGTAGGCCTTATCATGCAGTGACAAGTCATTCAACAATTTGTTGTATCTCTCAAAGACTTGAGTGATACTTTCTCATGGTAGTGACTTGAACGCTTCATACTGGGATGTAAGAATATCCAGCATGTTCTCCTTCACTTCTGATGTACCTTCCATTAGCAGATCAATCGTATCCCACATTTGTTTGGCATTTGTGCAATTAATCACTTGATTCAGCATTGTAGTGTCCAGTGAATCCATTAGGATACATTGAAGATGATTATCTCATGCAACTCGATCTTTGTCAGTGTTAGTGTACTCTGAAGGCTCCTTTGGGGTAAATCCTTGAGGAATCCGTTCACCGTCATCGGAGACTGTTTCTGGTGTCAGCTTCGGAGGTACATAGGGTCCATTTTCCAAAATTCTCATGTATTGAAAATTAGCTGATATAATGAAAGTGGACATCTTTTTCTTCTATAGAATGTATTCATTTTTATCAAAGGCTGGGATTTTAATGCTACCAAGTTTTTGGGAACTCATGGTTGTGAAGAATTTTAAATCTCAAGAAATAATTAATTTCTCAAAAATTAAAATTAATTCAAATAAAAATTGAATTTCGTAAAATAAAATTTTTGTTCGAATTCTTGATGATCGATAGTTTTTTTTAAATTAGTGTATTTAAAATCTTTAAAAAAATTGAAATTGAATTTTCTTTAAAAATAAAGAACTTTAAATATAAATTTTTTTAGAACTAAAAATGCACTTTTTCGTAAAACTATTTTTGGATCTTGATTTGTAACTTTAATCAACAAGCTTTGATACCAATTGTTAGGTCTAAAATCATCATAGAAGGGGGGATTGAATATGATATGGTAGAATTTTCGTTTAATTGCGGATTAAGTATTTGTGTTCTTGAGATATGAAAATGACAATTATTGAAATACAAAGATTCGGGGAAATAAAATTATATTATTAAATCCCTGAGTACTACACTTCTAATCACTATGATTAGCTTCAATGGGTTCAATCAATGTTACAACACAAATACAGTTGGGTGAGTTTAATGTGTGTCTTTAATGGAGCTCCCGTCTGTATGTCTTTTGTGTTGAAGATGAATGAATTGAATTCTTTCTATATTGATTTTACCCATATATATTCTGTAGTCTTTTTTGAAATTGATTTTCAACAATGTATAAGTCCTTTGTTGCAGCTTGTGGAGTGTTGGTGGTGTGCAGACGCCACTTAGATGTTTGTTCCGCCTAGATATGTTTGTTGCGCCTCTAGTAGCTTTTTGTTGCGCCTTGTATTAATTTTAGTTGCGTATATACAGCTGATACCTTGTATAGGCGCCACCAATGACTTAGAAACATATCACATAGGTTTTGTTGCTCCTGTTGCCCTTTTATTGCACCTGCACACTATTTGCAGTGTGTAGGCGCCACAAACCTTCCACAAACTTATGTGGCGCCACAACATGTTTTGTTGCGCCTGCACTCTCATTCCATTGTGCAGGCACCACAAACCTTAACGTAGTCTTCCCTTAAGCTTCCAACTTGGTTTGTTGCGCCTAAATGAAGTTTTGTTGCGCTTCACACACTGATTCAACTGTGTAGGAATCACCAAGTGTAATATTACTTGCCTTAACATATATCTTGAATTCTTGAAGCAATTACTACATGGTTTTTACTCTTCTGGCTTGATCAACTGATTTTCTTCTGATTAATCAAGACAATTCTTTTCTTGTTGTGCTTACGCTTAGTGCACTGGTATGGTTCACAAACGACTAACACTGAATTTAATTCCCTTGACTTCTGTTCTATTTCAGCTGATTAACTTTGGACTGTTTCATTGCTTCTGATCACTGAAACCCTTTGACATCTTATACATAAATCATTACACTGTCTTTAGTCTGAAATCTTATGAACACTTATTTGTTGCTAAGGCCTGAGCATATTCATGAACTTCTCTTAGTGACGTTCAGTAAGCCTTCCATCTTGAATGTTCTGTAATGATGTATGTATGATTCATGTTTATATGTCCTTCTGAATTCGTGTGCTTCATATTAGTATTAGTATTATTTATTTATCTTTGTTTCTTAGTTGAGTTATCATTATCACTATTACATACTACGTTACATTATGCTTTATATGATGTCTCTCAGCCAATTCTGAATATCCATGGCAGTTGCCCCAACATTAGAATAAGTTCTAGACAAGGACTAATAAAGATTGTGAGCCCTGTATGCACCGATGTTTGATTTTGTGGATGAACTACAGTCATATATACATCAATTGACACGAAGAAATTCCCTTCCGGATGCAGATGTTAACGGGTGGTTACGACCTTCAATAACACATGAAATGACATATTCATTCAAATCTGTGTACTTGAGTATAACCTTTCCTTTGCCTTAACATTTTTTCGTGACTATCATTCTCCCTTTTTTTACTTTCACACCAATAGTAGTAGATGCATAAGAGGATTCTGAATTAGCATCAAAATCGTTTGATATAAAATTCTGATGGTTACCTCCCTTCGAACGTATAATATACTTTGTAGTGATAATAACATTTATAACTATTTGTGTTGATTTGCGAACATCAAAACCACCCTGCATTCCATATTGAGTATATAAAGTAAAACATGATTCAATATATGTAAACCGCTGACCAGGATAAGGTTTTAATCTGTTGTCGTCAACTTTAGGATTCCACAACTGAGTGGTGTTAATATAGGAATCATCACAACCTTCTATAAAATCCTCAACCATATATCATTATCACTTCAATTGCAACCACCGTCAACAGAATCATTGTTTACATTAGTAATATTAGAAAGATTTTGTGAATGTCGAAAGGAAAATAAAAGAAATTAGAAATTAATTAAAAAAATAAATTTTTTACTATAGTATAATGAAATTTTTTACATTAGAATTACAAGATCAACTTATTTACATATTATTCTATAATAGAGTTAAAATTAAGAGATTTGAAACTTTACAACTAGTATATAAAATTTATTATATATGTTTTTCTATTAGTATATTCTAATTAAAAATAAAGTGTGATGATATTATTCAAAATAAAACTATAAAAAAAATTTACTTGTATTATAAATCTATTATATAATCAAAATTTCTGATGTAAAATAAATAAATTAACTAAAAACGAATTTGATTTTACAGTAGAATCAAATACGATTTTGAGCATAAGATATTCTTGTTATGAGTTATCAAATTCTGTAAAATTAGAATTAACACTACAAGAAAAATAGCTTCAGACAACGCTTAACAAAAAAATTGTTGTCCATAATTAACGTACAATGGTTTATTTCCCCTCCCCCCGGAAAAACTGTTGTTTGGTCCATGTGTTATACAACAGTGTTAAACCCGTTGCCTAAAAACTCAATCACACAACACTTTTTATATGTCGTATTGTGCAAAGCAATAGTTCCATACAACGGTTTAATAAAACTGTTGTTTGAATAGACTTCAGATAATTCTATGGGAAACTGTTGTTGATATGAGACAAGTGTTTATTGTGAGACATTATATAAGATATTTTCACATAACAGTACAATATTGTGATGTCTGATAGAGCTCATCAGATAACATTTTTTCAATGTTGTGTTGTTCAAAGCAAGATGTCTACACAACGGTTTATTTTACAATGGTTTTATGTAGAAAACCGTTGTCTTCGTTTAACTCATACAACACAATTTCTAAGAAAACCATTGTTTGTTTTACAGAAGATGACAAAAATTACCTTTTCATAATAAGACGAAAAATGTTTTTAAACACATTTTATTGGTTTAGTTAAAAAATACACAAAACAAATTTTAAAATTTTTATTTTTTTTTATACATAACTGAAACAAAAAGATCTTAACATCGGTACAGTTGGATCATCGATTTTTTTTTTAAAATTTAATATGGAGTTAATTATAATTTTATAAAAATTTCTAATGCTTATATCCTACCTTTTAAAGAAGAAACATACTAATAACTCTTATTCAAACCATATAAGTATCTACTAATTATTAGCTACATATATATATATATATATATATATGTATATATGTATATATATATATATATATACATATATATATATACATATATATATATTGATATGGGTATAAAATAACCCTAAGAAAATAATAAATATAGCATTTATTATTTTGTCTATTAAACTTAGTATGGTCAAAAGGCTTGAGCCCTTAAAACGAACAAGGAATAATAAATCTAGAATTAACTGGATTTGTAATCCAATGATTAATTGGATTTATAAGTCTAGCTCATAAGTTCTGTTGGAGCCCTAGGCCCATTAATCCTTTATTATTAATTAATTTCGTAATTAATTAATAAAAGCTCAATCAAATGCCTGAAGAGTCGTACGAGTCCGCTCATTTATGGAAGGTTCTAGAAATCCTATCACAAATATATGTCTCATCTGAAAGAGTCCAACGAGGGTTCTCATTCCTGGAAGGTTCCAACAACCTTATCACTAGGAGACTTCGCCACCAAGTTTGTTAACCTTATCATATTTCCTAAGCTCTCATGCGCCTATATAAAGGGTCTAACAAATCGTTTTAACCAATTAAAAACATAAGAAAATGTATAACGGTTTGTAGAACATGGGGCGTTGTCTTGCTATCTTTTGGACAATAGTTAGTGTACTATTGTCTGAGTTGTATATGAGACGGCGCCTCAATACTCAACGAACAAACAGGATGTCATACAACGGGGAAAAACCGTTGTCTGTTTCAGTTTTCCATGTGGTTTAACTGCAATAAGTTTATCAGATAATTGATTCTGTAGTAGAAATTATTTTTGTACAAGAAATTTACAATGACAAGATATATAAAATTGAGAAGTCTTAATATGATAATCTCTTCGTGACAAATCTTCAAATAACTTTCATATCAATAATTCCCATAACAAAATCAATCTAAATCATTACAATTTTGAGGTTAAAAGCCTAATCATTGAAAAACTCTATAAATCGAGCTAAAATTCATAGAAAAAATAGTAAAGGTTAGTGTTAAACTATGGTTAAAAACCTAATCATTGAAAAACTCTATAAATTGAGCTAAAATTAATAGAAAAAATAGTAAAGGTTAGTGTTAAACTTATCCAGTAGCAACAAATTGATAAATCTTTGACATGTTGGATTGTGAGAAGCGTTCTCGTAGGTCGTCCAAATTTAATCAACAAAAAAATTGGAGTAATTCTTGATGATATTGAAATTTAGAGTTATTGAACCTCAAATCAAAGTGAATTTAATCTAACTTAAATAATTAGTGACATTAAACATTAAAAATGAAGAGATACACCTGATGAAGATTCAATCATAAAAGTAGAAATTCATGAAAAAAGCAGATTATAAAATACATAGCTGAGATTGATTCGAAAAAGATACCATAATCTTAGATGAAATCATATTTTTCAGATAACTGTATATAATCTGATGTAATCATGTAATTGTATATAATTTTCTGTAATTATAATAACAATTTTATATATTTATATGATAAAAAAAATTAATATGAAAAGTGTTATGTTAACTATCAGGAACATTAATCTTGTAATATTTATTATTTATATCATGTGTCTATGTTTAAATTGATATAGGGCTCATTTCATTGCAATGTTATAGAAAACCTTAAATGTTTAAATATTTCAAAAAAAAAAAGCTTGATAAAAAAATGTAAAGGAAAAACATCATATTTCTATAAAGGTTTTGTTTAGCGTGCATGACACGTATTAATAACTACTTTTTTATGAGTTGGTCATCGACTCCTAATACTCGTTTGTATGCATAAAAATTCTCATCAATTAAAATAAAAACCGAAAATTTTCTCTAAACTAACAAATATCTGTCAAAAATTGTAAGCTAAAAATATATGTTTATTGCAATTTTTATCCACTTAAAAATGTATTGTATGTTGTAGTAAAAAACATGGTCATTAACTGGATCATTTTTTGGGTAATTTATGCAAAGTCATATTTCTAACAATAAATTAGTAGCAGAAAACACTAATCCTAAATATATGCTTTAATTTTATCCACTGAAAGTTATAAACTGAACTTCAATGAATCCGCAAAGTACGGAAATTGTTCTGATACGTAATCTCCTGCAACATCTCCAACAAAAAAACAGTCTTCATCTTACTTGTCTTCCTATCTGATAATCCCCTTATATCATATATGTTAATGTACGTGCTATATGTTAATTATGGTGTAACAAGCATAGATATGAGTCCAACATCATACTCAATGTTGCAACAAAATTTAACGCATTTGAACTTTAGAGGACAATGACGTAATTTTGAAACGCTTTATAATGCCTCATAGTTTGTGTCAAATTGCATATGTAAAATCAGAAATTCAAATGTACTGAATATACAGCAAAAGAACTGCTCCGTAGTGATTAGAATAAAAATTTTAGACATAAAATCTAGAGAATTGGTTTTCTAATCTCTTGGGGAAGGGAAGAATTGTGTACCAGCCATGAATGTGTTCAATGAACCTGAATGGTACAAAGAAGGGTCTAAAAAAGCAGTGACTTGCGATGAAGGGGCAGCCGCAGAGGAGCTGGAGGTGTTTGTAATAAGATTAAGTTGTTGGATATCAACACTGGCGCTCCCACCATCAGAAGAGCCTTGATCTCTCACTGGAAAACCATGATCGTGACTCCTTTCAAGGCCTTGATCGTAGAGAATTCCCTTGAACGAATGCCCCCCAATGTTTATAGACGTCTGATAAGCGTATTGATTATCAGCATTGTCAATGGAGGACACTCTAACACATCGGAAAACAGCTGTAGAACTTACCTCTGCCGGGAAAATTGCCAATTCATGCCCTATAACACAAATAATTAACATCAATTTCTTCTAAATTTAAATATTTTTTGTAAATTTATCGATTAGTTTACGTTATACATCTACTAGTGGTCACTACAGATATGGATGAAATGATGATACGTTAAGAGAAAAAAAAATGTAGAAATGATACGAAAGTACACAAATTTCGACACAAACACATGGACCTATGTATCTACCAAGAGAGAATAGTGTTATTTCCGTTCATATGTCAGGTTTACTTGAAAACAGTGATTTTGATAAATTTAGAACCTAACCAAGAAGAAGAAATTAACTTGTAGGGAGATGTTCCTACTTACTAGTATAGCACCCTACCTATACGCAACATTTTACACACACATTATATATCACACATATAACTATCATTTCTTTACTTCTCTGCCTTAAAATGCTTAATCTTTGTATTTACACTCTTTGAAAAAAATTATCTAAACAATTTAAATATCAACCACTAGGGTTATGGTGAAATTGTTTACCTGAGGAAGGATTAGGGTAATTAGGAGTTGGGTGATTGTCTTTGAGCCTTTTGGGAATGATACAATTTTCTCGGTCATCGGGGTGAAGTTGTAGGGTTTGGTAATGGAGAAGGCGGTGGTTGTGGTTTTCATCGAGGGGTAGGCGGTGGTGATGTAAATTAGCAAGCTGTTGAAGTCTCTCTCGGCGTTTAGCTGCAGGAACCCAAGTGCTCTTAACGTGAGTCTGGCAGTGAAATCCGCGGCTCTTGCAACAAGTTCTGCATCTTATATGTGTACAATCTTTCTTGGCCTGGTTTCCACAGTCCTGACAGCTTATTCCTCCACTGCTGCTGCTTTCGCCGCTTCTCATCATTAGGAAACCAGCAGATCTTGAATGGTCAGAGACTATGTTGGCGCCTAGGCTTCTGTTATCGTGGTGGTGTTGATGATGATGAGATGACTCTCCATAATCTTGAGGCTGCCAAAGCTCGAAACCCTTGTAAGGAGTAGTATTTTGTATGTCTACTTGATTGTCAGGGTTGTTATTTCTGCTGTATAAAAACCAACTTTCTGGACTAATTTCATTATTGTTGTTGCCTTGTTGGATGTTTGATCCTCTCCCTTCTCCCCCACCTAGCGAGAAAAAACCAGCCATATATGTTCCTAGTTTTCACCTTTTACAACAATTCATAGCACCAATATATTTAAAGCCCTCTCTCTCCCTCGTCTCTCTCCCTCTTCTCTCTCCCTCTCTCCCTCCCTCTCAGCCCTCTCTCTCTGGGGATGTGGACAAGAGAGTGAGATTTTTTGCTTCTTGTTGGATTAGCTAGGTTGAAGCTCTGGTTGTGATTTGTAAATAAAAGAAAGTGTTACTCTCTCTTTTTAGTTTAGGTTTGTGAAACAAAGACTTTAGGGAGGGGGCAGAGAATGTAGTGAAAGAGATATGGTAAGATAATGTGTGGGTTGCTGTAATAATTAAATGCAGAGGGGCTGTAATTCTCTGCCACTACGCCGCCATACTTAAAGAAAGCTGCAAATCTCTCTTCAGTCTCTGTCTGTGCAAATTACACCCTTTTTTCACCACCACAATCAATTCATTTCTGTCTCTATTTGCTCTGCTTTTCTGTACAATAATTCCTGCTTATTTTCTAATAAACACTTATTAGCAGTTATATGCATGTATGTATGTATTATTGCAGTAGACTAGTCATGGGAATCATAATCATCCAACTGTTCACTACCACTTGTTTCACTGTTTGCGCAAGAGGAATAGAAGGGGCGTAGCCAATGTATCGGGAGTTAGATTTAGGGCCGATCCGAGATTTGTTCTAAACGGGCCGAGCTTAATTTTTTTTCTTGACGAATCGAGTCGAAGTTTCTTATTACACAAAAAATGTGTTCGAGCTCGAGTTTGTTAACAAATCGAGCCGAGCTCCAACTTTTATCGCACAAAAATGAGCCGAGCCCGAGTCCTTAACGACAAGCTCGCGAACAGTTAAGTTTTACATGCAAAAAAAATTTCAAACTCACTTAACTTAACTAATTATTGATTTTTGAATCAACCCAATATCAAATTTTAAACTATTATCTCAAATGATTCACATATTAAATATTTGAATCATAATTTTAAACTTAAAGCCCTAGAAATATTATAAAAATATTCAAAATTTGCATTTTTTGAGTTTTAACGAGTCGAGCTCGAGCCGAACGAGCTCAAACCGAGTTCGAGGAGAACATACTAAAAGATCGACACGAGCTCGGTTTTTTAACGAACACTTTTTTGTGTTCGAGCTCGAGCTGGAGTTTTAAACGAGTCGAGTCGAACGAACCTTAAAAAGCCGAGTTTGTTCGTGAATAGCTCTGTTGGTAAACAGTCCTTATCCGACCCTCGTATAATTTTAAAAATAAAATTTTAATATATACTTTATTTGAAAAATATTTATGGTAATAAATTTTAATTTTGATACTATTGAAATTTTATAAAAATATATTTAAATTTTTGACATCCAATAAAATTTCTGGCCCCTTCACGTAGACCTATAGCTGTCACTCTCTTGGATCAGATGGTGCTCCTCATTTGCCATGCAACATCAACAGCTGATCTTTGTGCCACGTGGCATGCACCCAACCTTTCTATTTTCTCTTTGCTCCTGTTTTAACTGGTACCCAGTTCACTGGCTTCTGTTACTTTTACATTTTTGTCTGCCATCTTTCTTTCCCATTGTCATTCTCCGAATCTTAACGAAAGCATCCTCAAATAGCTTAATTAGTTACGCACATAGTTTGATCAAATAAAGATAATAAATACTAATGTGCACGTACAACACAAATTCTGCTTCTTGAGATCATCATTCTTGATCTTATGATTTAGTATATATTTAGATACATATACTAATTTTTTTTTTAAACTGTGCCACAAATTTTTTTACCCGGACGGTCACCTCCGTGCCCCCTATCAGGGCCAGCCAGGCCTGAGCTTTGGTCCTTAATTCGCCATCAGCATCACTTGTTAACGCATGATGCATATCTTGATTCATTTTCATAATTTTGCAGATATTTGATTAAATAAGAAGAAAAAAGGAAGAAAAGAGCAAGAAAGGGAAAGAAGTAAATTTGAGTCAAGTCATCAAATCATTTTCAAGTCATCAAACTATACTTGGAGCCAAAACAAAGGACAAGTGGATTGATAGAAATTAAGGGTCAGGATTTACCCAATACCCTAATTTTGTCCTATAAATAATCTTATTCTCTCATTGTATTCTCAACTTTAGTTTTATCCTAATTTTAGTAGTAGCATCTCTTTTAATTTTCTAGATCTAGTTTTTAGCTCTTTCAAATATTATAAACACTTTTCATATTAATGTAAGTCTTTGTTTTCTTTTATACTAGTCTTCATCTTCATCTTTTATAAGTCTTAGTTTCTTTTATGCTAGTCTCCATCTTATATTATTTAAATTTATGGCTATGATATATTTCTAAGTACCACAAGTTGTATATTTGGAAAATAAAATGAGCTCTTTTAGATTAATATTCTAGATCTAGTTTATTTCATCTCTCTACTTTATTCCTTAGTTTTACTTTTTATTATCTTGACATGAGCCCTTTAAATCTCTACTTTGAATGTGGGTTTAATGATTTTAGATCTTTAACTTTGTTATTATTAGTTCTTGATTTTAGATTATAGATCTTAGTTTCTCTTTATATTTGCATCTTCTTTTCTTTCTTTTTATATTTACTTTTCTTTTTTATATTTTGTGGTTGAACTCCTAACTAGATATCACTTCTAATATTGGGTTTGATTCACATACCTTTTACATTTACTTGTTTTTATCTTTAATTTACATCTTGTTCTTATCTTTTATGTTTGAGTTTTCAAGACTCAAGTCTTTACTTTTACTTTTAATAATCTTTTGTGCTATGGTAGCTTTCAAAATTCACTAAGTTGAGCTTGGAAAAATGAAATGAGCACTTTTAGTTTAATCTTTTTAGATCTACTATCATTTGATATTTAGTAGGTTTAATAATTTAAGTTTAGATTTCTCTCCATTAGTAGTTCAATTTTTTTTAGTTTTAGATATAATTTTAGTAGTGTTAAAATATGATCTTTAAATGTTTTTTAGATATAGTTTACTAGCTTACTTGTTTTTTCTTTTATTAGTATAAACAAAATTCACTTTAAAATTAAATTCTCTAATTCGCCTAAGTTAAATTTTAAGGATCGCGCAATTAATTTAGTCCTTGTGTTTCGAATCTTAAAATACTAAAACTACATCGTGCACTTGTGATAATTTTTAAATTAAATATTTTTAGCACATCAAGGTATGAAGCCTTAGATAGTCCCTACCACCATCTTGTTAGAGTATATGTGTCAAGGTAAATTCATGGAAAAAGATAAGGATCAAGGTTGGGCATTTTTCGAGGAACTAGCAGAAAATACAATGTTGTGGGAGTCCACTAGGGAGCCTTTTAAGTCTAATGAGTCACCTAGTTCATCACTAGGGGTTTGCATTCTGTTGGTAACTCTATTACAACAAAAGTTAAATTAGCTACGTTCACTTGAAGACTTGAAACTTTAGAAATCATTGGATCTCCCCCTCAAGTATCCATGTGTGCAAATCATACTTCCATAAATCAAGGACCCCAAAACTTTCCCGTGTTTGAGCAAGCAAATGCTATGTTTCAAACAACCCTTAGGAATGATCCATGTGCCCCTACTTACAATTCCGGGTGGAGAAATCACCCAAATTTCTCATGGAGTCAAGGTCAAAATTAACATGCCTCTCAACCCAATTTTCAAAAGCCCAACTCTAACTTTTACCCAAATCAGAATCTCAATCCTTATCCAAATCCAATTCAAACACCTTTGAACCCACCCGATTTTAATGACTCGAATAAGAGACTTAGTTCCTTAAAGAAGAATATTGAGGCGTTGCTAAAGTCCCAAACGAATTTAACTCAATCCCAATAAACTTTCATGCAGACTATGACCCAAGATAGGCAAATCTTAAATGCCAATTCTCACGCCATATCTAAGTTAGAGGTCCAGATGAGTCAATTATCCAACACCATTTATGAGTGTGAGAAAAATAAGTTTCCTAGTCAAACTGAAGTCAATCCTAAGTTTCCTCTCAATCAAAGACCTCATGAGAGTATTAATGCTATAATTTCCCTAAGGTCAGGAACTCAAGTTGATAATAAGGTTGGCATTGATTCCAATGATGAAGAGGATTTGAATTTTAAACCTAGTCCCTCTCCTTTTATGCCTAGTCAAGATCCAACCAAATCAATTCAAAATTTTTGAGTCACTAGGATTATCTAGTGAACCTTCTTCATCTATCAACCTACCTTCAAAACCTATATCTGACATGTTTAGTGAAATAGTCTTTAAACCAAAAGCTCTTTATCCTTAAAGACTCATTTCGAACAAACAATCTACTCAATTAGACTAAATTTTGAAAGTTTTCAAACAAGTCAAGATAAACATTCCTCTTTTAGATGTCATTTAACAAGTTCCTTCTTATGCCAAGTGTCTAAAAGATTTGTCTACTCACAAGTGATCCACTCATGTCCCTAAAAAGGCCTTTTTGACCTCTCAAGTTAGTTCAATTATTAAATGATACTTTTGTGGATAAAGCTTTACGTGACTTAGGAGCTAGAGTGAATCTCCTTCCATTTGTTGTCTATCAAGTCCTAGGTTTAGGTGAACTTAAGAAGACGAACATGACACTTCAATTAGCTGATCGTTCTGTCAAAATGTCTAAGGGAATAATAGAAGATGTGTTGATCAAGGTTGGTGATTTTATCTTCCCAGTTGACTTTGTTGTTCTCGAGACTCAACCCGTCACGAATTCTAAGAACCAAATTCTCATCATTGTAGGAAGACCTTTTCTTGCTACATCCAATGCCTTGATTAATTGTAGGAATGGTTCAATGAAACTCACTTTTGGAAACATGAACATTGACCTTAATATTTTCAATGTAGGAAAAGAACCGAATGAGCTTTATGAACAACCAATAAGGGTTAATGTGGTCAACAACTTTGTTATATGGTCTAGCTTTGAGGATAGTGAAATCGAGTATCTTCTTTGAGAGGATGTCAATGTCAACTATGAGAATAATCGAGAATTTCATGAGTCATTACAAGAGTTGACCTCAGAAGAGTTGTTAGAAGAATTGAATGACATTTGTGAGTTGTGTGAGTTAGAGTTGTTTTTCAATATGTTACTTCTCCTTCATCCTATATCATGTATTTTCTCACCATTCTCCTTTGAATATTTCTCTCTTTTGCATACATTAAGGACAATGCATGATTTAGGTATGGGGGAGGGTACTAGTAATTTTAAATTTAAAAAAAAAATACACAAAAAATTAGAAAATTAAAAATCCAAAAATTGAAATATTTAGGTTGAGTTGTCATATCCGCTCTTTGAACTTTACGACTAGTTGGTATTAGCATTTGTTTTCAAAAATTATATATATAATGCCTTTTAGATAATTTGAACTTAGTCGAGTAAGGTTTTAATTATGAAATTTGTGTCGAACGATTTTTACACCAAATTTCATGACGACACATATATATAATACGTTTGTTGGAAAGAATTTATATGGATGTTATTCGATACTTAAGAGAGAACTCACATGTTACAACAATGTCGAATCAAATTTTTATGAAAAATAAATATATAGTCAAAAAAAAAGAAAAAAAAGAAAATAATAAATTACTTCAATACCCAATATTCCTCAAAATAAATAGATGAGATGATGAGCACAAGTAGAATTGACTAGTCCTGTTTTATGGGTTTTGTTACTCGAGTAATTAAGTCCGTTGGGGTATTTCAAAACCTATTGTCCTAAGACCAACTAGTTTGAGAGTCACTGACTCAAAACTCATTACATGGGTAAACTATACAATCGATTAAAAAAACAAAAGAAAAAGAAAAAAAAGGCTCCGTGCTTTTGAATATACATTGATGAAATTACATATGAATTAGTAGGATCTAAAACTTTCAAACGATGAAAAAATTTACATAAGAATTTTTGTATTAAAAAATTTAACTCCACCAAAACAAAATATTATAAAAATATATCGATTCTAAACATTTATTTTATTTTGACTCCTGCTAAATTTTTTTGGCTCTGCATGTGATTAGTGCATATTTTTATATCTATTTAGTGTTTGACTTAGTATTTTTAATTAATAATTTGATGTATTTTCATAATTTTGTAGATATTTGATCAAATAAGAAGAAAAGAAGAAAAAAGGAAGAAAATGAGAGAAAATATCAAGAAAGAAAAAGAAGTAAATTTGAGTCAAGCTATTAAGCCATTCTCAAGTCACCAAGCTATACTTGGAGCCAAAATGAAGGAGAAGTGAATGGATAGTGATGAAGGACTAAGATTTACCCAATACCCTAATTTTGTCTTATGAATATTTATTTTTCCCCATTATATTTCTAACTTTAGTTTATCCTAGTTTTAATAGTAGCCTCTCTTTTAATTTTTTAGATTTAACTTGTAGTTCTCTCAAATATTGTAAACACTTTTCATATTAATGCAAGTCTTTATTTTCTTTTATGCTAGTCTCCATCTTCATCTTTTATAAGTCTTAGTTTCTTTTATGCTAGTCTTCGTATTATTTTCTTTAAATTTATGCAAGAGATGTAACTTATCAGCATGCCACTTTAAAAGATAAGGAACTTATGCCGTGCGTGTGAACTATATGAAATATCCTTACGTCCAAAATTAGCTGTCTTATTTGATTTTTTGGGGGTTAATTTGACTTAATTTTTACAGGAATTAAAAATTATTCTTTTATAATTTTAAAAAACTGAAAAATACTTTTTAAAATAAATTAGATATTCTTTTCAATGATATATTTTTTATAATCTTTTTCAGTTATATACTATATGTAATTTTAGTCAAACTTGAGTAAATTTGATTACAGAAAAATCAAATAAGACAATTAATTTGGGACGGAGGGAGTAGTAAATAATTAATTTATTCCAAATTAATATGAAATACATAGAACTTCTCTGTATCCAAATCTTGCTTGGTTAGATTTTGGACCCCAATATCTGGTTACTTTGGTAGTTTGGTGTAGTTTGGAAAAAGGAAACATCCTCACTCTTCTGGTTTCATGTGCATAGAATTGCATGTCTATCTCGGAATGACATGTTCGAGCCAAAATATATGTAAATCTCATCAAAAGAAGATATCTATCTTAACTATGACATTTTCGAGTCAACATATACATGGGTATCATACACAATTACACATATAGTTCTTTGCCGGTTTGCTACGATGATATATAATTTTGGTCCGTTTGGAATTTTTTATTTAAAAAAATAAATTTTCTAACTTTAAAAAAATATACTCCCTCCATCCTAATACATCATTAACATTTGATTTGAAAAGTAAAAAAACAAGGTGGTTAATTAAGTTGATAGGAATTATTAAAATTAGTGAAAAAATATATTATTTTAGGAAATATTAACAATTTATTGGGATATAATCTCAAAACAGAAAGTGTTAGTAATCTATTGGGACCGAGGGGAAGTATATATTTATGTAATTTTTTTAATTAATACTTATTTTCAAATTTTAAAATTAAATTTTAGTTTTAAAATAAAAAATAAATATGTATTTGCTTGGGAAATAAGTTAATATTTATTTTCAGAATTAAATAATTCCAAACGAGCTCTTTATTTACTCCTGGATTTTCAGTATATTTGATAATCAAACTATTTTTGTTCATTCAAATATGAAAAAAAAATTGCAGAAAACCAATCTTATCTCTATGTAAATTTTCTGCAGAGGCTATCAAAATGATGGGACGTTAATAATACTCGTATTTTTGTTACCGACAAAATATAGGAACACAGTACACATCCAAGAGTGGTAAGAGGAAAGTTTCCAAATGAAACGTGACTTGGGCCATAAAGTAAACACCTCAATTGTGTGGTTGGGAGTGGTTACCATTAGAAATTAACTGAAACTTGAGTAATTAATTTAATTTTAGGACCATTCTAGCTAGCATTTAGACATGCCTAGCTATATATATAGAGTAGACATTAGTAGTACTAGTAGTGGTATTACTTTGACAGCAAAAAGCATGTAGATTCAGCCGATAAGCCAGATGCTTCATCAACTTTAAAGGACAATTAGGCAAATAATGCACGTACATCATCTGATGAGCCACAAATTCAAGGTCAAATTAGGCATGACCTAGATTTCAGACCTAGATTAGTTGAAATTAACTCCATTTTTAGAGTAAATTGTAGGTGCTGGCATGCAATTACAGGGGTAGCAATCCATCTTGTCACAAGAAAGCTGAAAAGGTCTGTATATGTACAATGTCTTATTTTAATGAAAATTTTTAAAATAAGAATTAGTGATTTGTCGGATTAAAATTCGTGTTTTTATGTGAATAATTTTTTTAAATATATTAAATAGATAATTTAATGTAAATTAAAATTTTAAAATTCGTGATAATTTAATGTAAATTTTCATTTAAAAAAATTCTCATTTGAACAATTACGGAAATATTATATGAATAATATTTTTTAATTCAAATTTATGAATCAAATATATTTTATAAATAGAAATAAAATATAAAATATATTACAAAATAATATATTTTACCATTTTAATAAACAATACATATATCAACCCTAACCTCTGTTAATACATATATAGCTTCAAATATATATTCCATGGTATCCACAAAAACCATCTATAATATTACTTGGTGAATATATATACATGTATGATATATAAAGTATATTTCAATCATCTATTCAACTAGCTAGTTTTCTTCTTGTCATTTCACATCGGTATGTGGAGTGTTGGGGTGTTGTGCACAGCCATGCTTTATCTTTTCTTGCAACTCTTCTTTTTTACGGTCCTCTTTCAAATTTTAAATTTAAAATCTCGCACTTCTAATATTTACAACAAACAACCTTAATTTTATATTATAAAATGTCTTAACATCGCATATTTATGCATGCATCAGATGTCAACGATATATACAACATATGCACACGGCTAGACGGGAAGAATTTGGCAATAGTTTAGCTAGGGCTTACTATATTTAGTGGCAATATATATGAACCCTAGTTAGTAGTATGCCGAATCTATCACGTGTTCCATATTAGTATTTTAGCGGACAACCCCTTGAATATTACTCCCTCTGTCCCAACCAATTGTTATCACTTTTTTTTCACTTTCTGGCACGCATTTTAAGGTGGATTTTAAGAATAGTTCCATAACTTATTTTTAAAAAATTCTTTTTTTGTATAAAAATAGGATTGTTCTATATTTATACAAAAAAGGAAAATTTCAAAAATAAATTATGGAACTATCCTTAAAATTCACCTTAAAATGCGTACCAGACACCCCATTTTGAAATGATAACAACTGGCCGGGACGGAGGGAGTACTATATTAGTAATCCTTAAAAAATATACTTGTTACTTTAGTTCTTGACATATATTTTATTAAAATGGATTGATAATGGCTATACAAATTATTATTTTTAAATAAAAGTTTAAATATTAAATTTTTATTCTAAATATTTTTTAAAAAAAAATTATATCTAATATACATCTTTAAATAATGTATAAAAAAAACATAACAAATATTTTGTTATTTTCTATTTATGTCCATGAAGATACAAGTAATGAAAGCTAATCCCCCAGTTATGCAAGTTTCAATAATCATTTGAATGGTGATGACAAAAAATAATCATTTTTAAAATAATTATTATAAAAATGATAATTTTTGGAAGTATTTGTCAAAAATAATAATTGGGATACACATTTTAAAAAGGGGTGTACCATTTGTATATGATACGCATTTCATAGTTGGGTGTTTCAATTTATTAAAAAAAATATATACGAAATACGCATTTGAGAAAGAAATATCCAAAAAAGCAAAAAACACCTATTTCTCACATGCCTATCACACACTTGCATTTCAGATTTGGATATCCCAACGAGTATTTTTGATAATTTTTTTAAAATTATCATTTTTGTACGTATTTATCCAAAAATTTAATATTTTTATCATTATTTCACACTTAAACACCTATTAAACTAATTTAACTCTATTATTTACATCTATATGATATATGACAGATGATAGTAGCTGATGCCGACCCTATAAGAAATGATAGTATGAAAGAGTGTTGATTAGGTATTTTGAAGCAGCAAGATCTCTATCTGTACTGTCCTAGCAGCCGCCGACTGTTCATTGCGATTTGCAAGTGCTCATTAAATATTATTGAGTGTAATTTTTTCCTTTTCGTGGCTGTGAAATTGCAGTATCCGATCCATCATTCATGTATACATGTATTTTTGTCGATCTCGAGCCTTGTGTTTGTTCCTGCTCAGTTGATTAAACTATCTAACCACATCTCTACACTGTTTATCCTCAGATTTGGCCAGGCACGTGCAGTAGCCTATGAATGTCAAGTTGACAAAATTTGACATTAAAATATTCAAAAGGACACTTCCACAAAAATGTCAATTTTCAACTAAGAAGCAAGACACTTGGGTTATCTGCCTGTTCTCGTGTCGAATATTTGGATATGCGGGTTCTCATATTGGACAAGGAAAATTTTACCCAATCTTAATTTTAGATTTTATTTTCAAAATTATGGTTAGAAGTTGTTTTAACCAACTGTTTTCATAAAATTAAGTATAAAATCTTAAGTGTTAAGTTACCGGTTCTCCTAAAAACTTGAGATTTTAGGAGACTGACTTATCATAATCTTATATTGTATTCTAACATTCCTCCTCACTCGAAAACCTATTTATGGGTCGTGAGTGGATCACGGGCGCTCATCTTTAGGACAATAACAAGGTTTTCGTGTCCATAATTAATTATGAGAATATTAGGGGTGACAGAGAGTCGAACCTTAGACTCTTGTCAACTAGAGCTCTGATATCATGGTGGAGAAACGAAGAATCGAACCTCAAACCTTATTTCTACGAGAAACAAATCTGATAAGATCAATCATATATAGATTATAATGCTCTACCAATTAGGTTTTAGGAGACTGATTTATTAGGATCTTATATTGTATTTTAACACAGGAAGCACGACATTTCCCTCACTCGAAAGTAAGCCCTTTATGAATTGAATTCGAGTAAATCTAAAATAGAGCCCGCTCTTTTTTGAAATATTAATTCAAGTAAATTCAAAATATAATACAATTTATTAATACAAAATTCTATTACAATGATAACTATTATAAAAGCGCAGCTAACAATGATAAGTCAACGGTCAATCTACTCCAAATTTAAGATCCTTGAAATCCAATGCCCCCCGACTTCCTCTTACATCAAATCTGAAAATTGTAAGTAATGAGTTACATAGCCCACAGCCCAAGCAAAAAGTAATACATATAACAAAATATAACTTTCGATACGATATCTATACACATAACTTCCGATCCACTTTCAGATTCTTATTCGATACGATACAATGACCATACATAAAATAATAAATTATTACCCACAATTTATACCACGTTCACCACAATCCGCTGACAACAATCCTAAATTTTCGGAAAATTGTCACTACAACCCGGTGACTCGGTCCTAAATTTTCGCAAATCATGGCTTAAATCATAGTTCCAAAATTATTGTTGACACACAACACATATAAGATAAAACATATCACTTTGAAATATATCATTACTTAACCCAAAATTATATAATCAAATATACACATATAACACGTAATTTTAAAA
The DNA here is from genome assembly GCA_028671895.1 of Oenanthe sinensis. Lineage (NCBI taxonomy): Eukaryota > Viridiplantae > Streptophyta > Magnoliopsida > Apiales > Apiaceae > Oenanthe > Oenanthe sinensis. Next base: position 16,410,359 of record CM053798.1, read on the forward strand.
ATACTAGAAAAATCAATCAGAATACTTATATCAACCTCACAAACCAATAATTCATATCATACTAGAACATATATCTAATTCTTAACACTCAACTAAAAATATCACATCAGAAACTTCAAATGTCTCCATAATTCTGAATCTTCCCAAATCTGTATTTGACCGTCTCTGTAAACGGTATTTTCTCAAAAAACTTAAAACACGAAGGTCATAGAGAACCTAAAGATCTTTCCCAAAAGTCCAGAATCAACGAATTCTGAATTACGATGAATTTATTACGAATTTTATAAGATATATAGCTGAACTGTGTATTGAAAATCCTACAAATTTAAATACAAAAGAAAAGAAAAAGTATAATGATTATGTATCCAAAGAGATTTATAATTTTTTAATCTTAATGGCTAAAAAACAATATGAAAAAATAAGGAGATTTTAATATATATATATATATATATATATATATATATATATATATATATATATATATATATATATGAGGTTCAAAAGAGACCCACCAGCAGGGAGAGACATGAAAGACCATCATCAAGCCCCATTGATTTCAATTTGATCTTATGGTTATAATTAATCAAATATATATTACCTCAGTTCCACCCAATTGTTAACGTTTCGCAGAGAAGTTCCGACACACAGTACAAATAAAATATAGTTTCATAACTTATTTTTAAATTTTTTTCTGAATAAAAATTTAAACATTAAATTTCAATATTAAGAATTTCGATACGTGTTGTATAGAACACTCATTAGATTAAAAATATATATATTAAAATATTAGTAGATTGCTTAACCGTAATTTTCAATTTAAACAAATTAATTAAATATTTTGGTAAAACACCTACCAGAACACATATTTAATTTTAGTAAAATAATGCATATTAAATTAAAAAAATTATATTGAATTTCTATAGAATACACATTAAATCACTAGAAATATATTTAATATTATAGATTACTTAGCAGAAGTTTAATTTTATTATTAAATTAAAAACTATATATCAAAAATATAATATTAATATAATAAAGTTATTTAAAGTGTTCTCTAATATTTAATATTTTAATATTATTATAATAAAGTAATTTAAAGTGTTCATTAATATCTAATAATAAATTTTTCTAAAATGTTCTCTAATATTTAATAGTATAATATAAAAAACATAGATGTGAACGTAAGTTAGAATAAAACGACCTTAATATCCGAGGCTCTAGCACGTTACAACACTCTAACGTCAAATGTCAGTTAAGCACTCGGGGTCACGCATAGATATCCGTTAAAAAATTAGATACTGTGTGAAGCTTTATTTATTAGTTTAAATTTATTATTATTAATAACTATTATTATTATTATTATTTATTTATTTATTTATTTATTTATTATTATTATTATTATTATTATACTACCACCACCACCGTTATTATTATTAGTGCTATTATTATTTTTTAATAATTTATTTTTATTATTAAGATTCAATTAATTGCTTCTTTTTTTTAATTCAAGATAAAGTTAAAATTCTTTAAAATATTCATTTAAGTAGTTATAATATTAATTTAAAGAATATAATATGCACAATATTTAAAGAATCTTAATCAATACATTCACATATAAAATATCAGAATATATTAAAACCTCAATAAAACAACACTCAATACAAAACTTTATTGATTAATTAAGGAACCAAACAAAACTCTTTAAGGTGTTTATTAATATTAAAATATTAGTAATATTAAATTACAATATTAAAATTCTTTGCGGTGTTCACTAATATTTAATAGATATAGAAATACATTAAGAAATCTCAATATTATAATATTAAACTAACTGCAAATATTTTTTATATTATATATTTTCATATTTTTTTATTATAATATTGACAAACACCTTAATAAATCTAAAATAAATAATTTAATATTAAAATTTAATATTTAATTGAGATTCTCTAAAAATATTTAATTGAGATTCTTCTAAACATAATTAATATTGTTAGTTAAAAAATTGTAATATTAAATATTAGTGAACACCTTAGAGAATTTTAATATTATTATATTATAATATTAAGTATTAGTTGTTTTTCCAGTTACACAGGAATTTGAATACTTGTGTGCTTTTTCTGCCTGATTAAAATTAGCTCAGTATGAATTAAAGACTTGAATTTAGAACAAAGATTAAAACAAGGATATGAATGAATACAGTTTGTATTATTGATGATCAAATACAAACTAACACAACTGTGTTTCTCACAGCAACTCTCTCTATCTCTATGCTCTTTTTTCTCTCACTATTCGATTGTTACAATTAGGTTACATAGAGTGTTTATATAGAAAACTGTCTATCAACTAATAATAGAAAATCAAATTACAATAGGAATATAATTCCTAATTATTAGTTGACAGTTTTTTTCTATAATTCACTTTCCTTCCTATAGCATATATGCAATATATTTGGCTTTATCTTCGAAAACTTCCTTTTTCTGTGATCATCTTCCAAATTCAGCTTCAACTTTATAAACTCTGAAATCTTCAAACTCTGCCAGACTATAAACTCTGACAGAATAAACTCTGATAATTTGTATACTCTGACAGATTGTAGACTCTGATAGTTCATAAACTCTGATAACTAAACTCTGATCACTAAACTCTGAAGATAAACTCTGATCATTAACGCTGATTCATAAACTCTGACAGCAACTTTTATGACAACAACTATGCAGACAACAACTATTCTGACAGTAACTATTCTGACAACAACTTGTCTAACATCAACTTTCATGACAGCAACTATGCAGACATCAACTATTCTGATAGCAACTTGTCTGACAATAACTTTTTTGACAGTCTAGATAAACTATACTGAATCCTGTTCTAGCATTTTGTACATCATCAAATGAATATATTCATAACAATCTCTCCCATGAATATATTCCTAACAATCTCCCATATTTATGCTTTATAAATTGTAAGCATAAATCAAGATTTGATGATGTCAAAACCAAAGAATGAAACAATTAATCTAGAACAATATAAAAAAGTGTATAAGGAAAAAGAATTACATCTCACTTGATCTTCTCAAAGTCTTTCTCTGGTTATCAGAGTTGGTCCTAAACTCTGATTTCCCATGTCCAGTCCCTAACTGGTGTGTTTGAGATTTTGATAATACAACCACTCCTAACTGCTTTTGTTATATACCACCAGGACCCCTAGGACCATGAGAACTATCACCAACTTCATTATCATCACCATCTCTCTTCCTTTTAACTCTCATCTGTTAACATCCTTGCAATCTTGATCCTTATTGATCCTGGAGGAATCAACTTTCTTCTCCCCCTTTTTTAACATCGTCATCATAACAGCCAATAGAATTTGCTCCTGGAGGAATCAACTTTCTTCTCCCCCTCTTTGACATCATCATCAAATTTCTTCTCCCCTTGTTGCTCCTGAAAGAATCAACTTGGAGGTTGGCTTGATTAGCAGTGATATCAGCATTAACATCCTTGGATATTTGAAGGGAATGAATTATGTCAACCAATGAATCAATAACATCTTCATCAGGATAATGACCATGTTCTTGTAATAAGGTCTTCTTTTGAAAAGCCTTTAGTCTCTCAGACTGGTGTATAGCCAAAATGTATTCAAAAGTTGCTTTATCATTAATGCCTTTGAGTTGTGCAGATTCTTGTGCAGCTAGAGCCTTCTTCTTTTTGCCAATCTGCAAAAAAAAAACAATTTCATCCATCCCCTTCCCTAACTCATTGGACCAACTTTGTGGAAAATCTTGATCCCAATAAGTAAAGCTAGGTCCATGATACCTTAATCTTTCATCCTCACAGTGGAGTTGGGCACCCACTCTCTCAATCTCACTCAGGCTCTCTACAGCCTTTTCTACCTCTCCTTTTACATGGACCAGTGCCAACCTCTCATTTAATTGTTTTTACTCATTTTGATAGGTGCACTCATAAGTCATACAGAAGAGGGTGTGAGAGAAGAAAAATTAGCTTCAATACCTAAACCACCTTGATGGAGGGGTACCCATTCAAATGTCTAAAGGCTAGGGGTTTTCACCAAGGGGTGAGCATCAACAGACCCTAAACCCATACTAACTTCTTATTTCTTTCCAGAGTCTGTTGACTCCAGTATTCCAGTATCAGGATCCGCTCTAGACTCTGATTGCTTCAGCATGACTTCATTTGAAGCCAGAGTCTGAGTGTCACCATCTTTGACTATTTTTACTTGAGACTCCCCCTCAAGGTGGATAGACTCTGATAGAATAGAGTGTGTAATGTCTTCATGAGTATCCATCAGAGTATGTCATCCCATATCACTGGCGTTACTAACAACATATTGTAGAGTTGTCAAGGAGGGCCTAACAACATACTCCCCTGCCCCACTATCACCCAACCTCTGACTAGGTGGTTCTTGTGTGGGTGAGGCAGACTGAGCACCTTTCTTACTAGCCACCACTGGTGCACTAGTCCCATCCTCCAACTTCCTTGTAATATTTGCTACCTCCTGTGCTTCTACCATGGTTAATGCATCCAAGTTATTATTGAGAAAGGTCATTGCATGGATGACTTTCATGGCCTGGGCATAAGACAAGTGAAAGGAATCCTGCAGTTCCCTTGCAATTTTCTTATAGTATGAGCCCTTGATTTGATCCAATCTCTCTGATAGGTTGGATGTATATATTTGTTGGCCACCTTCCCTACATTGTGGACAAGAAAATCAACCACCTTCCTTGGAAGAGGCTGAATAGTAGAAATCCAATTAATTGTTGTCCTGTAGGTAATTTCTTTATCCCAAATTGTTTCATAGTAAAAAATGTTCGTATTGTTGTCCCAGAGACAATATTTTTAATATTTTATTGAAAACAATTAAGGATTATGTTTTATGTGATTATTTAATTAATATTTATTAAATCTTTATTTACTGCGTTATAAATTGAAAGAATAATAAATGTCCTTGAAATATTAATACGTAATATATATATTTAAGTATGTGACTTAAAAATGAGATTATAGGAATAGTATTTTATTCCTAAAAATTCCCTAGTCAAGTATTATTATTATTTAAGGACAATAATAATGCAATAAGACTAGTATGTTTGTTGACAGATGACCACATCTCATTGGTCATTGGTATGGTAATACTAAAATCAAGAACATAAGTGTATGTATCAATACATGACACTGGAAAGACCAGCCTTGAGATTCTACATGTTAATAAGTGTCATAAGAAATTTCACTGTGATAATGATACAATAATCCTCTGACTTGAAATCATTATATTTCTATATGAGAATTAATATACTTTGATTACACTCAAAGTTACCTTTAATCAGGTAGTGATAAAAGTGGATATTGGGTATGCTATGAATCGTATGAAAAATATGAATGATAGATATATGATTTAACCCTTCGATTTTAGGAGTGGTATTATTGGCCTCTTGATTGAGTGAGACTATGAAATGAATGACCATGCTCAAATATTGGTTTGTTTAAATAGTCTACTCATTGATCAAGGAAACCAAGATTAAACATTGAAGAGAATGACACTATACATGCCTCGAGTTTGATATATAATATAAGGTTAAATTGATTATATTACATTACACATTATTCACGAAAGGTTTAATTGAATCACCAATTATTATTGTTACTTGGATAACAATGATGTATCACTAGATGCTGCTCATTGTTTATAATTTTATTATTAGATAATAAAATTATTGTCAACGTAATAATAACTTAAAGGGTCACACACAAAGAACGTTTAAACGGAGCTTTATTTAAATTACGAATTTAGATATATTATTATTAGTTAAAATTTAATTATTGAATTAATTAAGTGGGACTTGATTAATTATATTAGAATTCGGATTTAATAATAATGATAATAACCCAATCAGTTTTGGTTTTACATGAAGCCCAAAACGAAATTAGGGTTAAGCCCAAAACTCTATCTCCCCTATATATACATAATGATGTATAGTATTAGGGTAACTGATCATAATTCGTTTTTAGGAAAAACCCTAGCCGGTCAATCCTTTGAGAGACTAGAGAAGAGAGAGAGAGAGAGAGAGAGAGGCAAGCTATTCGGCTACTACCGACTTCGGTGATTGTTGAACGATCGGGCGTTCGTGTGGACATCTTTGGAGAGCAAATTTTTGCAAAAAAGGACTACTGTGATTCATTGTTTCTGGACCTCTATTATAATCATATGGAAAGCTTTGTAAAGGTACAGACTTCATTCACCATAACCATCCAATGTTATACATGGATCCTGCGATTGAGTTTTGATTTTTTTATTATTTTTCATTACTTTCGCTGCATTTTCATGCTCGAAACTCTTCAAAAAACTGGTTGCTCAATCTCAATTTTCAACTCAGCAACAGACTGTGATTCTCTCCTGCTGTGGACCTTAAGCTTTTTAGGCTTCTTTGATTTTGGCTGTTCAGAGTCTGGCACACCAAGTGCTTTGAGAACTGCATTATATCTGCCTTTTATGAACCCAGCTTCTTTGTCTTGTAATGAAGAGTTGAAGAGGTAGCTATACAGATTTGTGACCACATCATATGCAGATATTGTTAGGGAGTATACTGAACTATTCGTTTGAAGTATATGACATTGTCTTTTTTTATTGAGAATCTTGAATGCGTATTTTAACACTGTTTGTATATTATATATTGTGGATAATCTAGTATCAAATGGGATAACAGAAGATTAGATTGTCAGTGTCTATATATAATATAATAAATGTTCACAGTTTAAGTGGAGTTAAACAAACCACTGGAATGACTGAAGTATTATTTGGAAATAATCTATCTTGATTATTGAATAATACTTGTATGCTTTGTGTATATTAAACGGGATTAAAATATTAGAATTGTTCTTCTATTCTGATAATAAAGAAGAACTAAGATTCTATAATATTATTATTGCTTAGGTTCTTAATCCGGATACAGTGATTGACACTTGTATGCAATGCACATGTTTTGATTCATATGTGATGTGATTTTTTGTTAATCACAATATTATGTATTGGACAATGACATTGCATACAGAGTGGGATATTGACTATAAAAGGAAACCGTGTCCGAAAATATTCGGGTGATGATGTCCTCTTGAAAGCTCATAAAGATAATTATGCTTAAGTCCTGCAGGCAGATTTGTTCTTGCATAATTATAAGGTTGAGTGGATGATCAAGGATAAAAGATATTGATTAAATTAATTATTAGAAATTAATTTAATTAATGGACATTCGATATCTTAAACATGGGGAATTTAATAAGCAAATAATATTGGAGCCGAAATAAATAATTAAATTACGGCATTAGGAGAGGTAGTGCAAATATTAATTCTTTAGTGGATTGAATTAATATTTAATGACATTGAGCTTGACCCAGAATGTCATTGGAAGGCCCGACCTAATTATCCAGGATCCCTACTGTAGCCTATATATTCATCTTATTCTCTTCTAGCTATGAGTTGGAAAAGAACTAGGGGTTTTGTGAGCAGCCGTTCAAGGAGGCAACCAAGAACTAGGGTTCCAAGATCTCAAAGTTAGAAGGGAGGCAACCTTGGGAGGATCGAAGGCCACACTTCGCTTAAGGTGAATACGGGAATACAGTAGAAGACGTGGATTTGAATCGCTTGCGCCGTAGCGATTAAGGTTAATTTTCTATTCAAACTCGTTCGTTTTCATATCATAAAACGCAGCATCATGATTCGATTGTCCCAACAATTGGCATCAAGAGCCAGGTTCTAGGATTCTGCGTTATATGATATGATGTCCATGTCGTAATTATGTATGTATATAGTGGTGGGTTTGTATTGTTTTTTTGATGCATGTTGTTATCCACTATTATGGCCATGGTTGTAATTATGTTTTTGGATCCCACGTGGTTTATCGTGGTTGTAAATTAAATCATGAGGGTTGATCATGATTAGTTTTAATTTTTGATTTCTATTTTGATTGTAATCTTGTAATTCGAATTGTATTCAATTTAGATTATGATCTGATGTAATAGAATAGATTTTTCTGTTGTATTTGTCGTATGTAATTGTTTGATCAACGAAGATGCGAGAAACAGAGTTCTTCCGCTGCTATATGCTGTTTTCGTGGCTGCTTCGCTGTTCTGGCTACAGATTTTGCATACGATATCCGATTGGGGCGAATAATACCTTTTCGGAAACGGCAGAACGAGACCTACAGGCTGAGATGGAAACCATCTCCAGATTTTTCAAGCCATTCTGAGCTCGTTTAGGCAGTCAAACAGGCGGCTGAAGATTTTCGAAAATTTATCGATGGATGATTTTGAAGATTATTCTTCGAGGCCATAATAGTGGATGTATTTTATTATGTTTTACATAATGTTTGCTGATCTTGATTATTACTACTATGTGTTCCATGTTTGTTTGTTATGCCATGTGATACTAACCCTTCGCATGCTAGAACGACATGGACATAGGGCTGTTTTATTATGCTTTAATCATGATGAGTATGCTGCTATGTTATGTGTTATATGTATTGTTATTATGATACATGTGGACTGCGAAAAAAATAACATAGGACGATGCATCTAGATAAAATCCTCATAGTAAAATACTAAGTGGGAGAGGGAATTAATTTGGTATTAAATCCCATGGTCTCCATTATTGTTTGTATGTAATTTAACACTAAGTCGAATATAAATTATGTATACGTCACCCATCGTGGCATGTAATTTATGGTGTCTAGAGTGTTATGGAAATTACTAGAACAAACTTCTAAAATTAATTATGAATATTGGAAGGTACATATGTCACCCAACGTGGCGTACTAAGTTTCATAGAATTCAAATAATAAAAGGATACCCTATTTTTTGATAGCTTTCACGCTCAACTAGGAAGAGAATCTAAAATAACACATCTTTGAGTATTCTTGCGTTGGTGTCTAGGAAAGCGTGCAGCTTACCTGGCCATTTAGATTGGTGTCTAGAAAAGTGGTTAGCCTCTTGGCAATGCTTCCACCGGCCTGGCCAGTCAGTCTGAATACTCTTTAGATTTGTAATTTTAGTAGTATCTTATTGTTAGGAGCAAGAATTTATCATAGTCAAAAGGCGCATCTGGTATTATTATTATTAATTTAAGATTTAATAATGGTATACACTTAGCTATGAAAAATAATATAGATCACCCTAACGTGACTAATTATTTAGTAGTAGGACCGAAGTAACATTTAAATAAATTTAGGTGGTATATAAGTCACCCAACGTGGCATACCGGAAACCTATGGTGTTTAAGTGTTGGTGTTTTAATTTTAAATAATTGTTAGAGGAACTAATTTTTTTAAACACCCTCTAATTATGTGTTATATGTATGATTCTCAGGATATAATGGGCTTTAATCCACTTTTTACCATACTTAAGGATAACAAACTTACTAGACCTAACTATATTGAATGGAAACGTAATTTGGACATTGTGTTGACTGCTGAGGAGTACAAATTTTGCATTAATGAACCCAAGCCAGAGGAGCCTGCTGAGAATGCTTCTGAAGTTGAGAAGGAGTATTATAAGAAGTGGATTAAGGCTGATGAGATGTCGCGATGTTACATTCTGGCAGCAATGTCAGGTGTTTTGCAGCATCAGCATCAGGCTATGGCCACTACTTCAGATATGCTCTTTAATCTCAAAGAACTTTTTGGAGATCAGAATAGGGCTGTAAGGCAAGTAGCAATGAAAGCTTTAATGAACACTCAGATGGCTGAAGGGACACCTGTAAGGGATCATGTTCTCAGGATGATGTCACATCTGAATGAGATGGAGATCCTTGGTGCTGAGGTTGATGGGGAAACCCAGATCGATATCATCCTTATGAGTTTACCCAAAAGTTTTGAGCAGTTCCGCTTGAATTACACCATGAACAAAAGGATGTATAGTCTTGCGGAACTTCTGACAGAACTTCAGGCAGCTGAAGGACTTTTTCAACAGAGTGTTCAAGTCAATGTGGCTGAGAAACCTTCTTCTTCTAAGCCGAAAGCCAAGAAGAAGAAAAAGGCTCAGACACAGAAAGTTATGAAAGCTGTGGGAGTTCAAGGTGGTGCTGTGAAAAAGCCTAAGGGCAAGTGCTTCAGGTGCAAGCAGTCGGGTCACTGGAAACAGGATTGTCTTCTTCCTAAGAAGAAAAACAATACTGGTATGTCTCTTTCTCTAGTTACAGAAACATATATAGCGGCTATATCTACGAGCACTTGGTGTGTAGATACAAGAGCCACTGATCATGTTTGTAATTCTATGCAGGGGTTCCAGCAATCCAGAATGCTTAGAGATGGCGAGATATATGTGTTCATGGGAGATGCTACGAAAGTAGCAGTAGTTGCAGTGGGAGATGTTAATTTATCTTTTGGTGATGATAGGAATTTGGTTTTGAACAATTGTCTTTATGTACCTTCGTTTAGAAGGAATTTAATTTCGGTTTCTAAACTTGCTTTGGATGGTTATAATGTTTGTTTGGATCATAATGTTTCAATTATGAGGAATAAACTAGTTATATGTTCTGGTACATTGCAAGACAATTTATACATAATCACTCCTAATCAACCTGCACTGCAACTAGAACATAGGGTATTAAATAACACATCTTCTATCACTACTAAAAGAAAGGAACCTTCTTCTTTGAACCAAACATATCTTTGGCACTTAAGATTAGGTCATATTAACTTGAGGAGGATTCAAAGACTGGTAGTAGATGGGCCTTTAGGCTCATTGGCAGTGGAGCCATTTCCAGTCTGTGAATCCTGTTTGGAAGGTAAAATGACCACTAGGCCTTTTAAGGCAAAGGGGAATAGAGCCAAAGAAGTGTTAGAATTGGTTCATACTGATTTATGTGGACCCATGAATATTCAAGCAAGAGGTGGTTATGAATATTTTGTCACTTTTATTGATGATTATTCTAGATATGGATACATTTATTTGTTGCGCCGTAAATCAGAGTGCTTTGACAAGTTCAAGGAGTACAAAACTGTAACGGAGAAGCGACATGGGAAATGTATCAAGTCACTACGATCAGATCGTGGTGGCGAATACTTGCTTGGAGAATTTAGGGATTACTTATCAAAGAATGGGATCATGTCTCAGTTGACTGCACCTGGAACACCCCAACAGAATGGTGTAGCGGAGAGAAGGAATCGTACTCTTTTGGAGAGTGTTAGATCGATGATGAGTTATTCAGAATTACCCAAGTCGTTTTGGGGACATGCTTTAGAAACAGCAGCTTATCTTTTGAATTTAGTTCCTTCTAAGTCAGTTCCTAAGACTCCAAAAGAATTGTGGACTGGTTCAAAACCTAGTCTAAGACATATTCGGATATGGGGTTGTCCAGCACATGTGTTGAACAAGAACGTGACTAAGTTAGAATCTCGTACAAAAGTAAGGATTTTTGTAGGCTATCCCATGGGAACGAAAGGATATTTATTTTATAGTCCTAAGGATCGGGATGTCATTGTTAGTACCAATGCTAGATTCCTAGAGGAGGACTATATGATGAACCATAAACCCATGAGCAGTGTCGTTTTAGAGGAACTAGTGGGAGAGACAAATAATGAACAAGTGCCAATAGTACAAGTAGAACAGCCACAAGAGAACACACAACCTATCACTAATACCACACCGGTGTCTCGTCGTAGTGGGAGGGTTATTCGTAAACCCAGCAGATTCATGTTATTGGGAGAGTCTTCGGACTTGGTCTCTGAGGAACATGATGAGGATCCCATGACATACGAGGAAGCACTGCAAGACAAAGGTGCAAATCTATGGCAAAAAGCAATGAAATCTGAGATGGAATCTATGTATTCAAATCAAGTCTGGGAGCTCGTGGAACCACCCAAAGGTGTAAAACCCATTGGATGTAAGTGGATCTACAAGAGAAAAAGAGGATCTGACAAAAAGGTAAAAGCTTGGAAAGCAAGACTTGTTGCGAAAGGGTATACTCAGAAAGAAGGGATCGATTATGAGGAAACCTTTTCGCTAGTAGTCATGCTAAAGTCGATCCGGATTCTTTTATCTATAGCAGCTCATCTCGATTATGAGATTTGGCAAATGGATGTCAAGACAGCTTTCCTAAATGGGAGTCTTGATGATGAGATCATCTATATGCAACAACCAGAAGGATTCATTAAGGAAGGCCAAGAGCATCTGGTATGTAAGCTTAAGAAGTCCATTTATGGACTTAAACAAGCTTCTAGGTATTGGAATATTCACTTTGATCAGGTAATCCAGTCATACGAATTTGATCAATGTCCAAGCGAGTCGTGTGTGTACAAGAAATGTGAGGGTAGTTCAGTGACTTTTCTAGTGCTATACGTAGATGATATTTTACTCATTGGAAACAATGTAGGGATGTTATCAGCGGTAAAGGCATGGTTGTTCAAACAGTTCGAAATGAAGGACTTAGGTGAAGCGGCATACATCCTTGGGATCAAAGTTATAAGGGATCGCAAGAAAAGGATGTTGGCTTTATCCCAAGAGCCCTATATTGATGAGGTATTGGCTCGTTTTAACATGCAGGACTCCAAGAAGGGTAACCTACCTTATAAACATGGAGTTGCTCTATCAAAGAAACAGTGTCCTAAGACACTAGAGGCGATAGAGAGCATGAAAGCGGTTCCCTATGCTTCGGCATGCGGAAGCTTAATGTATGCAATGTTATGTACGAGACCTGATATTTGTTTTGCCGTGGGCATGGTTAGCAGATATCAGTCAAACCCAGGACAGGAACATTGGAGTGCAGTAAAGGCTATACTCAAGTACCTGAGAAGGACTAAGGAGTATATGCTAATTTACAAGGCCTCAGATTTGTTACCTCTAGGATATACCGATTCAGATTTCCAAGCAGATAGAGATAAGAGGAAATCAACCTCGGGATATGTGTTTACCTTAGGAGGTGGAGCTGTAATATGGAGGAGTGTAAAGCAGAAATGCGTTGCTGACTCTACCATGGAAGCCGAATATGTGGCAGCTTCGGAGGCAGCCAAAGAGACAATATGGTTCAGAAACTTTCTTTTGGACATAGATGTGGTACCTAATTTGCCTAAGAGCTTGACAGTGTATTGTGATAACACTGGTGCTGTGGCAAATGCAAAGGAACCGCGAGACCATAAGGCAGCAAAACACATCGAGCGTAAGTATCACCTTATACGACAATTCGTTAAGCGAGGAGATATTATTGTGACTGATATAGCATCAAAGGACAACCGGGCAGATCCTTTCACAAAGAGCTTACCAGCTAAGGCTTTTGAGTAGCATGTGGAGGCGATAGGAGTCAGATGTATGGTCACATAATAGTTATTTAATTGGTAGTGGATTGCTTGTAATATAACACTGATATACTCAAAGAATAGCTTGAGTATAAGTGGGAGATTGTTAGGGAGTATACTGAACTATTCGTTTGAAGTATATGACATTGTCTTTTTTTATTGAGAATCTTGAATGCGTATTTTAACACTGTTTGTATATTATATATTGTGGATAATCTAGTATCAAATGGGATAACAGAAGATTAGATTGTCAGTGTCTATATATAATATAATAAATGTTCACAGTTTAAGTGGAGTTAAACAAACCACTGGAATGACTGAAGTATTATTTGGAAATAATCTATCTTGATTATTGAATAATACTTGTATGCTTTGTGTATATTTGTTAGTCCCAAATATCGTAGAAGGGGGGTTGAATACGATATTGTCCAATTTATAAAATATTCGCGGAATGGTTCTTTTAGGACTTAATACAGTTCGAACAGTTATATAATCAAACAGTTGGTGAGCAATAACATAACAACAGTTCGTTCGGGGAATATATCGATTTATTAATATAAACCACGAAGGTGCTCCACAAATCTAATCTTTCGATTAGTTACAATGATTCACTAGTACAGTCAGTTAGGTTACAAGCTTTAATGAAAACAACAAGGGTAACAACAGCTGTGTGTACAAAATTAATGGCTTCAGTGTTTACTCTTGAATGCTCTCTGTGTTTTCTCTCTTTACTGCTATGTGTATCTCTCTGGCTGTTAGCTGAATGAATCTTGACCAAAGACGATGCCTTTGCTGCTTTTGTGTAGACTTTTTCAACTCTTGATACGTGGCCCATTTTGTGCCAAGTAAATCAGTTGCTTCTTCGCTTCTGTTTAACTTAAGTATCGGAACAATTTACTGAGTAATTGTTAACTATCGATGAGTCTGTAAATTAACTATCGGACACTTAAAACAATTCATGAAATAGAATTAACTACTTCAAGCTGAGCAACTATCGGAGATATGTTAACTATCGGAAATATTCTCCAATAAATTAACTATCGGAATTATTGCTTGATTTATTAACTATCGGAATAAATAGATTTTCTTTTTATTTGTTTTATCCGATGGTTAGTAAATCATTGAAAGTTCCTTCTAGTTTTTTTTTCTTTACCCGATAGTTAATAACTATCGGGAAGTGGCTTGTTTCTTTGTTCATCCATTTTTAGTTAAGTTGATTAAATCACCCGATGGTTAATAACCATAGATGAATAAGACAAAATAAGCCCTTTGTCTTTTGTCTTTACTTTGCTCATTTCTTTATCTCACCCGATGGTTAGTAACCATAGGTGAATAAGACAAAATTGCTTTATTAACCATTGGTGAATAAGACGAAATAGCTTGACTAGTTGACTTCTGGATACAGCTTCTGTAGTCTCCTTTCCTTAGCCAATTTCAAGCCTGATAAGCCCTTAATATTTTTTCTTCCACTGCAACCAAGTCTAATAAATATTTCCTTGATTATTCGAACTTGATTTATTCTGGGCTTATTCACATACCACTTAGGTTACTCATCTCAGTATCTGGTCAATTCTTCTGAATCAGTGATGCAGTTCTCAAACTCTTTTGTGCTGTCGATTGGTGCAACTGGTCTGGTTCACAACCGACTAGCAAGAACTTGATCTTCACATCTTCTTTGCTATACAATTGACCTGTTCCATCATGTTAAGAAGTGCTTCTATTGTAAGTACATTGGAATCCTCTGGCACTTATGCTGAACCACAAACATATCTGAAACCCTAAACATCTTCGAACTTTATCCTTCACTGAAGTCTGAACATATGAATGAACTTCCTCCAGCAATCTATAGTAGACTCCAAGATTCCATCTAATATTTTGATTCTTTGTATTTGCCGTATATTTTATCTTATCGATTCCTGTACTTGAGCTCTGCAATTCATTGCTTGACTAACTTGCAGATTTGGATCACTAGAATCTTTCTGGTACTTTGACAACTGCTTCACTGCTTCAACATCCTTGAATACTTCAACCTTTATTCTTCACTGAGGCATGAACATATTAATGAACTTCTTCCAGTGAGCTAATGCTTCAATTCTGTAGATTTCTTCTTTATCCTTTGTCTTTACCAAGTCTTCATGTCTTCCTGATTCTGGTGATAACTTCATATTATTTACACGTCCTGTTCTTGTGTTGAGTTATAACCCTATGTTACATATAGGTCTATACATACAGCCTTTCAATCTCCCCCTATTTGTTTGGTAGAGATTAACAAACAAATCTCTAGAGGATAACTCAACTAACTACAAGAAAATATTAATGCTCTAGACTTGTAAATAATACTACTTGGGTTCTGGATCATATAATACATTTCCAGATTTCTATAAAGTAAAGAGAAATAGAAAATGAGTGTTCCTTTACCACTGAACGTATCTTCAATAGATATCATCTTCATTCCTCTGTGTTTGAGCTTTTCTCTGCTTCAAAATTCTTCATAGCTTGACCTACAAAGAACTTATCATAAACTGAGCTTCATAAGAATCAAAATTCTTGGGATCATCTTTAATAAACCATAGAACATTGCTCAAATAATGTTCTCCCCCTGAGAATGTGATTCTTCTTCTTCTTCCCCTACCAACTTGCCTTTCCCTTTGTCTTTACTCCTCATATCAGCACCAGATTCTTTTTCTTGCTCTCGCACTATCATCTCCCCCTTAGTTGTGTTATCCTCCGAAGCAGGGATTTGAATAGTTTGAGATTAATGCTTTTCAAACAAATCTGTTACAAACTTCTGCATATCCGTCTTGAAATTCTGTAAATCCTACAACATGTTGTATTGAACAGATTTTATTTCCATGACATTGCTGTGAAATTCAGATTTCATTTCGGTGACAGTAGTCTCCAGGTTATAAACTTTTTGACTTAGTGATTGTGTGTGCATTGTGAGGGTATTTATTTGGCTGGTAGGTGTCTTACTGACAGGTTCTGTAAGTGTTTGTCTCTCAATTCTCTCGCCCGGTCTTAGGGGTGTGGGTGAATTATGATCACTCAATCGTTCTGTTGGTGTTTCACTCACTCTCCTTGACGCCAGCAAGTCTTCTGTACCTGCAGTGAAAATCCTAAATGGCTCATCCGAAGAACTATTGCCAAGTAGTTGCTTCTCCTTTCCACTAATAGTGGTGGAGACCTCCTTATGAGGAGCCAGGAATGTTCCTCCTGGGGGGCTTATCACTTTGGATCCTGTAATGTTTAGCAATGAAGGACTCGTGACTCCCGCAATAGCCTGTGAAGGCATGACCTGTACAGGATCTACCTGCATAGGTTCTGCTACTGTAGTAGCAATATCCGTCAATTCCTCCTGTGTGTGTGCTCCTTTCAGTGAAACAAATAACTTGGTTGGAGGCTCAATTATTGACACTCGTTCAGATGCCCTGGCCGACGGACGAATTTCAATAGGTTCACCCTGTTGAGAGGATGTCCCTAGAGACTGTGTATTTGCCTTTTTCAGCTCTATGTCCTTTTGAGAGGGCATAGATGGGCTAACAGTTACCTCAGGATCTTTTAATCGACGTCTAGTCAGAGGTAGAGCTGTTTGGGTTCCCTCACCTGCCTTATGTGGTGCTTCTAAGGCACTATCTCCCTCGCTCACAAATTTTCTTTTTAGGGGTTGGAGAGAAGATAACGGTAAGGATTGAGTAGTGTTTGGTTCTGAGACAGGAGTTAGAATCTGTTGGTTTGCAGATTCATTGCCTGTTCCTAATGCCACAGAGGGCTCAGCAGCAAGTTCCATTCCAGTATCTTCAAACAAATTCTGCAAATTAATAAACAGTGAAGATGTGGATTCAGTTGGACTACCTGTTTGACTACCTGTTAGAGATATGGGATGATATGAATCTTGACTATCAGCATTCCCAAGTGAATCTCCTCCAGATGTAACTTGTACCTCTTCGGTCAACTAAATTCGTACGAGTGATACTAAAAATTTCAGCCATTTTTAACAAGTAAAAATGACCAAAATTTTTAACTTTTCCAAGACAAAAACGAACTTAGTTTATTCGAATACGAACCAAAAACACCCAAAAATTCAAACTTCTCCAAAAATTCTAAAAATAATATTTGATAATCTAGGAGAGATTTGAAATACACCAGTATTTTTATTACAAATTTTGGACCTCTGGTTAACCCAAGAAAAATTCCCAAAATTCAAAAGACTCGTAAATATCCAAAAATTCAAACGTCTCCAAAAATTCTAAAAATAATATATGATAAACTAGGAGAGATTTGAAATACACCAGTATTTTTATTATGATTTTTTGACTTCTAGTTAACCCTAGAAAAATTCCCAAAGTTCGAAATATTCGAAATTTTTCGAAACAAAACTAAACAAAATTAGTATGGAAATGAAGCTAGTTAACAGATCTACACTTTCACGGTTTTAGATTTGCAAAATAAGTCCTAGAATTGTAGATATTTGAAGAGAAAAAAACAATTTGGCTCCGATATTACTAAACTATCGGCACATGCAAACTAAACTAAAGTAAAGCAATTTATATATACATGGGGTCTAGCGGCACATGCATGTAACAAAAAGAAAGTAAAGTACATGCACCACCCGATGCTTATTAAGTATCGGAAATTTTGGTTTTTTTTTTTTTTTTTTTTTGCGCATGCAATAAATAATATAAAATAAGATCCGATACTTATTAACTATCGGGACAAGCAAGAGATAATATTAAGAAAAAAAATCACCTCCACAACCCGATGGTTATTAACTATCGATACATGCAAACTAAAGTAATAAAACAAAACTTTCTTAACTATCGGGACATGCAATCTAATTAATTTAAAATTAAAATACATTTCCGATAGTTAACAACTATCGATACATGTAAATTAATTTTAATTAGAAAATCAAATACATTTCCGATAGTTAACAACTATCGATATATGTAAGTTAATTTTATTTAGAAAATCATTAATAACTGAAATACTGATGATTTAAAAATTAAAATAAAACTTGCATTTATCAAATAATTTAAAACATATAAACATATAAATTCGAATTTTCATAAATTTAATTAAATAGAGATTTCTTGAATTAAAAATTTAATATTCCTAAAATAGAATTATTAAAATTTTAATTTAGAAATAACTAAAAATTAAATATAATTCAATTTGAATTACACAAACATACATATTAATATATATAATATACAAGTGGTTGATTGGAGATTTTTGAAAAACAAAAAAAATTTGTTCCATACTCTGTTGCAGTTGTAATTTCCAAAAATTTAAAATCAACCCAATCACAATTCAAATAATAATAACAGCATACTAAGAATCATTCAATCAGATATGCATATTAATACTGAGAACTGTAATTGCTACACATGCTTTCAGTGAGAGCCAGGAAACTAAATAAACAAGACAGTACATCCAAATTCTCACTAAAGATCACAACTGTCTGATATAGAATTTCTCAGCAAGATTTCATGACATTGAAATCCACCAATTAATTCTAAACCACAGACTGTTATGCTTCTTATTAACTACAAACACTTATGTAGCAGTTAACTACTTATGCTATATCGAATAATTATCACAAAGCATAACTGGTATACTTATAATAATTAATATTGATATTCATAAGCCCGAGATCATAAGTTAGACTGGAGTTCACAAGTCCTTTGGATATACAAATTCAATAACTTGTGAATCCATACAACTCCTCGCAAACAAAAATTAATTTAAATTTAACATCCCTAATTCACTAACCAACCTAGAGAAAGTGGATTCGTCTAGTGGTTTCGTGAAGATGTCTGCAAGTTGTTGTTCTGTGGGTACAAAATGCAACTCCACAATTCCATTTATGACATGCTCTCGTATAAAGTGATACCTGATATCAATATGCTTTGTCCGTGAGTGCTGAACCGGATTGTTGGTTATAGCTATGGCGCTTGTGTTGTCGCAGTATATTGGAATCTTGTTCAACATAAAGCCATAGTCTTGGAGTTGGTTTCTCATCCATAGGATCTGAGCACAACATCTACCAGCTGCGATGTATTCTGCCTCTGCTGTTGAGGTAGACACGGAGTGCTGCTTCTTGCTATACCATGAGACCAATCTTCTTCCCAAGAATTGACAGCTTCCAGAAGTGCTCTTTCTGTCAATCTTACAACCTGCATAATCCGAGTCTGTATAGCCGATTAGGTCAAAACCGGTACCTTTAGGATACCAAATTCCCAAATTTGGAGTACCCTTCAGGTATCTAAAAATTCTTTTGACAGCTATAAGGTGAGACTCTTTTGGGTTAGCTTGGAACCGTGCACATAAGCAAGTGGAAAACATAATATCTGGTCTACTTGCAGTTAAGTAGAGTAGAGATCCAATCATACCTCTATAGCTTGTGATGTCGACAGATTTACCTGATTTGTCCTCATCAAGCTTTGTGGCAGTTGGCATTGGAGTTTTGGCTGGAGCTGAATCTTCAAGTCCATATTTCTTCAGAAGATCTCTGATGTACTTTGTTTGACAAATGAAGATCCCATCTTTCTTCTGACTTACTTGAAGTCCAAGAAAGAATGTCAGCTCGCCCATCATACTCATCTCGTACCTACTCTGCATTAACTTAGCAAATCTCTTGCAAAGCTCATCATTAGTAGAACCGAATATTATATCATCAACATATACTTGTACTGATCCATATTTGGGTTTTCGAAAGCGAGATCCTGTTCATAGCATCTTTATGCATTTTATGAAAGAGAGTCTTATCTATGACACCTCTGATAAAACCATTTTCAATTAAAAATTCAGATAGTGTTTCATACCATGTCCGAGGTGCCTGCTTGAGTCCATAAAGAGCTTTAAAAAGGAAGTACACAAAGTCCATATAGTCTTTGTTCTCGAAACCTGGAGGTTGCTCTACATATACTTCTTCTTCCAGCTCCCCATTCAGGAATGCACTCTTCACATCCATTTGATAAACTTTAAAGTCTGAATGTGTTGCGAATGCCAAAAACATCCTGATGGCTTCAAGTCTTGCTACTGGTGCCTAGGTCTCGTCATAATCTATTCCTTCTTCTTGAGAATACCCCTTAGCAACCAGTCTGGCCTTGTTCCTCGTAACAATGCCATTTTCGTCCAACTTATTCCTGAATACCCATTTAGTGCCAATAACAGATTTGTCTTTAGGTCTGGGTACCAGTTTCCACACTTTCTGCCTATCAAACTGATTGAGTTCATCTTGCATCGCAATCACCCAATCTGGATCTTCTAGAGCATCTTCAACCTTTTTAGGTTCTTCCTCTGATAGAAAACCAGAGTACATACATTCATTTTCCGTTGCTCTTCTAGTCCTCACACCACTCTCTGGGTCACCAATGATTAATTCAAAGGGATGATCTCTGTTCCATACCCTCTGTCTAGGCAGATTAGCCCTTGATGATTGTCCTTCTTCGTAGTTGTGTTGAGAGTGACTAGCTGATCCTTCTTCACCTCCCCCTGAGTTGTTGCCTTCATTATTTGATGATCCACCAGTTGAGCTAGCAGGTTCAGTAACAGACTGATTTTGAAATACAGACTGTGATTGTGACTGTGTGGTATTACCAACACTTCCACTGCTTTGCTCTGGATTATCAATATTTGTGTATTCATGGCTACCAGATGCAACACCAGGTACGTCTTCATCTCCTAAGTAGTATTCTGATAGATTTTCAATTTCCAGAGATTCAGAATCTTTATCCTTTTGAAGACTTGGGAGTTTGGTGTCGTCAAACGTTACATTAAGGCTTTCAATGACCTTATGAGATTCAATCACATATACCCTGTACGCCTTAGACTCCAGTGAGTAACCAAGGAAATTCCCTTCATCTGCTTTAACATCAAACTTGCCCAGATGTTCATCTTTCAATACATAGCATTTTCCACCAAACACATGAAAGTACTTCAGTGATGGCTTTCTTTTGGTCATAATCTCATAGGATGTCTTTTCTAGATCTTTATTAATCAGGGTCCTATTTTGAGTGTAACAAGCTGTGTTTACTGCTTCTGCCCAAAAATATGTAGGTAGCTTTGACTGGCTTAGCATTGTCCTTGCGGCTTCAATCAAAGTCCTATTTTTCCTTTCTACCACTCCATTCTGCTGTGGAGTTCTTGGGGCTGAGTATTGTCTTGAAATGCCTTGCTCCGTGCAGAATTCATTTAGAACTGCATTTCTGAATTCAGTTCCATTATCTGATCTGATCGTCCGCACAGGCAATCCAGCTTCCACCTCAATCTTTTTAATGTGATCGATTACCATTTGAGGTGCTTCATCCTTAGAATGCAAAAACAACACCCACGTGTACTTGGAGTAGTCATCGACAATCACTAATGCATATTTCTTCTTTGAAACTGACATGACATTAACCGGTCCAAACAGATCCATATGAATCAACTGGAGAGGTTCGCTGATGCTTGACATGACCTTACTTCTATGTGACGCCTTCTTTGACTTACCCTTTTCACATGCTTCACAGAGTCCTTCTTGGTAGAATTCCATCTGTGGTAACCCTCTCACCAATTCTCTTCTAACTAAAGAATTCATCGCCTTAAAGTTCAGGTGAGATAGTTTTCTGTGCCATAACCAACTCAACTCAGAGGATGCTTTACTGTAGAAACAACTTGCTTCTCCTCTGCTTGCAGTGTTTAAGTCAGCTACGAACAGATTTCCTTTTCTTACTCCTTTAAGAGCAAGCTTTTCATCTTTCCTGTTGGTGATCATACACTTTTCCTTCCTGAAGTCCACATTATATCCTTTATCTGTAAATTGACTGACGCTCAGCAAGTTGTGCTTCAGACCGTCAACAAGAGAGATATTTTCAATGATGACATTTCCAACTTCCAGACTACTATATCCCTTAGTAAAGCCTTTGCTGTCATCTCCAAAGGTTACAACTGGGCCGGTCTTCTCAACCACATTGGTCAGCAGGGACTTGTCTCCTGTCATATGCCTTGAACATCCACTATCCAGAATCCACATGACTTTTTCATTAGTACCTATGCCCTGCAACCACAAAGTGATTAATGTTTCTTTGGCACCCAAACTTGTTTGGGTCCAAGAAATTTAGAGGTTCTTGCAGATGGTGTAACAGGTTCAGTTTTCACATCTTTAAGTTCTACTTTGACTGAACTCGAATCATGTTCCTTTGCCTTGACAGATTTGTCTTTTGGCTTAGGAGATTGAGTCTCCTTCCTAACCGTAGGAGGACTAGCAGTCTTTACCCTTACCTTTTTCTTATTCATGCTTCTTTCTATGCCTATGCAATTACTAGAAGTAGATGCATTCATCAAATTAAAATAAGCATGCATAATGTTAAAAGCACATGGCATACATCCAGTAATACCACAAGGCAAATGAGAACTATTTATGTTAAACATGTTCTGCACAATAGGAATATCAGATTCTACTTTAACCTTATTACATGCATGACTAAGGTGTCCAGCAGAATTGCAATTAGTACACAATTTCCTAGGTGCAGTGGGTGCAGGTGTAGCAGAATTAGCAATGTTAACACCTACTTTCCCATTCCTATTACTCTTTGACTTATTCTTGTTACTACCTAATTCAGTTTTAACAGATTCAATTTTAACTGGTTTATTAGGTGTAACTTCTTCTACATTACCTTCCTCAATTTCTTTCTTCTTTAACTCATCCTCAACAAGCATTTCTTGTTTCCATACGATAGTATCTTCGTCTAAGGGTTCTGAGAGTGGGAGCTTAAAGACAGGATTACTACTCTTCTTAATGACAAAAGGAACATTTTCATTTTCTAATAAAATAGTACTAGAAGCATTGAAAATTATATTCCTTTTATCCTTCTTGTTTTTCCTTTTATGTTCATCGTAGTCAAAGCCTATACATGTCTTATTATCTAAGCTCTGCTTATCCATTATGTCTTTAGCAATATTAGCTGAGTTCTTAAAAGCTTCCAATTTTAACTCTAGCTCAGAAATCTTAGCCATAAGTGCTGTCTCAACCTCTGCATTACAGTTAACCTTATTCTCTAAATATTCATTTCTTTCCTTAAGGTTA
Organism: Oenanthe sinensis; assembly: GCA_028671895.1. Taxonomy (NCBI): domain Eukaryota; kingdom Viridiplantae; phylum Streptophyta; class Magnoliopsida; order Apiales; family Apiaceae; genus Oenanthe; species Oenanthe sinensis. The sequence goes on from CM053798.1 coordinate 16,433,728, forward strand.
TTAACTGTGATTCCTACAAGCTCTAGTTGTTCCTTTCCAGATTCTAGCTTTTTAATCTTCGCAACTGGTCTAGCATTTTCTGCTTCAGAAGCTAGCATGCTTGTATGAATGTTAAACATCTCTATACTCAAGTCATTAACAGTATTTTTATATTCAGATAGAGACATATCTACAGTGGTGAGAATAGGTACCTGTGCTGATGATGAAGATTCTTCTGAAGTGTCTGCCATTAATGCAAGATTTCCATATTCTTCTTCTTCAGAATCTGTGTCATCCCAGCTTCTACCTTCAGCAATGTAAGCCTTGCCTTGTTGTTTTGCAACCAAAGCATCCAATCTCTGTTTCAACTTCTCATTCTCCCTTTTCAACTCATCATAGCTTTTCTTCTCGTATGAACTCTTCTTCTCATAAACCTTATTTTCTTTTGCTTGTTTCGGTTTCTTACATTCAGTGGCGAAATGCCCTAGTTCATTGCAGTTGTAGCACCGGAACTTACTACGGTCTACCATGTTTGACTTGTAACCACCTCTTGAGTTGGATCCCGAAAATGATCTTGTCTTCTGAAATCTGCTACCAAAACTTTTCTTGTACTTGGGATTCCTTCTGAATCTTATATGCTTGAAACGCCCTGCCAAGTACGCCATAGATTTGTCTTCCATCTCATCAAGCTCTTCCAATGTATAAAAATCATCTTCCTCTTCAGCTTGTGATTCTGTAGCCATTTCAGCTTCAATGATCAATTCTTTACCAATCTTGGTTTCAACAACCTTTGCTTCAGAAGTCTTCACTTCATCTGCCACAAGAGCTGTGGTCTTCATTAGTGCTGCACTCTTACTATTCACTGAGCCGGAACCATAGATAATCAACCTCTGTTCTTGTTCCATTTCATAAGTCTTCAATTTTCCATATAGCTTTTCAAGGGGCATGACATTGAAGTTGTCCCTTTCTCTAATTGAAGAAACTTTATGCTCAACATGATGTGGAAGAGTCAACATAAACTTCCTGTTCGTTTCCCTTAACGGATAGTTCTTCCCCTGGATACTCAACTCATTTAATAATTTATTATATCGCTCAAAAACTTGAGTGATTGTTTCTCCAGGAGTAGATTTGAACGCTTCATATCTTGATGTAAGTATATCCAACCGGTTCTCTTTTACTTCTTCTGTTCCTTCCATAATCAGTTCGATGGTTTCCCACATGTGCTTTCCAGATATACAATTTAGAATTTGATGGCACATGTCTTCATCCATTGAGTCAACAATAATCAACTGAAGGCCTATGTCCAATGCAACAATTTCTTTCTCTGTATCAGTGAACTCTGTAGGATCCTTTGGAGTAGACCTTTGAGGAACTCTTACTCCGTCCACTGTAGATTCAGAAATCATCTTCATTGGTACAAACGGTCCGTTCTCTAAGATACCCATGTACAATAGATTTGCAGCCTTAATAAACAGGGTCATCTTCTTTTTCCAAAGATTATAATTCACTCTATCAAACTGAGGAACCTTGATACTTCCTACTTTCTGAGAACTCATGATATTGAATTTTTTTAAAACTATTTAAGATTCAAAAAAAAATTCTGAGTAAAATATTTTGAAAATTAAAAAAATTCGCGAAAAATTCCAGAAGCTTAATACTGAAGTCCGAACAATAGATCCTGATTTGTAAACTCAATCAGTAAGCTTTGATACCAATTGTTAGTCCCAAATATCGTAGAAGGGGGGTTGAATACGATATTGTCCAATTTATAAAATATTCGCGGAATGGTTCTTTTAGGACTTAATACAGTTCGAACAGTTATATAATCAAACAGTTGGTGAGCAATAACATAACAACAGTTCGTTCGGGGAATATATCGTTTTATTAATATAAACCACGAAGGTGCTCCACAAATCTAATCTTTCGATTAGTTACAATGATTCACTAGTACAGTCAGTTAGGTTACAAGCTTTAATGAAAACAACAAGGGTAACAACAGCTGTGTGTACAAAATTAATGGCTTCAGTGTTTACTCTTGAATGCTCTCTGTGTTTTCTCTCTTTACTGCTATGTGTATCTCTCTGGCTGTTAGCTGAATGAATCTTGACCAAAGACGATGCCTTTGCTGCTTTTGTGTAGACTTTTTCAACTCTTGATACGTGGCCCATTTTGTGCCAAGTAAATCAGTTGCTTCTTCGCTTCTGTTTAACTTAAGTATCGGAACAATTTACTGAGTAATTGTTAACTATCGATGAGTCTGTAAATTAACTATCGGACACTTAAAACAATTCATGAAATAGAATTAACTACTTCAAGCTGAGCAACTATCGGAGATATGTTAACTATCGGAAATATTCTCCAATAAATTAACTATCGGAATTATTGCTTGATTTATTAACTATCGGAATAAATAGATTTTCTTTTTATTTGTTTTATCCGATGGTTAGTAAATCATTGAAAGTTCCTTCTAGTTTTTTTTCTTTACCCGATAGTTAATAACTATCGGGAAGTGGCTTGTTTCTTTGTTCATCCATTTTTAGTTAAGTTGATTAAATCACCCGATGGTTAATAACCATAGATGAATAAGACAAAATAAGCCCTTTGTCTTTTGTCTTTACTTTGCTCATTTCTTTATCTCACCCGATGGTTAGTAACCATAGGTGAATAAGACAAAATTGCTTTATTAACCATTGGTGAATAAGACGAAATAGCTTGACTAGTTGACTTCTGGATACAGCTTCTGTAGTCTCCTTTCCTTAGCCAATTTCAAGCCTGATAAGCCCTTAATATTTTTTCTTCCACTGCAACCAAGTCTAATAAATATTTCCTTGATTATTCGAACTTGATTTATTCTGGGCTTATTCACATACCACTTAGGTTACTCATCTCAGTATCTGGTCAATTCTTCTGAATCAGTGATGCAGTTCTCAAACTCTTTTGTGCTGTCGATTGGTGCAACTGGTCTGGTTCACAACCGACTAGCAAGAACTTGATCTTCACATCTTCTTTGCTATACAATTGACCTGTTCCATCATGTTAAGAAGTGCTTCTATTGTAAGTACATTGGAATCCTCTGGCACTTATGCTGAACCACAAACATATCTGAAACCCTAAACATCTTCGAACTTTATCCTTCACTGAAGTCTGAACATATGAATGAACTTCCTCCAGCAATCTATAGTAGACTCCAAGATTCCATCTAATATTTTGATTCTTTGTATTTGCCGTATATTTTATCTTATCGATTCCTGTACTTGAGCTCTGCAATTCATTGCTTGACTAACTTGCAGATTTGGATCACTAGAATCTTTCTGGTACTTTGACAACTGCTTCACTGCTTCAACATCCTTGAATACTTCAACCTTTATTCTTCACTGAGGCATGAACATATTAATGAACTTCTTCCAGTGAGCTAATGCTTCAATTCTGTAGATTTCTTCTTTATCCTTTGTCTTTACCAAGTCTTCATGTCTTCCTGATTCTGGTGATAACTTCATATTATTTACACGTCCTGTTCTTGTGTTGAGTTATAACCCTATGTTACATATAGGTCTATACATACAGCATTTCAATATTGAACGGGATTAAAATATTAGAATTGTTCTTCTATTCTGATAATAAAGAAGAACTAAGATTCTATAATATTATTATTGCTTAGGTTCTTAATCCGGATACAGTGATTGACACTTGTATGCAATGCACATGTTTTGATTCATATGTGATGTGATTTTTTGTTAATCACAATATTATGTATTGGACAATGACATTGCATACAGAGTGGGATATTGACTATAAAAGGAAACCGTGTCCGAAAATATTCGGGTGATGATGTCCTCTTGAAAGCTCATAAAGATAATTATGCTTAAGTCCTGCAGGCAGATTTGTTCTTGCATAATTATAAGGTTGAGTGGATGATCAAGGATAAAAGATATTGATTAAATTAATTATCAGAAATTAATTTAATTAATGGACATTCGATATCTTAAACATGGGGAATTTAATAAGCAAATAATATTGGAGCCGAATTAAATAATTAAATTACGGCATTAGGAGAGGTAGTGCAAATATTAATTCTTTAGTGGATTGAATTAATATTTAATGACATTGAGCTTGACCCAGAATGTCATTGGAAGGCCCGACCTAATTATCCAGGATCCCTACTGTAGCCTATATATTCATCTTATTCTCTTCTAGCTATGAGTTGGAAAAGAACTAGGGTTTTTGTGAGCAGCCGTTCAAGGAGGCAACCAAGAACTAGGGTTCCAAGATCTCAAAGTTAGAAGGGAGGCAACCTTGGGAGGATCGAAGGCCACACTTCGCTCAAGGTGAATACGGGAATACAGTAGAAGACGTGGATTTGAATCACTTGCGCCGTAGCGATTAAGGTTAATTTTCTATTCAAACTCGTTCGTTTTCATATCATAAAACGCAGCATGTGGATGTGAGAAGATCCAAGACTTGTTGTTGTGAGAAGATCCAAGACTTAGGGCTGCATAGGATGTGAGAAGATCCAAGACTTGTTGTTGTGTCTTGTAGAGTTGAGGATCTTCTAGTGATTCTACCAAAGGATATAGAAATAGCAGTACCTCATCATGTGGAGTAATGATTTCATCAATTACACAGGAGGCTGCATCCAATGGCATTCCTTCCCAAAATGTGTCTTGATCAGAGTCTAAAGGCAGTCTAGACTTTAACTCAACATTAGACTCTAGTTCAAGAATTGTCTTGCTTTCAGAGTATGGCTCTGTAGGAGCCTTGGGAGCATCTGTTTCCTGCAAAACAGGGTTAGTCACAAGTAAAATCTTGTGTGTGTGTGTGTGCAAAATAAGCCTTCCTCAACCTCTTGTACTACTTAGCAAATGATTTCCCAGGAGACTCAATTTAAGAATCCTGAGGTGCATCCCTAGGTTTATCAGAGCCTATAGCCTTTTGAGAGTCTACAGACTTGGCTGCAAGGATAAAATCAAGTGTAGCATGACTTTCTTTTAGCAAAGAGAGCCCTTTAACAACTTTTTTCTCTAGGGGGTTGAGCTCCTCATCACTTGGCTCATCTATAAGCCTTGATTGTACTAGTCTCCTCATCTTTGCAATTGGTGCCTGTTAAGAGACACCAGAGGCTATTTTTTTTGGATTTTTGTTTTGTAGATTGTTTAGTAGAAGAGGATTTGATTAATTGGATAGGTGTAGGGGGTTCTCCATTACTTGTGCCTGCACCATTTCACCACTAAAAAATGAAGAATTAGAGAAAGAAGGTCTGTAGTTAGAGAGTTTTATCTACATTACCTATGGATAAATCATGGCAGGTAGACTCTTCTTCTTGTCTTCAATTCTCTTAATGTTAGAGAATATCATTCTTTGTTGTTTGTATGCCTGTGCACAACAATCATCCGCAAGCTTGAATTATAACTGTTTCATAATCTAGGTGCTATGACATTCTTAGAGTTTACAAACTCATTAGAGTTTACAACTCGTTAGAGTTTACAAACTCATCAGAGTTTACAACTCGTCAGAGTTAACTCATCAGAGTTTACATACTCATCAGAGTTTACAGACTCATCAAAGTTTAGGAGTTAAACTCTGTCAAGATAAAGTACCAAAAAAATATGCAATAACAAATCACAGTTTGATAAATCAGGGACTATAATTAAAGTACATACCTTGCTTCTGTTATGATTGAACACTTACATATTTAACATACCTAATTCACCTACCAGTCTGAGAAAGGTAGACTCATCAAGTGGTTTGGTTAATATGTCTGCAATCTGTTTATTAGTTGGAACATAATGAAGTGCCAGAGTACCAGTTTTAACATGTTCTCTAATAAAATGATACTTGAAATCAATGTGCTTTGTTCTGGAATGTTGGACTGGATTCTCTGCAATTTTAATAGCACTGGTATTATCACAATACATCGGAATATTTGATAATGTTAGTCCATAGTCATGTAACTAATTTCTCATCTACAGAATTTGAGCACAACAACTTCCAGCTGCTATGTATTCAGCCTCAGCTGTTGAGGTTGAAACTGTCTGTTGTTTCTTTTATTAAACCAAGAAATTAACCTGTTGCCAAGAAATTGGTACTGACTTGTTGTGCTTTTCCTGTCCACTTTACATCCTACATAATCAGAGTCTAAATAGCCAATTAGTGAAAAATCAGACTCTCTAGGATACCATAGTCCTAGAGTCTGTGCACCTTTGAGATATCTACAAATTCTTTTCATAGCTATTAAATATGATTCTCTAGGGTTAGCTTGAAATCTAGCACACAGGCATGTTGCAAACATTATATCTGGTCTACTAGCAGTTAAATATAACAATGATCCAATCATACCTCTATAGCTAGTGTTGTCAACTTTCTTACCCTCTGGGTCAGAGTCTAGCTTAGTGGCTGCTGACATAGGAGTTTTAACAATTGCACTATCTTACATATCAAACTTCTTCAATAGTTCTTTTACATACTTTGATTGATTGATGAAAATTCCATCATCATTCTGTTTGACTTGAAGTCCCAAAAAGAAGTTTAATTCTCCCATCATGCTCATTTCATAATTTGACTGCATTAACTTGCTAAACTTTTCAAAGAGTTTTTCATTAGTAGAATCAAAGATAATATCATTAACATAAATTTGGACAAGCAAAATATCACATTTGTGTTTTCTAATAAAAAGAGTTTTGTCAATGGTACCTCTAATGAATCCATTTTCAAGAAGAAATTTTGATAGAGTTTCATACCATGCTCTTGGTGCTTGCTTCAATCCATATAGTGCCTTATCTAACCTAAAAACATGATCACGAAACTTTGGATCAACAAATCCTGGTGGCTGCTCCAAATAGACTTCTTCTTCCAATTTCCCATTCAAGAAGGCATTTTTTACATCAATTTGATACACCTTGAATTTTGAATGAGCTGCAAATGCAAGAAACATCCTGATTTCTTCCAATCTTGCTATTGGTGCAAAAGTTTCATCATAGTCAATTCCTTCCTCCTGTGAGTATCCTTTTGCAACTAGCCTTGCTCTGTGTTAGGTCCAAAGTGTTGTAGATGGGGGGTGAATACAACTTTTTAGAATAATGAGAGAATGTATAAATATGCAGGTAATAAATTATGACACAGAATTTCAAGAATATATCATTATATTCATTGAAGGATTTGCTACAACATTCATAAAGGCATCATGATCAGTTGAACAATAAATATAGCAATTAAAGCTAGATTCAACTGATCCTCTCTCTCACTATTGTTTTACAGTAAATGCTCTCTCTTTTTAATATATCGTTGAAATACAGAGATAAAAGTCTGTCTACTAATAAAAACAAAGTGCTGCTTTTATAATGTCATGTAGTCTTGATCTTGTCCTTTTTGTGTACGTGGCCCAATCAGGACTTCGACAACAAAAAGTACTTTCCCAACAACTCTGGATCAACCGTTCACAATAAGCCACTTGTCCCTTGAACATTAAATGTTACATATCGACCCGCATCTCGATCTCGGCCTGGACCCATCTCGATCTCGATCTGTGAGAATCTCGATCTCTATCTGTGAAAATCTCGATCTCGATCTCGATCTCGATCTGTGAGAATCTCGATCTCGATCTCGATCTCGATCTGTGAGAATCTCGATCTCGATCTCGATCTGCCGTGGATCGAGATTTGCCTTGCAATGTTTTACTTCAATTATAAATCTCGACCCGCATCTCGATCTGCTGTGGATCGACATTAGCCTTGGCAAATATGCACTCATTCAATGTTAACCTTCTTTAGTGACTAATTGAGGATTAACCTTTATGAGCAAGTTTCCCTAGCTTCTTCAATTTCTTTTCCTCACTCAATTCAAATGAGATCTTCTATTACTGACATGAACTTGCCTCCAATGTCCTGACACTTGATGCAATGGTCTGGTTCATAAGTGACTAGTCTTGTAGGGGTTCTTGCTTCTGAATGTCAGTTCTCATTTGTTGATTAACCTTTACATTATCCAGATGTTGATATACATTACATGAAATCACTTTGGTCTTCTTGATACTTCTTTGACATTAATTTGATTCTCCATTAGATAAGTTAGGGCATGAGCAATACTGAGATTGAACTTCTTCTAACTCAGGCATCCTTGATTAACCAAATTAATTACTTGTAGTTACCAAGTATCATTACCTTTTCTTCAGTTGATTGATTCCATGTGCTTCTTCAGTTTCCCTTATTTTGCTGTTGTTTTATCTTTTACTTAGTTGAGTTACATAGTAATTAAGTGTTACAAGTTAGTACACCTATGCCTTTCAATCTCCCCCTATTTGATTGTCTAACAATGACAACCAAATTCACAATGAGGATAACTCAACTAACCAGGGACTGAAAAAGATAAAATAACATTCATAAAAGATCATGTCAACTTGCATAATGCTTGGCTTGATTAATTAACTTCATGTCTATTACTGGTACTTCAAGTGCCAAAATTGGACACCTGTTGGATCGATTTAATGGCTTCATGCTCTTCTAGAGATTTTCTCTAAGTACTTTGAGAGCACGGTCCACTCAATCTTCAATTATCCTTCTGAAGTCCTTTTAGCAGTATTACCACCGCCGAACTTCGCGAAATAATTGACGCCTAATATAAACCAGTTTCAAGACACTTAGCTAACTAACTTCTACCTTACACTACACAAGAAAACAGATAATATATATTTACAATGCAGGAAAACAAGAAAACAAATTACAACGCAAAGAAACATTACAAGCACAATACATTAAAACTTTGATTTCTTGCGCTCCTCTTCCTCACGAGCTTTCTTCTTGGCTGCTTTTTCTTTCTTCATGAACTCAGGGTTGCAGACTTCATCCATTCTTTTCTTGAGAAGATTAAGTCCTTCTGCTTCCACATGATTTCTGATCTTGTAATCTCGAAACAACCTCAACCACCTTTCAACCATGCTGCGAGTGGTAAGCTTCGTGGGAATGTCTTCAAACCTCAGCTTCGTGACTTTGTCAGGATACCCCTTTTTCCCTTTCTTCCTTATAACCAGTTGCTTAGGGTATCCAATTACAATAGCGGTGGTGCATTGCTGTAGCCTCTGAATGTCAAGCTGTTTTCTTCACTTACAGAAATTATCAAATGTGACCCTTAGATAATCCTGATCAAACTCGTCAACATCATCCATCTCATCAATCAATTCCCTTATGATACACAGTGTTTCATGACTGTGTTCTGCAAAGATGTCGTACTTGATTTCAATGACGGTTTCCACCTGATGCTTGTCTGTATAGATCAGCAGATCATTCTCATTCTCAGCTTTGCTTTTGACAAACTTGACATTTGCACCAGCCACTGCACCAGCTTCCTCCCTTATCTCTCATTCTTCAGGGATGTCTAATCTTGGATCTCCGTACCTCTGCACATGCTCCTTTATTGCTTCTTCTTGCTGCTCAAATGCATAGTCTTCAGGCTCCTTCTTAACCACTGGTAGTTTGGCTTCGGGCAACTTGTATCTAGCGTCTTGCCTTCTTATCAGCTTCTCCAAGTCCTTAGCCACCAGCTTCTTTTCCTTTGTTAGAAAACCCTTAGAGAGGACTAGCTTTGCAACTGCCTTCAGCACATTTCCGCTCGGAGTTAGTTTCGAGTCATGCAGATTTACGATCCTCAAGACCTTGTCATGGACATATCTGATCTGGTAGGGATTTAGAATAATGTCAACCCCTCTGTCTTCAGCCATCTTCAACAATTTTTCCTTCAACAGCACTCCAGTCTTGACAGAGGTGTCTACCTTATGAGCGAATTCTACCAGTTCACTTGCACCCCTTTCATGGAAGAAAGCTTCATCGACCATACACGGCCCTATTTTTGTTATGGGTGTCCAAGTGATCATCAGATTCCATGCCTTCTCCTTGAATATGACTTGTACGGAGGTGCATCCCTGTCTTATACAATTTAGATAATTCAGCAGCCCAGGGTTTAGATTTTCTAGCTTATGAAGAAGAAAGCTCAATCTTTCTGAGTCATGACCATAGGCTCTTGGTCCAGCTAAGGCTTCTCTAGCCTTGTCCCACTCGGGACCTTCCCTCCTTATGTCAGCCTGGACCTTAGGATCTTTGATCTTTTTCATTTCATACTCATGCTGAGTTTTCTGAGCCGCTCTCTTCTCCTTTGCCATTAGTTCTTTTTCAACTATCCCTTGTAGCACTTCTTCATTTACTCTTTCTCTGGCTTCCCTGAAAATCTCTCCTTGCATCTCCGCTTCATCAACTTCTTCTTCTGGCACATGCTCGTCAGCAACCGAGTGGTCTCCTGCATCACCTGCAACTCCTGCGCCGGATCCGCCAGGATTTAGACCTCTTTCTCGTTCCCACTCTTTTTCCCGTTGCTCGAGTCTCGACCTCCTTGCCACTAAGGCTTCTACATCCATATCGTCATCATCAGAATCTTCAATAAAGTTTCCCATAAATACATCGACAAGCGGTGTTTCCTTCTCAGCTTCTTCTTCAACTACCATCTTCTGCTTTCCTTTGTCCTTAAGAGCCGGTTGAGCCTCCTCCACCTTTTCACCAGATTTGTTTGAGGACTCGATCACCGGACCCTTACTAGTCAGCTTTTTCAGACCCTTATCCTCCTTCTCCCCCTTAGGTGTGTTATCCTCATCAGGAGCATCATCATCATTATTATCGTCACCACCACCACCGGTTGAAGGACCAGGTCCAGCCCTGTTACGTCCAAAGACAACATCAAGTAGTTCATTCAGCTTCGTCCAAACCTGAGACATGCCATAAGTGACATCATCTACTGACCTCCCAACCTCCACCTGTGCCAATCCAAGATTGTTTATCTTGTCAATCATTTGATTTTGGACGACAATCAGGTTCTCCATGAACTGAGCTCCAACCTCCAATCTTCCAGAGTGAGAAGAGACAGCAGCAGTAACACCAGCAACTCCAGCCTCCAAAGCCTCCACTTTCTTCACTAGATCCTGCAATTTGGGGGACGGTGTTTGGCTTGGGTTAAACTGTTTACTCTCGCCGGGTTCTGTTTCACTCAAGATCCCTAAAAAGAAGGGATCTACTCTCCCTGTCTCTCCCTCGTGTTTAGAGCCTAACAGTACTAGAGCCTCATCCACTAATCGCTGGGGACTAGCGGTGAGTTGGTCGGCGATATCGGTCAGTGAGACTGAGCCTTTAAGCGCTATGTCTACGATAAGAGATGGCGTTATGACCATGTCATCCCCTTGTCCACCAAGAACCTTTTCTGGTTCGCTGGGCTGTTCTGGAGGCGTAGACCCACCAGTCACCAGATGTCGTTGCTCTGCGAGCAACTTGTTTTCTGATTTAGATGAGGAAGCGTCATCCATACTGGATTCGACAGACTCTTCCGCATTAAAACTTCCTGAGATCCTAGCATCAGAAGTGCTAGTCTCAGTTTGCCATTCCCCTTCCGAGAAATTGCTCAAAGAGCCCTGAGCGGACAACTCAGGGGAGGTAGGGCCAGCTCCTATTGGCTGTTGAGCTGGACCCCCTCCTTGACTCTCACCAACATGCCTAGGCGAGTGCGAATGTGTTGAAATGTTTTGGAGAGGAGAGCCACCAGCGTGAGGTGTGGTGGCTGTGAGAGGTGAACTAGCCTTAACAGGTTGTGTAGTTGCCACTGGGTTTGAATCCACCTTTTGCTTCTTTGGATGTGGCAGAGCTGCTGAAGTGACTACTCTCTCAACTCCTACACTCCCTCCACTCGAATAACTCGACTCAGATAAGCTTGCCTTCCTTTTATCACCAGTTTTAGGGCTGGCTGAACGTTTATGAACAGAAGGGCTTGCAGCCTGGGATAGAGCCTGGGGGTTTTCAGGCCCACGGCTATAGAAAACAGGTTGAATTGATGATTGATCAAGATCAGCAAGAATAGGTACCTGACTCAGAAGATCGTCATCCTTGTCAGCTCCAGCTTCTGCAATATTTGCCTCGGCCATGTCAACATCCATACCTGCTTCTTCTAAATTTCTAGGCACTTGATCTCCACCTTCAGCTTTGTTACCGCTACTCTCAGCTTCTACTGCAGTAAACGGAGAAGCATGCCTCCTAGCATACTCATCTTGCAGATCCTGGAAGTACGGAGTCAGGCACAACTCAAAAAGTCTTGACTTTTGCTGGGTTTCCATGGTGGAGATACTCTTTAGAGTCATATCAAAACATGCCATCCTTTCAGAGCCTTGAAATATTCTTCTGTGTTCCTCTGAGAGGACGTCATCCAGAACCATCTGAAGAAATCTTGGCATCCAGCATTTGACTAGACCATCTTCCGGATTCCTAGATGCATTCTTCTCCAATGCCCACCTCTCAAGCAACTGAATCAACAGATGTTTGCCCACATTCACCTTCCTGTTGTTTGCCACTCCATATAGATTTACCCGGCAGCTGTTGTTCATTGGCCTGTAGTCTTTGTCCTTTGGGAACATGCAGCGTTAAATTGCTTGAACTACATAATCCCACTCAGCTGGTAGCATACCGGTGTTAACCTTTGTTACCTTGATAGGACCCGTGGGAGGGCGACAACCTATCTCCGTGAATAATTGCAACATATCCTCCATAGTGGGTTCCGGAGCATAATCTTTTGTAGGAAGCCCGAGTAACTCATTGAACTTCCGCAGACTGACTTCATATTTGGCACCACCAATGGTAAAGGATAGGCCTGTTGGATTTGCTTTTCCACCCTGAATCTCTAGTGTTGAGTAAGCAGCTTGAAGGGCTTCGACATTCAGGATGGGAGAGGCGGTTAAGGCATGACTTATGATTGATGTGTTGTTGAGGGATTCAATCCAGAACTGGTAGTGAATAAATCTACCAGTTGCTCGATCAGCAGAGAGATTAACAAAGTTGGTCTTGGGAATTGTGAAATTTGGGTTTGCCATTTTAAATTTGTGTTTGAGAAAAGAAATGTTCTGAAATGGTTTTGCAATGGAAATTTTAGAGAACAAGTTCTAAATTTAAACAAAAAAAAACGTACACGAACCCCACTAATTACCCCACGTAATTAGTGACACAAATTAAAACAAATTAACTGCCCACTAATGACCACTTAATTCCCCACTAATGATTGACGGTTGAGTTTTCGAAAGTTAAAGTGAACAGCCGTTTATGAAAAAAAAACTTATTTTTCGAAAAAACACAAAACGTGGCGGTTCAGTTGCACTTTAAGGATTAAACAATAGTACCCACAACTATTTCGCTCAAGAACACAAAAGTTCTGAAGAACAAGAAAGCACGAGACTAAAAAGATAAACTCACTCGAATGAAAAGAAACTAAAGAACTAGGTTGCAAGAACACAAATGACGTTAAAAACAACGCAAGAAGTTCAACAGTTTTAGACAAAATTTTAGCAGAGTTTCGTTTTAGTGATTAATGCTTTCACGTAACAGTTAGTGATTTTTGTTTAAGAAAATCACAAGAAAACTTGATGTAATGGCAGGGAAAAGAACTCTGGTAATGTATGTATACGTGTGTGTATATGAAGAGCTTAAGCTTTTGAAAGAGAGAAAGAAAGTTAATGGAAATAAGGAACAGCCTTTTTAATGCTATAATATATATATATATAGGCACGCTTGAAAAGAAACTGAAAAGACAAGTCACATCTCGATCTCGAGATCCGCATCTCGATCCTCATCTAGATGTCGATCTTGATGTCGATCTCGATGTCGATCTCGATGTCGATCTCGATCCGCATCTCGATCTACATCTCGATGTCGATCTCGATGTGGATAGATCGAGATGTACCTTGACAGTTTTAAGCAGTTTTCGCAAGTCGATCTCGATCTCGATCCAGAACCAGATCGAGATTTGTCTTGGAAAATTTCTCATTACTCCATTTAGACACTAATCATAAAGATATACAGATCAGCACAAGATTAATATCATGAAACTTTCTAACCCCTTATGACATGCAACACATACATTTTTGAAATTAAGTACACATTATTAATTAAGAATATTCATGAACAACAATAATATGTACACAAACTGAATTCTAACAGATAGGTAGCAAAACTAACTGGTGTTAAGCATCCCTAATTCACCAACCAATCTAGAAAATGTTGATTCGTCTAGAGGTTTAGTGAATATATCTGCTATTTGACGTTCAGTAGACACAAAATGCAACTCTACAGTTCCATTTTCTACATGCTCTCTAATAAAATGATACATGATGTCAATGTGCTTGGTCCTGGAGTGATCCACAGGGTTGTTGGTCATTGCAATAGCACTTGTGTTGTCACACATGATAGGAATCTTAGATACTTCCACACCGTAGTCCTTGAGTTGGTTCTTCATCCACAGTATCTGGGCCACACAGCTTCCAGCAGCAATATATTCTGCTTCAGCTGTCGAGGTAGACACTGTTTGTTGTTTCTTGCTTTGCCAAGACACCAACCTTCTTCCAAGGAACTGACAGCTTCCTGAAGTGCTCTTCCTATCTATTCTACAACCTGCATAATCTGAATCCGTATAGCCAACAAGATTAAATCTTGTATCTCTTGGGTACCATATCCCGAGATTTGATGTTCCCTTGAGATACCTAAGAATACGCTTTACGGCTATGAGATGTGACTCTCTAGGATCCGCTTGAAACCTTACACATAAGCATGTAGAGAACATAATATCAGGTCTGCTAGCAGTTAAATACAAAAGAGAGCCGATCATACCTCGATAGCTTGAGATATCTACAGGTTTTCCCGCTTTATCCTCGTCAAGCTTTGTGGCTGTTGCCATAAGAGTCTTAGCTTGTGATACATCTTCGAGACCATACTTCTTTAATAGATCATGAATGTATTTGGTCTGGCAGATAAATATCCCGTCCTTCTTCTGACTAACTTGAATACCGAGAAAGAACGTCAGCTCTCCCATCATGCTCATCTCATACCTTGATTGCATTAACTTTGCGAATTTAGCACACAGCTTCTCATTTGCAGACCCAAAGATAATGTCATCCACATATACTTGCACCATTATTAGATCATCTTTGCATTTCTTGTAGAAAAGCGTCTTGTCGATTACTCCTCTGGTGAAACCACTTTCTAATAAGAAGTCTGACAGAGTTTCATACCACTTTCGCGGAGACTGCTTAAGGCCATATACTGATTTGAAGAGTCGATAAACATAATCACAATATTTGCTGTCGATAAACCCGGGAGGTTGCTCAACATACACCTCTTCATCCAGTTCACCGTTTAAGAATGCACTATTGACATCCATTTGATAGACTTTAAAACCATGATGTGCTGCGAAAGCCAAGAACATCCTTACTGCTTCTAGCCTTGCTACTGGTGCATAGGTTTCATCATAATCAATTCCTTCTCTTTGAGTATAACCCTTAGCAACCAGGCGAGCTTTATTTCGTGTTACAAGTCCGTCTTCATCCAGCTTGTTTCTGAATACCCATTTTGTCCCAACAACAGATCTATTCTTTGGTTTGGGTACCAGCTTCCACACCTTCTGCCTTTCAAACTGATTGAGTTCCTTTTACATAGCAATCACCCAATCAGCGTCATCTAGAGCTTCTTCCACCACTTTAGGTTCCATCTGGGAAAGGAACACTGAGTATAGACATTCATTCTCAGTGGCAATTTCAGCTCTAGCTTTTCCCCTAGTAGTCACTCCGGCTTCTGGATCACCAATAATTAGCTCGAACGGATGGTCCTTGTTCCAAGTGCGATCCCTAGCAAATGTTCTTGATGATTCAGCTTGATCTTGTAAGTGAAGGTGACTTAGTCTAGAAGCACTTTCACTAGCTTCCCTTGAGCTAGTACTGGCTCCCCCTGAGTGAGCTGCTCCCCCTGAGTTAGTACCAGGTCTGACGGAAGGTGATCCCTCAGCCCTAGTGTTTTGAATTTGCGAAACACTAGACTCTTGATTAATTTCATTATTTATCGTTGGATCACTACCCTGCACTACAGACTCAGAGACTGTATCCACTTCATCAATATCCATATTTTCAAATCTTAGGGAAGTGGGCTCACTGTCTTCTTTTAGTATAGACGGGAGCTTTGAGTCGTCGAATGTGACATTAAGGCTTTCAACCACCTTGCGATCATTAAGTACAAACACCCTGTACGCTGCTATTGCTTCAAGAGAATATCCAATGAAAACCCCTTCATCTGCTTTGGCATCAAACTTTCCAAGTTGTGCATTGTCTCTTAACACAAAGCATTTTGCACCAAACACGTGGAAGTAGTTGATAGAAGGTTTTCTTTTATTCATCAGATAATATGGCGTCTCATTATAGTCTTTTGTAATCAGGGTTCTATTCTGTGTATAACACGCCGTGCTAACTGCTTCAGCCCAAAATTATAAAGGAAGTTTTGACTCATACAGCATTGTCCTAGCTGCTTCAACCAGTGTCCTGTTCTTCCTTTCTACCACCCCATTCTGCTGCGGTGTTCTCAGTGCTGAATACTGTCGTCTGATCCCTTTAGATATGCAGAAATCCATTAACACTGAGTTCTTGAATTCTGTCCCGTTGTCGGATCGGATAGTCTTCACAGTCAGACTTGCTACGTTTTCAATTACCAGCACATGCCTAATGATCTCATGTGGCACTTCATCTTTCGATGTCACAAACTTCACCCATGTGTATTTGGAAGAGTCATCGACAATTACCAGCGCATATCTTTTCCTTGACATTGACATAACATTAACGGGTCCAAACAAATCCATGTGAAGAAGTTGTAGGGGCTCGGTAATGCTATTCACTTGTTTATCTTTATGCGAGGCTCTTTTTGATTTTCCCATCTCACATGCTTCGCAGAGTCCATCTGGAGTAAACTCCATCTGCGGCAGCCCTCTCACCAATTCTCTCCTTACGAGATTATTCATTGCTTTAAAGTTCAGGTGAGATAATCTTTTATGCCATAGCCAACTTTCATCAGCAGAAGCCTTGCTGTAGAAACACGTGACTTCAGACTGATCAGCAGAATTCATGTCAGCTATGAACAAATTTGACTTCCTTACTCCTTTGAGAGCAAGGCTTCCATCCTTTTTGCTTCGAATCGAACAATCATGCTTCCCAAAGTTGACGTCAAAACCCCTGTCGGTGAACTGACTAACGCTGAGGAGATTATGTCGCAATCCTTCCACAAAAGACACGTCCTCAATGATAACATTTCCACAAACGATCTTGCCATATCCCCTGGTGTAACCTTTGCTGTTATCTCCAAAAGTAACCACGGAGCCGGCTCTCAACACCAAATCTGTTAGCAGGGACTTATTGCCGGTCATATGCCTCGATGCTCCACTGTCCAGCACCCATATGACTTTACTCTTTTCCTGTTCACTGCCCTGCAAATCCAGAAAGGTTAGGTGTTCTTCGGAACCCAATGATGTTTGGGCCCGGCATCAATAATTTCCTTTTTCTTTTCAGATACAGAAGGCTTTGCCTTGTTGCCATCAGGGGCATTCATCTTGACTTTGTCTTTTCCCTTGTCAACCTCGACTGATTTGTCAGGTTTGGGAGCAGACTGGTCACTCCTAACTTTAGGAGGACTTGAAGTCTTAGCCTTTGACCCCGCATGCTTTTTCTTACTACTACTAGATGTATGTTCAACAGATGCGCTAGCAGTATTCATTAAATTAAAATAAGCATGCATGATGTTTACAGCACATGGCATACAATTTGGATTATTGCATTTGGCATGATTTGCATACATGTTAGGCAAAGCAGTAGTTGCAGGCATGGTATTACGATCAACAGGTTTTTCTTTCTCTACAAATGACGGGCAATAATAAGACAAATGATCAGTTTGATTACAGATATAGCATGCCTTTCTAGCTCGTGTAGATGTAGATACAGATGCAGGTTCAGTTTTAACTGCCTTTACAGGTGCTTTCATTTGGTCTGACCCTGCTACCCATTATTTATATGACACCGTTTTAGCCTCCTTGGTTCCTACACCTCTCTTAGCATAAGCAATCTTACTCGCTCTCTTAGAAGTTGTAGGTCCTACTACTTTTTCTTCTAAATCTCTTTCAATTTTAATCTCTTGTTCAATTTTAGTAGCAACAGGATCTATGGTCCTAGGCTCAAAATGCTTAAAGATAGGTTTTCTAACATCCACTAAAACCTCAGGCACATCTTCTTTGACTAACACTGGCTCTAACAACTCAGCAGCCCTATTTTTCTTTTTCTGTGTGTAGTCAAGTCCTATGTTCACTTTTTCATTTTTACTCTTGCCTGCCAGTTTCATGTACATGTCCCTTTCTACGAACACTTTATTAGCGGCTTCTTTAAAAGATTGACATGTTATTTTAAGCTCAGCTAATTCATTTTTAAGTTTTTCGTTAAGGTCTTCCCTAATCTTAAGCTTGTGTTCTAAAACCTCTACCTGATTCATTAACTGCCTTTCTTTACTTTCTCCTGATTCTAATTCTTCTACCCTGGCCTCGAGAAGTCTATTCTTAAGGGAGAGTTTAGCATTTTCCTCATTAACAGCAATTAGATTTAGTTGGAGATTGTACATGTCTTTAGTCATGGCAGCTAATTCATTTTGGTACTCAGGAATAGACATTTCATTTACGGTTAGAATTGGTATACCTCTGATTGTTCTGAAGATTTTGCCATTAAAGCGAAGTTGCATAGCTCCTGATCTTCATCTTCATCAGACTCGTCCCAACCCTTCCCTTCAGTCACAACATAAGCCCGGCTTCCCTTCTGTTGCTTGCTAACCAAGGCATCATATTTCTTTTTCAGATCAGCATAGGTTTCCTTGGGATGAACGTATTTGGGTTTCTTGCACTCTGTTGCAAAGTGTCCCAATTCATTGCAGTTAAAGCATCTGAACTTGTTCTTGTCTACCAGGTTAGGTCTGTAGCCACTACCAGATGTGCTACCTCGACCGCTGTAACTTCCCCGACCACTTACACTACTGCCTCTGCTGCTACTGCTGCCTCTTCGGCTGAAAGAACTACCAAATCGTCCTTTACCTCTTCTTTGCTTCCTGAAGCTGATATGAGCAAATTCTCGAGCAATACAAGCATATGACTTGTCTTCTAATTTGTCCAGCTCTTCAAGGGTATAGTATTCATCCTCACTTTCTTCGGATGGATCTTCAATGTCTAATACCACCCTTTCAGGATTAACAGTTTCCAATGAGACAGCTGCAAGTGCCTTTACAGCAGACTCTTCAGCTACAAGTCCAGACTCACTTACCGCTTTGTGTTCTCCACTATTGTAGGATCTTCTTCTGTCATTTTGTTCCTGCTCCAGCTCGTAAGTCTTTAAAACACCATACAGCTTTTCGAGAGAGGTATTTTTCAAGTCCCTTGACTCTCGAATGGCAGTGATCCTGTGTTCCAGATGTTTAGGCAAATTCAAGAGAAACTTGATATTTGAATCTGCTAGTGGATAGACTTTATCTCTTATACTCAGCTCGATAAGCAATTTACTGTAACGTTTGTAAACATCCGCTACGCTTTCTCCTCGTTCGCATCTGAATGATTCATATTCAGATATCAGAATGCGTTTGTGATTATCTCTAACTTCCTCGGTCCCCTCCATCACCACAGCCAGTTTATCCCACATGGCTTTAGCTGTTTTTAATCCCTTTATCTGAACATAGTACTCTGAGTTTAGGGATTCAATTATGACGTTGCGTAACGACGCATCCATACCAACCAATTCTTTATCTGCGTCTGAAAACTCCATTTCCTCTTTAGGAACAGACCGGGATGGTATTAGTATCCCTCCTTCCATTCGCTCTGGCTCAATTTTCATGGGTATGTATGGACCGTTTTCCAATATTCTCAAGTATACCTTGTTTATTGATTCAAGGTAAGCTCTTATCCTTCCGGTCCATTCGTCATAATGTTGTGCATCAAACGGAGGTATCTTAAATCTGTGTGCGGTGGCCATTTTAATGAGGTTTAAAATTAAGATAATACACTTTTCAAATTACAATAAATTGTATTTACTTGAAAAATTAATTATCTCACTTTAAATATCCAACACTTAATATCCAAAGGATTTTGCACTTAAGATTCAAGCAAGTTAGTTCTAATCACAGGAACAGTAGCAGGGTCCACCACTTTCTCAAGTCCAAACAAAAAGTTGTCCACTTCCTAGTTGACAGAAGTTCGAAAATGTCCTTTTTGTTTAGTCAATCAGTTGATTCCAATTTTTACCACAGGAAAACCCACAAAGCTCTAAAGTACAATGTTTTGGAATTTTGTACAAATATTCCTTACACCATGACTCAGAACATTTTAGATCTATGACTTTTTCAAGAAGAAACAAATAAAAACTTTCGGCACAAACTTCAAGAAAAAAAATGGATCTGGGATTTTCAAGAACCAACTCGAACAACACAATAGGATCTCTGTTAGATGTGTTTAACAGGCGCTCTGATACCAATTGTTAGGTCCAAAGTGTTGTAGAGGGGGGGGGGGTGAATACAACTTTTTAGAATAATGAGAGAATGTATAAATATGTAGGTAATAAATTAAGACACAGAATTTCAAGAATATATCATTATATTCATTGAAGGATTTGCTACAACATTCATAAAGGCATCATGATCAGTTGAACAATAAATATAGCAATTAAAGCTAGATTCAACTGATCCTCTCTCTCACTATTGTTTTACAGTAAATGCTCTCTCTTTTTAATATATCGTTGAAATACAGAGATAAAAGTCTGTCTACTAATAAAAACAAAGTGCTTCTTTTATAATGTCATGTAGTCTTGATCTTGTCCTTTTTGTGTACGTGGCCCAATCAGGACTTCGACAATAAAAGTACTTTCCCAACAACTCTGGATCAACCGTTCACAATAAGCCACTTGTCCCTTGAACATTAAATGTTACATATCGACCCGCATCTCGATCTCGGCCTGGACCCATCTCGATCTCGATCTGTGAGAATCTCGATCTCTATCTGTGAAAATCTCGATCTCGATCTCGATCTCGATCTGTGAGAATCTCAGGGGGCGTTTGGGGTAGCTTAAATTTAAAATAAGTAACTTATTTTAAATTTTTTTTTACATATTTTCAAAATTTTTTTTTGATACATATCTATTTTAGAATTTTAAAACCAAATATGATTTCCAAAACTGAAAATAAGTTACTTATTTTCAGGAAAAGTACATACATACTAACTTTTTCTGGAAATAAGCACTTATTTCCAGAAAATAATGGGGGCCAAACACCCCCTCAATCTCGATCTCGATCTCGATTTGTGAGAATCTCGATCTCGATCTCGATCTGCCGTGGATCGAGATTTGCCTTGCAATGTTTTACTTCAATTATAAATCTCGACCCGCATCTCGATCTGCTGTGGATCGACATTAGCCTTGGCAAATATGCACTCATCCAATGTTAACCTTCTTTAGTGACTAATTGAGGATTAACCTTTATGAGCAAGTTTCCCTAGCTTCTTCAATTTCTTTTCCTCACTCAATTCAAATGAGATCTTCTATTACTGATATGAACTTGCCTCCAATGTCCTGACACTTGATACAATGGTCTGGTTCATAAGTGACTAGTCTTGTAGGGGTTCTTGCTTCTGAATGTCAATTCTCATTTGTTGATTAACCTTTACATTATCCAGATGTTGATATACATTACATGAAATCACTTTGGTCTTCTTGATACTTCTTTGACATTAATTTGATTCTCCATTAGATAAGTTAGGGCATGAGCAATACTGAGATTGAACTTCTTCTAACTCAGGCATCCTTGATTAACCAAATTAATTACTTGTAGTTACCAAGTATCATTACCATTTCTTCAGTTGATTGATTCCATGTGCTTCTTCAGTTTCCCTTGTTTTGCTGTTGTTTTATCTTTTACTTAGTTGAGTTACATAGTAATTAAGTGTTACAAGTTAGTACACTTATGCCTTTCACTCTGTTTCTAATAACAGTTCCATTCTCATCAAGTTTATTTCTGAACACCCTTTTTGTACCAATAATTGATCTATTTCTAGGTCTTGGTACAAGTTTCCACACTTTATTTATCTCAAATTCATTAAATTCCTCTTGCATTGTAATAATCCATTCAGGGTCTTGCAAAGCTTCCTCAACTTTCCTGGGTTCATTCTTTGAGAGAAAACAGCTATAAAGACATTCATTTTGAGTGGCTGTTCTAGTTTGTATACAACCCTCAGGATTCCCAATTATCAAATCAGGAGTGTGATACCTGTCCATTTTCTAGCTGGTGGAAGATTGATTCTTGAACTTGAAGCTCTCTCTAAATCATTGGCATTTCTTGTGTGTGAGTGAAATTTAAATGAAGAGGCTTCCCCTGAATTGTTTGCCTCTGAAAAAGATTGTGAGTTGCCTGATCCAGGCCTTGATGAGTTAGACTCTGAAAAGCTTGGTTCTGTCTGTCTAGACTCTGTCTGGGTAGACTCTGAACTGTTAGATTCTGAATTATTTGGAGTTGAATTTTCTGGCTCCCCCTCAGAGTTTGCAGGTTTCTGTGTTGTTTAACGAATTATTTGAATCTCTTCATCCTCATCATCTTCATTTATCTCAAAACTTTTTAAATTTTCAAATTCCAGTGTTGTAGACTCTGATTTATCCTGCAATCCTGTAATCTTTTTGTCATCAAATGCAACATGAATAGATTCTATAATAATTTTTGTTCGGAGATTAAACACCCTCAATGCCTTTGTATTTGATGCATATCCAAAAAAAATTGCCTCATCAGTCTTGGCTTCAAATTTGCTTAGATTTTCGGGATATACTTTAAGTAAAACTCACTTGCATCAAAATATGTGAAAGTATTTCACACTTGGCTTCTTGTTCTTTACCATCTCATATGGAGTCTTTCCATGCATATTAATCAATGTACAATTTTGAGTGAAGCATGCTGTATTTACTGCCTCAACCCAAAAATATACTGGTAGTTTAGACTCTACCAACATTGTTCTGACAGCTTCTATAAGTGTTCTATTCTTTCTCCCCATAACTCCATTTTGTTGGGGTATTCCTGTTGATAAAATTGTTGAGTAATTCCCTTTATTGCACAGTATTCCTCCATGATTGAATTCTTGAATTCAGTACCATTGTCACTTCTTAGAATTCTAAATGTTTTCTTTGATTTTGTTTCCAGAAAAGTGATATGGTCTATTATGTGTTGTGGAACTTCAACCTTTGAATATAGAAAGAAAACCCATGTGAATCTTGTAAAATCATCTACAATGACAAGAGCATATTTCTTTTTGTTAATTGACATCATATTTACTGGATCAAATAAATCAAAGTGTAATAAATAAAAGGGTTCATAAATTGTGTTTATTGTCTTGCTCTTGAAAGATTTTTCCTTTGCTTTCCAAGTTGACATGCTTCACAAAGTTCATCTTACACAAAATCAATCTGTGGTAGTCCTCTCACAAGATTCTGTTTCACCAACTTGTTGAGTGTTTTAAAGTTGATGTGTGACAGTTTCTTGTGCCATTTACAACTTTCTTCTGTTGAGGCCTTGCTATATAAACATGTGACTTCATTGTGAATGCAATCCTCCAAGCTAGCTTCATATATGTTACCATGCCTATGCCCTTTGAAAATCAAAATTCCTATTTCTTTGTGAGTCACAAGACACTCCTTGTTGTCAAAGCCAGTATGGTAACCTTTATCTCAAAGTTGACTTATGTTGATTAAGTTGTGTTTCAAGCCATCAACTAGAGCTACTTCATCAATTATGACATTTCCAAGTATAATCTTACCATATCCCAGTGTTCGTCCTTTGTTTCCATTTCCAAAGGATACTTTTGGGCCAACCATCTCCACAAAGTCTGTAAGTAGGGATTTCTTTCCAGTCATGTGTCCTGAGCATCCACTATCCATGATTAGGGTTACTTTCTTTTCCCTAGTTCCCTGCAATACATAAAGCAACTAGTTAGTTGTTTTGGGGACCCAAACAGTTTTGAGTCTTTTTCTACTAACTTTGGGTGAAACAATCTTAATATTTTTCACTTTTGTTTTACCTGTCTCCTTTGTTGCTTTAGACTCTGGTGGAGTCTTGATAGTGTCATACCAACTTTTATCAATTAAAAATTTTAGCTCATAAAAATTGTAATACAAATCATGATAGTCTTTACACATATAAATAGAATGAAATATGTTACCACAGTGATAACTGGGCTTCTGTGGAATGTAGTGACTTTTCAGAGTCTGTGAAGGAATAGACTCTGATTTCTTCTCAATGTTTGGTTTACAGTCTAGAGCTAAATGGTTGTGGTTGCCACATCTGTAACACTTCTTTCTAGAAGCATTAAGATCCTTTTGATAGTTATTGGCCTTGTTAATGCCTTACTTACCATTCATATTTCTCCTAGTTTTGGTAGACTCTGATAAGTTCTCTAGCCTTCTCTTTAACTTAGACTTAGACAAATACCCTATGTTAATGTTTTTCTGAGACTTATTTGGTCCTTGTTCATTTGTCTTTTTATCAAAAACAGGGGGAACATTGACAGATGAGTTTGTGGTTTCTTTGGGTAAATCATTTTTTAATTCAGAAGTCACAAACTTAATAGAGATAAAGGTAATTTTGTTCTTAGTCTTATTAATTTGACTAGCTTCTTCATTGTTATCATTCTCAACAATAGGTCTTTTTCCTTGACTCATGTCATAGACTAGACCAATAGTTTGACACACATTTTTGTTATTGAGAATTTCTTGAACTTTTCTACCAGAGTCTGTCCAAACTTTAAACTTAAGTCTTTCTTCATCTAGTTCTTTTCTAACATAGTCATAGGCTTTTAAGACTTCAGTGTAGTTGTGACTATATTTCTTAGAATCCTTTTTGTATTGTTCCATTGATTTTAACTCAGACTCTAGATGCTTATTTCTGTTTGTAAAAGTTAAATTTTCTTCTCTTAACCTTTCAGTTTCATTAGTAAGAGACCTACATGTTACCATCATATTATTAATCTCTTTTTGCACAATTTATAAACCATCAGAGTCTAAATTAAGTAAGGATTCAAGAGTGAAGATTAATACCTGAGTTTTAGGAGATGAAATTTCTTTGGGAGATTGTGATTTTCTTGAGGAGGATGCCATCAATGCTAGATTTTCATAATCAATTTCATCCTCTGAGTTTGAATCTTCCCAATCCTTTCTTGTTGATATAAGTGCTTTCCCTTTTCCTTGACTTTTTAACTTTTTGCATTCACTAGCAAAGTGACCCAGTATTCCACATTTGAAACACTTGACCTTTGCTTTGTCAAGTTTGATTATAGTGCTCTTGATCTTCTCAACCTTCTCATATTCCTTCTTAATGATGGCCTCTTGCTAAATTTGCCAGTTCTTTTGTTAAATTTCATTCTCTTGAAATTTTTTGCAAACATGGCCATCATTTGACTTAGATCAATCTCTTCATCAGAATCAGAGTCTTTGTCAGTAGACTCTGACTCCACAACAGCCTTACCCTTCTTCCTTGAATCCTTGATTCTAGCTTCTGTGGGTTGTGCCTGTTGTTCTTTCTCAGTCTCCTTTAAGAGTGCCACATATTTTGTCTTCATAGATTTCTTATTCTTCCTCTGTTGCATCTCTAAATCATATGTCTTGAGTCTTCCATATAATTCTTCTAGATTTATTTCATCCAAATCTCTAGCTTCCCTTATGGCTGTAGTTTTGTTGTCCCACTCTTCAGGAAGTGCTCTCAGAAACTTGGTGTTTGTATCTTCAGAGTCATAAACCTTACCAAGCATACCCATCTCATTCAGAAGTTTTGTGAACCTATCATACATCTCAGCAATAGATTCTCCAGATTTTGCTTCAAAATACTTATACTTCTGAATTAACAGAGACCTAGCATTCTTCTTGACATCTTTAGTCCCTTGACAGTGCACTTTAAGTTTTGTCCACATCTTCTTGGCAGTTGTGCATGATATAACACAATTTGTAATAATAGAGTCCAAACTGTTAAAGAGAATGTTTTTGACTTTTGTCTCCTTAAGGACATTTTCCTTATCCTCTTTTGTCCATTCAACCTTTGGTTTCTCAATGAGGTGTTCTTCAGTTATTTTACCTTCTTCATTGATTTAAGGCACAATCTTTGAGGGCACATAGGGTCCTTCACGAATTCTGTCAAGATAGTCAGGGTTTGTAGCTTCCAGATGGTACAACATCTTAACCTTCCAGTGGGTGTACTCGTTTCTTTTAAGCATATGAATCTTAGAATTGCCATCTTTGTTTCCAGACATCTTTGATCAATATTAAATGTTAGGCTCTGATACCAATTATTTTCCCAGTTACACAAGTAGAAGGGGGGGGGGTTGAATACTTGTGTGCTTTTTCTGCCTGATTAAAATCAACTCATTATGAATTAAAGACTTAAATTTAGAACAAAGATTAAACACAAGGATATAAATGAATACGGTTTGTATTAATGGAATCTTCTTTTATTTTATGTTTTTGTCCTTATAATTGTTTTGTATTTTAAATAAAAGAAGTAAAATAATTCTCTTTTCGTAATAAAAATTTAAATACTTCTATATAATACATAATGAATTTCATAATAAATTATTAATTATATGGCATTAAGATTCTTTAAAATATTCACTTAACTATTTTTTTTATAATATTCAAATTCTTTTAAACATTTATTATAAATTCTTTTTAAAAAAAGATTCTTTTAAATAGTCGAGAAATTCTTCTATGTGTTCTCTAGACCTGTCAAATCATTCGTGTCGTGTACTTTCGTGTTTCATTTACTTGATGGGTAGAACCGGAAATAACACGAATAGAAATCGTATACCTGATCTGCTAACACGAACACGACAGGTTTAAAAATGACCTGGCACGACACGACACAAAGTACACAATTTTTTTCAAATGAAATGACATGATTTGGTACACGAAAATGAAAAAATATGAAATGTATATGAAATAAATATGAACTTGTACATGAATTTGTACACGAAAATGAAAAAACATGAAATGTACACCAAATAAATATGAACTAGTACACGAAATATCAAAGTTTACATTCTTTGTCTTCTGGTTTAAACAGAAGTCAAAGTATCTAAAAATGAATACGGAGTATATATATAATATTTATTATGGAATATTGTATATATAATATATATTTATTTATTTCATGTACCTCGTTTCGTATCGTGTACTCGAGGGGTAAACACAAAACCGACACTAAATCTCGGTCATGTATTTTCGTGTTCGTGTATTTTCGTGTCGTGTACTCAAAATCGAAAAATAAACAATAAATTTTCTTGTCATTTTCGTGTTGTATGAAAAATTATCGAGTCTAGTGTTCTATAAGATTCTTGAGTTTCATATTTGTCATACTTCCTAATATTTGAAATTTTCTTTGACATTCATTACCAGATTTTTTAAAAATATTTCTTTTTCACTTGGTATCCAAATTAATAAAATTAATACCCAACTTTAATATCGGATAACTAAGATTCAACTAATAAGATTCAACTAAGTATCAGATAATAAGATTCAACTACGTAATTTTTTTATCCAAGATTCAGCTAAGTATTTTAATATTCATTAAAGTATTTAAATTTGGTTAAGTGTTTTTAGATTATATATTGGATTATAGGACAATTTGTTTTTTAATTAATTTCTCACAAAATTTTATAAATAATATTAATTTTTTAGGAAATTAATACTAAATAGACATTTATGACAATACTTGATGGGTGCTAATTATTAGAATCCAAATTTAATTTATACGAGCTCAAAATTTTATAAAACAATTGTACATAATACTAATTATGTTATAGAATCTCAAAAAATATACGTATAATATTACACGGGATCAATAGAGTTCATCTGCTTTTTATCTACTTGTGTAATTCTAAGTGATCAAAGTCAGGTTGCAGATGACTTCCATAAAAAATTTCTTGAAATTAAACAAAAGTTGGTCTTCAGGTATCCTTGATCTTAATTTCTTATTATCGATAGTCTCTGCAAAATAAACATTCCCATCCACCACCTCATTTGGCATCATCAATTGCTGGTATAGGCTGGTTGGAATGAATTACAATATCAAGACCTTGCACTGATCACTAGTTCTTTATCTAACATACCGTAAAATTATTGTAAAATCCTTTCCATAGGACGTGACAGTATGACTGAAGCTAGATTTCACCTCATCAGTCTAATTGATAGAATTTATTTGATTGTATTATACATTGTTAATAAAATCTCTAATTTGATATTATTTTATTAATACAATAAAGTTTAGTATTTTACTCACTATACATATTTATAATATTAATATAATATAATATTCGGCGATCATGTAACAGAACTCTATAGAACAATTAATAGAATTTATTGAACTCTTGTCAAAAAATAAAACTTTATAGAATTTTATAAAGAACTTTATAAAACATTTACTAGAACTTTATAGAACAATTAACAATAAAATCGAGAATTATACAGGAAACTCTATAGAAATTACAATATAGGGAACTCTATAGAATTTTACAGGACATTTAACGGAACTCTATGAATCTATTAAAACAATTAATAGAACTCTACACAGAACATGGTAAACTCCATCGGTTTATGTTGTAAACCAACCATAATATGTATTCCATCAGTCTTCAATAAGCCAAGCAAAGGTAATACTGGGTGATTAGCAGGAACAATATCAAGTAAACCATCCATTGAGCCCAATGCATCCTACATGAATTTGATCATTAAATGATGATTATTAATTAAAAAAAACAAAGTAAATAATCAAGGAAAATGTTACTGAATAAAATATATAGAACCATAATCTTACAGTATAAGATAATTAAACATGATACTGAACACCATTATGTGATCATTGTATTTAAATTCAAGTATGTGTTTTACTGATTAAAAAAAGAAGAATTCACAATATTATAATTTTTCAACTTTAAGACTTCATATTGATATATAAGTCTTCTACCAAATATTAGTAAAGTTACTTGATACAAAAAATATTACCATACATCACCCAGATATCATCTATTTTTTCAAAGATTTTTCACCTAGCTGTTGTATTGCTATTGTCTAGATCTCATTGAAAAATACAATCAAGAACTTTTTAGCCATATTATATACATGAATAATATGCAACCCTATATAACTACAAGACAATTAAGAGACTTAGGCTCCGTTTGAGAGTGCTGTTGAAAACTGCTGTGCTGTGAGAAAAAGTGTTGTCAGAAAAATCAGTTGATTGTTTTGTAATTATTTGATTTATGCATATTTTGAGATATAATATATAAAAATAATATTTTTAGGAAGGTTTGATGATGAAACTGATAACTACTTCCTACAAAAACTGAAAGTAGTTTTTTCAATAAGCATGGTGGGACATGATTTTGCTAACAACAGCTTTTAGAATTTACCAAACACCTTTCTGACAGTTTTTCAGCAAAAAACTGTTGTAGTTGTCTACAACAGTAATATCAAATGTGGCCTTAAGCAATTGGTTTTAGTACTAAGCCAATAACAACTAACTGAATAAATAGATTTGTAATAAGGATATCACTATATTAGATGTTATTAATCTCCTTTAAACCCTCACCTACACAAAATGCATCCTTCTTTTTAAAAAATTAGCATCTACATAACACAATTGGACTGAAAATTCAAATCAAATTCAAAACAACAAAGATTGCACAAAACAATCAATAAGTTCACTATAAAAATAGCATCCGTAATTTAAAGAACATAACAGACAGAAGTTAGATGACCCCCATATGTGTCTGAGATCGGGTAAAGAACAATTTACATAAATAAATGGATCCTACCCGTTTCATATTCTTTTATACAAAACAATAACACGAAACCAAAACTCGCTTCATTTTCTCCACTTTTTCTAATCATCAAAATACCACATCACTCGTTTTTTATTGTCAAATCTTCATTTGATGATGTATAGATCCTGTAGACATATGCAAGATTCATATCAATGTTCAACATATCTCTCATAAGTCTTTTAGGTTAAAACGCAGTGTTTATGTGCATCTATATAATAATGTCAATTGTAAATCAAATATATTTTCTTAGCGTCAATTATACAATCATAAATTTATTTATAAAAATAAAAAGATTTATGTCTATAATCAAATATGTGAATTCAAGAACTTTCCATATATGAAATACCACACATCGTATAATACATAAAAGGAAATAGTATATAGTAGGTTTACAATTTAGGGTTTTAAAATAGTATATATATATATATATATATATATATATATTGTAAACCCTAAATTGTAAACCTACTATAATTCGTTATTCGCATCCGACCCATATTCAGAAAGCCCGTTATTCTAATCTAATTTTAATTTATAACCTTTATCCAATTTTAGTACTTTATTATTATTATTAATCAATTTTATTATTCTAAAAAAATACGGGATATTACATAAATGATACAAGTATCTCTTTTGGATCTAAAGTACTGCTTAAAACATGCAACTCAATTATCTATTCATTGAATTTTTATTCAATTCTTGTAATTGAGAGTCTAACACAGTAAAAAAACTATCAACCTTGTAGTGATGCTCGAATATAAATTTGTCTTGTTGATATCGAGCTCTTCTAGTAACATATTGAACACTCAAATCTGAAAATGGTATAGTAATCGATTCATAAAAAGACTTCACATCTGATAGTAGCTTATCCCATATATCATTTCGCAATTTTTAAATTAATAACTTAGTTGAAGAAACAAGTTGCATTGCATTTAATATGTCTTAAGATTTATTTTGTAGAGCTTGACAAAGCAAATCAGTTAACCCCATGATATGCAAAATAATAACAAACTCAAATGAGTTTAGTGTCTCATATGATGCATCTACATCTCCACGTTCAGTAGGCATAACTCCATCTTCAATGATATTGAATAAGACTTCACATGTGGCACTAAACATTTTCAACAAACTGGAAAGAGATTTTAAATGGGAACTCCAACAAGTATCTCTGGCTCTTTGTAAATTAAAGTATCAATCTGATTTTTCCCTTTACCACATTGAAGCTCATCGTTTGCACGATAATAATCAATATTGGAAGCATGAGCAGCTTTCAGTTGATCAATACGATTACACCAGGATCCAATAATATTGATTATATTGTTCAACTTAGTGAAAAAGTGATGCACCGTAATGACTTCTCTTAAAACAACAATTAATGCTAATGGTAGACAATGAACCATACAATGAACATAATAATCATATGGGCAGTCTCGCAAAACTAAAACTTGCAATCCATTCCATTCACCTCGCATGTTACTTGCTCCATCATAACCTTGACCCCTTATATTTTGGACATTAAAATTATGAGACGATAAGACATAAAAAATTGCTTCCTTCAATGTTATTGTTGTAGTGTCCTTGACATGAACAAGGCCTACACTCCTTCTGCCGCTGCCCAGATATATCAACAACATGTTTGATACACTATTATATACGGCATATTGTACGGCATATCTGAATTTACTTGAGAACGCATCATTCCTTGAGGCATATCACTAAATGGGAGAAGGGGTCGTTGGAACCACTTATCTTATATACATAATGAGAGAACATGGTTGAGTTCATGTGATAATTTATTCATGTGTCAATTTATTATTAAAAAGCCTTTTCTATCCTTCTACTATTCTTGCCTATAAAAATTATAATTTTTTTCTCAATTCATATTATAGTTGGTTAAATAGGCACTGGTATATATAGAGGTTGCGAGAGTCAATTAAATTGTAATTGTGCATAGGGGTGTGCATTCTGTTCGGTTAACCGAAAACCGAATCGATTAACTGAAATATTTTTATTTCGGTTAATCATACTATAAATTTCGGTCCGATTAACTGAAATATTTTCGGTTCGGTTAACAATATTTTAAATATTTATCATGCTTTATGTAAGCTTTTTTCAAAATTTTGGTTATTCAGTAATTCAGTTTTTTACCAAGGTTAACTGAATAACCGAAATATATAACCAATTTTTTTTGGAAAAAAACATAAATTTCCTCTCAATTCATATTATGGTTGGTTAAATAGGTACATATATATGGAGGATGCCAGAGCCAAATAAATTGTAATTGTGCATATGGATGTTCATTCGGTTCGGGTAATCGAAAACTGAACCGATTAATTAACCGAAATAATTTCAGCAAGGTTTTTTTCAAAATTTTGGTTATTCAGTAATTCGGTTTCTAACCGCGGTTAACCGAATAACCGAAATAAATAACTTATTTAATAAAATTATAAATAAATAAATAATAATAAATACCTTTTAGTTTACTCAAGGTAGTCTACTCCAGCCTTCAGGTACTTATTTTAAAATACACTATTGCTCATTGGGAATTGTTTTGGATAAAATGTATATGTTTTTCACACATTTAGATCATGAGTATAACTCTAACCACTCTTTTTATTAGTGCAAGATTGGTGGACTGAGTGTTTTGTTATTCAGGTTATAAATTTACTAAAATATCAGATGTTTAAAATGAAGTAGGTTTATTATATCGTTGAACTATCAAGTCCCGTACAGAATGATATGTCTAAAATCAAGTTCTTGTTAATTATTCACTACATTTGCTTGGTGACAAATGTTAAATGTTAAATTTTATTTTTAAATTTGAATGTATAATGTGTAATTCCAGTTTTTCAAGAATTTTTATTAAATTTCGGTTTTCGCTATTAACCAAAATTATATATTCGGTTTAAAAACCTAATTAATTTTGATTCGGTTTTCGGTAGTGATTTTTTTTTAAAATTCAGTTTCAGTTAACCGAATGCACACCCCTGAATAATGTGCATATTTCAGTGCCAAATTGTGTTGAATTCGATATAATCAACAACAAGCGACAATTGATGTTAGCTCAGGTACGACAACCCCATAGTTGATGTTTCTTTCTTAATAATCTCATATACTTGCAGATACTCATGTATGTATATTCCTTATTAATCTGTGTGTATGCATTCTTTATGAATCTTGGGCTCTGTTTTTTTACTTTTGGTGAACAGATTTGAATTATTTTGTTTTGATCATTAGAATTTTTTGTATACAATTTGGGTTTTTTGTGCTCATAGAATAATTGGGATATTGAGTGTTGAAATCTATAATTATTTTTTCATATTCTGATTAAATTAAATAATATAAAAGGCTTAGATTTATGTTTTTGATGGTGTTCAATCTAATTACAATATCTTGACTTAATAATAAGTACATTTTATTTATTTATGAAATAAATAAATTATTTGGCGCCTGCCTATGGGAATAGATGGGCTTCGAGTTGTGATTTGGGCTCCCAACAAAGAAGAGGAGTGTCGGTTCAACCTTTTCATAAGAGAAAACGCTCATACGGATGGAATTAATAGAATCAAACCCTGATTCAGCAACCGATCGATTCTGGATGTAAGTTTTAGACTTGTATAGGTTCCACCATATTTTGATATTGTGTGTAGTTTTGTTTATACCAAATAATCTCGTTTTTCTTTTTTTGTTGGTATGTATTATATTTTTCAATTAGTAAAGTTTTTTCTGGTGAAGTGTCTGGGAGGGGGAATGATCCTTGCCACTAGGTTTTCAATGAATCCTTTGATACTCCTTACAATATCTTAATTTTAGAGATTAATAATTTCAATTTTTCTACTTAATCTTTGTCTATATTTGTTTAATTTTACGCTTATATTTGGCTTAAGTGAAAAAATTGGTCATATGAAAGAATAAATGTTGCAATATCCAAAGAGGATTTTGTAGAAAGAGACTCATATATCACCATTTACTTATATAATTACATATATAAAATCTTAATACCTGAAGATATAAATTTTGATTCATGTCAACTCTGAACTACCAAACTCGGATAATGTTATTTTAACAAAATACAAAGAAAAATTCAAGTCGACAAATTTGATCGAACAAAGTATAGTCCGCCTTTAGTCTTGTGTTCTATAAAAAATGCAAACATATGTACCATATATTAGCTATGTGGATATGCTTTCTAGAGAAAGAGAACGCATGTCCTCAATCACACTTTGATAAATCATCTTCAGTTATGCTCTTATGTCATATTTTCACTTTTGTTAGGCTCTCTAGTGTATGTTTTGTTTTTTAAAATCAACGTTGATTTGGGAATAATTTTTTTTTTGACATTGGTAGGAGTTCTATCAATTGTATATTGGATCAACACACTGTAAATCTACATAATATCATTTACTAATTATTAGTGTAATTAAATTTATTCCTTGCTAGGCCTCCACTACAAGCATAGTGTCCAAGTATAGTCATATTTATGTACAACTGACGAAAGTTATGTTTGGAGTGATGGTAAAGCTTAATGTTGATAGATTCAATCCTTGGAATGATCTTTACCTTTACCTAGAATTCTAAATTGATTGACGATATAATACATGTATAGTTCGAGAAAAATATGTTATAAACTTTCAACAATTGTTTTGGTGACCTACCAATTTTTTTGATATTAAATTAGTATATTTCAACTATGAAACTTATGTAAAGATAATCATGTATATAAAATTTTATGTATATGTGTAGAAATCAATTTTATCGCCTCATGAGCTACAAAGTCCTTTTTAGGTTAAATTTTATATACTTTATGTCTACATTTATTTTCATTGTATCTCATATAATGCCGACAACCAAACCGATGAGCCTAGTATTTTCTAAGATACTAATAACAAATACAGTGGGATAAGCTATAGATGAGACTGTCGAACTTGCATAATATGTGTGGAAGTTAGATTTCTCCACAATAACTACAGGGCTACCATGTGGTGGGTCGACTGTCTCGATCATGTATCTTGCTGTTAAAATAATTTATTTCATAACACTTAAACACCTTCAATTAATTACAACTACAATGGATCCCTTCAAACTCTAAAAGTATTAGATTAGACACATAATTAAATAGAATATCCTAATTTTCCTAATAAAATCCATTAATTGTGGATATTTTTTGAGATATTTAAAAGTGTCAACATATTATAGAGCTAGCAATAAAAACAATTATGCCCTTAAGTTGCATATCAAAGATATAAGATATTTTTCTTTAAATATAAGATATGTTTGCACAAAAGTCTTGCATTATCAAATTTTTCACAACTACACTCAAAATTAGACTCTGATGTGACATTCACAACATGCGACAACTTTTTCATCAAATCTATGTGTAACTTGGTAAGTTGACTTGTATCCATTTTTTTAATTTCTTATGTAGATAATTGTTACAGATCAAAAACTAGGTCGTCTTTAATATGTAATTAACATTAGGGTTTAGGGAGCTTCAAGCTTTAATGGCTGCAGTAACATTTCTTGACTATTACAGGTCCTCGTTAACTGCCTAATATCTCAAGAGTGTTGAGAATCAAGCCAATAACGTAGTTCTAATGTTGAGGGGTTAGTCCCTTTATATAGGCGCATTGAAGGCCTTGGAAGTACGTTAGGGTTAGGAGACTTGGATGTCAAGTCTCCTAGTGATAAGATTGTTGTAACCTTCAAGGAATGAGAGCCCTCATTGGACTCTTCCAAATGAAGTATATCTTTGTGATAGGGCTTCTAGAGCCTTTTATAGAGGAGGGGTCTCGTAGGACACTTCTGGCCTTTTATAAAGATTTTATTAATTAATTATGAAATTAATTAATAATAAAAGCTTAATGGGCCTAGGGCTCTAACAGAGCTTACAGGCGGGACTTACAAATCTAATTGATCCTTGGATTACAAATCCAATTGATCCTTGGATTACAAATCCAGTTGATCCTAGGATTTATATTCCTTGTTCGTTTCAAGGGGCTCAAGCATTCGGACCATACTAGGTCTAATTAATGAAATAATAAATGTTATATTTATTATTTCATTATGGTTATTTTTTACCCATATCATTTGTCCCCCAACTTTTGGGAAAACTTTATGAGTTTTTATAAGTTTTATCGGGCTTTTGACTCATTATTCAGCCAATTTTACTTTGATTTTCGGGCTCGAGCCTTTTCATAATTAATCCCTTTAAAAATAATTAATTTTATATAATATTGGTCCTTAAGAACTTTATGTTTAACCATGAAAAATGGAAAAAAAAATTATGGGCCTGGACAATTCGACCTGGATTGAGGTCGAATTGGGGCTCATTTTGAACCCAGGTTGAAATGTATTTGAGGTCGACAGGTTGAAGGGGCCTTGGTTCCATCAACCTGGAATGAGGTTGAACAAGACTTCATTTCCACACCCAGGTCGAAGTAGAATCAAGGTCGATTTGGCTCCAGACCTTTGATTCTTGTCGACCTGGAATGATGTCGAACTAGATTTCCTTTCCACACCCAGGTTGAAGTGGAATCGAGGTCGATTTGGCTCCATGCCTTTGATTCCTATTGACTTGGAATGAGGTCGAACTAGACTTCATTTCCACACCCAGGTCGAAGTAGAATCGAGGTCGATGAGGCCATCTAGACCTGGGTTTCTATCGACCCAGATTGTGGTCCATAAACTCTAGTCATCTTAGTTTCCATCGACCAGGTTTGAGGTCGAATTATTGCACAATTTTCATACCAGGTCCATTTACATGGCTCTTGTAGTTCTCGGCCTAGAATGATGTCGAATTGTACCTCAATTCACCACCCAGGTCGATTTGCATGGGGCTCAATGGACTTTATGACTTTCGACCTGGATTGAGGTCGAATTGTACTTCAATTCACAACCCATATCGATTTGTTTTGGGCTTCATAGCCTTCGTGACTTTCGACCTGCATTGAGTTCGAATTAAACCTCAATTCACAACCCAAATTGAATTTTTTTTGTTTCCTCAAGAATTGAAATGAATTGAGTCTTGTAGACTTTGGGCTTTTTGGGCCTTCAACAATGTGGGCCTTGGTTGAGACTTTTCCCAATGAGTCTAAAAAGCTTCCAAATTTGTCCTTGGGCCTTAGTAGTTCATAGGCCTTCATAGTCGTAGATTATTTAAGTTGGATCCCCAAATCTAGATCCTTCCACGGAGTTCTAGAATTTTATATTCCTATTTTTATTGATTTATTTTGTTAACTGTAATTCTTGGGCCTTCTCAGTTGAGCCCACTCATCAGTTACACCGGTTGCCATGCTTTCCAAGGGTCATGTGACATGGAAATGCTCATTCACGAGGGTTTCAAATGGTCATGTTACCGGCTGAGCTCTCATATATGAGTAGTGTGAGGACACTCACCATTCACACTTCTCATTTCTCACTTCTTAAATTTTTACAAGCATTCTGAGCTCTCAAGCTTTCAAGCAATTCTGGCTTTCAGTCTTCTCAAGTATACTCAAGAGTTCGACTACTACAATGGCCAATAAGAAGGCTTCAAGATTGGCTGCAATGACCGCGGGGTCTGCGAAAAGAGGTAAACCCCTTCGCCGCATTCCTATCTATTCCACCTACATGTCTTTAATCGATATGATTAACCAAATGGAGATGAACACCCTAGCTAATCCCACATTGACTCATACAACCATAGTATTAAGTTTTTTTTTACCGACATGATAGAAGATTATAATAGATTGTTTAACTTTCCCCCTGCTTAAACTATCTCCTTAGTCGAGCCTGGTGACAGGACATGTCACTGGAAACCTGGATTTCTTTTTATTTATGTAGATGCCCTTCTAGTCGGGCTTAGGTTCCCTTTGCACGATTTTATCCCTACCTTATTAGCAGACGTGTAAATTAATCCTTGTTAAATCGTTCCCAACGGGTGGAGGATTATTCATTTCTTTATGGTCCTTTGCCTTGAAAAGAAAATAAAAATGATTGTTCCTTTGTTTCGAAATTTTTTTCAATTAAAATATTCTTCCAGTTTGTCATTGGGTTGGGCTCACATAGGTCATAGGCCCAACATGCCCCATATTTTTTACAATTCGTCCATTCTTGACAACTCCCACTAGAAAGAACATTTTATTCAAGTAAAATGGGAAGAGGGAGACTGTTGAACCCTTTTTAGGTCTACTTTTGGGAAAGTGGCCGATGAGTGTGCCGACTCTATTGTGCTCACCGAGGCGGAGCAGGTAGCCTACACCACGCTTACTCAAGTGGAGACCAAGGAAGTTTCTTAGGCACTTTTGGACGAGCGCAGATTGAAGGCAGTTGGTCTTTCTAGGGCTTCTAGTAAAGGTATATCGTTTTTCCTTAGTTTTGATTTTTGACATAGCCATTTATCAGCTGTTGTATTGACGTTTTAACGTTTCTTTTTCAGTTGCGCTTCAAATTAACGAGTGGACTATTCCACCTGTTGAGGAGATGAGGCACATGAAGCATGCCAAATTGGCACATGACCCTAGGCAAGGGAAGAAGTTGTTTAAATTTTTGTAGCCCCATACCGGGCCAACTGATGCTGAAGACAGTGGAGCTGGTAAATTCCTAAGATCTCTATCTTACAAGCCTGTATGAGGATTCAGGAAGACAGATACAGTGGTTGGGTGTACAGACCATGCGAAGGATTGGTCCCTTCACTCCATCACTCCTTGTGACTATAAGGAGATTGTGGTGGGGCGTGATGAGGAGAGCACTAGGGCTATTGGTGCACAGACATTGGCTTCAGTATGTTTTTTTAGCTATTTCACACTTTATGCACTTAGCATTTAGCACACATACATGCCTTAGCCATTTGCACTTAGCTTTTCCCTGGTTTATAGGCTTTCCATAACTCACCCTGATTTGTTGGCTTTTCAGGCCAACGCTTATTTTTAGGCTTCCCTGCATCAGACTGAGTCGTGGAAGACTCAGGCTAGGAGGCACAAGAAGGAGCTGTTTGTAGCTGCGACCAAACTTAAGTACTTGGAGGAGAAGTTGACTGAAAAGGAGGAGCTTCTGAGCTAGGCTCAGACTGAGGTGGTTGAACTTCGGGTCGATAAAAATGCCATAATCAAAAAGTATATGGCTTCGGAGGAATACCAAGATTTGATAAAGGAACACGACTACATGACCTATCCTACCACTATACCATTGGGTGGAATGAGGCTCTACAGGCGGTGCTGGCAAAGCACCCGGGGTTATTTGACCCAAAGGTGGACTTTAGCAGTTCTCAATCTGCTGAAGCCCTGAAGTAGCTGATTGAGGCGCAAGAGGTGGAAGAAACCGACGGGGAGGGTAGCCTCGACATCAGGACAAAGTGGGATCGTGATTCTACTCATACTCATTCTCCTCGCCACGTCGTGCCTAAGAAGGTTCATCCTGCGGCAACTTCACAGAAGTCGACTAAGGAAAGTTCCTTCGATTCTAATTCTTCTTCTTGTGAGGAGGAGGAGGAGTCGAGCAAAGCCGGTGAGCAATCGTCATCGAGCGAGGAGGAATCCTCGGGGAGCGAGGATGATGAGGAGGACAAGTAATTTTTAGGAGTTATATCTTGTATTTATGTTTGGTCCTTGGTGGCTTTTGTAAACGATGTTTGGCCTTCGTGCCTTCTTTTTATTTATGTACTTGCCTTTTCTATCTTTTCGTAGCTGTTTATTTCTGTCTTTGTCTTACTTGTTTTTCGTGTTTGATTCGAACATAAACAGTAAACATTCACGAGGCTTATAAAAGCTTAATGAAAGTAACCAAGGCAAGTCAGGTGAGGATGGAAAAACATTTTTTAAATAACAAAGTTTTCAAATGAAACTCAATGCTCGAAACATATCTAGCCTTCAATGCTCATAAACAAATACTTAAATGTACTTTGAAAACCAAAGTCATTAGCTAAACATAATATATTCTCAAGTTAGCAGCATTCCAGCTTCTTGGGATCTTGACT
This sequence comes from Oenanthe sinensis, assembly GCA_028671895.1. Taxonomy (NCBI): domain Eukaryota; kingdom Viridiplantae; phylum Streptophyta; class Magnoliopsida; order Apiales; family Apiaceae; genus Oenanthe; species Oenanthe sinensis. The sequence continues at coordinate 16,473,389 of CM053798.1, forward strand.
AATTCAAGGGTCTGAAGCTTGTATGCCCCTTGTCCTGTGACTTCCTTTACTTAGTATGGCCCTTCCCAATTCGGGGATAGCTTGCCCTTGGGACAAGCTCCAGAGGCCTCAATCTCTCGTAGAACCAAGTCTCTTTCATGAAAGAACCTTTCCTTGACTCTGAGGTTGTAGTAAAACGAAGCTTTCTTTTGATTCTCGACGATTTTAGCATTGGCTTCATCACATACCTCATCTATTAAGTTGAGGGCAAGCTTTATGCCCTCTTCATTGGCTTCAATCTGGAACTCCTGCACTATTAGCGATGTTTGAACAACTTCAACGGGCACCATGGCCTCATCCCCATAGGCTAGTTGGAAATGTGTTACTCTTGTTGAGGTCTTGCAGGTAGTTCTGTATGCCCATAGGTTTGGGAACAACTCGTCAACCCAAGTCCCTTGAGAGCGCTCAACTCTCTTCTTGAGTCCATCAATGATAATTCTGTTGGAAACCTCTGCCTGCCCATTTGACTGTAGATGAGCCACTAAAGTGAAGCGTAACTCAATATCGTACTTGCCACAGTACTCAATAAAGTCCTTGTTGTTAAACTGAGTCCCGATGTCCGACACTAGGATCTTTGGCAACCCATACTTGTAAATGACGTTCTCCTAGAAGAATTGAGTTACATTTTTTGTATCAATTTTGGCCAAAGGCTTGGCTTTTATCTACTTAGTGAAGTATTCAGTTGCAATAATGAGGAACTTCCTTTGTGCACTGGCCATAGGAAACGTACCTAAAATGTCCATCCCCCACATAGCAAATGGGATTTGTGAGTTGATGGATGTCAACATCTCAGGGGGCTGCCTAATAATGGGCACAAACCTTTGGCAATGATCATACCTCTTGACATAGGCTTTAGCATCTTTAAGCATCTCAGACTAATAAAATTCCAACCTCATAATTTATGAGCAAAGGACCTGCTTCCTAGGTGTTGACCACACACTCCTTCATGAACTTCTCGTATGGTACCTTTAGCCTCGTGAGGTCTCAGACACTTCAAGTATGGTATCACATATGATTTCTTGTAAAGTATTCCTTCAATAAGGGCATACTTTAGGGCTCTCATTGATAGCTTTCATGCCACCAAGGTGTCCATTGGCATTTTTCCCATCTATAAGTAAAGTTTGATTGAATCCAGCCTACATATTCCCAGCCCAATCGGGGCTACCAACTTAGCATCAATGTTGGGGACTTCAAGACTTAGAAATAGACACTACTAGAGTAATTTTCAATTTCTGATTATATAAACTTAGACAAGGCATCATCCTTCACATTTTCCTCTCTTGGGATGTACTCGAAGTGACATTCTTCAAATTGCGTTGCCTGAGCCTTAAAAATTCTCAGGTATTTCATCATTGTCTCTTTACAGGCCTCAAACTCCACATTCACTTGGTAAATCACAAGCCTCGAGTCTCTACAGACATTCATTTTCTTTACCCTCAGGGTTCTGGCTAAACCTAGTCCATCTATCAAAGCTTCATACTCTGACTCATTATTCGTAGTAGGAAAATCTAACTTGATGGCATACTCAACAGTAAACCCATCAGGGCTTTTTAGAACTAAGCCATCCCCGCTGGTTTTTGTTTTTGAAGCTCCGTCAAAAAAGAGCACCCAATATTCTTTGAGTTCTTCATCTTTTTCTTTCTCATTTTCATTACTCTTATTCTCTTCCTGCCCCCCGACTTCTTGGTTGAAAATGGTACATTCAACCACTAAGTCAGCTAATGCCTGGGCTTTGATAGCCGTCAAAGGCTTATAGAGGATCTCAAACTCTCCGAGCTCAATTCCCTATTTAATTTGTCTTCAACTGGCCTTGGGGCTGTGTACTATGTTTCTTAGGGGCTGGACTGTTAATACTTTAATGACGTGCGCCTAGAAGTAAGGGCGCAACTTCCTTGAAGCCATTATCAGTGCCAACACAAACTTCTCTACTTTCAAATAGTTTAACTATGTGCCATGCAGAATCTTGCTGACATAATAGATGGGTTTCTGAACCTTAGCTTCTTCTTTCACAAGAACATCACTCAAAGCTGAGCTAGAAACAGCGAGGTACATATATGACACTTCTTGAGGTGTGGGCTTGGTAAGCAAAGGTGTCTCAGCCTTGTACTTTTTCAATTCTTCAAATGCCTTTTGGCTTTCATCATTCCAACCAAAGTCCTTGACCTTCTTGAGGGCCTTGAAGAATGGAAAACACTTTTCTCCAGACTTGGATATGAAGCGCCCTAGGGCTTCTATCCTTCTTGTAAGCTTTTGAACGTCTTTCACGGTTTTAGGGGGCTCCATGTCCAAGATTACTTGAATCTTATCAGGATTGGCCTCAATGCCTCTTTTTGAGACCATTAGGCCTCAAAACTTTCCTGACCCAACTCCAAGGGAACACTTGATTGGGTTCAACATCATCTTATGGGTTCTCAGAACTTCAAATACCTCTCTCAACTGCTCAAGGTGATCGGCCTTGTCTTGGCTCTTGACTAACATGTCATCAACATAGACCTCCATGACCTTACCAATTAAGACCTTGAAAATTTTGTTTACAAGCCTTTGATATGTTGCTCCTGCATTCTTAAGTCCAAAAACCATAACCAAATAATAGAAAACTCTAAAGTCAGTAATGAATGATACTTTAGGGATGTCACTGGGGTGCATCTTGATTTGGTTGTAGCCACTGAACCCATTCATGAAGCAAAGCATCTCGTGCCCAATTGTGGCATCAATCAACGTGTCAATCCTTGGTAAGAGGAAACAGTCCTTTGGACAAGAATTTTTGAGGTCCGTGAAGTCCACATTCTCCATTTTCCATTGGCTTTCTTGACATTCACAGGGTTTGCTAGCCACTCAGGAAAATGAATTTCTTCAATGAATCCGGCATCCTACAGCTTTTCTACCTCTAGCTTAATGGCCTCTTGTCTTTCAGGAGCAAAGTTTCTCTTCTTTTGCTTGACTGATGTTGTCTTATATATGATCCATATTCAATCGATGTGTTATGAGTTTAGGGTCTATCCCTTGCATGTCAGCGGCTGTCCAAGCAAATACATCACTGTTGTCATGCAAGAACTGAACTAGTTGTTGTTTCAGTCCTTGAGGAGTGAGACCCCAACATATGTTACCTTTTTAAGATCTAAGGGATCCAGGGGGATGGATCCAAGTCCTCTATGGACTTTCCTCTTCTTTCCACTTGATCTCGAATATCCATGTCCTCAATGGGTAGGACCTGCCCCCCAGTGCCATCGGGCTTCAAAGCAGCCACATAGCAACTCCTGGCCATTTTCTAATCCCCTATATCTTCTCCTACTCTATTCCTAGTTGAGAATTTAAGCTTCAGATGATATGTTGAAGCTATTGCCTTGAAGGCATGCAACCCAGTCCTCCCAATGATTTCATTATAGGTAGTACTTGCCTTAATAACCAGGAAATTCAGCATCTGTGTGGACTATCGAGGGTCCTCGCCCATAGTCATGGGTAACTGTATTATTCCTTCAATCTGAGATTTCACTCCATTAAAACCATAGATGGGCATGTTCGATGGAGTTAGTTGTGAATCATTATAACCCATCTTTGTGAAAGCATCATAAAACAAAATGTCCACGGAAGATCTGTTGCCTACCAAGACTCTCTTCATAGGAGAGTTCCCTTTGACGAGAGTGATCACAAAAGGGTCATCATGGGGGAACTTTACCCCTTCTAAATCAGAATCATCAAAGGCCAAAGAGACCTCAGTCCTTGCTCTCTTAGGGGGTTCTCCAACAATGCTCATCACCTCTCGGGCATAAGTTTTTCTAGAATTTTGGGAGTTATCTGCAGTGGTTGGTCCCCCTTAAATTACATTGATCACAGGCTGACGAATCTGGTTATTCCGTTCTTTGGGGTCAGGATCCCTTCCCTTGTTATTGTAACATCTGTCATTTCTATCACCATCCTTGGTGTATCTGTTCAAATTTTCTCTTCTGATTAAGAACTAAATTTCGTCCTTCAACTGACGACAATCATTAGTAACATGTCCCACATCTCTATGGAACCGACAATAAGCCTTCTTATTTCTTTTCTCAGGATCAATCCTCAGTGGATTCGGCCATCGAAGGTCCTTGTCCTTCTCAACATCCATCAATATTTGACTTCGATCAGGCCGTATTAAGCCTTGCATACTCAGTGAACCTTGATCTTCTCTTCTTCTTGGAGTCATCAACATTGTCACCTTTCACATGCTTGGTGTCAACCGTATACTCGGTGTCACTTGTTCATTTCTTAGAGTAGGTGTTTGAGGTTTGAAATCAGTGGGCTTTCCTCATACTCTCCTCAACCTTATTGTACTTTTCAGCCGTCTCTTGGAGCTCATTCATGCTTTCTAGGGCCCTCTTGGCTAAAGACCTTATGAAATTCTCGTCTAAGGTCCCTTGATGTAGATCTATCATAGCTACTTTCTGGTCCAAGTCATGGACTTTCAAAGATTCTTTGGTTGTTAGGTCCCGGAATTATCGTAGAAGGGGGGTCGAATACGATACTCATTAAACTAAAAAATTCTTTCGAATCTTTTACGAATAAATAATTTAGAGTTCGGTTAGTAGTTCGAGTCCTTTAGTGTTTAGGAGGCTGACTTAATAATTTTCTATTTTTATGAATAAGCAATTAAGATCTAGAAAATTAGCAAGTAAATTATGGAGATAAGTTTCGGGGAATATATCTTTCGTATATAAATCCAGAGGTTGCTACACCAAGTTAAAATATAACTGGTTCCCGAAGAATAAAATTAGTTCTTCGCTAATAATATAAAAATATAAGGCTCAGTTCCTATGAATATATATATAGATTAGTACAAGGAAAAACTGTGTCCGTAGGGACTGATGTCTAGGAGCCCTAAGCATTTTTTTATTAAAGAACCAGATCCTAATATCTGACCGGGAGTAAGGTATGGGTGTGTATAAATTGTATCTTCTTGCTCCACCCATGGCAGTAGCTCTCTACATTTTTGTGTTGAAGAAGATGACCCTTGAATGAGTGGCTCACATCTTCTTATTTGTGTAGTCTTTAAATCAATAAAGTTTGCTGTTGTAATTTGATTGACTAAGGGGCTAAATGTCGAATTGTGTTGCCCTGGTTAACCTATGCATCGAATTAAATCCTCTTGTACATGCCTTAGAATAATTCTTTTGAAGCAAGAAATCTAAGTGTCGACTTTTTCTTCCATGTATATTTACAAGTTGTGTCGATGTTTTAATTTGACTTGGTCAAATTACCATTTGATCACCAACCTTTTATACCTCTTGCGCTTGGTCACTTGTGGTTTGGTCACTTGCGATTTGGATGTTGAGATGTTTCTGTTCTTCGGCTGTAGTTCAGAAACTTTAACTTTTTGTGCAAAAGTTGTGACACTTTACACCCTGCACCCTTTGAGCTGTTTGGCTGTTTGGTTGTAGCCTCTACAAATCACTTTTCGTACTTTAATAAATAAACGTTCTTTTCAAGTACGTTCTTCAACTTAACAATTCTTCTATAGATAATACTCATATTCTTTTCACAAACCGCTGATTCCAAGTGCAACTGGTCTGGTTCACAAATGACTAACTTTGATCCAGGACTTCGTATTATTGCCTAACGTACATTGTTAAGTTTGCAGCAACTTCATTATTTTGAACACTGACTGTCAATAAACATAGTACTTTCACTGGAACCTTTTCCGGTACTTAGACAACATCTCCATTAATACCACAATATTAAATACTTCATTCTCTATTTTTCACTGACACTTGAACATATGAATGGACTTCTTTCAGTGAGTATTACTTCAAGATTGTAGTTGTCTTCTTTAACCTTTGCCATTACCCTGTCTTCAATTCTTCTAGATTCCTATGCTTCGAATACTGTCTATCTTCAATCAATGCTAATACACTGAAACATTCTAATGACACTTTTGTACTGAATCTTTAACACTTCTGAAATCCTGAAATTCTTTACACAATATTCTTCACCGAGACATAAACATATTAATGAACTTCTCTCAATGACCTATAGTAGATTTCAAAATTTCTTCTAATGTTTTGAGTCACTGTATTTGCCTTGTCTTCATTTCTTCCTGATTTCTGTGTAGACGTAGTATTATTTACTATCATGTTCTAGTGTTGAGTTATCACAATTACTATTCATACAGCTTCGTAATCTCACCAACAATCTCCTCATATTTGATTGTTAAACTTAGAAAACAAATCTCATAGAGAAGATAACTCAACTAACAACTAAAAAAGTAATCGTCCAAGATTTGTAAATAATGCTACTGGTTTTTCTAGATCAAATTCCTCATTTCCAGAATTCTTGAGTAACTGAAATGAAAGATATTTGTTCCTCTAGCATTGAACTGATATTCATGTAGTATCATCTTCATTTCTCTCTATTTGAGCCCTCTCTGCTTCAAAATCCTTCATTATTTGAACTTAAAGAACTTATCATGAACAAAGTTTCATAAGAATTAAAATTCATGGGAACGTCTTCAATAGAACATAGAACATAGCTCAAGTAATGTCCTCCATTTGAGAATGTGATTCTTCTTCTTTTCCTTCTTCTCCGTTCAAATGAATAATGGAAGTGTCAATCCTTTTCTGTATTTCCCACTTGGATGAGGAATCCTCTAATGACAACTCCTTTCAAGTATATGATACAGTTTCTTGATTCTCCCATAAGGAAAAGAAAATTCTTCTTTTCCTTGTCTAAATTCTCTCCTTAAGGTTATTAACTTCTCCCCTAAGGATACAAATATAAGACTTTCTCCTTTTTCTTGCATACTAAATTCTCCCCCTTAGTTGAGGAATCTTCTAATGGACCATAAATTTCTCATGGCTTGTCTTCCAAAGAAAGTTCTCGTCTGTCATTGATTGGGATAACATAGTAGTTTTTATTTCAGAAGTAGCAAGTAGCAAGGGTAAGTGTTTGGTCTATGGTTTTCTCACTTCTATTACATTCTGTTTGTGTTTACACTTAAGTGTCAAGCACTTTGAAGTGTTTCACTCTTTCTCTCCCTATCTCTCACTCAAGTGTATCTCTCCCTCACTTTCACTTAAGTGTTTCTCTCCCTCGCTTTCACTCTGCATCCCAAATATAGCCTTCTGTACCTGCAAGTGAAATCCATAAATTCATTTATATTCTCATCACCTGATTCATCAGAATAAACTGAATCACTATCAAGTGGATAATTTCCTCGTATAGGTGTTCTTGATCTATCATGCATAAGCACTGTCTCAGCACCAGACTCAATAGCTTTTGTTAAATCACTGTCTATTGGAGCATCACCTCTTTGAGATGGGTTATCCAAAGATTTTAAAATCTATTAGGGAATCCTGCTTTGTTCTATAAAGAGGTTGCCTCATACCTTCTCCGTAAATGGGAGGTGGACATTCTTTTTTAGGATCTGAAAATGTTCCTTCCAGGAGGGGCGACGTAGTAAGCAATGTAATGAATGGCAATTTAGAGCCTACATTTCCCTCGTAATTCGGTGATGGGAATTTTGTGTAAAATACCCTACTTGACTCACCCGAATAATTCTTGCCAAGTAGTTGCCTCTCAAGCTCAGATAAATCTGAACAAGAGATCTTCATTTCGGGATGCAGAAGATTAACTTCTGTTTGAGGTAGATACCTTGGACAATGTAATGTATGGCAAATTAGAGTATGTATCTCCTCTGAATGCTTATACCTCTCACTATGCACGCCTTGCAATGTGTTCCTATAATTTATCTATTTAGGCTTACCATCAGCGTGAGTGCCAGTGATGTGCTTGACTCATTACAAAATGCTCTAGTTGACGACCGAATTTCAATGGACTCACCCTATTGAGAGAATGATTCCAGAGACAGTTTTATTGTCTTTTCAGCTTTGCATCCTTTTGAAAAAATACATATGAGCTTCCAATTACCTCAGTTATAAACTACTTTACTTCTTTGGAGGTAGAGCTGTGGGTGCATTTCTGACTTGATCCTTATTTGCTGCATCAAATGCAGTTTCTCCCTAATCAACCTCTAACTAACATAAGTTCCTTATATCTCCAAGGGTTAATATATTAAAATGGATGAATAAGTGTTTGGTACTATGGCCTAGGTAAGAGATTAATGGGTTTTCAACCTCTTGACCAGCATCTAAAGCCACTGGGGGCTGAATGGACAGAGTCAAAAAGATAAAAAGATAATCATATTATCATTCCAAAACATATTTTTCATCTCAGAGAGAAGGGAAATATAATGAGGAATGGTATTATATTGCATTAAAACACTTTTAGTAAAAGAGATTTATCGGAACTAAAGATTTAACATTTAATAACATGATACTAAATTTTTTTAAAGATATATATCCCATAATAAAACGCGGGAAAGTGTATTAGAGAAGAAAGTTTTTATCCCTTATGAATTTTCTATAAGGCAAACTTCTCATAATAAAACGTGAAAATTTATAACAAAGAAGAAATTCAACTCTCTTACCAAATATATCTCGATAAAATGACTCTTTCCCATTAAACCTTAGCATTGTATGTTTTGAAAATAGTTTTGTAAAACATCCTTATCAGATAGAGGACTATGATTTTCCGACTCATAAAGCAATTATGATTTACATCATTTTTGTCTATCTGATAGTATCCCCATCTTAAAAGAAATACATGCTAATAGGGGTGAATGTATGCTTAACAATACAGTATAAGGCCTTCAAATCAACAACCACTATTTTGGTACTATGAATCAATGTGAAACATACATTGAAACAAGTGTTTGAAAATAAATAATTTTACAAATGGTTGATACCTCGAAGTAAAAACAAATTTCCGAATAAAATAGCATTCACAATAGTGGGTTTAATCACAAAGTTTATGCCACTCTAAAACGGAAAATTAAGAGAGAAAATGGTTTTGAAAATATAGCATTTAAAAATAGATTTTGAGATAGGGTAAAAGATTTCGAGTTTTAAAGAAATATTATTCTCAAGAAAAGTTGATTCACACCCTAGGTTTTAGAAATCAAAGTAGGGTTGTAAATAAATAGATTTTCAAAAGAGAAGTTTTGAAAAAGAATTTTGAAGTTTTCTTCTTTAAAACTGATAGAAAGTGAATGTATTGTAGGATAAAACATTTTGGAAAAGAAATAGACAAGAATTTATTTTAAATATATTCAGGTTTAAAATTCAATCAAAGAATGAAAACTAATAGTAATACTCATGCAATACTAAACAGTTATCACAAACATGCATATATAAATCAAATAACATATAACAATTATTCCGTAGAACAATAAGCATTTAGATATATTTTTATTATTAGTGATTTCAAATAAACAACATGTATTATCACTAATATTAAAAATATCACAATTAATTGCACGGAAACATTAACAAAATATCATTACTTGATATTTATCAATAATTTCAAAATGCAAGAAATTATGCTTCTAATATTTTATCAAATCAAAATTATGAAACTAATAAACATTAAATTGCTTCAATCCATAATTTTAATAAGATAAACTAATTTTGCTAAATACTAAAATATTCATAAGATTGAATAGTAACATCTAACTTCCAACGCTATATCTAATAATCGTCACACAAACATATTGCAATTATACTCATAACAATTATTAATGATATACGTAAGCTGGAGGAAATAGTTGAAAAAAAATTCACAAATATTTTAAATATTGACATTTAATACTTGTGATCCTAATTACAACTCCTCGCAAATAAAATCAAATTTTAAAAATATTTTCTAAGTATATAAAATATTGAGAATCTTATACACATGACTTAGAACACACTTCATCTTCCAATATTAGTGATTTTTGAAATAAACATTAATTACTTAGAACATAAATTCTAAATAATATCACTAATACCAAAAGTACCACAATTATTTACAATAAAATATTTAAAAATATCAAAGCAAAATATCAGAGGAATTAAGCAAGATATCATTGACTAATATTCGTCAAATATTTAACATACAAATAACTATACTGTTAACTTATGCTAAATCATTTAATTACCACGTATGCATATAACATTGTAAGCATGATAATTAAAGTAATAGAAAAAAGCATGAGATACTGGATTTCAAACAAATTCACAAGTTCTTTAAATATGGAAAATTTAATACTTGTGAACTCATTTAAGAATTCCTTGCAGATGAGATTTCTAACATATATGCAATAAATAATATCCCAATTTCACTAACCAACTTAGACAAAATTAATTCATCAAGTTGTTTAACAAATATTTGCAAGTTATTCTACAAAGGACAATCTCAAAAGAAATGATACCTAGTGTCCATGCGCATGTTCTATACGTGGTGTAGAGAATATCTAGCATAGTTGGTTGAGTTGAAAAAGTTTTCTTGTCCAGAAGATCATAGCATCACATTCACTAGCTGCTTTAATTTTAGCCTTTGCTGCAACTATGTGTGTTGAATGTTTTCTCTCATTTCAACAAGAATCCAACTTCTTCCATGAAATTGACAGCTTCTAGGAATTACTTCCCTGTCTTTCTTACAACATGCATCATTTATATTTATATAGACAATTAGGTTAAACCTTTTATCTTCAAGTTACCAGATTCTAAGAATTGGTAATCCCTTAAGATATCTAACAATTCATATCTTAGTTATAAGATAAGATTCTCTAGTATCCACTTGGAAACTTGCACATAGGCATATCGAGAATAAAATATATGGTCTTTATGCACTTGAATAAGTAATGAGATGATCATACCTCAATAGCTTGTCACTTCAGTTCATATACCTGATTTGTCTTGATCAAGCTTAGTGGTTTGTTGGTAAGAAGTCTTGGCAGGTCTAGAATCTTCTAAATTGTGTATCTTTAAAAGAACCTTGACTTACTTTAATTGCCATCATTCTTTTGAATTAATTGTAATCCAAAAAGAATTGTAACTCTTCTAACATGCTCATCTTGTACCTAATCTGCATTTACTTGGCAAAATATCTCTTGCACAAGTTTTGTTAGTAGACCCACATATAATACAATCATGGTATACTTACACTAATATTACAGTATATGTGTGCCTTGTATTCTAGAGAGATATGTGTATAATGACTCTACCAAAATTATTTTCAGGTAATTAGTAGTTAGAGTGTCATATCATGACCTTGACATTTTGATTGAATCCCTAACTCCATTCATACAGAGTTTGGGAATAGAATGATATACAAATTCCAATGATTTACAACTCCAAAGTCCTGGAAATGTTGTACATCAACTTCAACTTCTTGTTAGTGTAGGTGCCCTAGAGGCAATACAATAGACCTTTATGTCAATTGATTATTCAATAAACATATTTATTATGACTTTAATTACTGCGATATATTTGTTAGCATAATAAATGTCCTTAGAATCATGATACACATTGTATAGTTTAGTACATGACTTGAACTTGAGATTATATAATAGATCATATTCTTAAATGTCCCTGGTCGAGTATTATTATTATAGGACAATAATAATACATAAATAGACTAGTATGTTGTTTGACTGATAACCACATCTCATTGGTTATAAGTATGGGGATACTAAAGTCAACACATAGGTACATGCAGGAGTACATGGTACTGGACAGACCCACAGTGAGATTCTTCATGTTTAATAAAGTCATAAGAAAGACTCACAGTGATAATGGTGTAATGATCCTCTGACTTGAGATCATTATATTTCTGTACGAGGATTACTATACTTTGACTATATTAAAAGTTACCTTTGACCGGGTAATGATAAAAGTGGACATCGGGTATATCATGAGTCGTATGAGAAATATGAATGATAGATAAAGGATTTAACCCTCCTATAATTAGGAGAGATATTATTGGCCTCTTGATTGAGTGAGACTATAAAATGCATGGTCGTGCTCAAATAATGATTTGTTTTCATAGTCTACTCATGGATCAAGTAAACCCGGATTAAATGTTGTAGAGGATGACTAAATACATGCCTCGAATTTAATCTATAATATATATGGTTAAAGGGATTATATTACACGGGAACATTAATCATGAAAGGTTTTATCGAATCACGATTTAATTATTATTTAATTGGGTAGCAATGATGTATTACTAGATACCGCTCATTGTTTATAATTTTATTGGAGAATAAAATTATTGCTAATTAAATAATAGCCTATAGGGTCACACACATAGAGCACTTAAATGAATAATTAATTTAAATTATAGATTTAAATTAATTGATGATTATTTGAATTTTATTATATTAATTAAGTGAGACTTAATTAATTGAAATAATAAAATTCGAATTTGAATTCTGCCCTTAATAATTAAGTATGACTTAGTTATTAATTAAATAATAGAAATTCGGTTTTATTATTTATTCTAAACCTACACGGGTTAGGTTTTGCTGATTGGGCCTCTTAACCAGCATTATAAATAGATAATGATAGGGTTAAGAGGGATTACGTTTTTGAGAAACAAAATCCCTAGAGGCAGCAGCAAGCACAGCAAGGCAGAAACAAATTCGAAATCATCAAAGGAGCTAGTACAATCCATTTCGTAATCAAGATCGTGGGACGTTCTTGAAGGTGCTCGTGTGGATACCATAGAGGTGTTTTTGAGAGGAAGACACAAGTCGTGAAAGCTAGGATCTCCGTTGAGTTCGTGTAAACCAAGACCAGACAAAGGTATGATTCCGTTTCACAATAATCAGTCTAGGCTTATACATGATCCTGCGTTTAGGGTTCCGAATTTTTGTTATATTTACGTTTAATCCGCTGCGTTTTATGCCTCGGAACCCAACAATGGCATCAGAGCTACGTGTATAAGGGACTGATTTGGTTACGTGTTTTATGTATTTGATGCATACATGCCTGTTTTGGTGACTACCATGTCATGCTACTGCTTTGTCATAATCTGTTATGCCACTGCCATGCTACTGCTTTGCTACTGCCATGCCTGTTTGAGACTGTCATGCTACTGCAATGTTATAATCTGTTATGACATGATATGAATGATTTATATGCCTTATTGCGATTTGTATATTATGCATGAGGGTCAGTTTGTATAGTGATATAAACTGGTGGACAGATTGTGTTGGACATGATTTGTTAACTGGGATATGATAAGTATGTATATGATACATGCTTCTGAAACTGCATAAGTTGCAGTGGGGAAAAAGGCCAACAGATATGATCTGTAGTTCAGAAATTGATGATTTCTGAATAGGACTGGTCTTTGAAAATAAATTTTTTTCAGATTTCGAGCTGACCAGGTCAGCTCGACCCCAGCCGGGGACTGCCGCCCCCAGACCCCGCCCGGGGTTGCCGTCCCGAACCCCGCCCGGGGTTGCCGTCCCGAACCCCGCCCGGGGTTGCCGTCCCGAACCCCGCCCAGGGGCTGCCTCCCTCGGACCCCCCCATTATTTTTGTTGTGTACTTGAGCATGGTGCTGGTTATGGCCTTTGGACCCCTAGATTAATGGTTTTTGGTTTTGGTTTTATAAATACGACTTGCATGTCGTTTTCTTCATTCTTGTAATTGTTTAACCTTGAATGTAACTCGAGTTTTCTTATGTAAGTACATTAGTATAGGTTGTATTCAATTATTCCATGTAATGTACTTGAAGATTGAAGGATGATCCAAAAGGAGGAGCAAGCACCCATGGATACAAGAAGAATGAAGACATGTAATTGTATTTATATTTTACCACCATAGATTGACTTTGATCCTTTCATTAGCTCGAAAGGATCACATAGGAAAGGGGCCATAACCGAGCACGTTTACATACTGCACTTTACATATTGATGTATGAATGTATGTGTAGAGTAGAAGATGAATGCTTTAATTAGATTAATGATGTATGCATGTATTAGATACGTCACCCATGCCATGCTTGCCATGCTAAACAAGATAAAATCTGTAACGATTTAAAATTTTAAAATTAACAAACGATCATGAGATTCTTGTGTTTATGAAATATAGATTTTTAAAACACGGAATTGAATATGAATTTTGATATCTATAATTGGGATTTTCTGACAAAAACGGATATGCGTATTCGTAAGGCTGATGGGTTTTAAGTGTGACCACTGGTATCCTCCATCTACCTGGGAAATGAACAATTTAAGATGTCAATTTGAAATATTTGGTTCAAGGAAAAATTGAGGATCTCTTCATGATGTGATCATGATCGTTATAAATTTTCTAAACCCCTTAACAAAATATTAAGTTTTACTTGGATGCTTTCCAATGAATGAACACTCATCGAATCCTAGATCGATTAGGGGAAGGACTGTCAGTGGCAGGGGACTCCTATCTATCGTGGTGAGATGCGACGAATATAAACGGTTATATTCAGCCGTTGTATCATTGGGTCTAACTTAACTGAGTCGTCATAATAAGGTGAAAATAAACAGTTATATTCAACCATTATGAACTTAGAAGCATAGAGTTTGGTTAAAAGTCTATTAGATAGATAAGATCAATCGTTGCTCACCAAACTATCCAAGAATTATATATGATATAATTGACAACTGTTGTCTACCTAAATAATCATTTTTAAGGACTTCCAGTGGTTGACTTTGGACATGACGAAATATGGATCTTGGCTCACTAGAAAAATTATGGGATATACTTTCCAAATTAATAGTAAGGGCTATTAATTTGATAAAAATAGTGGGAGATATATTATGAATATATCATAATCATTTGAACATAATAAATAACTCAGACAATCTAATGTTTATTTTGTGCTTTTATCATTGTAGATACCAAGTAATGGCAAACAACACAAACACACTATCCGTACGATCAGTCCTTGAGAAAGATAAGCTGACAGGAGGAAACAACTTCCTAGACTGGCAGAGGAATTTGAGGATTGTCCTCAGACAGGAGCGCAAGCTTCATGTCATTGATATTCCTCCGGCAGGTCCCCTTCCCGAGGGTGCTACTGTTGAGGAACGAGCGGCCCACACAAAGGATGAGAATGATGCAACTGATGTTGCATGTCTTATGTTGGCAACTATGAGTGATGAGCTTCAAAGACAGCATGTGCATATGGATGCATATACTATCAATGAGCACTTGCAAAGCATGTTTGCAAGCCAAACTCGTCAAGAAAGGTTCAACACGAGTAAGTCACTCTTTAATTGCAAACAAGGGGCAAGTGAACCAGTTGGCCCACATGTTCTGAAGATGATTGGTTACATTGAGTACCTTGAAACTTTGGGTTTCCCGATTATTCAGGAAATTGGTATTTGACCTAATCATGAATTCTTTGAACAACAAATTCACCCAGTTTATCATAAACTACAATATGAATGAATTTGACAAAACACCTACTGAATTGTTGGCTATGTTGAGAACATATGAGACCAACATGAAGACGGATGAACCTGCTCCCATACTGATGGTGGGCAATAAAGGTAAGGCCAAAGGGAAAAGCAAGTGGAAGGGTAAGAAGAAGACAGGTTCTGATTCTACACCCAAGCCAAAGTCAGGTCCCAAACAGGCTTTAAAGCCTAAAGGTGGGGTCGCTAAGGGTGAATGTCACTACTGTAAGAAAACTGGTCACTGGAAGAGAAACTGTTCAGTTTACTTGGAGGATCTGAAGAAGAAGAGGGCTGAGCAAGCTTCTACTTCAGGTATATATGTTATAGAAGTCAATCTGTCTATTTCTACATCTTGGGTATTGGATACTGGATGTGCTACTCACATTTGTATAAATGTGCAGGAAATGCAGAGAAGTAGGACATTGGCTAAAGGAGAAGTGGACCTACGAGTTGGCAATGGAGCAAGAGTTGCTTCTTTAGCTGTAGGAACCTATTATTTATCTTTGCCCTCAGGGCTAGTTTTAGAACTGGAGAATTGTTTTTACGTGCATACGATTCGCAGAAACATTATTTCTGTTTCTTGTTTGGACAAGAAGGGCTTTTCGTTTACGATAAAGAACAATTGTTGCTCTTTTGCTTTGAATGATTTAACCTATGGTGTTGCGCGTTTGTTTAATGGTTTATCTGTTCTTGACTTAGATAATCCTGTCTATAATATAGAAAACAAACGACTTAAAATTAATGACTCAAATCAAACATACCTCTGGCATTGTCGTCTAGGCCATAAAAATGAGAAACGCATATCCAAATTACATAAGGATGGATACTTGGATAAGTTTGATTTTGAATCATACCAAGAATGCGAATCTTGTTTGCTTGGTAAAATGACTAAAGCCCCTTTCACAGGTAAGAGTCAAAGGGCCACCGAACGTCTGGAGCTAATACATAGTGATGTATGTTGCCCAATGCGTGTGATGGCTAGAGGAGGCTACTACTACTTCATAACATTTACTGATGATTTCAGTAGATATGGATATGTATATCTTATGAAGAATAAATCCGATTCTTTTGAAAAGTTTAAAGAATACAAGGCTGAAGTAGAGAAGCAAATTGGTGGAGGTGCAAGTATTAAAATCTTACGATCTGATCGTGGAAGAGAATACTTGAGCACAGAATTTAAAGATTATTTAAAGGAGTGTGGTATTGTATCACAACTCACTCCGCCAGGTACACCTCAATGGAATGGAGTTTCAGAGAGGAGAAATCGCACCTTGTTGGACATGGTGCGATCGATGATGAGTCATGCAGATCTTCCAATTAGTTTCTGGGGTTACGCTCTAGAAACAGCGGCTTTCACACTTAACCGTGTTCCTACTAAGAAGGTCCAAAAGACTCCATATGAGATATGGGAGAAGAAACGGTCAGGCATGAACTTTATGAAAGTTTGGGGATGCAAGGCGTTTGTGAAACGTCAAGTATCTGACAAGCTTGGACCTAAATCTGAAGAGTGCAATTTTGTGGGATACCCTAAAGAAACAAAGGCGTATTATTTTTATAGTCCTTCTGAGCAGAAGGTGTTTATTGCTTGAGACGCTGTTTTCATGGAAAGAGATTTTGTTTCCAAAAGAAACAGTGGGAGAACTATAGACCTCGATGAAGATCGAGAACCACAAAATAGCATTGAACCTGAAGTGGAACATGAGCAGGATAATGATAATGCTCAACAAACACAGCTTGTTTGTAGAACTGGTGGAATTCGCCATGAGCCAGAGAGATATGGATTTATCTTGACTCAATGTGGTTATTTGATGCTCATAGATGAAGATGAGCCTCTCACATACCAAGATGCTATGAACAGTCCAGACTCTAAGAGATGGCTAGAAGCCATGAAATCCGAGATGGATTCCATGTACGAAAACCGAGTATGGACTTTGGTTGGTCCACCTGAAGGGGTAAAACCCATAGGGTGCAAATGGGTTTTCAAGAAGAAAACTGATATGGATGGAAATGTTCAGACCTATAAAGCAAGGCTGGTTGCAAAAGGTTTCAAACAAATTCATGGTATTGACTATGATGAAACTTTCTCACCAGTGGCTATGGTCAAGTCCATAAGGATTTTGCTTGCTATTGCAGCATTCCATGATTATGAAATCTGGCAAATGTATGTCAAAACAGCCTTCCTTAATGGAAGCCTTGAAGAGGATGTGGATGTGTACATGACACAACCTGAAGGTTTTGTCGATCCAAGGAATGTTAGCAAGGTATGTAAATTACGTCGATCCATTTATAGATTGAAGCAAGCCTCTAGGAGATGGAACATCCGTTTTGATGAAACAGTCAAAGAGTATGGCTTTGTTCAAAACGAAGATGAACCTTGTGTTTACAAGAAGGTTAGTGGGAGCCATGTGGCATTCATAGTACTGTATGTTGATGACATACTACTAATGGGGAATGACATACCTTCTCTCAAGGCTGTTAAGATTTGGTTAGGGAGCAACTTCTCTATGAAAGACTTAGGTGAAACATCCTACATTCTAGGAATGAGGATCTATAGGGATAGATCTAGAAGGATGATCGGTCTAAGTCAGAGTACATACATCGATAAGGTTTTGCATCGTTTTGGTATGCAAAATGCAAAAAGGGGATATGTCCCCGTGTCTCAAGGGATAACGATCTCTAAAGATCAGTGTCCGAAATCATTGGATGAGAAGGACCACATGAGTAAGGTTCCATATGCCTCAGCAATTAGATCCATCATGTATGCAATGATATGTACTCGCCCAGATGTTTTGTATGCTTTAAGCATGACGAGCAGATACCAATCTAATCCAGGTGAAGGTCACTGGACGACTGTCAAGAATATTCTAAAGTACTTGAAAAGGACTAAAGATTCATTCTTGGTGTATGGAGGAGAGGAGAAACTGGTTGTAAAGGGTTACACCGATGCAAGTTTCCAAACAGACATGGATGATACTGTATCACAATCTGGTTTTGTGTTTTGTCTAAACGGAGGTACTGTAAGTTGGAAGAGTTCAAAGCAAGAAACAGTAGATGATTCTACAATGGAGGTTGAGTACATTGCAGCTTGTGAAGCGGCTAAGGAAGCTGTTTGGATTCAAAAATTTATTACTGATTTAGGAGTGGTTCCATCGATCGCAGATCCCATTGATCTATACTGCGATAATAACGGAGCCATTGCACAGGCTAAAGAACCTAGATCTCACTCCCGAACCAAACACATACTCAGGAGATATCACTTCATTCGAGAGATTAATGAAAGGGGTGACATAAACATATGTAAAGTGCTCACAAATGATAACATTGCAGACCCACTGACCAAAGACTTGTCGCAGACGAAGCATGACGATCACACTAGTTCCATGGGTATTAGATACATGGGTGATTGGCTCAAGTGCAAGTGGGAGATTGTTAGTGTAGGTCCCCTAGAGGCAATACAATAGACCTTTATGTCATTTGATTATTCAATAAACATATTTATTATGACTTTAATTACTGCGATATATTTGTTAGCATAATAAATGTCCTTAGAATCATGATACACATTGTATAGTTTAGTACATGACTTGAACTTGAGATTATATAATAGATCATATTCTTAAATGTCCCTGGTCGAGTATTATTATTATAGGACAATAATAATACATAAATAGACTAGTATGTTGTTTGACTGATAACCACATCTCATTGGTTATAAGTATGGGGATACTAAAGTCAACACATAAGTACATGCAGGAGTACATGGTACTGGACAGACCCACAGTGAGATTCTTCATGTTTAATAAAGTCATAAGAAAGACTCACAGTGATAATGGTGTAATGATCCTCTGACTTGAGATCATTATATTTCTGTACGAGGATTAATATACTTTGACTACATTAAAAGTTACCTTTGACCGGGTAATGATAAAAGTGGACATCGGGTATATCATGAGTCGTATGAGAAATATGAATGATAGATAAAGGATTTAACCCTCCTATAATTAGGAGAGATATTATTGGCCTCTTGATTGAGTGAGACTATAAAATGCATGGCCGTGCTCAAATAATGATTTGTTTTCATAGTCTACTCATGGATCAAGTAAACCCGGATTAAATGTTGTAGAGGATGACTAAATACATGCCTCGAATTTAATCTATAATATATATGGTTAAAGGGATTATATTACACGGGAACATTAATCATGAAAGGTTTTACCGAATCACGATTTAATTATTATTTAATTGGGTAGCAATGATGTATTACTAGATACCGCTCTTTGTTTATAATTTTATTGGAGAATAAAATTATTGCTAATTAAATAATAGCCTATAGGGTCACACACATAGAGCACTTAAATGAATAATTAATTTAAATTATAGATTTAAATTAATTGATGATTATTTGAATTTTATTATATTAATTAAGTGAGACTTAATTAATTGAAATAATAAAATTCGAATTTGAATTCTGCCCTTAATAATTAAGTATGACTTAGTTATTAATTAAATAATAGAAATTCGGTTTTATTATTTATTCTAAACCTACACGGGTTAGGTTTTGCTGATTGGGCGTCTTAACCAGCATTATAAATAGATAATGATAGGGTTAAGAGGGATTACGTTTTTGAGAAACAAAATCCCTAGAGGCAGCAGCAAGCACACAGCAGCAAGCACAGCAAGGCAGAAACAAATTCGAAATCATCAAAGGAGCTAGTACAATCCATTCCGTAATCAAGATCGTGGGACGTTCTTGAAGGTGCTCGTGTGGATACCATAGAGGTGTTTTCGAGAGGAAGACACAAGTCGTGAAAGCTAGGATCTCCGTTGAGTTCGTGTAAACCAAGACCAGACAAAGGTATGATTCCGTTTCACAATAATCAGTCTAGGCTTATACATGATCCTGCGTTTAGGGTTCCGAATTTTTATTATATTTACGTTTAATCCGCTGCGTTTTATGCCTCAGAACCCAACACTTCTAACTCACCATTCAGGAGTGCACTTGTTCACATTCATTTGATAGATATTCATGCTTGAATGCTCAACATGTGCTAGGAATATCCTATTATTAGGTCATCATCTTATTGGTCTTAATAGGATAATGTCTCGTCACTGGTGCTTATAGTTAGATCTTGAAAGTCCCGAAGATTCTGTTTCCATCATCGTCGATACCTTTTACTTGATAGTAACCTGTAGCAACCAGTTTGTCTTTGTCCTTCATAACAATGCCAATAATTATCCAATTTTTGCAAACCCTTACTATACCAATTTCAGCTTCGTCTTGTGGTCTGGGTTCCAGCTTTAGTATATTCTGCCTTCGAACTGATTGAGATCATCTTGCATTGCAATCTGGATCAATCAGTGCATCTTCACTCTTCTTTGGGCTACCAATTGTTAACAATTGTTCTTTCCCGAAGAATAACCATTTACTTTGCATAGTACTTCTAGCCTTTACTCCAAAATCCGTTTCACTAAGAACTAGACTCCATGATTGAATTAGACTTCAAACCTTTTGTCTTGGCAGGTATATTGTTGATGTATTCCTTTGATCTTCATTGTGTTGAGTACGACTAGTAGATCCTTCTTTTATTTACTCTCCCTGAGTTGCTGCTAGGATGTGTTGAAGATCCTTCACCTTATTGAGTGGATTATGTTAAAGTTCACGAGTTGTGTAGATTAACTAC
Organism: Oenanthe sinensis; assembly: GCA_028671895.1. Classification (NCBI taxonomy): domain Eukaryota; kingdom Viridiplantae; phylum Streptophyta; class Magnoliopsida; order Apiales; family Apiaceae; genus Oenanthe; species Oenanthe sinensis. The sequence continues at coordinate 16,494,410 of CM053798.1, forward strand.
AATTTCCACTAATAGGATCTGAATCATCATCATTATCATTGATTCCTTCTATAACCTCAGTTTCAACATTAGTATCTAAATTTGACTCTGACGGGATGTCAAACTTCAAAGATTCAGAATAGTCTTTCATTTGAATACTTGGGAGCATGGTGTAGTAGGACGATACATTCAGACTTTCAATCATTTTCTGGTTTTAAATCATATATGCCTTGAAAGCTTTCAATTTCAATGAGTAGCCTAGGAAATTGTTCCATGAGCCTTAACTTCATACTTTCCAAGATGCTCATCTAAATCTTCAACAAATGTCAATTTCCTCCAAACACACGAAGGAGCTTCAATGTTTTCTTCTAGTTGGCCATTTATTCATATAATGTCTTTTCACGATCTTTGTTGATTAAAGCAGTATGTTATGTTAATTGCTTCAGCTTCAAAGTACCTTTATAAGTGTAGACTTCATTTAGAACTTCATCCGAGAAATTCAGTTCCAATATCTGACTTCAAAGTTCTCACAACTTACTTTGCTTCCAACTTGATCTTCCTGATGTGATCAATCATCATCTATGACATTTTGTCTGTTGAATGCATGAACATCACCAACTTGTAATTAGGGTTGTCATCAACCAACACTAGGCATATTTCTTCCATGACATAATTTGTTTCAGTGTGATGTTTTCCTTGACTTTTCTATATGACATACTTCATAATTTCCTTCTGGATAGAATTCCAAACGAAGCAATCCTCTCACCAATTTCTTCCTTATCAAAGAATTCATTGTCTTGTTCACCAAGTGTGAGAGCTTTTTATGTCATAGTTAACTCTTTACTGATGAAGCTTTACTAAAAAGTTCACTTCACCTTTTCATATAGAATTCATGTTAGCTATGAAAAAATTTCCTCACACTCAGTTGAGTGAGTTTCCAACCTTCTTGTTTGAGATCAAACACTTTTCTTTTTCAATGTTTTTCCAGAAAACCTTTCAGGTCAAAATGTGTTGTAGAGGGGGGGGGGGGGGGTGAATACAACTTTTCAAATTTAAGAAGCAATAAATACCATGTAATAAATGAACACAATGATTCAAAGAATATATTTCTTATATATAACTTCAAAGGGTTGCTACAACATTCATTACAAAGTACACTAGAAGTAAAGAGGGTAGTAAATGATACTAAGCTCTGTGAATACTCTCTCTCTCTCTTTTACAAGTGTTTATCTCGAAAATATTGCTCTTATAAAATAATACACAAGTACTTCTATTTATACTACTTGTAATCTATGTCCTGTAGTCTTCAAAGACTAAGATATACGTGGCCCAACGATGTCCACATAAATCTTATCTTATCTTGAAAGCTTGGAAATTTGTCAATTAGATGATGCCATGTGTCATGTTGAAACTGCCCTCTATGTAGAACATCTACTTGAGAATTTCTACTTGGCCATCTCGAACATTTAAGTAGAATTTCTACATAGGAATATTCTACTTGGCTATCTCGAACATTTAAGTAGAATTTCTATATAGGAATATTCTAATTGGCCATCTCGAACATGTAAGTAGAATTTCTACATAGGAATATTCTACTTGACCATCTCGAACATTTAAGTAGAATTTCTACATAGGAATATTCTACTTGACCATCTCGAACATTTAAGTAGAATTTCTACATATGAATATTCTACTTGACCATCTCGAACATTTTGTACTTAGAGAAATTATGGGCTTCAACTTGAAACTTCAATGCAACATCTTGAACTTGTGATTTCTTTATGTCTTCCATATTCTTCAACAAGCTCTTGAACCTGGATCTCTATTACTGACATAAACTTGCTATCAATGTCCTGACACTTGATGCAATGGTCTGATTCATAAGTGACTAGCCTTGATAGTGTCTCTACTTCTTGAATAGATTACCATATTCAATTAGTAATGTGGCTTTCCAATTATTGTTTTCCTTCTTGTTCACTTGGAATCAATTAGTCTTATTGATACTGATAGTTATGATCTTGAACCTTTAAGTTACAAATCACTGAGGCATGAACAACTATGTCTTGAACTTCTTTCAATGATTTCTTCTTTGTTTGATCATAGTTAACATGTTGAATTGTATCAATTACCTTGTCTTCATTTACTATTGATTGTCTTTCAGTTAAGTATCTTTTTTTTAGTTGAGTTACATAAGTTATAGTGTTACCAGTTTAGACACTCTGCCTTTCAATCTCCCCCTATTTGATAGTCTAACAACGACATTCAAATTAACAAGGGATAACTCAACTAAACAATGAGACGAGAAAAAGATAAATAACATTACTGTCTTGTTTAAATTACAACTGAAATAAACTTGGATAACAATTCAAAGAACTAAAATAAATAAAACTTAAGCTAGACAAAGAATTCGAACTTCGAATTAAAGACCATTTGAGTGATTCCTATCACCTGGATTATGTCATACCTTTCAGTCAAACTTATATCACCTTATTGGATCCACTCTGATTCACGGTTACAGTATAGTAAGTTAGCCTATCTCGCATACCGTGATCAGGTGAATTTTTCTCAAGTGAGTAAAAGCAACCAACAGATATGAAGTTTTTCCAACTTCAAGTTCACACCACTCTGACCTTTAATTCTAATTCTGTCTCCTCTTCCTAGCTTCTTCAGCTTGACGATTCTCTTTTTTCAGTTTTTTGCGCCTTTCCTTCTGCCATTGTTCTATCTTGTAGACTGGATCATGAAGCTGCTTCCACCTTGCATTCAACAGACTTACCGCTTCCATTTTTAGAGGGTTCTTGGGCTCTGGATAAGGATGCCTGAAAAGCGTTCTGAGTTTGTCCACCTCCTGAATAGTTCTGATCTTTGGAATATCCACAAAATTCTTCATTATGAGCTGAGATTTCCAATGTGATTTATCAGCCTTGAACTGATAATAGATCATTTTGGGGTAGCCCTTGACACGGTTAGTATTGTGGACACTAGACGCTTCTCGCTCCATTCGCTTCTTCTCCACCACTACTTCAGACAAGTACTTCAGAAGTCTCTGCTTCTCATCCACATTCTCATTCTCCACTTCGCCCCATTTGAATACTTCTAATTTTTTTCCAGAAATGCGGCATCTTGAGTCTGCAACAGCCATTTTCTACTCATATGCAATAATGTTTGATTCTGGTCTACATCTATGAACGCTAAAACATCAGCTGTGTTATCGTCATACGAGTGTATCCAGTATACACTATCTCTTCCTGGAACACCAATTGCCTCCCTTATATCTCCTTGTTCCAGAGATTCAGAAGGAAGAGTCAGAGCTTCATCTATATTTTTAACAGCTTGTAGAATACTCCATTTTCTTTCAATTAGCTCCGGCTCAACCTTTACATTGTCTAGAGGGTTTGGAGCAATAATATCACACTTCCAAATCTCATTGCTCATCTTGAATATGATCCTCTCAATAAACTCCACTGACTTCTCCTTAATGTCAGAGGTGAATCCCTTACTCATCATTTGCCTACAGACAACTTTTAGGGATTCTACCGATAGAGCCATTAGGTCATTTTCTTCTAAACTAACCCTCTTCATTTTTCCATCAACAACCATCCGAACAACATCAGGATTTGCTGAGAATTCTGGTCCCTTGTCCTCTGCTAGCTGCATTAACTGATCTCTATACAGAATGCTAAGCTCCTCAGCTTGAGAATATTGAATTTTTGTTGCTAGCAAGAACAACTCTGACGCAGATCTTCTCGAGATGAATTGATCATCCACATACAAGAAAGATGTCGGGACTCCTTCGACTAAAGACAAGATGACCTGCCACTCCTTAACCATCGCATTGTATCCAACTCTGACTTTAGAGATCAACCTTTTCAAAGCACTTATATAGTCAATAGTCAGTGGATTCTGCAAGTTCAAGTTGTAGAATAAGTCTTCTGCCTCTTTGTTATGAGTTCCTTTCGCACAAATTCCCCAATAGAATCTTCCTTGCATCATCCTATTTCTGTCCGATCCTTCTCTTGTCCAGATCAACTTGAGGATCAGCTAACCTTGCAATCTCATGATCATACTGTTTTTCTTTGAGCTCCGTTTGCTTTTCAAGGAAAACAGCCTCATCCTGCATCATCTTCATTTTATAGAACTGAGCTTGTTCCAAGGCCAACTGTTGAGCTTTCAGGGTCTCTTTATCAACAGGTATTTCTTCAGGCTTTCCGGAAGACATTCCAGCACCTCCATCTTGTTCCATCAAAGATCTTTTAATTGCATGTACTAAAGGTACATCCTCCATATCAGAATTTGAATCAAGTACCTCATGTACTTCTTCCTGATGATAACTCAAGTCAATGAATGGCTCTTCTTGCTCAGTCACCACTGCCTTACCCTTTCTCTTCCTCTGAGCCTCCTCTTCAATTACTGGCTCATTTTCTTTGACAAAATCAGTAGTCTGTTCTTCAATCTCCTCAATAATTAGCGACTGCTGTCTCATCTCCTTTGCACTCTCCCCGTTAAGTGAGTTATCCTGAACACCACCCTTCTCTCCAGATCCACCAGTAGCATAGGAACCACCAAAACTCGAACCCAAGGGTCCAGCTCCACCAGCACCTCCAGCACCACCAACACCATCATTATCAGGGGGAGGTTGGTTATATTGATCGTCAAAGAACTCTGGGGGAACAAAGCTCTTAACTGCATACATCAGTCTGCTTATCTCCGTTGCCATTGTATGCATTATGCTTTCCACTGCTCCCATTCTATCATAAAGAGTGCTGCCCAAGACACCACCGGCGTGGCCCAAGTCATTCATCTTGTTTGCCAATTCATCGAATGATGTTGTTTGACTGGCCATTCGTGCTGCGTAGTCATCAAGAGCTTTCTTGTTGTCTGCAACATTGATCCCTAACTGCTCCATCGACTGCCCGAATTGCTTTATTTCATTTTCAATTGCTGTCATACGAGTGTCAAGATTTTCAAGATTAAGGAACGGTGTTTGGCTTGGGTGTCCTCGCTCTAAAAATCGTTCTGTTACTGTTTGTCGCTCGGTTTCGGGCCTTGAAAATGAAGGTCCCTCACTCCCTAAACGCTCACACACACTCCCTGTCTCACGCTTGTGTATGTCTTCAACAATATTCCTGAAAGCGAAAGCAGTACCTGCAGAAACTAGATAAGCAAAATGAGTAGCAGTTATGGGATCTGTTCTTGTCATATCCTGAGGTGGAATCTCAGGCTGAGAGGCTGCAGAGTATTCTAGTACAACGTCAGAACTGATCCTCTCTGCAGCATCAGTATGTACCGGTGAAGGTACTTCTGAAGCAATAAAAGCTTCTGGCCTATCTGAAGCAACAGTCTCTTCAGAAGGCACAAAATCCTCACCAAAATCCCTGTGTAGAATGTGCAATGGGTGAACCACTCACGTGAGGTGGAGAGGTTGTGATAGACACACTAGGTTTGGACTGGGCTTTTAAAGTTACAGCATGTGAAAATTTGGCTTTCTTCCGAATAAGTGGCTGCACTTCGGGGTCACTCTCAGAACCCTCACCTAAATCTACAGGTGTCGGCCTTTTAACTCCCGTCAGCGAGGGTGAAAGAGAAGAAGCAAGAGTATCAGACTCAGAATCAGAAATGTAGCTCTCGCCCTGGGATAGATCCTGCGGGCTAGCAGAATCTTGGGCCATGGAATCAGATTTAGATGAAGAAGAAGTATCAGTAGTGTGAACAGAGAGTTGCTCTTGTTCAAAGAAATTACCTCCTTCATTACCTTGTCCAACAAAGGGATCAGAATCAACATGTGGAGTAGGTTGACTTTCTCTTTGACCGACAGAGGTTTGACCGTGAGAATGTCCATCATCATTTTCATCACCAAGATTCTCGTCAGGAATCCCTTGAAATGCGTCAGCATGGGCAGATGGATTCTGAGTATGTGATGATACGTGGGAGGTCCCCGCCATTGAAGTAATACATGCATCATACTTAATCCACACTTGAATATTATCAGGAATAGACATTGCTTTACCATGATGTTTATCTTGATTAACAATTGTTGTGAGTGACTTGGTGCCCATGCCCAGTGATGCAGATGTTGCACTCGTTGCAAATGCCTGTCTTACAGAGAAAGCATCAGTCGGTACTAAGTGATTAATAAGCATTTGTAAGAAACGAGGATACCAGCATACAACATTAGTAGTTGTAAGGTCTCTATTTTCAGATGATCCCATTGTAGCCACTATTTATGAAAGAACGATTCTTCCATAATTAATGTCCAGTTCACGGGCTAGGGAAACTGCAAAGACTTGCATGGGAATTGGAATCTGATGATAATCTTTTTCGCGCGCCCGAAAACATCTTGTGATGGCCTCGAAAAAATAATTCCATTCCACATGGAAGTATTGTTTCTGGATGGCGCCAGTTCAGATCCGTCCAGAAGGAGGATAGCATCCAATCTCCTCAAAGAACTTGATACGATCTGCCGTTGTAGGTTCGGGGTCATAAACATCTTTGATTAGGAATCCCAGAACCCTGTTGAACACTTCCTCCGTAACTAGATATTCCTGACCTGCCAAGGTAAACCTGAAACCATAGGGGGTAGATTTGCTCCCAAAAGTAACCGCACTAGTCCATAATTGTTGTAAAGCATCATGGACTAGTGTTGGTTTAGCAGTAAAAGCAACACTAGCCTTGGAGTACAAATTGAGAAGTCGTACCCAAAACTTGAAGCGCGTTAGATGATCACCAATTTCCGTAGTAATGTTAAAAAAATTATTTTTCGCAAGTGAAAATTGGTGAGCCATTTTAAGAAAAATATTTTCCTTGAGTTAAAGTTTGATTTCAGAAAAACAAATAAAGCCGGCAATTAATCAAGAAAAAATAAAAACGCGTAAATTAATTAATTCCTTTTAGAAGATCGAGAAGATGAACAGCCGAGTAAACTAAACTACGGAATCAATTATGACCAATATCAAATCAAACGGAACCCAATCCACTAATTATTGCAACCCAAATAAGTGGTATAAAAACTAAACTATGTATGCAATTAACCGTGATGGTTGTGTGTATATGCGTGTATATAACAAACTGAGCAGATGAACAGACACGATCAAATACACAAACACAGGCAAGGAGGAACGTAAACAGAGAATAGTAATCTAAAATCGGGTAGCAGTTCGTGGTATGTAAGAGATTTGACACAATCGAATGAACAGGGTTTCGAATGTTTGAAATCGCAGGGAGGGAGGGAGGGAGGGAGGGAGGGTGGGGACTGTAAAAGATTAGGGTTAAAAATAATTAGGTAAAAGTGAAAAAAATTAACACGAGTTAGAGATGTATATATAGGCATAAATAAGCAAAGGCAAAAATACCCCTGTGAAAACAAGAAAAAAATACTAAGTACGTACTGGGGAACCTAAGTTGAACACTATCTCGAACATTTAAGTCAAAATTAGAGATGAGTTTCGAGATAGAGACTATCTCGAACATCAAGTCGAAATTCGAGATAAAGTTCGAGATAGACACTAACTCAAACAAATAATCACTTAATCAATTAAAACAGCATAAAAACCCACCAGGGAATCCCATCTCGAAATAGCAAGTCGAAATTCGAGATAATATTCGAGATAGAGACCAACTCGAACATCAAGTCGAATATTCGAGATAATATTCGAGATAGAGACCAACTCGAACATCCAGTCGAATATTCGAGATAATTATTCGAGATAGAGACTAACTCGAACATCAAGTCGAATATTCAAGATAATATTCGAGATAGAGACCAACTCGAACATCAAGTCGAATATTCGAGATAATATTCGAGATAGAGACTAACTCGAACATCCAGCTGAATATTCGAGATAATTATTCAAGATAGACCGTATCTCGAATATTCTTCCCAGACTTTGAATTTTCAAAATTTTTAATTTTGAAGATAGTTATAATAATTTGGCATTTTTTGCAATAAAAACAACAATTAAATTTTCCCAAATTAATATAAATATCAATTCAAGGATATTTAACAAAGTAAATAATTAAAAACATTCCTTGACAATTCTAAGGCCACTAAATTAATAAAAATTTCATGAAAAACACAGGTAAATTCATCTAAAAATCATGAAAAATTTAGAATAATATGAATTTAACTCCCCTATGATCATGCAATCTAACCAACATAAATTCAAAGATTTAACCAATAATTACACATAAAGCACAATGAATTTATGTAAAATAACACAACATGCATCCTAAAATACTCATTAATTAATCATTTTAAAGTCTAAGTCCTTAATGATTAATTAAGATGCAGAAGTGATATTTTGAGCAATTGTAGAGATTATTTACATATGTTTTCAACTATGCACAAACAAAATAGGCAATTGACAAGACTAAAAACATATGTACATGATTAAAACTGGAATTTTATAGATAGGAGAAATCACTAACTTGTGTTAAGCATCCCCAATTCACTAACTAACCTATTGAATGTTACTTCATCAAGAGATTTAGTGAATATATCTGCAATTTGTTGCATTGTGGGCACAAAATGTAACTCCACAGTCCCCTCATCGACATGTTCTCTAATGAAGTGATACCTGATATCTATGTGCTTGGTTCTTGAGTGGTCTACAGGATTGTTGGTCATGGCAATGGCACTTGTGTTGTCACACATGATTGAATCTTTTTGTGCTCCATGCCATAATCTTTCAATTGGTTCCTCATCCACAGTATTTGTGCTACACAGCTTCCAGCAGTAATGTACTCAGCTTCAGCAGTAGAAGTAGATACTGTATGTTACTTTTTATTTTGCCAGGACACCAATCTTCTTCCTAGAAATTGACAGGCACCAAATGTGCTTTTCCTATCAATCCTGCAACCTGCATAGTCTGAATCCGAATAGCCTATTAGATTAAAACCTGTATCTCTTGGGTACCAAATCCCTAGATTTCATGTTCCCTTGAGATACCTAAAGATTCGTTTGACGGCTATGAGATGTGACTCTCTAGGATCCGTTTGGAACCTTGCACACAAACAAGTTGCAAACATTATATCAGGTCTACTTGCAGTTAAATAAAGAAGTGAGTCAATCATACCTCGATAGCTTGTGATGTCAACTGGTTTACCTGATTTTTCTTCATCAAGCTTCGTGGCAGTGGCCATGGGAGTTTTAGTTGCTGACGCATCTTCTAGATTGTACTTCTTGAGTAAATCTTTGATGTATTTGGATTGATAGATAAAGATTCCTTCTTTTCTCTGACTGATCTGTAACCCAAGGAAGAATGACAGCTCCCCCATCATGCTCATCTCATACTTATCCTGCATTAACTTGGCAAATTTCTCGCACAAGCGTTCATTAGATGACCCAAAAATAATATCGTCCACATAGACTGAACAAGTATTAAATCACCCTTTACATTTTTATAGAACAATGTTTTATCAATTACTCCCCTAGTAAAATCACTTTCAATTAAGAACAAGGATAGGGTTTCATACCATCGTCTTGGGGATTGTTTGAGGCCAAGAGAACTTTGAAGAGAAAGTACACAAAATCTACAAGTTCTGGATCAACAAAGCCAGGTGGCTGTTCCAGATATACTTCTTCTTCTAGCTCTCCATTCAGGAAGGCACTTTTCACATCCATCTGAAAAACCTTGAAGTTCTTGTGTGCTGCAAAGGCCAAGAACATCCTGACTGCCTCAAGTCTTGCAACTGGAGCGTAGGTCTCATCATAATCAATACCTTCTTTTTTAGAATAACCCTTCGCTACCAAACGAGCCTTGTTTCGTGTTACAAGTCCGTCTTCATCCAGTTTATTTCTGAATACCCACTTAGTTCCAATTACTGATCTGTTCTTCGGTCGGGGTACCAATTTCCAAACTTTCTGCCTTTCAAACTGATTGAGCTACTCTTGCATTGCAACCACCCAATCAGCATCACCAAGAGCTTCTTCTATTTCTTTAGGTTCCAGCTTGGACAAGAACCCATAGTATAAACAGATATTAGCCATGTCAGCTCTTGCAGTTCTTCTAGTAGTCACACCAGCATCTGGGTCTCCAATAATTAATTCAAACGGATGGTCTCTACTCCATACACGTTCTCTTGGAAATTGTCTTGATGATTCAGCTTGACTTTCTGAATTGTTGTGTTGACTACTTGTGTTATTTCCACTAACTTCCCCTGAGTTAGTGCCAACTCCTACAGAATTAGTGTCATCTCTTATTGAGCTTTGACCACTTGTCCTTGAGCTGTTATTTACTCCCTCTGAGATGTTGTCGGATCGTGCGGAAGAAGTTTCCACTGATCTTTCACTAGACTCAGGTATTTCTTCTCGAACACTTGGCATATTTGAAGTAACAACCAACTCAAGTTCATCTTCAATTTCATCTAAGTCCAGATTTTGAAACTTTAGGGACTCAGGTTCACTATTATCTTTAGAAATTGATGGGAGTTTGGTATCGTCGAATCTGACATTGTAACTTTCAATCACTTTTCGATCACTCACTAAGAATACCCGATAAGCTGCCACCACATCTGTAGAATAACCGACAAATATCCCTTCACGTGCTTTTGCTTCAAACTTGCCTAAATTTTCATCGTCTATTAGTACATAACATTTAGCTCCAAAGACATGAAAGTATTTTATTATAGGTCTTCTGTTATTCATTAGTTCACATTGTGTCTTTTCTTTATCTTTTATAATCAAGGTTCTATTTTGAGTGTAACATGTTGTACTCACTGCTTCAGCCCAAAAGTATAGAGGAAGTTTTGATTCAAACAACAAAGTTCTTGCTGCTTCAACCAATGTTCGGTTCTTTCTTTCAACTATTCCATTTTGCTGTGGAGTTCTCGGGGCAGAGTACTGACGACGTATTCCTTTAGAAACACAGAAATCATTCAATATTGCATTTTTAAATTCCGTGCCGTTGTCTGATCTAATCGTCTTCACAGTGAGTGTTGAAACATTCTCAATTTAAGTGATGTGATCAATGATTTGGAAAGGTACTTCATCTTTTGTCATAACGAACAATACCCATGTATACTTGGAGAAGTCATCCACGATTATCAACGCATATCTTTTTCTTGATAACGATAGTACATTCACTGGGCCAAATAAGTCAATATGTAGAAGTTGCAGAGGCTCGGTGGTACTAGAAATTTCTTTACTCTTATGCGAAGCTCGCTTTGATTTTCCCATTTCACATGCTTCGCAGAGTCCTTTAGGAGCAAACTCCATTTGAGGTAGATCTTTCACCAATTCTCGCCTCGCGAGAGCATTCATCGTTTTGAAGTTTAGGTGAGATAACTTTTTATGCCATAACCAACTTTCATCATCTAAAGCTTTACTGTAGAAACAAGTGACTTCATTCTGGTTTGCCGAATCCATATCAGCAACAAAAAGATCTGCCTTCCGAACTCCTTTTAAAGACAACGAACCTTCCTTGATGTGAGTTATTGATACGCCTTTCTTATTGAAGACAATTTCATAACCTTTGTCACAGAATTGACTGATACTCAACAGATTGTGCTTCAATCCCTCAACATAAGAAATATCTTCAATGATGACATTACCAGTCTTCATTTTGCCATATCCCTTTGTCACTCCTTTGCTGTCATCTCCAAAGGTGACATAAGAGCCAACCTTCATAACCAACTCTGTAAGCAGGGACTTGTTTCCTGTCATATGCCTTGATGCTACACTATCTAGCACCCATATAACTTTATTTCTTTTCTGCTTAATGCCCTGCAATAACAGATTGATTAGGCATTCTTCGGAACCCAAAATTGATTGGGCCCGGCTTTTCTATAAGATCGAGAATTATCAGATTTAACAACAGGAGATGCACTCTTTTTAACATTACTAGAGCTTTCGACTTTGTCTTTTCCTTTTTCAGACTTGACGGATTTGTCAGTCTTAGGAGAGGCCTTGTCACTCCTAACTTTAGGAGGACTAATAGTCTTAGCTCTTACATGCTTCTTTTTGACATTGGAACTAGCAGAAGAATTTAGACATGATTGGCTAGTTGCATTCATCAAGTTCACAAACGTTTGCATGACGTTAAAAGTGCATGGCATACAATTTGGTTGACCACATTGTGCATGATTCTGATGCATATTATTCATTGTGTGTGGTACAAGCATGGCATGTGCAACAAGAATATTCATGTTAGATTTATATGCATAAGAAAGATGTTCAGTTGATTTACAGTGATAACATGCTTTCTTTATTCGTTCTGCCTTAACCTCTTTTAAGCCTTTTTCCTTTTTACTCTGTAAGTCAGCCTTAACTCCTAATCCTGGTCTAGATTCTTCTCTAGGGGATTTGATTCTAACTGATTTAGTAGGAGTTACAGGTTGTTCTCTCTTGCGATCTTCCATTTCTATCTCATATCTAACTAATAATTCAGTCTCTTCTTCTTCACGAGGAAAGAAGTGTTTAAAGATAGGTTTGACAGCAGATTTAAGAATAGTAGGTATTTCCTTATTAATCTCACTGGAACTAGTGTCTACAGGCCTTTTTCCTTCTTTCTTAGATAAGTTAGAATAGTCAAGTCCTACACCGACTCCAATTATCTTTTTAAATGTGTCACTATCAACATTCACTTTACTAGCTGCTAGTTTATAAGCTTCGCATTTAGTTTCTAACTCAACTAGTTTATTTCTAAGACATGCTTCTATTTTATCCTTAAGGTTGAGCTTGTGTTCCAAAGTTTTAATAGAGTCTCTTAGGGAAGTATTTATAGTGCAAGTAGCCTCTAATTCTTCCACTTTTGCCTCAAGCATTCTGCATTTGGCAACAAGTGTTTTCTGTTCTTTTTGAGAAGTATTTAGGCTTTTGCCCAACATATAGATCTCTTCGCTAAGAGCCCCGTTCTGCACCTTATAATCATCAAAAGACATTTCCTCTTTAAGGGTTAGAACTGGTACCTCTGGTTCATCTGATGTCTCAGCCATGAGGGCAAAGTTTACTGTATGAGTAACTTCTTCCTCATCTGAATCATCCCAAGCTCTGCCTTCTATTACAACTAAAGCTCTCTTTCCATGTCTTTCCTTCACATGGGCTTCATACTTGCTTTTGAGGGCTTCATAAGTTTCTTTGGGATATGTCTGTTTCGGCTTCTTGCAGTCTGTAGCAAAATGTCCAGCTTCACCACAGTTATAGCATTTAAAATTCATTTTGAAATCAAACGGTGATTTGTAGCTGGCACTCTTGGCTTTCCCTTTGTAACCTTGAAAGGCATAGGTGTACTAACTTGTAACACTTAATTACTATGTAACTCAACTAAGCAAAAGATAAAACAACAGCAAAACAAGAGAAACTGAAGAAGCACATGGAATCAATCAACTGAAGAAATGGTAATGATACTTGGTAACTACAAGTAATTAATTTGGTTAATCAAGGATGCCTGAGTTAGAAGAAGTTCAATCTCAGTATTGCTCATGCCCTAACTTATCTAATGGATAATCAAATTAATGTCAAAGAAGTATCAAGAAGACCAAAGTGATTTCATGTAATGTATATCAACATCTGGATAATGTAAAGGTTAATCAACAAATGAGAACTGACATTCAGAAGCAAGAACCCCTACAAGACTAGTCACTTATGAACCAGACCATTGCATCAAGTGTCAGGACATTGGAGGCAAGTTCATGTCAGTAATAGAAGATCTCATTTGAATTGAGTGAGGAAAAGAAATTGAAGAAGCTAGGGAAACTTGCTCATAAAGGTTAATCCTCAATTAGTCACTAAAGAAGGTCAACATTGGATGTGTGCATATTTGCTAAGGCAAATGTTGATCCACAGCAGATCGAGATGCGGGTCGAGATTTATAATTGAAGTAAAACATTGCAAAGGCAAATCTCGATCCACGGTAGATCGAGATCGAGATTCTCCCAGATCGAGATCGAGATCTTCATAGATCGAGATCGAGATTCTCCCAGATCGAGATCGAGATCGAGATTTTCACAGATCGAGATCGAGATGGGTCCAGGCGAAGATCGAGATGCGGGTAGATATGTAACATTTAATGTTCAAGGGACAAGTGGCTTATTGTGAACGGTTGATCCAGAGTTGTTGGGAAAGTACTTTTTGTTGTCGAAGTCCTGATTGGGCCACGTACACAAAAAGGACAAGATCAAGACTACATGACATTATAAAAGCAGCACTTTGTTTTTATTAAAAAAAGAAGGAAGACTCTTCATCATCTCTACAATTCAACGATAATTTTTAGAGAGAGCATTTACTGTAAAACAAAAAGTGAGAGAGAGGATCAGTTGAATCTAGCTTTAATTGCTGTATTTATTGTTCAACTGATCATGATGCTTTTATGAATGTTGTAGCAAATCCTTCAATGAATATAATGATATATTCTTGAAATTCTGTGTCATCATTTATTACATGCATATTGTTTATTCTCTCATTAATTTTAAACAGTTGTATTCACCCCCCCCCCCCTCTACAACACTTTGGACCTAACAATTGGTATCAGAGCTCCTGTTAAACACATCTAACAGATATCCTATTGTGTTGTTTGAGTTGGTTCTTGAAAATCCCTGATCCATTTTTTTTGAAGTTTGTGCCGAAAGTTTTTATTTGTTTCTTCTTGAAAAAGTCGTAGATCTAAAAAAAATTCTGAGTCATGGTGTAAGGAATATTTGTACAAAATTCCAAAACATTGTACTTTAGAGCTTTGTGGATTTTCCTGTGGTCAAAACTGGAATCAACTGATTGACTAAACAAAAAGGACATTTTCGAACTTCTGTCAACTAGGAAGTGGACAACTTTTTGTTTGGACTTGAGAAAGTGGTGGACCCTGCTACTGTTCCTGTGATTAAAACTAACTTGCTTGAATCTTAAGTGCAAAATCCGTTGGATATTAAGTGTTGAATATTTAAAGTGAGATAATTAATTTTTCAAGTAAATACAATTTATTGTAATTTGAAAAGTGTATTATCTTAATTTTAAATTTTATTAAAATGGCCACCGCACACAGATTTAAGATACCTCCGTTTGATGCACAACATTATGACGAATGGACCGGAAGGATGAGAGCTTACCTTGAATCAATAAACAAGGTATACTTGAGAATATTGGAAAACGGTCCATACATACCCATGAAAATTGAGCCAGAGCGAATGGAAGGAGGGATACTAATACCATCCCAGTCTGTTCCTAAAGAGGAAATGGAGTTTTCAGACGCAGATAAAGAATTGGTTGGTATGGATGCGTCGTTACGCAACGTCATAATTGAATCCCTAAA
Organism: Oenanthe sinensis; assembly: GCA_028671895.1. NCBI lineage: Eukaryota > Viridiplantae > Streptophyta > Magnoliopsida > Apiales > Apiaceae > Oenanthe > Oenanthe sinensis. Next base: position 16,509,625 of record CM053798.1, read on the forward strand.
CTCAGAGTACTATGTTCAGATAAAGGGATTAAAAATAGCTAAAGCCATGTGGGATAAACTGGCTGTGGTGATGGAGGGGACCGAGGAAGTTAGAGATAATCACAAACGCATTCTGATATCTGAATATGAATCGTTCAGATGCGAACGAGGAGAAAGCGTAGCGGATGTTTACAAACGTTACAGTAAATTGCTTATCGAGCTGAGTATAAGAGATAAAGTCTATCCACTAGCAGATTCAAATATCAAGTTTCTCTTGAATTTGCCTAAACATCTGGAACACAGGATCACTGCCATTCGAGAGTGAAGACACTTGAAAAATACTTCTCTCGAAAAGCTGTATGGTGTTTTGAAAACCTACGAGCTGGAGCAGGAACAAAATGACAGAAGAAGATCCTACAATAGTGGAGAAAACAAAGCGGTAAGTGAGTCTGGACTTGTAGCTGAAGAGTCTGCTGTAAAGGCACTTGCAGCTGTCTCATTGAAAACTGCTAATCCTGAAAGGGTGGTATTAGACATTGAAGATCCATCCGAAGAAAGTGAGGATGAATACTATACCCTTGAATAGCTGGACAAATTAGAAGACAAGTCATATGCTTGTATTGCTCGGGAATTTGCTCATATCAGCTTCAGGAAGCAAAGAAGTGGTAAAGGACGATTTGGCAGTTCTTTCAGCCGAAGAGGCAGCAGTAGCAGCAGAGGCAGTAGTGTAAGTGGTCGTGGAAGTTACAGTGGTCGAGGTAGCACATCTGGTAGTGGCTACAGACCTAACCTGGTAGACAAGAACAAGTTCAGATGCTACAACTGCAATGAATTGGGGCACTTCGCAACAGAGTGTAAGAAGCCCAAGTACGTTCATCCCAAGGAATCCTATGCTGATCTGAAAAAGAAATATGATGCCTTAGTTAGCAAGCAACAGAGGGGAAACAGGGCGTATGTTGTGACTGAAGGGAAGGGTTGGGACGAGTCTGATGAAGATGAAGATCAGGAGCTATGCAACTTCGCTTTAATGGCAAAATCTTCAGAACAATCAGAGGTACCAATTCTAACCGTAAATGAAATGTCTATATCTGAGTACCAAAATGAATTAGCTGCCATGACTAAAGATATGTACAATCTCCAACTAAATCTAATTGCTGTTAATGAGGAAAATGCTAAACTCTCCCTTAAGAATAGACTTCTCGAGGCCAGGATAGAGGAATTAGAATCAGGAGAAAGTAAAGAAAGGCAGTTAATGAATCAGGTAGACGTTTTAGAACACAAGCTTAAGATTAGGGAAGACCTTAACGAAGAACTTAAAAATGAATTAGCTGGACTTAAAATAACATGTCAATCTTTTAAAGAAGCCGCTAATAAAGTTTTCGTAGAAAGGGACATGTACATGAAACTGGCAGGCAAGAGTAAAAATGAAAAAGTAAACATAGGACTTGACTACACACAGAAAAAGAAAAATAGGGCTGCTGAGTTGTTAGAGCCAGTGTTAGTCAAAGAAAATGTGCCTGAGGTTTTAGTGGATGTTAGAAAACCTATCTTTAAGCAGTTTGAGCCCAGGACCATAGATCCTGTTGCTACTAAAATTGAACAAGAAATTAAAATTGAAAGAGATTCAGAAGAAAAAGTAGTAGAACCTATAACTTCTAAGAGAGCGAGTAAGATTGCTTATGCTAAGAGAGGTGTAAGAACCAAGGAGGCTAAGACGGTGTCATATAAACAATGGGTAACAGGGTCAGACCAAATTAAAGCACCTGTAAAGGCAGTTAAAACTGAACCTGCATCTGTATCTACTTCTACACGAGCTAGAAAGGCATGCTATATCTGTAATCAAACTGATCATTTGTCTTACTATTGCCCGTTCTATATAGAGGAAGAAAAATCTGTTGGTTGTAATACCATGCCTGCAACTACTGCTTTGCCTAACATGTATGCAAATCATGCCAAATGCAATAATCCAAATTGTATGCCATGTGCTGTAAACATCATGCATGCTTATTTTAATTTAATGAATACTGCTAGCGCATCTGTTGAACATACATCTAGTAGTAGTAAGAAAAAGCATGCGGGGTCAAAGGCTAAGACTTCAAGTCCTCCTAAAGTTAGGAGTGACCAGTCTGCTCCCAAACCTGACAAATCAGTCGAGGTTGACAAGGGAAAAGACAAAGTCAAGATGAATGCCCCTGATGGCAACAAGGCAAAGCCTTCTGTATCTGAAAAGAAAAAGGAAATTATTGATGCCGGGCCCAAACATCATTGGGTTCCGAAGAACACCTAACCTTTCTGGATTTGCAGGGCAGTGAACAGGAAAAGAGTAAAGTCATATGGGTGCTGGACAGTGGAGCATCGAGACATATGACCGGCAATAAGTCCCTGCTAACAGATTTGGTGTTGAGAGCCGGCTCCGTGGTTACTTTTGGAGATAACAGCAAAGGTTACACTCGGGGATATGGCAAGATCGTTTGTGGAAATGTTATCATTGAGGACGTGTCTTTTGTGGAAGGATTGCGACATAATCTTCTCAGCGTTAGTCAGTTCACCGACAGGGGTTTTGAAGTCAACTTTGGGAAGCATGATTGTTCGATTCGAAGCAAAAAGGATGGAAGCCTTGCTCTCAAAGGAGTAAGGAAGTCAAATTTGTTCATAGCTGACATGAATTCTGCTGATCAGTCTGAAGTCACGTGTTTCTACAGCAAGGCTTCTGCTGATGAAAGTTGGCTATGGCATAAAAGATTATCTCACCTGAACTTTAAAGCAATGAACAATCTCGTAAGGAGAGAATTGGTGAGAGGGCTGCCGCAGATGGAGTTTACTCCAGATGGACTCTGCGAAGCATGTGAGATGGGAAAATCAAAAAGAGCCTCGCATAAGGATAAACAAGTGAATAGCATTACCGAGCCCCTACAACTTCTTCACATGGATTTGTTTGGACCCGTTAATGTTATGTCAATGTCAAGGAAAAGATATGCGCTGGTAATTGTCGATGACTTTTCCAAATACACATGGGTGAAGTTTGTGACATCGAAAGATGAAGTGCCACATGAGATCATTAGACATGTACTGGAAATTGAAAATGTAGCAAGTCTGACTGTGAAGACTATCCGATCTGACAACGGGACAGAATTCAAGAACTCAGTGTTAATGGATTTCTGCATATCTAAAGGGATCAGACGACAGTATTCAGCATCGAGAACACCGCAGCAGAATGGGGTGGTAGAAAGGAAGAACAGGACACTGGTTGAAGCAGCTAGGACAATGCTGTATGAGTCAAAACTTCCTTTATATTTTTGGGCTGAAGCAGTTAGCACGGCTTGTTATACACAGAACAGAACCCTGATTATAAAGGACCATAATGAGACGCCGTATTACATGATGAATAAACGAAAACCATCTATCAAGTACTTTCACGTATTTGGTGCCAAATGCTTTGTGTTAAGAGACAATGCACAACTTGGAAAGTTTGATGCCAAAGCAGATGAAGGGGTTTTCATTGGATATTCTCTTGAAGTAGTAGTAGCGTACAGGGTGTTTGTGCTTAATGATCGCAAGGTGGTTGAAAGCCTTAATGTCACATTCGACGACTCAAAGCTCCCTTCTATACAAAAAGAAGATAGTGAGCCCACTTCCCTAAGATTTGAAAATATGGATATTGATGAAGTGGATACAGTTTCTGAGTCTGTAGTGCAGGGTAGTGATCCAACGATAAATAATGAAATTAATCAAGAGTCTAGTGTTTCGCAAATTCAAAACACTAGGGTTGAGGGATCACCTTCCGTCAGACCTGGTACTAACTCAGGGGGAGTCAGTATGCACTCAGGGGGATCAGCTCACTCAGGGGGAGCCAGTACTAGCTCAAGGGAAGCTAGTGAAAGTGCTTCTAGACTAAGTCACCTTCACTTATAAGATCAAGCTGAATCATCAAGAACATTTGCTAGGGATCGCACTTGGAACAAGGACCATCCGTTCGAGCTAATTATTGGTGATCCAGAAGCCGGAGTGACTACTAGAGGAAAAGCTAGAGCTGAAATTGCCACTGAGAATGAATGTCTATACTCAGTGTTCCTTTCCCAGATGGAACCTAAAGTGGTGGAAGAAGCTCTAGATGACGCTGATTGGGTGATTGCTATGCAAGAGGAACTCAATCAGTTTGAAAGGCAGAAGGTGTGGAAGCTGGTACCCAGACCAAAGAATAGATCTGTTGTTGGGACAAAATGGGTATTCAGAAACAATCTGGATGAAGACGGACTTGTAACACGAAATAAAGCTCGCCTGGTTGCTAAGGGTTATACTCAAAGAGAAGGAATTGATTATGATGAAACCTATGCACCAGTAGCAAGGCTAGAAGCAGTAAGGATGTTCTTGGCATTCGCAGCACATCATGGTTTTAAAGTCTATCAAATGGATGTCAAGAGTGCATTCTTAAACGGTGAACTGGATGAAGAGGTGTATGTCGAGCAACCTCCCGGGTTTATTGACAGCAAATATTGTGATTATGTTTATCGACTCTTCAAATCAGTATATGGCCTTAAGCAGTCTCCGCGAAAGTGGTATGAAACTCTGTCAGACTTCTTATTAGAAAGTGGTTTCACCAGAGGAGTAATCGACAAGACGCTTTTCTACAAGAAATGCAAAGATGATCTGATAATGGTGCAAGTATATGTGGATGACATTATCTTTGGGTCTGCAAATGAGAAGCTGTGTGCTAAATTCGCAAAGTTAATGCAATCAAGGTATGAGATGAGCATGATGGGAGAGCTGACGTTCTTTCTGGGCATTCAAGTTAGTCAGAAGAAGGACGGGATATTTATCTGCCAGACCAAGTACATTCATGATCTATTGAAGAAGTATGGTCTCCAAGATGTATCACAAGCTAAGACTCCTATGGCAACAGCCACGAAACTTGACGAGGACAAAGCGGGTAAACCTGTAGACATATCAAGCTATCGAGGTATGATCAGCTCACTTTTGTATTTAACTGCTAGCAGACCTGATATTATGTTCTCTACGTGCCTATGTGCAAGGTTCCAAGCGGATCCTAGAGAATCACATCTCATAGCTGTAAAGCGTATTTTTAGGTATCTCAAGGGAACATCAAATCTTGGGATTTGGTACCCAAGAGATACAGGGTTTAATCTTGTTGGCTATTCGGATTCAGATTACGCAGGTTGTAGAATAGATAGGAAGAGCACTTCAGGAAGCTGTCAGTTTCTTGGAAGAAGGTTGGTGTCTTGGCAAAGCAAGAAACAACACACAGTATCTACCTCGACAGCTGAAGCAGAATATATTACTGCTGGAAGCTGTGTGGCCCAGATACTGTGGATGAAGAACCAACTCAAGGACTACGGTGTGGAAGTATCTAAGATTCCTATCATGTGTGACAACACAAGTGCTATTGCAATGACCAACAATCCTGTGGATCACTCAAGGACTAAGCATATTGATATAAGGTATCATTTTATTAGAGAGCATATAGAAAATGGAACTGTAGCGTTGCATTTTGTGTCTACTGAACGTCAAATAGCAGATATATTCACTAAACCTCTAGACTAATCAACATTGTCTAGATTGGTTGGTGAATTGGGGATGCTTAACACCTTTTAGTTTTGCTACCTATCTGTTATAATTCAGTTTGTGTACATATTATTGTTGTTCATGAATATTCATAATTAATAATGTGTACTTAACTTCATAAATGTATGTATTGCATCTCATAAAGGGAAGTTAGAAAGTTTCATGAAATTAATCTTGTGCTGATCTGTGTATCTAAATGATTAATGTCTAATAATGTGATAGGATTTAATGCTATACTTAATTTTGTAATGAATGATTTAGTTGCTAAATTCCCTGTCGTTTCAAAATTGTAAGTTTCTAAAATGGTGTGAAAATTTGTGGTGAAATCTTGTGAATTTTACATATAAATGTTTAATTCACATAATTTCATTAAAACTTTCTAAGGCAAATCTCGATCTGGTTCTGGATCGAGATCGAGAACGACTTGTGAAAATTGCTTAAAAAAACTGTCAAGGTACATCTCGATCTATCCACATCGAGATCTACATCGAGATCGACATCGAGATGTAGATCGAGATGCGGATCGAGATCGACATCGAGATCGATATCGAGATGTAGATCGAGATGCGGATCGAGATCGACATCAAGATCGACATCTAGATGAGGATCGAGATGCGGATCTCGAGATCGAGATGTGACTTGTCTTTTCAGTTATTTTTTTTAGGCGTGCAAGTATATATTATAGCATTAAAAAGGCTGTTCATTATTTACATTGACTTTCTTTCTCTCTTTCAAAAGCTTAAGCTCTTCATATACACACGCGTATACATACATTACCAGAGTTCTTTTCCCTGCCATTACATCAAGTTTTCTTGTGATTTTCTTAAACAAAAATCACTAACTGTTACTTAAAAGCATCAATAACTAAAACGAAACTCTGCTAAAATTTTGTTTAAAACTGTTGAACTTCTTGTGTTGTTTTTAACGTCATTACTGTTCTTGCAAATAGTTCTTTAGTTTTCTTTTCATTCGAGTGAGTTTGTTTTCTGTTTCGTGCTTTCTTATTCTTAAGTTCTTTTGTGTTCTTGAGCGAAATAGTTGTGGGTACTATTGTTTAAATCCTTAAAGTGCAACTTTACCGCCGTGTTTGTGTTCTTTTTTTTGTAACGGCTGTTCACTTTAATTTTCGAAAACTCAACCGTCAATCATTAGTGGGGAATTAAGTGGTCAATAGTGGGTAGTTAATTTGTTTTAATTTGTGTCACTAATTACGTGGGGTAATTAGTGGGGTTCGTGTACGTTTTTTTTTTGTTTAAATTTAGAACTTGTTCTCTAAAATTTCCATTGCAAAATCATTTCAGAACATTTCTTTTCTAAAACACAAATTTAAAATGGCAAACCCAAATTTCACAATTCCCAAGACCAACTTTGTTAATCTCTCTGCTGATCGAGCAACTAGTAGATTTATTCACTACCAGTTCTGGATTGAATCCCTCAACAACACATCAATCATCAGTCATGCTTTAACCGCCTCTCCCATCCTGAATGTCGAAGCCCTTCAAGCTGCTTACTCAACACTAGAGATTCAGGGTGGAAAAGCAAATCCAACAGGCCTATCCTTTACTATTAGTGGTGCCAAATATGAAGTCAGTCTGAGGAAGTTCAATGAGTTACTCGGGCTTCCTACAGAAGATTATGCTCCGGAACCCACTATGGAGGATATGTTGCAATTATTCACGGAGATAGGTTGTCGCCCTCCCACGGGTCCTATCAAGGTAACAAAGGTTAACACCGGTATGCTACCAGCTGAGTGGGATTATGTAGTTCAAGCAATTCAACGCTGCATGTTCCCAAAGGACAAAGACTACAGGCCAATGAACAACAGCTGCCGGGTAATATGGAGTGGCAAACAACAGGAAGGTGAATGTGGGCAAACATCTGTTGATTCAGTTGCTTGAGAGGTGGGCATTGGAGAAGAATGCATCTAGGAATCCGGAAGATGGTCCAGTCAAATGCTGGATGCCAAGATTTCTTCAGATGGTTCTGGATGACGTCCTTTCAGAGGAACACAGACGAGTATTTCAAGGCTCTGAAAGGATGGCATGTTTTGATATGACTCTAAAGAGTATCTCCACCATGGAAACCCAGTAAAAGTCAAGACTTTTTGAGTTGCGCCTGACTCCGTACTTCCAGGATCTGCAAGATGAGTATGCTAGGAGGCATGCTTCTCAGTTTACTGCAGTAAAAGCTGAGAGTAGCGGTAACGAAGCTGAAGGTGGAGATCAAGTGCCTAGAAATTTGGAAGAAGCAGGTATGGATGTTGACATGGCCGAGGCAAATGTTGCAGAAGTTGGAGCTGACAAGGATGACGATCTTCTGAGTCAGGTACCTATTCTTGCTGATCTTGATCAATCATCAATTCAACCTGTTTTCTACAAACGTGGGCCTGAAAACCCCCAGGGTCTATCCTAGGCTGCAAGCCCTTCTGTTCATAAACGTTCAGCCAGCCCTAAAACTGGTGATAAAAGGAAGGCAAGCTTATCTGAGTCGAGTGATTCGAGTGGAGGGAGTGTAGGAGTTGAGAGAATAGTCACTTCAGCAGCTCTGCCACCTGTTAAGGCTAGTTCACCTCTCACAGCCACCACACCTCACGCTGGTGGCTCTCCTCTACAAAACATTTCAACAAATTTCGCACTCGCCTAGGCATGTTGGTGAGAGTCAAGGAGGGGGTCCAGCTCAACAGCCAATAGGAGCTGGCCCTACCTCCCCTGAGTTGTCCGCTCAGGGCTCTTTGAGAAATTTCTCGGAAGGGGAATGGCAAACTGAGACTAGCACTTCTGATGCTAGGATCTCAGGAAGTTTTAATGCGGAAGAGTCTGTCGAATCCGGTACGGATGACGCTTCCTCATCTAAATCAGAAAACAAGTTGCTCGCAGAGCAACGACATCTGGTGACTGGTGGGTCTACGCCTCCAGAACAGCCCAGCGAACTAGAAAAGGTTCTTGGTGGACAAGGGGATGACATGGTCATAACGCCATCTCCTAACGTAGACACAGCGCTTAAAGGTTCAGTCTCACTGACCGATATCGCCGACCAACTCACCGCTAGTCCCCAGCGATTAGTGGATGAGGCTCTAATACTGTTAGGCTCTAAACACGAGGGAGAGACAGGGAGAGTAGATCCCTTCTTTTTAGGGATCTTGAGTGAAACAGAACCCGGCGAGAGTAAATAGTTTAACCCAAGCCAAACACCGTCCCCCAAATTGCAGGATCTAGTGAAGAAAGTGGAGGCTTTGGAGGCTGGAGTTGCTGGTGTTACTGCTGCTGTCTCTTCTCACTCTGGACGATTGGAGGTTGGAGCTCAGTTCATGGAGAACCTAATTGCCGTCCAAAATCAACTGATTGACAAGATAAACAATCTTGGATTGGCACAGGTGGAGGTTGGGAGGTCAGTAGATGATGTCACTCATGGCATGTCTCAGGTTTGGACGAAGCTGAATGAACTCCTTGATGTTGTCTTTGGACGTAACAGGGCTGGACCTGGTCCTTCAACCGGTGGTGGTGGTGACGATAATAATGATGATGATGCTCCTGATAAGGATAACACACCTAAGGGGGAGAAGGAGGATCAGGGTCTGAAAAAGCTGACTAGTAAGGGTCCGGTGATCGAGTCCTCAAACAAATCTGGTGAAAAGGTGGAGGAGGCTCAACCGGCTCTTAAGGACAAAGGCAAGCAGAAGATGGTAGTTGAAGAACAAACTGAGAAAGAAACACCTCTCGTCGATGCATTTATGAGAGATTTTATTGAAGATTCTGATGAGGATGAGATGGATGTAGAAGCCTTAGTGGCAAGGAGGTCGAGACTCGAGCAACGGGCAAGAGAATGGGAACAAGAAAGAGGTCTAAATCCTGGCGGATCCGGCGCAGGAATTGCAGGTGATGCAGGAGACCACTCAGTTGCTGACGAGCATGTGCCAGAAGAAGAAGTTGATGAAGCGGAGATGCAAGGAGAGATTTTCAGGGAAGCCAGAGAAAGAGTAAATGAAGAAGTGCTACAAGGGATAGTTGAAAAAGAACTAATGGCAAAGGAGAAGAGAGCGGCTCAGAAAACTCAGCATGAGTTTGAAATGAAAAAGATCAAAGATCCTAAGGTTCAGGCTGACATAAGGAGGGAAGGTCCCGAGTGGGACAAGGCTAGAGAAGCCTTAGCTGGACCAAGAGCCTATGCTCATGACTCAGAAAGATTGAGCTTTCTTCTTCATAAGCTAGAAAATCTAAACCCTGGGCTGCTGAATTATCTAAATTGTATAAGACAGGGATGCACCTCCGTACAAGTCATATTCAAGGAGAAGGCATGGAATCTGATGATCACTTAGACACCCATAACAAAAATCGGGCCGTGTATGGTCTATGAAGCTTTCTTCCATGAAAGGGGTGCAAGTGAACTGGTAGAATTCGCTCACAAGGTAGACACCTCTGTCAAGACTGGAGTGTTGTTTAAGGAGAAATTGTTGAAGATGGCTGAAGACAGAGGGGTTGACATTATTCTAAATCCCTACCAGATCAGATATGTCCATGACAAGGTCTTGAGGATCGTAAATCTGCATGACTCGAAACTAACTCCGAGCGGAAATGTGCTGAAGGCAGTTGCAAAGCTAGTCCTCTCTAAGGGTTTTCAAATAAAGGAAAAGAAGCTGGTGGCTAAGGACTTGGAGAAGCTGATAAGAAGGCAAGACGCTCGATACAAGTTGCCTGAAGCTACACTACCAGTGGTTAAGAAGGAACCTGAAGACTATGCATTCGAGCAGCAAGACGAGGCAATAAGGGAGCATGTGCAGAGATACGGAGATCCAAGAATAGACATTCCAGAAGAAGGGGAAATAAGGGAGGAAGCTAGTGCAGTGGTTAGTGCAAATGTCAAGTTTGTCAAGAGCAAAGCTGAGAATGAGAATGATCTGCTGATCTATACAGACAAGCATCAGGTGGAAACCGTCATTGAAATCAAGTACGACATCTTTGCAGAACACAGTCATGAAACACTGTGTATCATAAGGGAATTGATTGATGAGATGGATGATGTTGACGAGTTTGATCAGGATTATCTAAGGGTCACGTTTGATAACTTCTGTAAGAGAAGACAACAGCTTGATATTCAGAGGCTACAGCAATGCACCACCGCTATTATCATTGGATACCCTAAGCAGCTGGTCATAAGGAAGAAAGGGGAAAAGGGGTATTCTGACAAAGTCACTAAGCTGAGATTTGAAGACATTCCCACGAAGCTTACCACTCGCAGCATGGTTGAAAGGTGGCTGAGGTTGTTTCGAGATTATAAGATCAGAAATCATGTGGAAGCAGAAGGACTTAATCTTCTCAGGAAAAGAATGGAGGAAGTCTGTAACCCTGAGTTCATGAAGAAAGAAAAAGCAGCCAAGAAGAAAGCTCGTGAGGAAGAGGAGCGCAAGAAATCAAAGTTTTAATGTATTATGCTTGTAATGTTTCTTTGCGTTGCAATTAGTTTTCTTGTTTTCCTGCATTGTAAATATATATTATCTGTTTTCTTGTGTAGTGTAAGGTAGAAGTTAGTTAGCTAAGTGTCTTGAAACTGGTTTATATTAGGCGTCAATTATTTCGCGAAGTTCGGCGGTGGTAATACTGCTAAAAGGACTTCAGAAGGATAATTGAAGATTGAGTGGACCGTGCTCTTAAAGTACTTAGAGAAAATCTCTAGAAGAGCATGAAGCCATTTAATCGAGCCAACAGGTGTCCAATTTTGGCACTTGAAGTATCAGTAATAGACATGAAGTTAATTAATCAAGCCAAGCATTATGCAAGTTGACATGATCTGTTATGAATGTTATTTTATCTTTTTCAGTCCCTGGTTAGTTGAGTTATCCTCATTGTGAATTTGGTTGTCATTGTTAGACAATCAAATAGGGGGAGATTGAAAGGCATAGGTGTACTAACTTGTAACACTTAATTACTATGTAACTCAACTAAGTAAAAGATAAAACAATAGCAAAACAAGAGAAACTGAAGAAGCACATGGAATCAATCAACTGAAGAAATGGTAATGATACTTGGTAACTACAAGTAATTAATTTGGTTAATCAAGGATGCATGAGTTAGAAGAAGTTCAATCTCAGTATTGCTCATGCCCTAACTTATCTAATGGAGAATCAAATTAATGTCAAAGAAGTATCAAGAAGACCAAAGTGATTTCATGTAATGTATATCAACATCTGGATAATGTAAAGGTTAATCAACAAATGAGAACTGACATTCAGAAGCAAGAACCCCTACAAGACTAGTCACTTATGAACCAGACCATTGCATCAAGTGTCAGGACATTGGAGGCAAGTTCATGTCAGTAATAGAAGATCTCATTTGAATTGAGTGAGGAAAAGAAATTGAAGAAGCTAGGGAAACTTGCTCATAAAGGTTAATCCTCAATTAGTCACTAAAGAAGGTCAACATTGGATGTGTGCATATTTGCTAAGGCAAATGTCGATCCACAGCAGATCGAGATGCGGGTCGAGATTTATAATTGAAGTAAAACATTGCAAAGGCAAATCTCGATCCACGGTAGATCGAGATCGAGATTCTCCCAGATCGAGATCGAGATCTTCATAGATCGAGATCGAGATTCTCTCAGATCGAGATCGAGATTTTCACAGATCGAGATCGAGATGGGTCCAGGCGAAGATCGAGATGCGGGTAGATATGTAACATTTAATGTTCAAGGGACAAGTGGCTTATTATGAACGGTTGATCCAGAGTTGTTGGGAAAGTACTTTTTGTTGTCGAAGTCCTGATTGGGCCACGTACACAAAAAGGACAAGATCAAGACTACATGACATTATAAAAGCAGCACTTTGTTTTTATTAAAAAAAGAAGGAAGACTCTTCATCATCTCTACAATTCAACGATAATTTTTAGAGAGAGCATTTACTGTAAAACAAAAAGTGAGAGAGAGGATCAGTTGAATCTAGCTTTAATTGTTGTATTTATTGTTCAACTGATCATGATGCTTTTATGAATGTTGTAGCAAATCCTTCAATGAATATAATGATATATTCTTGAAATTCTGTGTCATCATTTATTACCTGCATATTGTTTATTCTCTCATTAATTTTAAACAGTTGTATTCACCCCCCCCCCCCTCTACAACACTTTGGACCTAACAAACCTTGAGAACTACCACCACCCTTAGTAACCCGATAGTAAGATGAAGATTTTCTTTGTGGACGGTTACTATTTCTGAATCTTATGTTGCTGAACTTCCTTGCCATGTATGCCATGACACTATCATCCATGTTGTCCAGCTCTTCTTGGGTGAAGTAGTCATCATCACTATTTGATGTGCACTCGTCATCATTTTCAACTTGATGTGGTGCAGATGATGATCTAGGTTTCTGTGCAATCATTGCCTTTTTAGACTCTTCCTCGTCAGCAATTAATCCTGATGCCGCTTCCTTTCCTCTTGAATCATTATCCCATGCTTGATCTTGAAGGGTCTCCAGCACATAGGTCTTTAAAATTCCATAATATTCTTCCAGAGAAGTTGTGTGCAAATCTCTAGTTTCTCTAACAGCATAGACTCTATGTTCAATGCTTTTTGGCTGGTTCCTTAGATATCTCGTGTTGACTTCAACCACGGGGAGAGTTACACCTCTCAGATTCAAATCCAAAACTAACTGACTGAATCTTAGATAGACATCTGTTATGCTTTCACATTTTCTTATTCTGAAGGTATCATACTCCATCTTGAGTATAAGTGTTTTGTTTCTTTTGACCTCAGCGGTACCTTCCATGACGACCTCTAGCTTATCCCAAATCTTCTTCGCTGTAGTTAGTCCTTTAACTACATTAAACATCTCATGATCTAGGGATTCCATCAGTGTTTGTCGAACAGATGTATCGAAAGCTATCTGCTCCTTATCAGCATCTGAAAAGTCTACTGCCTTCTTAGGCTCAAATCGTTGTAGTACTACTACATCTCCTTCCATATGCTCAGGAACAACAACCATTGGTACAAATTTACCTTTGTCAAGGACTTCCAGATATTCAGGATTGACGGACTCAAGGTAAAGTTTCATTCTCAACACCCATTCTTCATAATGATCTCGGTCGAACATTGGAATCTTGAAATTATTTTTAGGTGCCATCTTAATGTGGATTTAAAGTAAAGATGATAAACTTTTCTTATTACTTGAGTAGTAATTAAAAAAAATTAAATTATCTCAAAATAAATCAAGGTTCAAGTTCTGGACACCAAAAATTTCTAAGTACCCAAGACTAGGCTATGTAGAATATCTATGTAGAACTACTGCCTAAGTCGAAATTCTCTAAGTAGAACTTCAAGTCAAATATTCAAGTAGAATATTCAAGTAGAATATTCAAGTCGAATATTCAAGTAGAATATTCTATGTAGAACTTTTGTCCTTAGAAGAAATTTGTTGCAGGTCACTTTAATATTGAATAAACAATATTACTTTTCACACTTTTTTTGACTTTTATGGCTTTTCTCACCTAACCCACATGCTAGGTACTGAATATCTTCTGCAATACTTTTTGTTGTGAGATATATGTCAAATCAAAAGCCAATAACACCTTTTTCACTTTTTGTCTTTTGAAAAGGTAATCAAAAGTTGTTGGGTTTGTCTTCTTTATCAAGAACAGTGATGACTTCTTGAAGAACACCAAAAATCAAAGTACCCAGAATAATTCACAAAAATTATCTAAAGTCCACCTAAGCTAAATAATCACACCTGGAGTATTTAAATAATTTTTAGACTGAGTTTTCTCTGTCAAACAAATTAAAGCACACTTTCCAAGAAAAACTTGAAAAGTAGATCTGTAAAAGAAAACTCACGAATCTTCTACCAAACACAAGAATCTATGTTTTGTATGTTAAACATGAGGCTCTGATACCAATTGTTAGGTCTAAATGTGTTGTAGAGGGGGGGTGAATACAACTTTTCAAATTTAAGAAGCAATAAATACCATGTAATAAATGAACACAATGATTCAAGGAATATATGTCTTATATATAACTTGAAAGGGTTGCTACAACATTCATTACAAATTACACCAGAAGTAAAGAGGGTAGTAAATGATACTAAGTTCTGTGAATACTCTCTCTCTCTTTTACAAGTGTTTATCTCGAAAATATTACTCTTATAAAATAATACACAAGTACTTCTATTTGTACTACTTGTAATCTATGTCCTGTAGTCTTCAAAGACTAAGATATACGTGGCCCAATGATGTCCACATAAATCTTATCTTATCTTGAAAGCTTGGAAATCTGCCAATTAGATGATGTCATGTGTCATGTTGAAGCTGCCCTCTATGTAGAACATCTACTTGAGAATTTCTACTTGGCCATCTCGAACATCTAAGTAGAATTTCTACATAGGAATATTCTACTTGGCTATCTCGAACATTTAAGTAGAATTTCTACATAGGAATATTCTAATTGACCATCTCGAACATTTAAGTAGAATTTCTACATAGGAATATTCTACTTGACCATCTCGAACATTTAAGTAGAATTTCTACATAGGAATATTCTACTTGGCCATCTCGAACATTTTGTACTTAGAGAAATTCTGGGTTTCAACTTGAAACTTCAATGCAACATCTTGAACTTGTGATTTCTTTATGTCTTCCATATTCTTCAACAAGCTCTTGAACCTGGATCTCTATTACTGACATAAACTTGCTATCAATGTCCTGACACTTGATGCAATGGTCTGATTCATAAGTGACTAGTCTTGATAGTGTCTCTGCTTATTGAATAGATTACCATATTCAATTAGTAATGTGGCTTTCCAATTATTGTTTTCCTTCTTGTTCACTTGGAATCAATTAGTCTTATTGATACTAATAGTTATGATCTTGAACCTTTAAGTTACAAATCACTGAGGCATGAACAACTCTGTCTTGAACTTCTTTCAATGATTTCTTCTTTGTTTGATCATAGTTAACATGTTGAATTGTATCAATTACCTTGTCTTCATTTAATATTGATTTCTTTGTGACTTCATGTTCTTGATTTTCTTCCAGTTAAGTATCTTTTCTTTTAGTTGAGTTACATAAGTTATAGTGTTACAAGTTTAGACACTCTGCCTTTCAAAACCCTTGACAAAGAATTCACTGGTGCCCTATAGATAGTGCTTAATTCCTTCGACAAGAAAGATGATTCCATTGATGACAATTCCAAAATTCATTATAGTCAAATCCCTTGTACATCCTTTGTTGTCATCTCTAAAGGTTACCGTTTGATAGGTTTTCTAAACCAACTTTGATATTAGAGCTCCAATCTTAATCATATGCCTTGTGCAATAAATGTCACGAAATCACATAACCTTTTACCTTTTGTTACATACTCGGCAATCACAAATGATTAAACTTCTTGGTACTCAACAACATTGAGTCTAGATAGGTTAGAGATATTACTTTCAATAGTGGTAACATCGGCTTCAATATGCATATTAGAAAATTCAGTACTATATACTTTAATCATTGTAAAGCAGATTTACATATATTCAATAATTTTCTAAAAGCACATGGAATATAAGAACTAACAAATTAATTACTAATTCTGTCTAATCCATTTTTGTTGTTTTCTAACATTTTTAACTATCTCTAATTAACTAAGTCAGTTTTAGATTAAGTTTCGAATCTACAAATGTTACTGACTACATAGATAATTCTACCATTTTTTAAACATCTTATCCCTAACAAGAAATATATGATATGACATTTAAGTGCAACTATGTGAGTGCAAGCAAATCATATGAAAATAAGCAATTTTAAGAATATACAGAATATTTGAATAAAATATTATGAGCAATATCAAATTCCACATGCACTTAACAAGTCATTTATGACAATACGAACAAATATAAAATATATGATTTATGACCTGTTTGTCTATTTAGCTTTTTCCACAACATTAATAGAGGTATTAAATCATAGAAAATTTAAATCAAGTTCTAGCAAATGTTTAGGGATATACCTAACCGTCTAAAACACTCTATCTAATTCTAGATATTCATTTTACAGCATAAAAAATCAAGTATGAAATGTACTTATTTAAACTCATGAATCCTAGAATGCAATCTTATTATTAGCAATCAATTAAGTATTTAAGTCCTAAGATGCTAACATGCTAGAATGAATATAATACATTTCAATACCTAATAATCATACAGTTCTGCATTAGATAAATGCATATTAGTTAGAATGTGTACATGTGAAGTGTTTAGTGATTCATCTCAAGTGTTGGTCATTGATGCCAGATATCCATTTGGTTCATCACTATCACAGATAGAATCAGCCTTGCATTTAACTTCACCAACAAATGCTTTCCCTTGCTTCATCATCACTAATACTTGAGATTCTTGCTTCAACCCAACACAATGTCTGTCATCATTTGCTCGTACAGGCTTCTTGAACGGTGTAGCACAACCCTGATCTTGTCTTTGATTTCCAGCCATCCCTGTTTTGCAACCGCCACTTGAACTGGTCTTGAAAATCTCCTCCATGGAATCTATAGGTAAGGACCTTAGATTTATAATTGGGATTCCGTCTGAATCTGATGTCACTGAACTTCCATTTGCCCTACAGGCTTGACTTTCAGTCCAGTTCTCAAGATATTTCAAAGTGTCAAATTCACATACAACACCTTGACCACTACCTCGAGCTACTACATCTTCAATTCAGCTTCTAGGATCATTTCATTTCGGTTCAAAGGTTCTTGACCTTGACTTCAATCAAATTTGGTCCCAGGGTCCCAAATACAGTGGATATGCTAACAACCTGTTTTATCAAATATTATCTTCTTCAGCTCTTGTTCTAGTTCATAGGCCTTCAGCACATACAGTTCTTCTACAAACAATGTGGTTGTATCCTTAGATCCTTGTTGGTTGTAATCCTGTGTTCCAGATGATCTACAGTGTTAGCACGAACTTCCTGTAATCTCCCTATAAAATAATCTTTAAGGTTTATACTGAGATGTCAGGTAGTCCAGTCTGTTCTCCTTCACTACTTAAACCCTAAGATTTTTCATCCAAAAATTTAACTTAAATCAATCAAAAACCGTACCCAAATTAATCTCTTCTTTTCCAGCATTCGAATAAACAGTGAGATCCTATGAAGTAGACCTCTGAGAAAATTACTACCATTTCTTCTTAAACCTGTTTCAGAATTAACTTCATTGGATAATTTTCAGTCAATTTTAGTTTTCTTCAATACCCAGAAAAATCTTTAACTACAAACCCTTAAGCACCCACGAATTAATATTTAAGAAAAAATTAAATTTATAGAATTTTTAATTTTCTTAGAAAATAAATTAATCAAAAAAATAAAAATTTACACATAATTAATTTTCAAGAATATTTGAAATTTCTTAAAAATAAAAAATCCATAAATTAATATTTTAAGAAAAATTTTAGTTTTCAAAAATTTTAAATTTTCTGGGAAAAAAAATATTTGAAATAAAAATTAAAGAGTACAAAACTTGGGGTACCAAATAGCATTTTGGTGTATATGTCAAATTTCATCACAGTGTAGTGCCAAAACAGAATTGCTATGTGTCGACTTTTATCAAGAAAAACATGTTATGTGTCGACTTCTAAACTTTTTCAACTCGACACATGTTTTTTTCTTTTATTTTTCGTCAACTCGACACATGTTTCTTTGACAAAATCAGCAGTTCCTTTTTTTAAAATGGACCAAGTAAAATGTTTAAATAGTTAAAAAAACTTTTATAAAATTTATAAAATAAACTAATTAAAATTTATTACATAAACTTATAAAAGTTTATAAAATAAATTTTATAAAAGTTTATAATATAAATTTAAGTTAAAATTTATAAAATAAACTAATTAAAATTTATAAGATAAACTAATAAAAGTTTATAAAATAAATTTTATTTAAAATTTATAAAATAAACTAATTAAAATTTATAACATAAACTAATAAAAGTTTATAAAATAAAGTTTATAAAGTTTATAAAATAAACTTATTAAAAGTTTATAATAAACTTATTTAACAAGGCCTCTAGATTCCGAGTCCAAACAACTTCGGCACGGTGAGCTTCACTGGGTTACGGATCCTGATTTATATATCAATCAGCGAGCTCTGATACCAATTACTAGGTCCTGGAAGTATCGTAGAAAGAGGTTGAATATGATACTCACTAAATTAAAAAATTCTTTCGAATTTTTTGCGGATAAATAATTTAGAATTCAGTTAGTGGTTCGATTCCTTGAGGGTTTAGGAGGCTGACTTACTAATTTTCTATTTTTATGAATAAGCAATTAAGATCTATAAAATTATCAAATAAATTATGGAGACAAGTTTCGGGGAATATATATTTCGTATATAAAACTAGAGGTTGCTACACCCAGTTAAAATATAACTGATTCCCGAAGAACAAAATGAGTTCTTCGCTACTAACACAAAAATATAAGGCTCAGTTCATATACAAATATATTTAAATTAATATAAGGAGAAACTGAGTCCGTAGGGTGTGATATCTAGGAGCCCTGAACATTTTTCATTAAAGAACCGAGTCTTAATATCTGACCGGGAGTAAGGTATGGGTGTGTATAAATTGTATCTTCTTGCTTCAGCCATGCCAGTAGCTCTCTACATTTTTTTGTTGAAGCCCTTGAATGAGTGGCTCAGATCTTCTTATTTGTGTAGTCTTTAAATCAATAAAGTAGGCTGCTGTAATTTGATTGGCTGATGAGCTAAGTGTCGAATTGTGTTGCCCTGTGTAACCTAATTGTTGAATTAAATCCCCTTGTACATGCCTTAGAATAATTCTTTTGAAGCAAGAAATCTAAGTGTCGACTTTTTCTTCCATGTATAGCCCATGTGTCGAATTCATTAGCATTGTATAGCATGTGTCGATTTCTTCCACCATGTCTACATCACTTAGATTCTTTTTGGCATACTTAAAAGCTATGTGTCGAATTCAGTATATGTCTTAGAATTATAATCAACATATTCAAAAGTCGTGTCGATGTTTTAATTTGACTTGGTCAAATTACCATTTGATCACCAACCTTTTGTACCTCTTGCGCTTGGTCACTTGCGGTTTGGTCACTTGCAGTTTGGTTGTTGAGCTATTTCCGTTCTTCGATTGTAGTTCAAAAACTCTAACTTTTCGTACCGAAGTTGTGACACTTTACACCCTGCACCCTTTCAGCTGTTTGGTTGTTTGGCTGTAGCCTTTACAAATCACTTTCCGTACCTTAATAAATAAACGTTCTTTCCAATTATTTTCTTCAACTTAACAATTCTTCTATAGATAATACTCAGATTCCTTTCACAAACCGTTGACGCCTAGTGCAACTGGTCTGGTTCACAGACGACTAACTTTGATCCATGTCTTCGTATTATTGCCTACGTACATAGTTAAGTTTGCAGCAACTTCATTTTTTCGAACACTGACTGTCAATAAACATAGTACTTTCACTGGAACCTTTTCTGGTACTTAGACAAAGTCTCCATTACTACCACAATCTTGAATAATTCATTCTCTGTTCTTTACTGACACTTGAACATATGAATGAACTTCTTTGAGTGAGTATAACTTCAAGACTGTAGTTATCTTCTTTAACCTTTGTCTTTATCATGTCTTCAATTCTTCTAGATTCTTATGCTTCGAACACTGTCTATCTTCAATCAATGTTAATACACTAAAATCTTCTAGTGACCCTTTTATACTGAATCTTTAACACTTCTGAAACCCTGAAAATCTTTACACATAATTCTTCACGAGGCATGAATATATTAATGAACTTCTCTCAATGACCTATAGTAGACTTCAACACTTCTTCTAATGTCTTGATTCACTGTATTTGCCTTGTCTTCATTTCTTCCTAATTTCTATGTAGACGTAGTATTTTATACCTGTCATGTTCTAGTGTTGAGTTATCATGATTACTATTCATACAGCTTCGTAATCTCACCAACATTGGTGAACCTGTTCATATAATCCCTCGGGGACTCATTCTTTCCTTGGTACATATTCATCAAACACGCAGAGCTCTTCTCATGAGTTTTACTACTGATGAACTGACCAATGAAGGCCCTGCTCAAATCTTTGAATGACCCAACAGTATCCATCGTAGGCCTTGATTGTAGGCATCTTTCACTTTTTTGAGATTTTTTCATTCATAATCTCCTCTGTGAAGGGAGGTACTAAATCATCAGGATCTTCAAGTGGCATTAGGTCTTGGGGATCAGTCCTCGCATGACTTTTCCTTACATGTCTCCTTGTTGGAGGCACATCAAGGTCTATCACAGATGTATTCATTACCAATTTTCCAGCCCACTCGGCTCTCGGGCGTTGTCGACTTGCTATTGCCCTGTCCAGGTCTTTCCTCAGTCGTTGGACTGCAGCTTCATGAGCTCGTATCCTCTCCTGAAAGGACGCGGAGTCAGTATTTTGAGGCCCTCGGGGCAGGTTACTCCTCTCTCTAAGGGGCTCCTTGTCAGGTCGCCTTCTACGGGGTTTAATGTTCTCGTCAAATGATTCATCATCAGTGGAGTAGGGTCCTGGGAAATCTTGATTTCCTCGGCGCGAGCCGTATTGGGTTCCGAGACATAAAACGCAGCGGATAAACGTAAATATAATAAAAAAAAATTCGGAACAAAAACTCAGAATCCATGTATAAGATTGGAAAGATTACGGTGAAACAGAATTATACATATTAAGAGCTTGACTTTCACGAACTCAACGGAGATCCTAGCTTTCACGACTTGTGTCTTCCTCTCGAAAAACACCTCTATGGTATCCACACGAGAACCTTCAAGAACGTCTCACGATCTTGACTGCGTAATGGACGTACTAGCCTCCCTCTTGACAATTTCGAGTTTGTTCCTTTCTGCCTTACTGCTGCCTCTAGGTTTTTTTCCCCAAAAACGTGATCAGCCACTTAACCTATCATTATCTATTTATAATGGCTGGTTAACGGGTCATTCAGCAAAACATAACCCATGTAGGTATATGATTAAATAATAAATGAATTTCTATTATTTAATTAATAAATAAGTCATACTTAATTATTATGGGCAGAAATACTCCTTTAATTCGAATTTATATTATTTCAATTAATTAAGTCTCACTTAATTAATATAATAAAATTCAAATAATCATCAATTAATTTAAATCTTTAATTTAAATTAACTATTCCTCTAAGTGCTCTATGTGTGTGACCTTATAGGCTATTATTTAATTGGCAATAATTTTATTCTCCAATAAAATTATAAACAATGAGCGGTATCTAGTAATACATCATTGCTACCCAATTAAACAATAATTAAATCGTGATTCGATAAAACCTTTCGTGATTAATGTTTCCGTGTAATATAATCCCTTTAACCATATATATTATAGATTAAACTCGAGGCATGTATTTAGTCATCCTCTACAACATTTAATCCGGGTTACTTGATTCATGAGTAGACTATGAAAATAAATCATTATTTGAGCACGGCCATGCATTTTATAGTCTTACTCAATCAAGAGGCCAATAATATCTCTCCTAATTATAGGAGGGTTAAATCATTTATCTATCATTCTTATTTCTCATACGACTCATGATATACCCGATGTCCACTTTTATCATCACCCGGTCAAAGGTAACTTTTAATGTAGTCAAAGTATATTAATCCTCGTATAGAAATATAATGATCTCAAGTCAAAGGATCATTACACCATTATCACTGTGAGTCTTTCTTATGACTTTATTAAACATGAAGAATCTCACTGTGGGTCTGTCCAGTATCATGTACTCCTACATGTACCTATGTATTGACTTTAGTATCCCCATACTTATAACCAATGAGATGTGGTTATCAGTCAAACAACATACTAGTCTATTTATGTATTATTATTGTCCTATAATAATACTCGATTAGGGACCTTTAAGAATATGATATATTATATAATCTCAAGTTCAAGTCATGTACTTAAACTATACAATGTGTATCATGATTCTAAGGACATTTATTATGCTAACAAATATGTCGCAGTAATTAAAGTCATAATAAATACGTTTATTGAATAATTAAATGACATAAAGGTTTATCAAAAGAAACATTGTATTGCCTCTAGGGCACCTACACCAACAATCTCCCACTTGCATTAGAGCCAATCACCTATGTATCTAATACCCATGGAATTAGTGTGACCGTCGTGCTTCTTCTGTGACAAGCCTTTAGTCAATGGGTCTGCAATGTTATCATTTGTATGTACTTTACATATGTGTATGTCACCCCTATCATTAATCTCTCGAATGAGGTGATATTTCCTGAATATATGTTTGGTTCGGGAGTGAACTCTAGGTTCTTTAGCCTGTGCAATGGCTCCATTATTATCGCAGTATAGATCAATGGGATCTGCGATCGATGGAACCACTCCCAAATCAGTAATGAATTTTCGAATCCAAACAGCTTCCTTAGCTGCTTCACAAGCTGCAATGTACTCAGCCTCCATTGTAGAATCAGCTACTGTTTCTTACTTTGAACTCTTCCAACTTACAGCATCTCCGTTTAGACAAAACACAAAACCAGACTGTGATACAGTATCATCCCTGTCTGTTTGGAAACTTGCATCGGTGTAACCTTTTATAACCAGTTTCTCCTCTCCTCCATACACAAAGAATGAATCTTTAGTCATTTTCAAGTACTTTAGAATATTATTGATTGCCGTCCAGTGACCTTCAGCTGGATTAGATTGGTATCTGCTCGTCATGCTTAAAGCATACGAAACATCTGGGCGAGTACATACCATTGCATACATGATAG
The DNA here is from genome assembly GCA_028671895.1 of Oenanthe sinensis. NCBI lineage: Eukaryota > Viridiplantae > Streptophyta > Magnoliopsida > Apiales > Apiaceae > Oenanthe > Oenanthe sinensis. The sequence goes on from CM053798.1 coordinate 16,532,958, forward strand.
ATCCAATTGCTGAGGCATATGGAACCTTACTCATGCGGTCCTTGTCATCCAATGATTTCGAACACTGATCTTTAGAGATCGTTATCCCTTGAGACACGGGGACATATCCCTTTTTTGCATTTTGCATACCAAAACGATGCAAAACCTTATCGATGTATGTACTCTAACTTAGACCGATCATCCTTCTAGATCTATCCCTATAGATCCTCATTCCTAGAATATAGGATGCATCTCCTAAGTCTTTCATAGAGAAGTTGCTCCCTAACCAAGTCTTAACAGCCTTAAGAGAAGGTATGTCATTCCCCATTAGTAGTATGTCATCAACATATAGTACTATGAATGCCACATGGCTCCCACTAACCTTCTTGTAAACACAAGGTTCATCCTAGTTTTGAACAAAGTCATACTCTTTGACTGTTTCATCAAAACGGATATTCCATCTCCTAGAGGCTTGCTTCAATCCATAAATGGATCGACGTAATTTACATATCTTGTTAACATTCCTTGGATTGACAAAACCTTCAGGTTGTGTCATGTACACATCCACATCCTCTTTAAGGCTTCCATTAAGGAAGGCTGTTTTGACATCCATTTGCCAGATTTCATAATCATGGAATGCTGCAATAGCAAGCAAAATCCTTATGGACTTGACCATAGCCACTAGTGAGAAAGTTTCATCATAGTCATTACCATGAATTTGTTTGAAACCTTTTGCAACCAGCCTTGTTTTATAGGTCTGAACATTTCCATCCATGTTAGTTTTCTTCTTGAAAACCCATTTGCACCCTATGGATTTTACCCTTTCAGGTAGATCAATCAAAGTCCATACTTGGTTTTCGTACATGGAATCCATCTCGGATTTCATGGCTTCTAGCCATCTCTTAGATTCTGGACTGTTCATAGCATCTTGGTATGTGAGAGGCTCATCTTCATCTATGAGCATTAAATCACCACATTGAGTCAAGAGAAATCCATATCTCTCTGGCTCATGGCGAATTCTACCAGTTCTACGAACAACCTGTGTTTGTTGAGCATTATCATTATCCTGCTCTTGTTTCACTTCAGGTTCAATGCTATTTTGTGGTTCTCGATCTTCATCGAGTTCTATAGTTCTCCCACTGTTTCTTTTGGAAACAAAATCTCTTTCCATGAAAACAGCATCTCGAGCAATAAACACTTTCTGCTCAGAAGGACTATAAAAATAATACGCCTTTGTTTCATTAGGGTATCCCACAAAATTGCACTCTTCAGATTTAGGTCCAAGCTTGTCAGATACTTGACGCTTCACAAACGCCTTGCATCCCCAAACTTTCATAAAGCTCATGCATGACCGTTTCTTCTCCCATATCTCATATGGAGTCTTTTGAACCTTTTTAGTAGGAACACGGTTAAGTGTGAAAGCCGCTGTTTCTAGAGCGTAACCCCAGAAACTAATTGGAAGATCTGCATGACTCATCATCGATCGCACCATGTCCAACAAGGTGCGATTTCTCCTCTCTGAAACTCCATTCCATTGAGGTGTACCTGGCGGAGTGAGTTGTGATACAATACCACACTCCTTTAAATAATCTTTAAATTCTGTGCTCAAGTATTCTCCTCCACGATCAGATTGTAAGATTTTAATACTTGCACCTCCGCCAATTTGCTTCTCTACTTCAGCCTTGTATTCTTTGAACTTTTTAAAAGAATCGGATTTATTCTTCATAAGATATACATATCCATATCTACTGAAATCATCAGTAAATGTTATGAAGTATTAGTAGCCTCCTCTAGCCATCACATGCATTGGGCCACATACATCACTATGTATTAGCTCCAGACGTTCAGTGGCCCTTTGACCCTTACCAGTGAAAGGGGCTTTAGTCATTTTACCAAGCAAACAAGATTCACATTCTTGATATGATTCAAAATCAAACTTATCCAAGTATCCATCCTTATGTAATTTGGATATGTGTTTCTCATTTATATGGCCTAGACGACAATGCCAGATGTATGTTTGATTTGAGTCATTAACTTTAAGTCGTTTGTTTTCTATATTATAGACAGAATTATCTAAGTCAAGAACATATAAACCATTAAACAAACGCGCAACACCATAGGTTAAATCATTCAAAGAAAAAGAGCAAATATTGTTCTTTATCGTAAACGAAAAACCTTTCTTGTCCAAACAAGAAACAGAAATAATGTTTCTGCGAATCGCAGGCACGTAAAAACAATTCTCCAGTTCTAAAACTAGCCCTGAGGGCAAAGATAAATAATAGGTTCCTACAGCTAAAGCAACAACTCTTGCTCCATTACCAACTCATAGGTCCACTTCTCCTTTAGCCAATGTCCTACTTCTCTGCATTTCCTGCACATTTATACAAATGTGAGTAGCACATCCAGTATCCAATACCCAAGATGTAGAAATAGATAGATTGACTTATATAACATATATACCTGAAGTAGAAGCTTGCTCAACCCTCTTCTTCTTCAGATCCTCCAAGTAAACTGAACAGTTTCTCTTCCAGTGACCAGTTTTCTTACAGTAGTGACATTCACCCTTAGGCTTTAAAGCCTGTTTAGGACCTGACTTTGGCTTGGGTGTAGAATTAGATCCTGTCTTCTTCTTACCCTTCCACTTGCCTTTCCCTTTGGCCTTACCTTTATTGCCCACCATCAGTATAGGAGCAGGTTCAGCCGTCTTCATGATGGTCTCATATGTCCTCAACATAGCCAACAATTCAGTAGGTGTTTTGTCAAATTCATTCATATTGTAGTTTATAACAAACTGGGTGAATTTATTGTTCAAAGAATTCATGATTAGGTCAATACCAATTTCCTAAATAATCGGGAAACCCAAAGTTTCAAGGTACTCAATGTAACCAATCATCTTCAGAACATGTGGGCCAACTGGTTCACTTGCCCCTTGTTTACAATTAAAGAGTGACTTATTCGTGTTGAATCTTTTCTGACGAGTTTGGCTTACAAACATGCTTTTCAAGTGCTCATTGATAGTATATGCATCCATATGCACATGCTGTCTTTGAAGCTCAACACTCATACTTGCCAACATAAGACATGCAACATCATTTGCATCATTCTCATCCTTTGTGTGGGCCGCTCGTTCCTCAACAGTAGCGCCCTCAGGAAGGGGACCTGCCGGAGGAATATCAATGACATGAAGCTTGCACTCCTGTCTGAGGACGATCCTCAAATTCTTCTGCCAGTCTAGGAAGTTGTTTCCTCCTGTCAGCTTATCCTTCTCAAGGACTGATCGTACGGATAGTGTGTTTGTGTTGTTTGCCATTACTTGGTATCTACAATGATAACAGCACAAAATAAACATTAGATTGTCTGAGTTATTTATTATGTTCAAATGATTATGATATATTCATAATATATCTCCCACTATTTTTATCAAATTAATAGCCCTTACTATTAATTTGGAAAGTATATCCCATAATTCTTTCTAGTGAGCCAAGATCCATATTTCGTCATGTCCAAAGTCAACCACTGGAAGTCCTTAAAAATGATTATTTAGGTAGACAACAGTTGTCAATTATATCATATATAATTCTTGGATAGTTTGGTGAACAACGATTGATCTTATCTATCTAATAGACTTTTAACCAAACTCTATGCTTCTAAGTTCATAATGGTTGAATATAACTGTTTATTTTCACCTTATTATGACGACTCAGTTAAGTTAGACTCAATGATACAACGGCTGAATATAACCGTTTATATTCGTCGCATCTCACCACGATAGATAGGAGTCCCCTGCCACTGACAGTCCTTCCCCTAATCGATCTAGGATTCGATGAGTGTTCATTCATTGGAAAGCATCCGAGTAAAACTTAATATTTTATTAAGGGGTTTAGAAAATTTATAACGATCATGATCACATCATGAAGAGATCCTCAATTTTTCCTTGAACCAAATATTTCAAATTGACATCTTAAATTGTTCATTTCCCAGGTAGATGGAGGATACCAATGGTCACACTTAAAACCCATCAGCCTTACGAATACGCATATCCGTTTTTTTTCAGAAAATCCCAGTTATAGATATCAAAAATCCATATTTAATTCCGTGTTTTAAAAATCCATATTTCATAAACACAAGAATCTCATGATCGTTTGTTAATTTTAAAATCTTAAATCGTTACAGATTTTATCTTGTTTAGCATGACAAGAATGGCATGAGTGACGTATCTAATACATGCATACATCATTAATCTAATTAAAGCATGCATCTTCTACTCTACACATACATTCCATACAACATATGTAAAGAGCGTGAAAGTAAACGTGCAATGGTTATGACCCAATCCTATGTGATCTTTTCAAGCTAATGAAAAGATCAAGGTCAATCTATGGGGTAATAAGTAACTATTACATATGTCTTCTTTATTGCTTCCATTGACTCCTTAGCCTCCATGGATTGCCTCTTTGTCCCTTTGTCCTTCTTGGATGTTACATTAAAAACTATACTAATGAAATTACAACAGAACTCGAGTTACATTCGAGATAAACAATTACAAATAAAAAATGACATGCAAATCGTATTTATTACAAACCAAAAGAATAAACCATTACAACTAGGGTCTTAAGGCCATAACCATGCACCATGCTCACATAACAATTACTGACATCTCAGAATGCATAATCATATCATCATGCATAATATATATCATGATCATAAAATTATCAAAATTTCAAAATTATGATCTAAAAACAGAAAACTGCGTTTTTAAGGCCCTTAACGATGTCAGATGGCCAAAAAACACCATAGGTCACGGCAAAACGATGATTTTTGCTCGTGGCAATTTTTCCTTTTCAGAAAGAGTAAATTCGACCCATTCTGACTCCGTCGAAAAACACTATTCACTGTAGAATCACTATTCACAGAAAACTGCATCTTATGCAGTTGTGTTTTTAAACGATTCCGACGACCTTCGTATGACTGTATCTCGTATCACATACATACAGTGCATCACACATATCATGTCATAACAGATTATTACATTGCAGATCACATATAGACATCATAACATACTACAATTCGAATATACATGGCAGTAGCATGGCAGTAGCATCAAACAGACACATATGCATCAAATACATAAAACACGTAACCAAATCAATCCCTTATACACGTAGCTCTGATGCCATTGTTGGGTTCCGAGGCACAAAACGCAGCGTATAAACGTAAATATAACAAATAAAATTCGGAACCCAAACTCAGGATCCATGTATAAGATTGGACAGATTATGGTGAAACAGAATTATACCTATTAAGAGCTTAACTTTCACGAACTCAACAGAGATCCTAACTTTCACGACTTGTGTCTTCCTCTCGAAAAACACCTCTATGGTATCCACACGAGCACCTTCAAGAACGTCTTACGATCTTGACTGCGGAATGGACGTATTAGCTTCCCTCTTGACAATTTCGAGTTTGTTCCTTTCTGCCTTGTTGCTGCCTCTAGGTTTTTTCCCCCAAAAACGTGATCATCCACTTAACCTATCATTATCTATTTATAATGGCTGGTTAACGGGCCATTCAACAAAACCTAACCCATGTAGGTATATGATTAAATAATAAACGAAATTCTATTATTTAATTAATAACTAAGTCATACTTAATTATTATGGGCATAAATACTCCTTTAATTCGAATTTATATTATTTCAATTAATTAAGTCTCACTTAATTAATATAATAAAATTCAAATAATCATCAATTAATTTAAATCTATAATTTAAATTAACTATTCCTCTAAGTGCTCTATGTGTATGACCCTATAGGCTATTATTTAATTGACAATAATTTTATTTTCCAATAAAATTATAAACAATGAGCGGTATCTAGTAATACATCATTGCTACCCAATTAAACAATAATTAAATCGTGATTCGATAAAACCTTTCGTGATTAATGTTTCCGTGTAATATAATACCTTGAACCATATATATTATAGATTAAACTCGAGGCATGTATTTAGTCATCCTCTACAACATTTAATCTGGGTTTACTTGATCCATGAGTAGACTATGAAAACAAATCATTATTTGAGCACGACCATGCATTTTATAGTTTTACTCAATCAAAAAGCCAATAATATCTCTCCTAATTATAGGAGGGTTAAATTCTTTATCTATCATTCATATTTCTCATACGACTTATGATATACCCGATGTCCACTTTTATCATCACCCGGTCAAAGGTAACTTTTAATGTAGTCAAAGTATATTAATCCTCGTATAGAAATATAATGATCTCAAGTCAAATGATCATTACACCATTATCACTGTGAGTCTTTCTTATGACTTTATTAAACATGAAGAATCTCACTGTGGGTCTGTCCAGTATCATGTACTCCTACATGTACTTATGTATTGACTTTAATATCCCCATACTTATAACCAATGAGATGTGGTTATCAGTCAAACAACATACTAATCTATTTATGTATTATTATTGTCCTATAATAATACTCGACTAGGGACCTTTAAGAATATGATATATTATATAATCTCAAGTTCAAGTCATGTACTTAAACTATACAATGTGTATAATGATTCTAAGGACATTTATTATGCTAACAAATATGTCGCAGTAATTAAAGTCATAATAAATACGTTTATTGAATAATCAAATGACATAAATGTTTATTAAAAGAAACATTGTATTGCCTCTAGGTCACCTACACCAACACCTTGTTCATACGAGGGTTCATAATTTGGTGGAAGTCCATAACGAGCATTAGGTAACACCGCAGTTGAGACCTGCAATGATGGAGGAGCAACAAAAGTAGTACTAAGGGGTGAAATTACCTGGAGTGGAGGGATAGAGGCATGAATTAAGGTATCAGGATTTGAGGGATGAAAAACGACGCTCAAGGGCCCTGCTCGTCAGGAGCTCATTCCAGGGACTTCTCCTTCGAGGGTACTCACACTATTTCGTGTTCTTGCCATGGTTGTTATTCGCTCCCCACAGTCGGCGCCAAATGTTATAGATCAAAAACTAGGTTGTCTTTAATGCATAATTAACACTAGGATTTGGGGAGCTTCAAGCTTTAATGGCTGCACTAACGTTTCATGACTATCTCAGGTCCTCGTTAACTGCCTACGTATCTCAAGAGTGTTGAGAATCAAACCAATAACGTAGTTATATTGTTGAGGGGTTAGGCCCTTTATATAGGCGCATTGAGGGCCTTGGAAGTACGTTAGGGTTAGGAGACTTGGGCCAAGTCTCCTAGTGATTAGGTTGTTGTAACCTTCATAGAATGAGATCCCTCGTTGGACTCTTCCAAATGAAGTATAACTTTGTGATAGGGCTTCTAGAGCCTTTTATAGAGATTCTATTAATTAATTATAAAATTAATAATAATAAAGGCTTAATAGGCCTACGGCTCCAACAGAACTTACGAGTTGGACTTACAAATCCAATTGATCCTTGGATTACAAATCCAGTTGATCCTAAGATTTATATTCTTTCTTCGTTTCAAGGGACCCAACCCTTTGGACCGTACTAGGTCTAATTAATGAAATAATAAATGTTATAGTTATTATTTACTTATGGTTATTTTTTGCCCATATTATTCCTTAAATTTAAGAAATAGATTTTTTGTATACACTTAACTACCATGTGACTCTATTGGAGTTACCTTTGTAAGAACGAGTTTCGTCGTCATATAAATAAAGTCTTGATCTTTCTCCTTATCACGGCGATCAGTAATAACATTGCATATTGATCCACAAATTCAGACAATTGGGTGCTACTATGGACAAATCCATCAAAAAAAAACGTTCATACCCAATATAGGTAACAAAGATAGATTACACTATGTTGTAATATATGTAAAAATAATTGGGAAAAAACACTGAATACACAATATAATAACTTGCAAAAAATGTCTTCTGTTGATAAGCTCGCACCCAATGTTTTCGTTGATCATACATATTTTCTAGCCATCTCCAAGATTTATATTCATTTATTTTTCAGTCAAAGGTTCTTCAAAACAATGCTTGTATTTTTCTTTCAAAGTTAGACCTAGTTTGTTCAGATTTTTCAATGTCTCTACTGTTAGTCCAACTTTGATAATCTAGCTATATCAAATTCTGGGTTATACGAACATCATCAACATGTAAACCAAGATGCCACTTATAAAATATGTGGTGTATTTTTGGAAAAAAATAAATTTAATTGCATTACGTATAGCCGGGTCTTGGTCGGTGATTATAGCTCCAGAGGCCTTGTCCTAATGTCCTACATGCATCTCAACTAATTCTGAAATAAAAATGAAGGTGTCTTCTCGTTAATATGCTAAAAGAAAACACCCAAACAGAGACGTAACAAACATTTTCATGGTCCTACGCAGAATTTTAAAATCGGGTCTGTCACATATGTACTTCAATATATATTAAAATATTAAATGCTATTTTTAAATAAGATAAACTATTCAAATATATTATTAGAAAAAACTAAAGTCTAACAAATTTTAATTTTAATATTATCATATTTCTCAATTTTATTAATAAATCATAATTTTTATTATATTTTGTTATATATATATATATATATAAGTAAGGTTTAAGGGATTAAACTAAGATTCATTTAATTTTTAAACTAAGATTTTCTTAAACAAAATCTAATCGGTTGGATTAAAAGTAAGTCAACGATAAATATATAGAGTCTCTAATTCTCTCGCTAAGGAGGAGTCTCTCTTGAACTTCTACATAGGGCTGTCAAAAAAATCTGAAAAATCCGATATTCGTCCGAAATATCTGTATTCGTATCCGGAAAAAAACAGATATTATCCGTATCCGGAAGAAACCGGATATTATCCGTATCCGAATCCGAAGATTCTGGATACGGATATGGATATAGGCACATCCGTATCCGAAAATATCCGTATCCGAAATTAATTATATATAATATATATAAATATATTTTTTTAAATATATATAATATGTAATTGTATATATTTAAACCCATTTATAGTTACAAGCCTATTTATATATTTTTATACAAACACTTATAGTTATAAACCAATTTAATTTAATTCAATTATATTTTTTAATTAGCTCAACTCTAATGTTTATTTTAATTTAATAAATTAACATATACATTACACATGGTTATACTTTAAAATCTATATTCAATATATATCAATTTATATTTCTATAGTATTTTATGCATTTTAAATCGTATCACATATATCACATAAATAATATATATATATATATATATATATATATACAATTTAAAATTTATTCTATTAGTTTTGTAGTGTGTATATATATTCATTAAATAATATATTTATAAAAAATTTATATAATTTTAAAAATATTATAGACATATATAAAAATATCATTTGAGTTTAATATTATTAAGATAACAAAATTAGATTGAAAAGATAAATAAAAATTAATTTTAAAAAAATAAAATAGGCTTAAATCCCTTTAACTCTTAACACAATTAAAAAAAATTAAATTAAATTAAATTTTTAAAATTTTTTTTGCAATTTTTTTTGAATTTTTAATATAAATTAAAAAAACTTATTAAAAATCGGATTCGGATCCGGATATTATCCGTATCCGGATAGTATCCGTCGGATCCGGATTCGGATATTAACATTTAAAAATTTTCGGATACGGATTCGGATACGGATATTCTATACACACACATATATATATATATGCATAAATTTGGGATCCTAAATTTTTTGGCACCTTGTGCGGTGGCTCATCCCGCACTCCCAGCCATGCCCCTGCACCCAAACAATGTTGACTGCCTATGATGATTTACACCAGTAAACGGTGCAAACGGCAAAGAAAAGCTATTAGTTCTATATGTAACATCAAGCACTACCGCATCATTAAATAACATGTATGCATTTCTTGCTCTTCTGTCTGCCCAAATGATTCTGTAAATATGATTTACATCAACTTCAATTGCATAATAAAATTGAGGATCACGAGATTGCCTTTCCATAAGTTTTTCTAAAACAATTCTTCCCTCCTTGCCAATATTACTCTTTCTACTTATCTTTAAATGATCAGAAACTTACTGGGTAGTAATCTTAGAAGAACTATGACTACTAACATTTATCAATCGTGCAATTTTTGATGGTCCGATCCCGCCACCATGAAAGTCATTTATAGCAATTTTGTTGTGTGGCTCCCTTTTGTTACATCGCAATCGTGACTTTTTCTTTGGAGAAAATATCATTGCATGAATATGTATATCCGAAAAACGAGTAATACACCATTGCCCATTTGGAGTGTGATGAACAATCATATGCGCTTTACAATTTACAAATTGAAAAAGAAACTAAACAACTAACCAGAAGAGATATCTTCGTGATAAAGAAGAAAGAAGGTAGGGTAAAGTGTGTATAAAACCCTAGTTTGATCACATATAATATTTTATATCGATGTTTATAATAACAAAATTTCAATAAAAAAAGAGCTCAAGTGTTTTTATAAGAACGGCACCGTATGGTAGTTAACGTCAGGAGTTTTACCTAAGATAACCTTAGGCTCCTTTTTCTCTCCCCACAAATGCAAAAAGCAATAAAAAATTGTGTTTTCATCTTACAGTTATTTTTATTTTTTTATACTAATTACAGTATCTCACAATTAGTTATATTTGTGGAATGTACAATTTTGAATATTTTTTAATTTAAATGTACAAAAACATCCCAATGTATGAGATCGAGGTATAAAAATTGTACGTCGTAAATGAATTTTGCAATTGTTCAACCATCAGTCAAATCTAACATGTCATGATCTAGTTGTATCACAATCAACATTTATATACCTAGACCTGATGTTCTAACTTCTAATTATGCGATTTAAATTTGAATAACAGAATTGAAAAAACAAAATAAGAGGTAAAACCTTAAGAATTCAGAGGTTGCAAGGGGCTGGAAAGTCATATTCTGAAGTCGACTGATTTAAAACACTTGTGGAAGTAGAGTTGCAATTCCCGGAATATATATATGGAGTTTTACTCAAATGAGAAATGAGAAATAACCAGTTCAGTCCAACAAATTAAAACTCAGACTCATTAACGAGTCTAACCCGTATATATAATTTTTCATCGACATTTGGATGACCTAAATTCGGTTTTACACAACAATTGATTCACCAGCACAAATCCGACGAATCGGCGGCGCCGCTCGGTGACTTCTCGTCGTTGGCGGCGGTGACAACCACCAAGGCCAAGAAGAAGCCTCGGGCGATGAATTTGGCTAAGTTCTCGAGTTACGATGTGAATAAAGTGAAAGATGTAGGTGTGTTGAATTTACCAAAAGTCCCTCGTGAGATGAAGGCTAAGGAGCTTGAGATAAATAAAGGGTTTAGATCTTGGGGCGGTGTTGAGAGAGAAAGGCGTAGTGATGAGCCCAGGAGGGGAGGGGGGTTTCGAGATAGGGAGAGTAAGGAGTTTTCGGTTTCGAGAGGTGATGAGAATGATAATTGGGGTGCGGGGGGTTTGAGAGGAGTGAGAGGAGGGAGAGAAATGGGTTTTTCGAAAATTCGCAGAGTAAGGCGGATGAATATGATAATTAGGGGCGAATAAGAGTTATGTTCCGTCCGAGAGGAAGTTTGAATTACCTCTGCTATGAGAAAGAGCTTTTTCATCGATTCAATATCACCTCTAGGGGATTATCAGTCAGTTTTCATTGTCACCACTAGTGATTTCAATAATTTTTAATATATAATATAGTAATTGATAGTGTATAAACAAGTAATTGTTGTAATTTGAAAATAGTGATAACAGTCGACAATCATAAAATTTCATGAAACTAAGATATGAAATTTGTGCACAATATACGATAATATGAACATTAAAGAACAAATCGATTTATGCTAAAAACCTGAAATTACTTATTTTATATTACAAAAATATTTAATATACAACATTCACGCTGAAACTACTGATTTAACCTACACAAATCACTAAATAATAATACAGAAATCAGTATTTAATATTACAATAATCACTAAATTATATACTACAAGTTCACCAAAAATAATGGAGGTCGCCTAAAAAATAAAAGACGCCGGAATATAGCACATGTGGTATACAAACTGATCGTTGGAAGAAATAAAAATATGTGGTGAAGTTAGATTTGAAAAAAAAATCATGAATTAACGGGAAAAATTAAATTTAAAACACAAGGGATTAAGTTGGTTGTGTGTATGAGGGTGCATTTAATTTATGTGTGGATGCACATGAAACCATTAAATTAAGATTGAATATATGGATTATGGGGAAATTTTTTTTCAGAATAAGTCAACTTATTTTAAGACAAAATTAGTGATTCATATATCTTTTTTTTACAACTTATAGAATCTCAAATATACATTAAATACTTGTATAAAAAACATTTATCAAAATATAAAATTTTTACCCGAAAATAAGTATAAAAAGACTTATTTTAAGGCAGGCCATATATCTTATTTTCTATTTCTCATTTTAATTTATTTCTTATTTGATCATTAGCATATATATATATATATATATATATATATATATATATATATATATATATATATATATATATATATATATATATATATATATAAAGTTAGGATTAATGATTATCTCCACCAACATACAATGGTAAAACAGACAAGGCACTTGAAAAGTAATACTCAGAAGTCACAATTTTTTTTAATATCTTTCTAACGACTCGGAATCACCAACTATGCAGATGTTCACCACTCCTAAATAGTGATGAAACTGGAATCACTTCGTTTTACCTAAATTACCAACACAATACTTGATTTTCTATACAAGAACTTTTCATTTTGATAACACATCATTCTTCCACTTAGAATCAAACCCCTTCATGTTAATTTTTTAACAACTTTTGAGAAGTTACCAAAAATTTTAAGTAAGAATCTCATGTAACTTTACTTTATGCCTTCAGTCATTAAAATATAAAATGTTACATACAAGAGGTTGTGAGCATCGGTACACCATGTTCTCGCAAAGCTCATCCGTGCATCTCTGAAGCAAGAACATTGCACTGGCTTGCCATCAACTACAAAAGGTTCTCACTGGCATGCTTGTTCTACGTAAAGGACCTGTGTTTATATCAGTCTTTTCAGATGTTCCCGGATGATACTCGAGGCTTTCCTTTCATGGAATTCAGGTGTTGGGTGACGAATATTACCCCCATCACAACAATAAGGCAGCCGACTAGGGTGCTAAAGAAGAGGGCACCAGGTTGCCTGGTCTGAACAAAGCCATAGACTCCAGTAGATGTTACAAGAATAATGTCAGTTAGGCCATCATTTGAGAAATCCTCGTTCACCAAGGCATGTGTTGGGGGAGAAGGAAGGTCAATGGATGCTAATATACTTCCTCCGGAAGATATCACCACAGCTTCCTGATCTCCCGCAGCGAGGATCACTCCTTGATTATCATGCTTACGTAATGTAAATGCCTTGAGAGTGGGCACCACCTTGCCAGACTCCATCATGCCTGATGGAGACGGTAGGTTTGACCATGTTGCACCGGTCAAAATCTGCCATTGCCAAATAGCCTCATGGCCATGTGTTCCAGGAGAGTAAGCCGTCACCTGAACGAGATGTACCAAAATACTTTAGTTGACAGCTCTTTGATGACAAAACAAGTAGTCTCGATATATACGTATAATTATAACCACAAGAGCATCAGTAGTCTTAGTCCGGGCCCCTACAAGATGGAAAATATCCATCGGAATGAATCATAATGCACTCCAAATTCAGTTATATTTTATTATGTATTAGACTACCTTGTGCTGTGTAGGTGGTTCATATCAACATTAAACGGGAGGGCACAATTAAAGACTGATTGCAATTTGGTGTAAAGAACATGCTGTTAACTTTAACTAAAACACAGTAAAAAAAATTACGGGAGCTTGTTGATGACATAAAAGTTTGGAATTATTTGGCTCAAACCCAATGTTCACTATAACCTTATTTTCATATAATTTTCCTGTAAAAGAAATCTTAAAAGATTTTCAATAAGAAAGGAGTTAGGAATGTAATTTAATGGGTTCTTGTTGTTTATTACTTATCATTAATCTTTGAGTTTGCATTTTATATTTGATTGTAACTGAGCTACATACAATTGTTTCAACAGGTCTGAAACAACATGCCAAGGCCTTTTTTTTTTTTGCAAATATCATCTTAAAACGCAGGATAAGTGTCTAAGACGACCTTTCATGCTTAATTAGAATGTATCATTAAATATAGATAGATATATGATATTGTAAAACTTAACATCATACCTCCCCGCGATTAGTTAGGAAGACAACATCTCCATGGCTCCCCTTTCGGTGTCGGTGGCCATCATCTCGAGGGATAAGAACTGGAGTTGCTACCTCCAAAGAACCTGTATCTGTAGTCCGACCAAAGCTTCTAGAATAATCTCCATTTTGAAATAAGTTAAATGGTGAATGATGACATATAGAAACATTAAAGAGTTGTTCCCGAACTGGCACACCAGAAGTAGCAATAGCCCAACAAGGCCGCAGTACATCCATTGATCCACTTACAACAGTCCACTCACCACCAATTCTCCCTACAGCCTTCATATATAGAACAGATATTAGTATATCACATGCATCATCAGCAGAGTCTTGTTCAACCATAACCACTGTATGAGATTTGTTTCTTTCTTTCTTCTCTCTTCAAAAACCAAAAAAGTGCTTCTTTACAGGTATTACAATTTTGCTATAATGTTTTGATTTAATTGTATATCAGTGACTGAACTTTAAATGATGCAATCAACTGATGGCTGTATTTTTATATATACAAGATGCTGGCTATACTTAGGAATCATATTTCAAAATGGCAACTGTCATCAATTTTTTTGGATATTGTTAACTGTTCATCGTCTTCTTCAATAACATTAATTGGTCATTGTTTGATAAAAGAGAAACATATTTTATTGAAGGTGATGAGTAGTCAACAGTGTTAAAGGAATTGACGGTGTCCATCATTTTGAAACATGATTCATAAATACTGCCACCATCTTGAGTATTCAAGAACACAGCCACCAATCAATTGCACCTTGTAAAATTCAGCCACCGAAATACGATAAACACTAATTTTTTACCGATAGTAAACATATGACTAACAAAACCAGTTCTCATAGGTACCATACTTTAACAGTGCTATGGTAACTATAGCAATTAGCCAATTACCATGCAACATGTATTGTGAAAGACATGAAATCTTTGGAAAGGTTAACCTAAAAAAGACATGTGGCGGAGTACATGGATAAGTTCTGAAATAAAGTAGAGTAATTAGCATTTTGTGCCCCTTATCTTTGGATGTTTTTTCAATTTGGTCTCAAATTATGTTTCTTGACATATTGCACCTCTAGGTTTCAAATTCGCTTCACTTTGCACCCTTTTGACCAAATTAGCAGGGGTAAAATAGGAAATGATTTATTCAAGTATGTTTTATGATAAAATGCACCCCATAATTTTAATTTTTTTACAAAGTGCACCTTAATTTAATATTTCATTTTTTTTAAATAAATGTTAATATTTTAGAAATAACCAATTGTAAGTTATATTAGTTAACATATTTTTTAGTGATACTTGCTAAAAGATATATTTCCTTTATCTAAAATTACTTATCCATTTTGAATTTGACACATATTTCAAACTGTATTGAACATATAGTTTAGTTAATTACTTTTATTTTTTTGTCAATAAAAATTTATATTTCAAACTTTTATTATACCACTAAAATTATGCATAAAAAATTTCGTTTCCCAAATATCCGATTTTTAATGAATTATGTAAGCATAAAACTTAGATGTAAAGAGAAAGGGAATGAGACACAATATTGTATGCGTATTAAATTATGATTAATATAATAAAATTATTTTTTCATTTTACTTCTAAAATGAAAATTTTAAAATGAATTTATATCTTTTGACATTTTCACTAAAGAAAATATCAGCTAATATATAGAATAATTAACATTTTTCTTAGTGAAAATGTATTAGTTAATATATATTAACTAATATATATTACCTTATATATTAACTAATACCTTTTCACTAATAAAAATGCTAATTACTCTATATATTAGCTAATACTAATTAATATATATTACTTATATTAGTTAATATATTTTACTAATAAAGTTTTATTGACAAAAAACTAAAAGTAATTAATTAAATTATATGTTCAATACAACTTGAAATATGTGTAAAATTTAAAATGGATAAGTAATTTTAGAAGGAGAGAGTATATCTTTTAGCAAGTATCACTAAAAAATATATTAACTAATATAACTTACAATTAATTATTTCTAAAATATTAACATTTATTTTTAAAAAAGTGAAATATTAAATTAAGGTGTACTTTGCAAAAAATTTAAAATTATGCGGTGCATTTTGTCATAAACCATACTTGAATAACTCATTTCCTATTTTACCCCTGCTAATTTGGTCAAAAGGATGCAAATTGAAGCGAACTTGAAACTTAGAGGTGCAAAATGCCAAGAAACATAGTTTAACACCAAAATGAAAAAACGCCCAAAGATAAGGGGTGCAAAATACTAATTACTCAATAAAATAAGCATATGAAAGAATCAATACATCATTCACATATAAATTTAATGCAAGCGCACCTGTACATGATCAAGAACCCCATCCCCATTGATATCAGCATGGAGTCCACCTTCTTGAAGATGAAGCTGCCACAATGACGCATTAGCAGATTTAATTTTTCAGTGCTTAAGCAGATATTATATTGAGAAAATCATGTGTACAGGTGAGCAATGATATGTACATCAGTAAATCAGTAAAAATAATGGTAGACACAGGAATTTTAGGAAAGCTAGAACAAGTGACAAGCATAGCTTTCGTCTACAATTGGATTAAAAATTGGGGTGGCAATTTTGGACCCGACCCGAAAACGACCCGAAAAATACGAATTCGGGTTGGAGGTTTTCGGGTTCGGGTTGACCCTAAATTGACCTGAAAAAATCGGGTCATTTTCGGGTTACCCGAAACTCACCCGAAATGACCCGAAATTATGTATATAATATAAATTAAATATATTAAATATTATTTATATATTAATTAATTATTTAAATATTATATATTTAATATAATATGGCTCAGAGGTGAGTGGACGGTTGACCACAAGGTTGGCCATACGAGTCATGAACAGTGATCCCACCCAACAATTTTTATGGGTCCGCCAATGCCAATAATAAAATCTACAACATTAAATTACAGTATTCAGGCCTGATGTTTACCTTGCATAAAGTGCGGCCGGATGCCAAATGGACTGCTTCAATACCTTCCTTCTGATGAGCCACAACAACATTCGGAACCCACCAAAGCTGGGTGTGGTTTGTGATTGTAGGAATGTAATTTGATGGCTAGTTCAACCAATGAACAAGGTGGTTACAAAGAAAATCATGAATTTGTTGGTTTCAAAAATTATGAAAATTCATTGAGAAGTAAACAGAAAACTCCAATGATGCTAAATAATTTTGGATGTAATCGACAAAATTAATATTAATATCAACTTTATGTAGCATACAGTAAAAGAGACTGTCAGTAACCATATAGTACAAGGTTTGCGTAGCTACTTTTCTAAGCAAATGAGTTTAAAGAAAGGCTAATAACGCATCCAAGTTCCCTCCATAGAAGTTCAATTAAAATCGAGGAAGACTGCATGTGTTATCAAAAACATACAGTATAAACTTCCATGCATTTATTGGTTTAAAATTAAGGAATCAAAGCAGATGGTTAATGAATCACCTTGTCTAAGGAGTAAGGGCGACCATGTGCATGCCAAAAATATTTCACATGTACCAAATTAGGACACAAATCTTTCCTATTATGTCAAAAAGTCAAAAAGTGTTCACACGTACCAGATAAGGAATAAATATTTACTGTTCGTAGTACCGAGATAGCAATATAATGATACACACAGCTCCCATGACCCAAATCTAGGGTTTTCTTGATTAGTGGCACCAGTATTTGCAAGGTAAAATCTTTCCCTCAGTGACAAATATTCTACTCAGCAAAGTGTACCTTTATCCAAATTACTAAGATGCTAATATATATTAGCAATTTAGCATAAACACGAATTCCTAAAAATAGCCAAACATACGTATTTTATCAAGGACTATTGGTCTGTACTCTGTAGCACGCTGCTATAACAGAACAAATATATATATGGATAAGATATATCAATTACCAGAAAGTGTAAGCATATTTTTTTCCCAAGTCCTACCATTGTTTATAAGGATGAAAAGACTACCTTCTTTGATTTTGCTGATCCAGCATACTTTGCTGCTTTTCCAATCAAGTTTGAGATTTTCTGGGTCGAGTCCTTGCCTGGAGGATGGTTTTCTTCAGGCTTGTGGTATGGGTAAGTAGTACTTTTTCCATTTGTTTTCTTTAGCGCTTTCCTTTTGTGACGCCTAAAATGTGCCAACTTTAACAACGTGTCTTCCCGCCTATCCTGGTCCCAAAAACTCATGTGTGAGCATACAACATACAAACTACATTTACCCTGGACATACAAAATACAATACTTACCCAGTGATGTGGCATAACTCCAAGTATTGATTCTCTAAATTCCCTGCACTCGAACTACATTTCAAATGGTTCAGTGAGATAACTTACAGGAAAAATATAGAACTACATATGAAAGTTCACAATAAGGATGAACTATGCATTACATATTTTAAATTTTAATACAACTACTCCCTCTGTCCCAGCGGATTGTTAACATTTTTTAGAGAGTGTTTGGCACGCATTTTAAGGTACATATAAAGTATAGTTACATAACTTATTTTTATTTTTATTTTTTCTGAATACAAATTTAAACATTCAATTTTTATTCAAAAAAAGAAAATTATAAAAATAAGTTATGTAACTATACTTTATATGCACCTTAAAATGCGTGTCAGACACTCTAAAAAATGTCAACAATCAAAAGGGACGGAGGGAGTATAACTTAGGAGTAAGAAGTCAGCGTAATCAAGTTTTCTCTTACAAGTCTATACCTATAACTAAAACAAAGACCCACTAACTCAAAAAATAACCAAAAATTACCAAATGAAAGATTTTCCCGCCTCTCAATCCTTATAAATATTATATACATTCCACTAATTCTCTCTCCTTTTTTTCAACTTTTTTTTTAAAAATATTATTTGCATATCTTAATATACACTTATTCAATTTTAATATCTTCAAAGTAAAATATCAACATTTTCAAAAAAACAAATGTAATAAACATTATATTTGTCCGAAAATATAATTACTTATTAAATATTATTGGAAATATTTTTTATCATTGAGAAAATATACAGTTATTTTTAAGAGAATTGATAAGTAACACCATATTTTACTAAATAAGCTCCAATGTACCAACACTGTATGCGAAATGTACAACACATATAATGCACTATCTAAGGGTTAAATGATAAAGTTTGGAACCTATGTATAATTTCTCAAATTATTTTATTACATAAATTAATGTACTAAAAATGGTAAAAAAAAATAAAAATAAATAAATTCTATTATGATAACATATAAATTCAATAAAATTTATTACACATATGCATCGTACAGGTACTATCTAGTTAAGAGAATAAAACAGTTCCCCAAGTTCAGTGTAACTGACAATTATATCTGCCATGAACAAGATATATACACCTGGATTCTATATTATAATTACGACGACTTAAAGATATTTTCTAAAAAGAAAACTACCTGAGGTTGGATACAAAATTTAATACCTTATAAGCACAACTACGTACTAACAAACTTGATCTATCAAATCTAACCTATATCATACCTCTCCTGGACGGCGACTATTTAAGGCATGAACATCAAGCTTGTAATTATGTTGTGGAATTAACTGAGACGCGTCTGATGACAGTGCTTCAATATCCTGTAACAGGAAAACATTAATTAGTAAAGAGGATGTAATTCCCATGCATAAGTTTCATAATTTATATCATGATCTAAAACAGTATAATTAGATTAATAAAAACTAAAGCTCTCGTCACACTTCTCTGTCTACTTAATAAATGCCAAATGAAATAAATTTAAGGAGCCCGATCTCATCTCTTAATCCTTTTGAACCTGCTGCTAATTACTAGTTTCATTTTATACTTGCCCTGTTCCAAGTCATATGAGTAGTCATCCATGAAAGATGCAAATGAAAATGTCACCAACTTTGTTTCTTCACTTACTGAAGTTTGGTCAAGTAAAACGTCAACTTTTAAAAAAAATTAACAGCAGAGATATAACTTATATAAGGGATACCTAGGAATTGATTTCTGGGAAATTGGTCAAACTCTCGAGCACATAAAATTTCCAACCTCATTTTTTCTAGTCCAATGAAGCTTCCCTGATCGACCACCAAACGCGAAAAATGCAAAATGGCGCAAATCCACTGTAGAGTTCTCGATAGCCTACATAATTTGCCAGATCATAATACATGAGTTTTTTTTGGTTAATAAAAACATGAGAACTTAATACTACAAAAATGTAGAATAAGTTTCAGCTTCATGAACACCCCCCCATCTTCAGTTTTATAATGTATAAAATGCTGCCTAAAAGATGTAACAAACATATGCCTATCTTGGCAATGAGATTATAATAATTCATAGCAATGCCTCATATAAGGGCTCATACTTAACCTGAAGATTCCATATATAGTACAATTTTGGTGTTCTATATCAGACGGACCTATATACAAAGGTGTGATATTTTGAATCTAAACTACCAGTTAACTTTGTACACGTTACTTTACAACATAAATAGACTACTACATACCTCCTTTTCAGTTGCACTTTTGAATCCATTTGAATCTGAGAAGGTTATAACAATTGATAAGAGTTGGGGATGCTAACGTCAAAATAATATGTATATCTAGTAAAACACGAACCACCCACCACTTAACATGGTGAGTGATAAGCAAGCACACATTACGAATACATGCAGAACAATCAATTTCCCTGAAATTTATCTTTACAATATTCTAAGGAAGAACAGCATCCAAAAAGCATCACCACCTAATGGATGCTTAAATACGATGCACAAGCCTCATATATTGTCTCAAAACCACAAGTCCATACAATCCTCAATCTCAAAAGAAAATATATCAAACAGATTAGACCTACGTGCGTGCAGAAATGGTTGATTAAATAGCTTGATAGAGAGGTTACTAAAGTTGCAAAGTTAAGGGAACTCACATGACTCTGTATTTCCATCCTTCCGCCTACAATAACCAAGCCTGAATCTCCGTGTTTGATGGTGTAATTGCTTATAGAGATGGCTATCTCCCTGTGGTGAACATGATGAGGAAAATCGTCCTGAGAGAAATCGAGAATATGCATGGTGTTTGTTAGTACAATATCACTTAATCTAGAAGACAAAAGCAGAAGGCATGTAGTTACAGATATGTCATATATAATTTGGGATTCTTACGAACCTGAAGATTCTTCTCCCACAGCTTTTTAAGGTTATGATCAAAACACATAACGGACCAACCAGATGTAACAACAACAAGGACCTGCTTCTGCACTTGTCCATGCTTATAGATGCGGTCAACAACTCCTGCAGCCATTGCTATAGCACGCCTTCCAGATGCAACACGAATCTTGTCTGGCAACAAGGAAACTTCAGCAAGAACACGTGCTTCACTAAATCCTTCATCCACACGTCTAGAATGAGGCTCTAATACCTAGAAGCAACATAAAAAAAAACATATTAATCGAAGACACACAAACATGATAGCCTACCTATCTCTTTATCAACCAAACTATTACGAATATCCTATACCAAATACAGTATACATACAGGCTTCTGTTCTAAATTCGAATAAGAATTCATTCATCCTACAAACTACTGAATCCGATATTTACTTTCACGAAATTTCGGCTCTTAAATGTAGTATCAGTGAACTTCAAATCGTAAATTAGTTAATCTTACAATTTACAACTATAAACTATATTTTCATTTTCACATTATAAGGTAATCTTATTAGAATATTTCATCCATAGTGTATGTTTATTTATTAGGCTAATTAGTTTATCGTAGACAACAATCATAAACATACATATAACATTGAAGATAAGGAAAACACGAAAACATCGAAGTAAAGAGGTGAAACCAAAATTACCTGAATTTTGGCTCGTAAATGTAATATTAGTGAACTTCAAATTGTAAATTAGTTAATCTTACATTTGACAACTATAAACTACATTTTCATTTCACATTATAAGGTAATCTTATTTATTTATTAGAACAATTCGATTATCACAGAAAACAATCATAAACATACATATAACATCGAAGATGAGGAAAACATGAAAACATCTAAGTAAAGAGGCGAAACCGAAACAAAATTACCTGAATTTTGGCATCGTGAGTGGCGACAAGAACCTCATTTTTACCGTCACCGTTGAGATCAGATACGATGGGTGGAGGGAGACGGTCAGCTTCGTACTTAATTGGATATTCATCAGATAAATGATACCACGCCTCTTTAAATGAAAAATCACCTTCATGCTACAAACAAATTATTTAATAATAATAATAATAATTAAGTAATCGAGACTTAAAATACAGAATTAAATTAGTGCTAATTGTCTAATTGAAGTGATGATATATCTAGGGTTTATAGGGATCTAGAATGAGAGAGAGAGAGGGAGAGAGAGATTACGTGGAGAGAGAAGAAGATAGCGAAAGCAGAGAGCATGAGAATAGCTAAATCTCGCTTTCTCATGATTGATTGTTGAGAGAGACTATACAGTGATGAGCTTAGTAGGAGAAGTCGTCTTGTTCAGTACATGATGTGTTTGGGTTTTAGATTTACTCGGCCCTACATATTTATAACCCATTCTGATTATTCATTTTTCAGTTCCGGGGAGCATGGGCTGCATTATTTTTTTTTTTACGGGAAATAAAATCGTGAATCGAAATCGCCTTTTTAATCACAATTTAATAATAAAATGCTCCAAATATCACTATTTAATAAAGGGTCCTGATCCCTGACAACAATCGATTGTCAGGACCAGTTAACATCACAACCGTCGGATCAAGTGACAAACGACCGGAATTTAAAATTTGTTTATGCCTTTCCGCGATTCAAGAGCGCGGAAAGGAAGAAATTCTGCGGTCCCAAAATGCGAAAAAAATGACAACTAATATAATATAAAATGACAATCCGCCTTTCCACGATTTTGAAGCCCTAAGAAAGGTGAATTCTCCGGCCCATAAACCCAAATTAAGGCCAAATCAATAGAAAATAAGTAAATGCAGATAGGCCAAATCAACAGAAAAAACATTCAAACAATAAGTTGAACACTTAGTGTGCAGGTTTTAAACACTATAAATTCAACTCATACAGAGTATATTATATCCATCATACATAACAAGCAATCTACATCACTTCATTATACACACATCAAAACAATTTACGGACTTAAATATTCACAAACCACACTATCACACTAAAAACACAAACACAATGGAGATATAAGGAAATCGCCTGCAAATCCCCCTAAATTCGCTAACAATTTGCACTCAAATCACCCTAAATTCGCTTTTCTTTTTGTTTGAACACAGAATGAAGAAATTAACTGGAAACCCGTTCTTTTGAAAACCGCCTTTCCGCACTCTCGGACCGTGGAAAGGGGTGTTGTCGTTTTTTGCCTAATCCGTGTCGTTTTGCTTTACACGGATAAACAGCCTTTCTGCGGTTCCAAAGCGCGGAAAGGGATAAAAAATTTTAAAATCCAGGTCACCCAATAGTTCATCCAACGGTTGAAACATAATATATTAAATAACTGATTCCTGACATACGATTGTGAGGAACCAGGACCCTTCAATAAAATGACTCCTCCTATTACTCACGAACATGACATTTATACCATTGTACGCTTTTATATCTATACTATATTATTAAAGTTGTAACAGCATATGTTTGGTATGTTGTCGGTCTGGTATTTTTGTGTCTTACTCAACTTCATATACATGTGTTTGTCTCCTATTCAATTTCAAACACATTCTTTTAATCAATATACTACCATGTTTTAATTTTTAGGTTAAATATCAATTAGGTGACTGATTGCGTCCAGATGTATCAAGTAGGTGACTGATTGCAAATCTGACTCATTTTGGTGACTGATTGCACAATTTGACTCATTTTAGTCACTGATTTCGATTTTTTTATCAAACTCATTTTCTAGCCACCTGAAAATTTTCTGGCGAAAAAAATATGCACAAAAAAATCCGAAAAAATTATATGTAGTAAAACACCCCGACTTTGAATCTCCTAAACTCAGAATTATCGAAATAAAATTTAAAACTCAAAATCGAAATTAAATAAATTTGGGTCAAGATTTATTTAATTTTGATTTTAAGTTTTGAATTTCATTTTGATAATTCTGAGTTTAGGAGATTCAAAGTCGGGGTGTTTTACTACATATAAATTTTTTCTGGATTTTTTTGTGCATATTTTTTTTCGTCGGAAAATTTTCAGGTGGCCAAAACTAAAATGAGTCAAATTGTGCAATCAATCACCAAAATGAGTCAAATTTGCAATCAGTCACCTACTTGATACATCTAGACGCAATCAGTCACCTGATTGATATTTAACCCTTTAATTTTTTCATTAGTCAACCTCTTTAATTTATTTAATATCAGAATTTATTAATTAAATTTTATGAATATTAAAATAATATTATTATTTTATTTATATTAATTGAATTTTATTATTGTGCTCTATCTATATTATGTATACTTTTATATTATATTACTCTAAACGAACTTCTTTTTTAATTAGAATATAGAGTTATACTCACAATCTAATAGCATGTTTCAATTTTCTTATCACTCAAACACTTTAATTTATTTTAAATTGCAACTTTATAATTAAAAAATTTGAATATTAAAATTATATTAATATTTTATCAATATTAAAACATACTCTTTTATTTAAATTTTTATTAAAATATTTCTAATATATTCGAAACTCTTTTTATTAATAAAAATTTATTAATGCTTTACACAAGTTATTAATCTATGTTAATTAATATAAATATATAATAATATATTAATGAGACTTTAAACACATAATGTAAATATGATGTCAAACTAATTTATCACATGTACAATATTACATAAAAAATATTAATAGTACAAATAAATAAATTAAATATTTAAATCATTTAAAATATATAATATATTATTTATTACTCTTATCTCGTGCTTTATACGGGTTATATGCTAGTATTTAGTTATTTGTTAATGGGGTATTTGTTAAGAATCTTTTTCACGTGCTAAGTGTTGAAAGAGAGAGTGTTGCAGTAAAAGACAAAAATAATAAATACTCTCTCAGTCCCATTTTATTTGGTTGAGTTTCTATTTTAGTTTTTTTTAAAAATCTGTCATCTTTACTTTAATATAGATTTAAATTTCACTCATACTCCTATTAACTATGCATTGATAATATACTATTTATATTATTCAAGGTAAAAACACATCTTTTATGCATATACATTAATGCAATTATAAGGTTATTATAATTAAATTAGAGATAAAATTTACTTTTTTTTAATATGTGTGTAAAAATCAAATAAGTCAATTAAAATAGGACGGAGGGAGTATTATATACATTGTTGATGTGTGTCAGTATGGGGTGTTCACGTGGTTTAAAGTAACTGATAACGCAAATTATATTTGTGTTTACGGGAATATATAACGCAAGCTATAGTTGCATTTTTATAACTTTTTTAAAAAAACATAATAAATTAGTAAAAACATAATATTATATTGTGTTTTTTTTAAAGCAACTTTATGTTGCATTTTTAAGTGATATAAAGGGCCATTTTTCTAAATTGTGATATTTCGGACCATTTCTTTGTAAAATTGTGGTACAAAGGGTCATTACCCTGAATTGTCGAAATATAATATTTTATTTTAGAAACAATTATCATCTAATTCGAAATATATGTATATGATATTTAGATACTTATGCCATAAAATTTTAATGTTTTAAAATAAAATACATTCATTTTTGAAACAATAAAAAATAAATAAAAAGAGTTATTCAAGATAAAATAAGACTTTACATTTTAAAACAAAAATATTATTATAT
The DNA here is from genome assembly GCA_028671895.1 of Oenanthe sinensis. Classification (NCBI taxonomy): domain Eukaryota; kingdom Viridiplantae; phylum Streptophyta; class Magnoliopsida; order Apiales; family Apiaceae; genus Oenanthe; species Oenanthe sinensis. The sequence continues at coordinate 16,559,106 of CM053798.1, forward strand.
AAAATCATAATACTGGAAAATAAAATAAAATTTAATCAAAGGAGATCCTTTTAATTGGATACTATATAAAATAATAATTACACAACAAAATTATACTTTATTATTGCACCTCAAATCATGTATTTGAAGTAAAGCGTATGATCGAGTAGAATATAATTTTTTGGAAGCTATTTTGAGTCCAATTGGTTTTAGTAATAGCTGGATTGGTTTGATTACAAGTTGTCTTAATTCGGTTCGCTATCATGTCGTTCATGATGGTCACAAGCTGAGCCCTATGGTTCCTACGAGGGAGATTAGGTAAGAGGATCATTTATCTTTCTACCTTTTTATTGCTTGTCCAGAGGCCTCTATTCTATGGTTCGAAATTTTGAGTGCAATAAACTTATTACGGGTTGTAGAGTTGCTTACAATGTATCGTATATATCTTATATGTTGTTCGTAGATGATAGTTATGTGTATTGTTGGGCTACTGAGACAGAAGCGACTAGTGTTCTAACATTATTTAGTCATTTTTGAAAAAGATTCTAGTCAAAAAGTTAACCTACAAAAATATTCAGTCTTTTTAGCTCGAACACTCAAGAGGGGGATGAAGACCGTATAAGTGACTTGTTGTTCAAGAGGTTAGGGTAGAAAGTATATATTTAGGTTTATCGATTACTTGTTGGGATTCGGGCACACACGCAGCGGAAAAATGCGAAAAATAAATACAAAAAAATGAATCCCAAACGCAGGATCCGTGTATAATAAGCGGATGATTATGGAGAATCGGATGTGTACCTTATTAAAGCTTTCCTTATGATGATTATAGAGGTCCATAAGTGATGAATCACAGCAGCCCTTCACAGAAATCTGTTCTCTATCGGTATCCACACGAACGTCGTATCGTCTAACGATCACCGGAGTTAGGTACTAGCCTGTTTCTGTCTCTTTGTTTCTCTCTCTTTCTCTAGCCTCTCAAATAACGTAGAACTGCTAGGGTTTTATCAAAAACGAAATTATCAAACTGTTAACCCTAAATTATACATCTTTATGTATATATAGGGGGGAGAGGGACTTGGGCCAAAACCCTATTCTGATTGGACTTCTTAAAACCCATTCAGATTTCGGATTTATATTATTATTAAATTCGAATTCTAATATGTATATAATTAATCAAGTCTCACTTAATTAATTAAATAAATAAATTCGAATTAATAATAATAACAATATTTAAATTCATAATTTAAATAACACTCCGTTTAAACGTTCTTTGTGTGTGACCCTTTAGGTCATTATTACATTGGCAATAATTTTATTTTCTAATAATAAAATTATAAATAATGAGCGGCATCTAGTAATACATCATTGCTACCCAAGTAATAATAATAATTGGTGATTCAATTAAACCTTTTGTGAATAATGTACAATGTAATATAATCCCTTTAACCTTATATTATAGATCAAACTCGAGGCATGTATTGTGTCATCCTCTTCAACGTTTAATCCAGGTTTCCTTGATCAATGAGTAGACTATTAATCAAATCAACATTTGAGCATGACCATGCATTTTATAGTCTCACTCAATCAAGAGGCCAATAATATCGCTCCTAAAATATGAGGGTTAAATCCTATATCTATCATTCATATTCCTCATACGATTCATGGCATACCCAATGTCCACCTTTATCATTACCCAGTTAAAGATAACTTTGAGTGTAATCAAAGTATATTAATTCTCGTATAGAAATATAACGATTTCAAGTCTAAGGATCATTACATCATTATCACAGTAAGAATTTCTTATGACACTTATCAACATGTAGATTCTCACAGCGGGTCTGTCCAGTGCCATGCATTGAGACATGCACTTATGTTCTTGACTTTAGTATCACCATACCTATGACCAATGAGATGTGGTCATCAGTCAACAAACATGTTAGTCTTATTGCATTATTATTGTCCTTAAATAATAATACTCGACTAGGGACTTTTAGGAATAAAATACTATTCATATAATCTCATTTTTAAGTCACATACTTAAAGATATATATTACGTATTAATATTCCAAGGACATTTATTATTCTTTCAATTTATGACGCAGTAAATAAAGACATAATAAATATTAATTAAATAATCACATAAAACATAATTCTTAATTGTTTTCAATAAAACATTAAAAGTATTGTCTCTAGGACACCAACACTAACATTACTATGGGGCGTAATAAGAATGCGGTGTTCAGTTTTTTGAAAGAAAAAAACGAGGAAGAGGATTCAAGCGTGGGAGGATAAGTTCTTGTCTTGAGGTGGCAATGAAATTCTTTTAAAGACCGTGGTACAATCGATGTCATCTTATGCTATGAATGTTTTTCTTCTACCCGGGTTTATGACAAGATGCATGTAGAGTATATAATGGTCAAATTTTAGTAGAAATCAGCATCTACAAATAGCAGTGGACGTGGTATAATCTAGATGAGTTGGGAAAAAATGTCTAAACATAAACACATTGGTGGTATGGGGTTTAAGAACTTGAGGGATTTCAACCTTGTTATGCTTGGTAAGCAAGGTTGGAGACTTACGGTTAGGAAAGAGTCCTTGGTTAGTAAAGTATTTAAAGCCAGATATTACCCGAATGAGGATCTTCTTTATGTGAGTCTTGGTTCAAATCCGAGCTATATTTGACATACTATTTTGGACACAAAAGAGCTTTTACAGATGGGGTTGAGGAGGCGTGTATGGGTAGGTACTTCTATCCATATTACTAAGGATTCGTGGTAGTTTGTGATTAATCAGCACATCTCAATTTCCTGGTCTCGATAACTTTATGGTTAGTAGTCTATTTCCAGTGGTAATGTGTAGTTGGGATGTTGATATTGTTGAGGACTTATTTTTCTATAATGATGCATTTATTATCCTTGGTGTTATGGATAAAAAAACTATGGTTGTTGTCACGTGCCTAAAACGTGGCTTAAATCTTCATAGGAGGATTGGTTATCAAAGCTATAGTTGTTCTTGCGTTTCGAGACTAAGTCGGTCCTCAGCAAGATGTCTACATATCTCAAACGTATTGAGAATCAAGCCAAAACGTAGTTATAAGAATGAGTGGTTAGACCCTTTATATAGACTTTGGGAGTCTTAGAATTTGAGTACGGTTTGGAACCTTGGTGGGCAAATCACTTAATGAGTTATGTAAAGGTTTCCTTGTTGATAGAGGTGACATAATTAATTAGATGTATATTTAGCTAATTAATTAATTCTGAATTTATTTAATAATTAGGCTTTCGAGCCTCATTAATTGGTTCTCCCTTTAGGACCAACTTTAATGTAGCATTAATTATATTTTTAGGGCTTATTTTCATCCCATATTATTTTTCCCCAATGTCTAGGAAATGAGCTACGTTTCATGGAACTTATAATCGTCATTACCAGACTTGGGGTTTTGTTTTGAGCAATCGATGCTTATTGACCCTAAACATGGGTATTATTTTAGCACAAACTATGGAGAGACCTACACATTTGCAACGATTTGGCCTCATAGGTTATTTCTAACTCGAAAAAGTTATGGGGAAACGTTCCATATCCCTTACTCTTGAGTATTGTGGGGCTTTCATGCTTGTTTTGTGAGCGATTTCATGCATACGAATTTAATTTAGTGTAATATTGTTGGTGAGATTACGAAGCTGTATGAATAGTAATCGTGATAACTCAACACTAGAATATGACACTTAAATAATACTACGCCTACACGGAAATCAAGAAGAAATGAAGATAAGGCAGATACAGTGAATCAAGACATTAAAAGAAGTTTTGAAGTCTACTACAGGTCACTGAGAGAAGTTCATTAATATGTTCATGCCTCAATGAAGAATAATGTTTAAAGACTTTCAGGTTTTTATAAGATAAAAGTGTCACTAGAAGATTTCAGTGTATTAACATTGATTGAAGATAGATAGTATTCAAAGCATATGAATCTAGAGGAATTGAAGACAGGGTAAAGAAGACAGATGCAGTCTTGAAGTTATACTCACTGAAAAAAGTTCATTTATATGTTCAAGCATCAGTGAAGAACATAGAATGAAGTATTCAAGATTGCAGTAGTAATGAAGACGTTGTCTAAGTACCAGAAAAGATTCTAGTGAAAGTACAATATTTATTTATAAATAATGTTCGAAGCAATAAAGAACTGTAGCATTCCTGGTATTTGATTTTAATGAGAATATGAAGATCAAGATCAGTGTTAGTCATTTATGAACCAGACCAGTGCACTAAGTGTCAACACAAAGGAATTGGTCAACATGTTTATTGTACAAGAAGAATTGACATGAAGTCTAAGTATATGCATTGAAGTGGTGAAAATATTCTAAGTCATGCATACATGGTGAAGAATTAGACATATCTCTTAAAGTGTGAAACATATTCTATGTCATGTATACATGGTGAAGAAATTAGACACATAGCCATACAAGACAAGAAAAGTCGACACATAGCTCTTAAGGTGTAAAAAATATTCTAAGTCATGAACATATGGTGAAGAACTAGACATATAGCCATACAAGGCAAGAAAAGTCGACACATAGCCTTTAAATGCCTAAAAAGAATCCATGTCTTTTATACATGGGATAAAAATCGACACATGCATCTACATGGAGATAAGATTCGACACTTATGTTCTTGGAATCATATGAATTATTCTAAGGCATGTACATGGAGTGTAAAGTCGACACATGAGCTATACAGGGCTAAAAAAATCGACACATGTGTCTAAGCTACTTCAATTTGACTAATTCGACACATAGACCCTCTATGAAAGATGGACTATTTTCTAAGTACTCAATACAAGCAAACACTCTTCGACACTTAGAAAATATCTACGGGATTCTCAAAGTCAACTCAAGGCAACTGTCGACACTTAGAAAACAATTCAATTATTGTAAATCCTACACTATATAAACAAATGAATCTAATTCATTTGGTGTAAGTAAATACATACAACCACAAAGAGAGATACAGAGAGAAACTGAAGCCGGAGAAGAAGAGATACAAAGCCATACACATACCTTCTTCACCGGAGTTTTATAATCTAGCTAGTTCATTATGTTGTAAATATATAGGGCTATTATAAAACACTCTCTGTTAGATTGATTTCCTTGTGTACATTCACAGATCTATAATTTGTAATAGGAATCAGTCAGATCTCTTTGTTGTAGCGAAGAACTAATTTGTTCTTCAGAAACCGGTTCATAAAAACCGGGTGTAGCACGCCTCTAGGTTTATATACGAAAGATATATTCCCTGAAACTTGTCTCGTTCATTTACTTGATAATTTTCTAGATCTTAATTATTTATTCATAAATACAGAAAATTAGTAAGGCAGCCTCCTAAACATTACAAGGACTCGAACCCTCAATAAAAGCAATAACTTAATTATCCACAAATTCTGAAAAGAATTTTAAATTTTTATGAGTATCATATTCAACCCCCTTCTACTATACTTTCGGGACCTAACAGATATGTAATGAACGTCCATAGTAGTTCGAATTTTGCTTACCTTGGATCAGGTTTCTGACAGGTTAACGCTTCAAAAATGTCCTTTTTTTGAAATTTTCATGCATCGTTTGCTTCTTGTGCGTCGCTAGTTCGTGCATCATTTTTTTCTTGTGCATTGTACGAAATTATTTCAATCTTATGCTCACCTGGTTTATACTCTACCAAGTTTGGTTACGGAGCTGACGTGTTTTCATACGTTATTCAGAGCCTAAGACGACCTTCTATGTTTATTGTAGTACATGGATTTACACATATTTCTCTTTAGGGCCATAAGACTTTCTTTGTGGGTTTATTCTCCCCTTAAGTCCAATAACTTAGTAGTCAACCAATTTCATAGATTTTGTAGGTTTTTACCTGTAACTTGGAGTAACGGATCATTTTTCACCTTTTACCTGCTAGGTAACTTGTTCTTCCTCCTATAAAAGAGTGGGGGTGAACTTCATTTTTCACTTTTCTCATTCTCCACATTTCTCATTGTCCAGATTTCTTACACATAGAAATTCTCTCCCAAGTAGTTACAAGAAATCCTTTGGAGTTTTTCATCAAGAACTTCAAGCATTTCATCTTTCGTAGCCAAGTTCTTGCTCATTTTCCATTCGATCTTAAAGTTCTTGAGTTTGTTCATGAAGTTCTTGAGTTTATTCTTGAAATTCTTGAGTTTGATTTTCAAATTCTTGAGATTGTTCATCAAATTCGGTTTCTACCAATCAATTGATCATGTATGATTCATTTAACCCCGAGCAGATGGCCGATTGTGCTATTGTCATGGCTAAAACTCAAGCTCGTGGCAACAATCGTTCTCATCGTCAGGTATGGAAATTCATTAGCCAATCCTTTCTCTTTCACTTTTATTAACTGAAATGGGGGAGGCATTTCTTAACAACACTATCTTTGATGTTTCTTTAATTTCAAACACTCTAATTAATGTAGTTGTAGTTGATAAACTTGAGATATTGTATCATATTCATTCTCCGTATAGTTTCCATTGTGCGCGTAGTGGCGATCGGTCATGTAATTGGCGACCCTAGTTTTTATGCGTTTTCAAAGAAATGTTGAAGTTGGGTCTTAGGCTTCCTCTTCACCCACTCATCCCTATTTGTTTTAGAATTTTTTGTGTCATGTTTTCCCAGTTATACAAGTAGAAGGGGGGGGATTGAATACTCGTGTATCTTTTTTTTCTGTTTAAAATCAACTATGAGAATTCGTAATTCGAATAATGAACAAAGAACAAACACAAAGATATTGAAGAAAATGTTTTTTGTATTATTGATGTGTTAATACAAACTCTCCTAGGGTGTACACAAACCCTAGCAGATTCTCTGTGTTTATCACAACAACTCTCTCTATTTCTATACTCTCTCTGTTCTTCGACAAAATATATTAGGTTACATAGAATGTTTATATAGAGAGCTGTCTGTTAACTAATAAAAGAAATTATAATTAATTAGGAATAAATTTATATCTATTAGCTGATAGTTTCCTTCTGTAACTCTTCTTCATTCCCATAATATATCTATAGTATATTTGACGTTATCTTTGAATACTTTCCTTTATTATGTCATCACCTTCCAAAATTGATTTCATCTTCACAAACTCTGAAATCCTCCAGTCTTCAAACTCTGATGATCTTCAGACTCTAACAGTCTATAGACTCCGATAGTCTACAGACTCTGAATGGATTCTAGACTCTGGTCTTGTTTCTTCTGAAAATCTTACAAGTAAAAAAGGCTTGTTACCTGTACATGGTATGAGATAACTCTTTATAGACTAACTAGACTCTGCTAATATTTACTTGATCAGAGACTAGAAAGACTTATTCTATTTTATTACAGACACAACTAAGATAGACTATGTTCTAGTATTTTGTACATCATCAAATAAGTATATTCCTAACAATCTCCCGCTATTTATTCTCTATAAAATTTAAAGCATAAATCAAAGTTTCATGATGTCAAACTAAAGAATTTAAGCAATTAATCTAGAACATTATACATATAGGAAAATAATTACTGGTCACTTAATCTTTCAAAGGATGGATTCCTTTGCATAAATGTCTTTAACATCTTCTCCTCAACATCTACTAATGCTGCAGCAACAAATTTCTTCATTTCTTTATTATCACACTTTATCTGATAGTATGCTGCTCTCAAATCATTTGCACTTCATTCTTGATCTTTCAAGTCCTAATTTCAACAGTAATACATTGACCTTCCCTTCTATAGGCTGAAACCCAAAGTCTTTAACTTCCATAGGCATGTCTTGATCATTCCCTCCAATGTCAACATACTTCAGGGTAAAGTCAGCCATTTTCTTATTTACCCCTTTGTGCAAAGACAACTTTCTATCAATTTCTTTCATCTAGTCTTTTATTACTCCCCTTTACTCCTATTCACTTCAGCTGATGCAGACAAAAGAAATTTGATATATTGCAGTTCCTCTATTTTTTGAAGAAAATGAAATTTATTTGACTTGTCACTCTTAGATTCCCTCATTCTATAAAGTATACCAACATCTTATTTCTGAGTTTTTCAGTTCTATATTGTTCTCCTAGCCGGTAACCTTTTTCTATGATGTTGTTTACAATTTTTGAGCACACACCACTTTGTTCAAATGCTTCGAGGTGATCTTCTCAAACTGTTTATCTGTAATGGATTGGGGATCTGTAGACATATTTGGAGTTCTTTCAATATCAGAAGAAGAGAAACCTCCCAATCCCTTAGTTAACATGGGCTTTAGATGTAAACTTTGTTGATTGCATGCCCAGTAACTAGGTTCCTTGATTTCTTCCTTTTACTGTTCATCGGAGTCTGCACTCTATCTTTTTTTACCAGAGTCTAACTTAGACTCTGATGTCCCATGTCCAGCCCCTGACTGGTGTGATTTGACAAATCTTCCATACTTAGGTTGTTGCAGACCACCAGGTTCCCTAAGACCATGAGAACTACCATCTCTTCATTCATTACCATCTTCTCTCTTTCTTTTTCCTCCTTTGGGATCTTTACACGTGTCCTCCTTATTACTCCTTGAACCACCATCCTTCTCCCCCTTTTTGACATCATCACTACCTGTAACAGTCAAAAGAATGTTTTCCAAAATAGAAGTGATGTTGTCTTAGGTAACAATGACTTGTTCAACTTTGGTAGTGAGGGTCGAGATAGAGGTTTTAATACTGGCTTGCTGATACTGGCTTGCTCCTTCTTTATATTTGCTAGAGACCCTTGAAAAGCATTATCTTTGTTTCTCAAAGAAGTTTGCATCACCTCAAATTGAGTATTGATTTTGGAAGTGGCTGTATCAACAGTAGAAATTTTAGTGTAAATATGAGATACATATTTGACCACTTTGTCTAAATGAGATTTGTCCCTCTGAACTGCATCATCATCTATGAATTCTTGACTTTGCTGAAGCAATTTGTAAAGTATAATGTAACGTAATATGTAATAGTGGTATCGATAACTCAATTAAGAATCAAAGACAGTCAAATAATACTAATATGCAGCACAGGAATCCAGAAGGACATGTAAACAAGAAACATACATACATCATTACAGAGCATTCAAGATGAAAGGCTTACTGAACGTCAGCGAGAGAAGTTCATTAATATGTTCAGGCCTCATCAATAAATAAGAGTTCAGAAGATTTCATATTAAAGATAATGTAATGATTTGAGTAAATGTCAAAGGGTTTCAGTGATCAGAAGCAATGCAAAAGTCCAAGGTTAATCAGCTGAAACAGAATAGAAGTCAAGGGAATTCAATTCAGTGTTGGTCGTTTGTGAACCAGACCAGTGCACTGAGCGTTAGCATAACAAGAAAAGAATTGTCTAGATATATCAGAAGAAAATCAGTTGATCAAGCCAGAAGAGTGAAAACCAAGTGGTAAATACTTCAAGAATTCAAGATATTGTTTAAGACAAGTATTACTACATTTAGTGGTTCCTACACAGTTGAAACCTTGTATGAAGCACAACTAAATCAACCAAGACTCAAGGATGTGCTTTGTGGCACCTACACAGGGGATGTAGAGTGTAGGCGCAACAAAATAGTTGACGGTGTTTAGTGAAGTCTTGGCACAACAAAAGTTGAAGGGAAGCTGTTTGTGGTTCCTACACAAGGAATCAAGTGTAGAGGCGCCATAAACAAGTCACTCGGGCGCAAGGAAAGTTCAAGGGTATTTGATGGCGACTCTACAGGGTAAATAGAGTACAGGAGCAATAAAAAAATGCATATAGGCGCAAGGAAACTTCTATTGAAGGATTCTAAGTACTATGTGGCACCTACACACTGCAACTAGAGTGTAGGCGCAACAAACTCCATTGGCGCAATAAAGACAATGGTGCAACAAAGCTTCATGTGGCGCCTACACACCATTATCACTCTACAAGGTGCAACAAAGGACTTGAGCAATTGTTGGAAAATTAATTCATTTGATTTCCAAAAGTCTACAGAATATATATGGGTGAAATCAATACAGACGTTAATTCAATCATCTTCTACATTCAAGACAAACAGACGGGAAGCTCCATTAAAGCCATACATTAAACATACCCAACTGTATTCTTGTTGTAATATTGGTTGAACCCATAGAAGCTAATCTTTTGATTAAAAGTGTAGCACCTCAGGGATTTAATAATATATCTTTATTTTCCTGAATCGTTGTGTTTCAATTGCCACCATTTTTATATCTCAACAACACAAACATTTAATCCGCAATTAAACAAAAATCTACCAACATCATATTCAACCCCCCCTTCTATGATAATTTAGGACTTAACAATTGGTATTAGAGCTTGTTGATTGAAGTTACAAATCAAGATCCATAAATAGTTTAACGAAAAAGTGTATTTTTAGATCTAGAAAAATTCATATTGAAATTTCCTTATTTAAAAAAAATAATCAATTTCGATTTTTTTTTAAAGATTTTAAATCCACTAATTTTTAAAAAACTATCAATCGTCAAGAATTTGAATTAAAATTTTATTTCTCAAAATTTAATTTTTATTTGAATTGATTTTAATTTTTAAGAAATTAATTATTTCTTGAGATTTAAAATTCTTCGTAACCATGAGTACCCAAAAACTTAGTAGCATCAAAATTCCAGCCTTTGATAAGAATGAATACATTTTATGGAAGAAGATGTCCACTTTCATCAAATCTTCTAATTCTCAATACATGGGAATTTTGAAAAATGGACTCTATGTTCCTCAGAAGCTTACACAAGAATTAGTCTCAGATGATGGAGAACGGATTCCTCAAGGATTTACGCCAAAGGAGCCTTCAGAGTACACTGACACTGACAGAGAGAGAGAGTAGCATGGGATAATCATCTTCAATATATCCTAATGGATTCACTGGATACTACAATGCTGAATCAAGTGATAAATTGTACTAGTGCCAAACAAATGTGGGATATGATTGATCTGCTAATGGAAGGTACTGTAGAAGTGAAGGAAAACAAGCTGGATATTCTTACATCCCAATACAAAGTTTTCAAGTCACTACCAGGAGAAAGTATCACTCAAATCTTTGAGAGATACAATAAATTGTTGAATGACTTGTCACTGCATGGGAAGGCCTACTCACATAAGGAGATCAACAGAAAATTTATGTTGACACTGCCAGCGCATCTTGAACACAAAATCTCTATCATCAGAGAGATAAGTGACATAAATGACATGTCCATTGAAATTCTACATGAGAAGCTCAAGACTCATGAAATGGAGCAATAGCAGAGACAAATCATTTATGGTTCAGGAACAGTGGACAGTAAGAATACAGCACTGTTGAAAACTACAGCACTTGTAGCTAAAGATTTTGCTAGTACAGAGACCAACGAAGAAAAATCTGTAACTGAGAAAGAAGAGATTCTAGAAGATGAATTTACAGAGAATGCTCAAGTAGGTGATGAAGATGACTTCTACTCAATGGAAGAACTTGAACAGTTAGAAAACAAGACAATGGCCTATATGGAAGAAAAGTTCAAGAACCTCAGGTTTAGACGGAACCCTAAGTACAATTACAAGAGTAACACCAGTTACAGTGGTTCCAGCTTCAGAAACAACAACCGAGCTGGTTCGTCTTCAGGGTCTTACAACAAAGGAGGTTATAAGACTGGAATGGTAGACCGTAGTAAGTTTAAGTGCTACAACTGTAATGAACCCGTACATTTTACTACAGAATGCCGGAAGCCTAAGCAAGGAAAAGAAAGAAAGGAGTCGTATGATGAATTGAAAGAGAAGTATGATGCACTGGTAAAGAAGCATCAGGGCAGAGCTTACATAACCGAGAGAAAGAGCTGGGATGATTCAGACAATGATGAAGAAGAGACATATGGAAATGTTGCACTAATGGCAGACTCTTTAGAGGCATCACCTCAGTCATCGAAGGTATCATTTCTTTCCACAGTTGACATGTCTAATTCTGAATACAAGAAAAATGTAGAAGATCTTAGTGTAGAAATGTTTAATATATACACAAGCATGCTAGCATCAGAAGAAGAAAATGCTAAACTAGTTCTAAAGAATAAAATGCTAGAAGCTAGAAACGAAGAACTAGAACTTGCATGTGTTAACATAGAAGATCTTAAACAGAAGATATAATATCTATAGAATAGAGACAAATACAACCAAGAATTAGAAACTGCTTTTAGGAATAAAATATCTAAGTTAGATTTAAAACTTCAGGCTTATAAGAAATCTGCTAATCTTGTTAAGGAAACAATAGATAAATAGGTCATAGGTCAGAAAACTGGAATATGATTTGACTATAATAAGAAGGCAGGAAAGAGACATAAGGAATCAATTGTTGAGGAAAGTCCTGTGAAGCAAGACATTCCCCATGTGTTAAAAAATGTCCCTAAGTCCCTATACAAGAAATTTGTCATGCAACCCTTAGATGAAGAACATATCTTAATGAAAGAAGAAATCCTTGCTGAGGATAAAAAGAAAGAGGAAGAAGATAAAAAGGAGTTGCCTAAGAAATCTGTAAAAATTGTAAAACCTAAGGAACAGATTAAAAGTGATTTAGGCAACAAGAATGAAAAAATGAAAGCTAACAGAAATGGCAAGATATGTGTTAATAAGAAAAATGATTATGTCTATTCTCACAAAGCCATTAGAAAAGTTTGTAACAATTGTAATTCTACTGGTCATCTTACGCATGCATGCAAAGAGATAAAAGTAGTAAAAACAGAAACTTCTAATATGCCTTCCATGCCTGCCATGTCTATCCCTCATCAATCATGTGGTAGAGTAGGATGCATGCCATGTGGTTTCAACATCATGTTTGCATACATAAACTTCATGAATGCATCATCTAGTACTTACATTAATACAGATGTGAACATGAATAGAAAGCATGTTAGGGCAAAGACTGCTAGTCCTCCTAAGTCTAGGAAGGAAGCCTAAAGACACACCTGTCAAGGCTAAACCAAAGGGCAAGGGCACAGTCGATGAGAAAGACAAGGACCAAAAATTTTTTGCAACTAAATTTATTTACTTATCTAAGCCTCTTGGACCCAATCAAATTTTGGTGCCAAATAAGAAGTAATCAATCTGTGGTTGCAGGGCATATTAAAGAACAAGCGTGTCTTGTGGATTCTCGAAAGCGGCTGTTCTAGGCATATGACTGGTGATAAAGTCCTGCTATCAGATGTGATTGAGAAAGCTGACCCGATAGTGACCTTTGGAGATAACAACAAGGGATTCACAACGGGATATGGCAATTTAGAAATCGGAAAAGTTATCATTGAAAATGTCTCTCTTGTAGACGGATTAAAGCACAACCTTCCAAGTATCAGTCAGTTCACTGACAAGGGCTATAAAGTTAGTTTTAAAAAGGAAAAATGTGCAATCCAAAATAGGAAAGATGCGAAGCTTGCTCTTCAGGGAGTGAGAAAGGGGAATCTCTTTGTGGTTGAATTATTCTCTACAAGCAAAGGTGAAGTTCAATGTTTTTATAGCAAAGCTTCAATAGAGGACAGTTGGTTATGGCATAAGAAACTTTCACACCTGAACTTTAAGGCAATGAAATCTTTAATTAAGAGGAAATTGGTTAGAGGTTTACCTGAGATGGAATTCTGTCAAGAAGGTTTGTGTGAAGCATGTGAAAAGGGGAAGTCAAAGAAAGCATCTCACCGAAGCAAAGACTCATAAGACATTATTGAACCACTGCAACTTCTATATATGGATTTATTTGGTCCAGTCAACGTCATGTCAATGTCAAGGAAGAGATATGCACTAGTAATTGTAGATGACTACTCTAAGTACACGTGGGTGTTGTTTCTAGCATCAAAGGATGAAGCCCCTCAAACAATTATTGATCACATAAAGAAGATAGAGTTAGAAGCTGATTTGCATGTCAGGAAAATAAGGTCTGACAATTCAACAGAATTCAGGAATGTAAGCCTGAATGATTTCTGTATTGAGAAATGGATATCAAGACAATATTCAGCACCTAGAACTCCACAACAAAATGGAGTAGTAGAAAGGAAGAAAAGAACTCTAGTTGAAGCAGCAAGAACAATGCTAAATGAAGCTAAGTTACCTCTAGACTTTTGGGCTGAAGTAGTCAACATAGCTTGCTATACTCAGAACCGTACCCTGGTTAATAAAGATCATGACAAGACTCCATACGAGTTGATGGCTAACAAGAAACCAACACTGAAATACTTTCATGTGTTTAGAGCAAAGTGCTTTGTACTGAAAGATGATGAGCATATAGGAAAGTTTGAATCCAAGGCTCATGAAGACATATTTCTTGGCTACTCTCTGGAATCTAATGCATATAGGGTTTATCTGATTGAACACAAAAAGTTCATTGAAAGCATGAATGTAACTTTCGATGATCTCAAGCTCCCAAGTCTGCAAAGAATAGATAGCACTGAAACTCTACAGTTTGAAAATATGAACTCAGATGAAGGTGAAATAGAACCTGAAGCTGCAACAGAAAATCAAGCACCAAATGAGAATAAAAACAATGATGATTCTGACCCTAGTAGTGAAAACCGTGGAAGATTCACAAAAACTACTAGTAGTGGCAGAGAATCTCATTTTCAACCAAGCAGCAGCTCAGGGGGAGCAACTGAAGGATCTACTAACAGGACTCAGTACTTTAATGATAATCAAGCTGAATCATCTAGGGCAACCTACCTAGACATAGGGTGTGGAGTAGAAATCACCCCTTTGAGTTGATTCTAGGAGATCCAGATGCTGGGGTTCAAACGAGATGTGCTTCATAGAATGAATGTTTATTCTCTGGTTTTCTCTCTAAGATAGAGTCAAAGAAAGTAGCGGAAGCACTAGAAGATTTAGATTGGGTTATTGCTATGCAAGAAGAGCTCAATCAATTCGAAAGAAAAAAAGTCTAGAAGCTGGTACCCAGGCCAAATAACAAGTGTATTATTGGCACAAAGTGGGTATTCAGAAATAAACTGGATGAAGATGGCTTTGTTACGAGGAACAAAGCCAGACTGGTTGTTAAAGGTTATTACCAAGAAGAAGGAATAAATTATGATGAAACATATGCACCAGTGGCAAGGCTTGAAGCTATTAGGATGTTTCTGGCATTCGCAACACATTCCAACTTTAAAGTATATCAAATGTATGTGAAGAGTGCATTTCTGAATGGAGAGTTTGAAAAAGAAGTGTATGGAACAACCCCCATGGTTTGAAGATCCAGAATTTGCTGCTTTTGTGTACTTTCTCTTCAAGGCACTCTATGGCTTAAAGCAAGCACCTCAGACATGGTATGACACTCTATCTATATACTTACTTGAAAATAGTTTCACTAGATGTGTCATAGATAAGACTCTGTTTCATAAAATGCATAAAAATGACATGATATTAGTACAAGTATATGTGGACGACATTATATTTGGTTCTACTAATGATTAGTTGTGTAGTAGATTCACTAAGTTAATGCAGAATAGGTACGAAATGATCATGATGGGTGAGCTTGAAAGGCATATGACTAAGACCTATTTGTAATAATTAGATGACAACTCAAGTCAATCTAGAAACAGTGGTAAATAATAAATATCAAACAGGAATCAAGACGAAGACAGTCAACTAGTCATAGAGAATCAACAGAATCAGAAGTATTTAGTTGAACCTTCTACTTAACACTGAAGAAGTTCATTAATATGTTTAAGCGTCAGTGGAAAATAATCAAGTAGTAATTTCATAAGAATTCAGAAGATTCAGAAGTTTTTAAGTGATTACTACACGAAGATTCCAGAAGAAGAAGAACAGAAAAAGGAGACAGAAAAGCTAAGCAAGACAGAAGGCCACTAATTCTAAATGTTAAAAGACATGAAGAATATTTATTAGAGTATGACACAAATGAACCAGACAGTACATTTGTGTGTCAACTTCAATTAATAAATATTCAACATCAAGCTGAAGTGGTTCCATGACAGAAGACTGAAACGGACTACAGAGTTGAACAAGAGTCCTGATAGTATTTTAATTCTATAATTAAAATTAAGTTAATTATATAATTTATTTAATTAAATTAATTCAAGTCTGAATTTAATTTAATTCATAAATTATTTAATTAAATTAAGTAGAATTGATTTACTATAAAAGAATTGATTCATATAAATTCAAATGAGTCATACCGAGCAGAATTCAAATGAGTCATACCGAGCAGAACTCAAATGAGTCATACCGAGCAGAACTCAAATGAGTCATACCGAGCAGAACTCAAATGAGTCATACCGAGCAGAATTCAAATGAGTCATACCGAGCAGAATTCAAATGAGTCATACCGAAGTCTAAAATGAGTCATACCGACCATTTTAAGTCATGCCCAGCCTTTTTGTTAGTCATACAAGGGTTAATTTTAATAGAAAAAGGTCATACTGGGATAAGTCATGCTGGCTTTCCACCTCTATAAATATGAGGAGATTGTCTTCATTTTCTACATCGTTCTAACATTCAAATTCAGAAATTTGTATGCATTGTAATATTCACAGATTTCTGTGCTTAGTTTGGAATATAAATTGTTAAACCCGAACAAGTCATGTCAAAATCACTCTAGACAATTTATCAGATATAAACACTATTCACTATATTAATTCTGTAATACTTTTCAAGTTAAAATTAAATATTTTACTTGAACAGTATTTCACCTATTAATATTTCAGGATTATAATTAACTTTTTATTCTTAATCCAAATTCGCGAATTATATTAGATATTGTATTCAACCCCCCCTTCTACAATATCAGGGACCAACAATTGGTATCAGAGCTGGCTGATATATTAAATATCAGATCCGAACCAAATATTCCGCAACTCATACAGATCTCAAAAATTATTTTTAATTCGAAATAATTTTTTATTCGAAATAATTTTTTTTTCTAAAAAATTATTTTTGATCAAAAATTATTTTCAGTCAAAAATCAAAATATTTTTTGAAACACTTAATTTTTAATCTTATTTAAATATTAGTACACAAAAGGTAACGAGCATCAAAATTCCATCATTCGACAAAGATCATTATAACCCATGGAAGCACAAGATGCAGTTATTTATTGGGATCACCAATCCCAAATATGCCTTGATCTTAGAAAAAGGCATTGAACCTCCAATAACAGTTGTTCTCGAACACGAGGTAGATGGGGTCGTAATTCCTCATAGACAGATTCCAAAAAGTCCGGCAGACTACAACGATGAAGAAAAGGAAGCTGTATCCCTGGACAATAACCTCAAGCTTATACTGATAGAATCCCTAGACTATGTCATGTACAATCATGTAATCAACTGCAAAACCGCCAAGCAAATCTGGGATACTATAGAGGTTATAAATGAAGGGACTGAAGAAGTCAAAGAGAATAAACTGGAGATCTTGACCTCCCAGTACGAGCAGTTTAGATCCAACCCTGGTGAGGGTATCTCTGAGGTGTTTCAGAGATTGAACAAACTAATAAACGAGCTCAACCTCAACGGGAAATATTACTTAAACCAGGAGGTCAACAGGAAGTTTCTATTAACCTTGTCAGAGCATCTAGAGCACAGGATTGCGGCCATCCGAGAGTCTAGGGACATGAAAGAGATAACCCTTAAAAGACTCTACGGAATTCTAAAGACATATGAATTGGAGCAGATCCAGACAAGAGAGATGTATGGCAGAGGCAAAGTTTTGAGTTCTTCTAAAGCACTGATAGTAGAAGCACCAGAGAAAGAGGAAGTGAAGGCTGTTGCACCTTCAAAAAGTTCAGAGGAGTATGTTGTTCTAGAATATGGTCATACTCCAGAAAAATAGGAAAATGGTGAATTCTATTCTCTAGAAGAATTGGATCAGCTGGAAGATGAATCTCTAGCTATGTTTGCCAGGAAGTTTGGAAACATGAGATTCAGAAGAAATTCCTCATTTAAATCTAAACCTACCTTTGGAAGGTTTCAAAAAGGAAGTTCTTCATCAGCTGTATCTAGAAGCGGCTACAAGACCGGCTTGGTTGACAGAAGCAAGATCCGCTGCTTTAACTGCAATGAGCTTGGTCATTTTGCAATTGAATGCAAGAAGCCGAAGCAAGGACAGAAGAGAGACTCTTATCAAGAGTTGAAAGAGAAATATGATGCCTTGGTGAAAAAGCATCAAGGGAAGTCCTATCTAGTAGAGGGCAAGAGCTGGGATGACTCAGACAATGATGAGGAAGAAGAGCTAGGAAATCTTGCTCTTATGGCTTCATCAGATGGATCAGTGTCTCCACCTCGGACAAAAGGAAAAGAGGTAGATCCCTCGTGCCCTAAAATGTTTGCATTGCTAGGTAAAGAACTAGATGGCGAAAGAGATAAGGTTAAGAAACTCAGACTTAAAGTCAAAGAGTTAATTGATGAGACTGAAGTCCTTAAACAGTTAAAAAGAAATCATGACAAGTTGACTGACCAGTTGACTAAAGACTTAGCTTTTCAAGTCAACAGAGTCAAGTGTTATATTGATGTTGAAACTTATCTCAGAAACCAAATAGTGGAAGAAAAGAAAAGGTGTTTAGCCTATGAAAACTCCTCTTACATTGTAAAAAACCTAGTTGACCAACAGGTGATAAAACGAAAAGTTAGAATAGTGTTTGAGTATAATGAATCTGTAAGAAAGGCAAGCAACATTACCCCATTCAAGCAAAGTGCTAAAGAAAGGGGTATTCCTCATGTTGTTAAGGACGCACGTAAACCTCTTTTCATAACACCTATAGCAGAACCTATCCTTGAGAGTTCCATACTGATTGCATATGAGATGCAGTTAGAGGATCTCGAGGAAGAAAAGAAGAGAGGAGAACATGTTGAGGACATAAAAAGAGTTAATGTCCAGAAAGAGAAAAGTGCACCGGAGACACCAGTGAAAGATGTGGGAACTTCTAAGTCGCCCAATCCTGGTATAGGTGCAAAAGACTTAAAGAACAAACCTAACAGACCCAATTCCTTTATGAATAGTAGGAACAGTAACAACAGATTTCATTCTACTGAAAACTTTAAATTTGCTGAAAAAGTTGAAGTAGAAACTGTTAAGACACAAACTATTAAGTCACCTACTGTTATGAATAACATGCCTATAATTGATGTTTGCCATAAACCATGTGGTATTTTAAATTGTATGTTATGTGCGTTTAATGCTATGACTGCTTATTTCAAACGCATGACTGGTAATAAAGATAACATGATTCCTAGACAACACATCAATAATAAATATGCAAAATCCAAGACTGCAATTCCTTCATCTCCCAAGAAGGAAGCCTATACTCCTAAGTCTAAACAGAAAGTTGTTAAGACTATTTATAGGAAGGTAGGAACAGTCAAGGAAGATAATGATGTTATTCGAAAAGGATCTGTTGTCAAAGCTGACAAAGGTGAATTCTTTAAGTATGCCGGGCCCAATCAATTTTGGGTTCCGAAGACGAATTAATCCGTTTGGTATGTGCAGGGAGTTAAACAGGTAAACCGGGTTATATGGATCCTGGACAGCGGATCTTCAAGGCATATGACCGGAGATAGAGCCCTGCTATTAGACGTGGTTGAGAGAGCTGGCCCAATCGTCACCTTTGGAGATAACAACAAAGGAATGACTACGGGATATGGCAAGTTAAATACTGGGAATGTTATCATTGAAAATGTGTCTTTAGTGGAAGGACTTAAGCACAATCTACTCAGCGTCAGTCAATTTTGTGATAAAGGTTATAAAGTAAACTTCATCAAAGAAAGGTGTTTAATAGCTCATTCTAAAGACGACAGACTAGCCTTGCGTGAAGTAAGGAAAGGAAACTTGTACGTAGCAGATCTCAACTCAGGAACTGAAGATGAAGCAAACTGTTTTTATTCAAAGGCTTCATCAGAAGAAAGTTGGCTATGGCACAAGAAACTCTCACACCTGAACTTCAAAACAATGAACTCTCTAGTCAAGAGGGATTTAGTGAGAGGACTGCCTCCTATGGAATTTACACAAGAAGGATTGTGTGAGGCATGTCAGAAAGGGAAGTCAAAGAAAGCAAGTCACAGAGACACAGACACTACAAACATCACTGAACCACTTCAACTCCTACACATGGACTTATTTGGTCTAGTAAATATATTGTCTATTTCAAGGAAGAAATTTGCCTTAGTGATTGTGGATGACTTCACAAAATATACATGGGTTTTATTCTTGAACTCTAAGGATGAAACTCCACATTTGGTGATTGATCATATAAAGCTGATTGAGTTAGATTCAAAGTTACCTGTCCGGGCAATCAGATCAGATAATGGAACAGAATTCAAAAATGAAGTTCTGAATAACTTCTGCTCAGACAAGGGGATAACAAGGCAATATTCAGCACCAAGGACTCCGCAACAAAATGGAGTTGTAGAAAGGAAAAATAGAACCCTGATTGAAGCTGCAAGGACAATGCTAAGTGAATCAAGGTTACCCATCTACTTCTGGGCTGAAGCAGTTAATACAGCTTGTTATACTCATAATCGATCTCTGATCAACAAAGATCATATGAAAACTCCCTATGAATTAATGGCTGGCAAGAAATCAATTCTCAAGTACTTTCATGTATTTGGAGCCAAATGCTTTGTGTTAAAGGATGGAGATGAACATCGTGGCAAGTTTGAGGCCAAGGCACATGAAGCTATTTTTGTCGGGTATTCAAGAAGAGCATATAGGGTATACATAATTGATCAGCACCAAGTGAAGGAAAGTGTCAATGTAACTTTTGATGACACTAAACTCCCAAGTATCCAAACTGAAGATTCTTCTAAGTCATTAAAATTCGACAATTATCCAGACTCACATTCTGATGACGAAGAAGAACCTGAGGTTGCAACAGGAGATGACAATAATGATGCTAATGATCCAGGTAATGGTGGTGGAAACAATAGTAACACTGGAGATACTACTAATACCAGTGGTGGATCAACAAGTCATCTTGACAGCAACTCAGGGGGAGATGAAGGATCAACTGGTATAACACAACATCACAATGAATTTCGAGGTGAATCATCAAGATCAAACCTACCCAGGGAAAGGATATGAAGCAGAAATCATCCTTTTGAATTAATCATAGGTGATCCAGATGTTGGAGTGAGAACCAGAAGTGCAACTTTAAATGAATGTTTATTTTCAGTTTTTCTATCTCAAGAAGAACCAAAGAAGATTGAAGATGCATTAATTGATCCAGATTGGGTTCTTGCCATGTAAGAAGAGCTCAATCAGTTCGAGAGACAAGAAGTCTGGACACTGGTACCCAGGCCTAAAGATAGATCTGTTATTGGCACGAAATGGGTATACAGGAACAAGTTAGACGGTGATGGCATTGTTACGTGGAACAAGGCCAGACTGGTTGCAAAGGGTTACTCCCAGGAAGAGGGAATTGATTATGATGAGACCTACGCACCAGTTGCAAGACTTGAAGCCATCGGGATATTTCTGGCATTCGCAGCACATTCCAATTTTAAAGTCTATCAAATGGATGTGAAGAGTGCTTTTCTGAATGAAGAGCTAGAAGAGGAAGTATATGTTGAACAGCCCCCTGGCTTTGAAAATCCAGAGTTTGTTGATTTTGTATATTTTCTATTCAAAGCTCTCTATGGACTCAAGCAAGCACCAAGGCCATGGTATGACACTCTCTCTGTGTTTTTACTGGAAAATGGTTTCATTAGAGGTGTCATAGATAAAATCTCTTTTATAAATTGCATGAAAAAGATATGATATTTGTCCAAGTTTATGTTGACGATATTATATTTGGTTCTTCTAACGAAAACTTGTGCAAGAGATTTGCTAAGTTAATGCAGAGCAGGTATGAAATGAGCATGATGGGTGAGCTATCATTCTTCCTAGGATTGCAAGTAAAGCAAAAGGAAGATGGGATTTTCATTTGCCAAACAAAGTACGTAAGAGATCTTCTGAGGAAATACAGTCTAGAAGATTCTTTACCGACAAAAACCCCAATACCAACAGCCACAAAGCTTGATAAGGATGAAACTGATTTCAATCAGATCCTAGGGAATCTCATCTTATAGCTGTTAAAAGAATCTTTAGATATCTTAAGGGTACACCAAATCTTGGAATTTGGTACGCTAAAGATACAGGTTTTAACCTAATAGGCTATACAGATTCAGATTATGCAGGTTGTAGGATGGACAGGAAAAGTACTTCTGGAAGCTGTCAGTTTCTAGGACGTCGTCTGATTTCCTGGTATAGCAAGAAACAGCACTCAGTGTCTACCTCGACAGCCGAAGCAGAATACATTGCGGCAGGAAGCTGTTGTGCACAGATCTTGTGGATAAGGAATCGGCTAAATGACTATGGACTTGCGTTGAACAAAATTCCAATTTTCTGCGACAACACAAGTGCTATAGCTATTTCCAATAATCCTGTACAACACTCAAGAACCAAGCACATTGACATCAGGTATCATTTTATCCGAGAGCATGTCATGAATGGAACTGTGGTGCTACTTTTTGTGCCCACAGAAGATCAGATAGCCGACATCTTCACGAAACCACTTGATGAATCCACTTTCTCAAAACTGGTTAGTGTACTAGGGATGTTAAATAATGGCTAATTTTTTGTTGCTAGAAATTAATTTAAAGCTCATAAATATTAAATGTTAATATTTAAAGAATTTATAAGACTTGAATTAATAAAGTCCTAGAGCTTATGAATTTTTGAAAATTATCTCAAGATTAAATTAATTTTCTTAATAGATAATTATTTCAATTATAGCATAAGTATTTTTAATATAAATTAAGCATTTTATGTATTTATTTATTTGTTTGTGTTTCTAATTATTATTGTACATTAATAATAATTATGTTATTAATTAATTAATTAATTTATTCATTAAATTAATTTAAGTATTGAGTTAATTTAATTCCTAAATTAATTAGAACAATTGATAATATAAATAATTATTATATATCCTTAATAATTTAGTTTCTTTATATATATATATATATATATATATATATATATATATATATATATATATATATATATATATTCTTCTCAGCATGACTTATAATCTAAGTCATACAGATTGCATTTTATTTTTAATCAAAAATAAAATCTCGGTATGACTCATTAATAAGTCATACCGACTGGATTTTAGTTTTATTAAAAACAAAATCTCGGTATGACTCATTAATAAGTCATACCGACTGGATTTTAGTTTTATTAAAAATAAAATCTCGGGATGACTCATTAATAAGTCATACCGACTAGATTTTAGTTTTATTCAAAACAAAATCTCGGTATGACTCATTTATAAGTCATACCGAGTCAGTTTTCTTTTATAAGTCATATTAGTCTTTAGTTTTAATAAGTCATATTCAGCATATACACACACACACACCTGTAATACATACACACTGTCAAACGTTTTTTCTTGCAAAACCTTGTGATTTTCGATCCCTTCAACTGCTACAGTTGCTTGTTCGATTAATACAAGTGCTTACACTTGCTGGTTTGGTATTAAATCACCTATTACAAACGTTATACTACCCGATTTTCGTGAGAATTAACCGAGTTAACCGAGTTGGACTGGGTTGTAAGAATTGTAGAACCGATTTTTGACTGGGTTAGTGAAGATTAAGGACTGGGCTTGTTGATTTTGTGTTTGAATCGAAATTTGGGTGATTTTTAGTTTTAGTGGTGTGTTTGGTAAAAATTGGTTAGATTAATTAAGTGAATTAATTAATCAGACTAATTTTTATTAAATATTAATAATGGCTGGTTTTTGCGAGATTGTTAAGACTAATTTTGTCGGATTTTTTAATCCGGAGATTTGTACAGTGTCAAAGTTTAGACCCTGGATTATTTTCATGAATGAACACTCATTAGTCAGGACTGCCATTACCCTAGACACTCCTTTACAGACTCTAGCATTAAGGGCATTATACAGCACTGCTAGGAATAGATCAACTGAAGCCAGAGTTCAATTCTCATTCACTATTGGGGAACATGGATATATGATAACTGAAGATGACGTGAATAGAATTCTGCAATTCCCATTGGACAACTTTGTTGACCCACCTACAGTTCTAGAAATTCTTGAGTTCTTTACTGCTATACAGTATCCGGGTGAAATTAACTTGGTAAGACTGACTAAGTCAAAGCTAGTACATGAGTGCGATTATTTCTTTGACACACTGGCTAAGGTGTTTGCACCTACAATGAAGAGCAACTTCAACAATATTTCTTCTTTGCTGCAAATCATAGGATTTTCAGTGGCCCACAATCGAAGAATAAATTTTGGGAAGTTGGTGCTGAAAGAAATAATCAGGAAAATGGGAAAGCCAGAACACAGGGAACAGTATGTACAAGTCTACTATCCAAGGTTCCTAATGCTGTTCATGAATGATTTGTTGTTGGATGAAGACAAAGCTTTATTTCAGAACAGTCCAACACAAACATCTCCATCTACACATAATGCTCTGTTTGCAAGGCTCAACAACAATCCCAGATTTGAAAATGTGCCAGTGGTAAGACCAGACTACATGGGTCAGATATTGGATTAAATTGCCAACCAAGAACAGGCTCAGCAAGTACCAGAACAACAAACAGAGGAAGTGCCAATGGAAACTGATTCAGTGCAACTGCTACTTGAAGCTGTACAACATGCTGAACAAGAAGTTGAAGAACAACAGGTAATATCTCAAACCTTAGCTTCTAATTTCCTACCTATAAATATAACTACTGCTCTTTTAGATTTATCTATGGCGGACTATGATTGTGGTTTTTCACTTCAGGACATTGGCCTTGAACCTGAAAACACACAGGTTCAAACCTAGGCTGATTTGGAGCCACAAACAGTTTCTCCTTACCATCCTCAATCAGTCATATTCATAAAAGGAAGAAACCTGTTAGAAAAGTTAGGGGGAGAATTGTAAGTGCAAGTGAACTCGCAGCTCTGTCTCCACTTACAAAACGATCGAGGTCAGAAACTGAGACAACTGCAGACTCATCCCTTTCCTCTCAGTGGGATATGGATTTTGAAACGGCTATCCAAGACTCTCTAGATACACTCGATCAAACGGGTGATTCTATTTGCCGTACAGCCACGGCATCCGATTCAGATTCAGATTCTCGCACACTGCTAGCTATCACAATAGCAGGACCTCCACTTGCAGAAACACAATCACATGAGGGCACATTTATTGAAGAAAATGTTTTTGATGAAAAATCGTCGGATACCACCTATGTTGTGGACCATGACATTTTAGATGCAGTGCGGCATCAGTTACCCTCAGTGAAACTAAGGGGCACCACAGACTCTAATGAGCCACTCACTACATTGTCTAAGGTGGTGACCCCCCTGGATTTATTTAATCCAGTTCTCGTAAGAGAAAGTCTCGAATCCACTAGTGGGTTTGAGAGGCAACCACTCCATAGAGGGAGATGGGACTCCATTCACGGAGTAGCTACGTCAGTAGCGGAGCCAATGCAAGTTCATCTTGTTGAGGACGCGCCTTCACAGGCATCAGAAGAGCATTTCGACTCTTCAAAAGCTATTATTATATATACAGGTACAACATCAGGATCTGGAGGATATAAGGAGCTAAACACGAGTGATGTGAGGCAAACACTGAGCGATACACATGCACGTAGTGATAGTCCAAACAGGAGTGCAAGCGAGGTGAGTGCACACACACAAAGTGAACTCATGTTAAAAATGGAAGCTCTCCAGAAACAGATGCAGATTGTTCAGACTGAAATAAACAAAGGGAAGGAACAAGCAGAAATCAAGTCTGCCTCTGTAACTGCACAGCTGTCAATCATAAGAAAGGATGTTGATAATGTCAAGACAAATGTAATATTCAAAACTCAAAACATCCAGGATGTTCAGAAGTTGATTGCTGATGACATGAAAGAGATTTCCAATTTAAATGAAAGAATTGATAATGTGGAAAGAAATTTAACCGAAAGAATTCGTTTAAATGAAGAAATCTCCTCAGCAAGATTCAACAAGTTAGATGATGAAATGGAACATCTCAATGAAGGTATAAAGAAGATCTACTCGGCCATTGCAAATCTCAATAAATTTTTAGATGCTTCAAAACCTGTAGAGGATCCCTCAACTAAGGGGGAGAAAGGAGTAGCTGAAGAAGAAGGGGCTACTAGAAAAGGAAAAGAAAAACTGTGCTCTGAAGAAGATCAATTTCAGACGTATATTCCAGATGAACAGTACTATCAACAAGAGCAACTCATAGATGAGGCAAGTATTGAAAATCAAGGTTTCAATCCTGACTTCTGCAGAGCTGAAGACGAAGATGTCTTTGATGATGAATTTCTATTTCCAAAAGAAAAGGAGGGTGATCCTGCCTATAAAGAGGCAATGAGGAAGCTGAAGGAAGACATCAAGGCAAGCCATGCCAAAACTATAAATTTAAAAGCTCTAGTCAAGGAAAGAACCCAAGCTGAAAGAAAGGCAAGCTTAGAAAAATAGAAGCTTTGGGCCTTAGCAGTAAAGAAGAAGAAGCAAGATATTGAGATGAAGATAGGGGACGGATGGGATGCAGCAAAGAAATTCCTAGATAAAATTCAGCAAGGTCCCTTTGAAGATAGACAAATGCTTTCAGTTATCAAAAGTCTTGAAGATTCAAATGATAATCTGGATAATTTCATGAAGGCATTAAAGGAAGAAGTTGATTATATCACTGTTCTAGTGGATCACATTCTTGAAGACTGGCAACTACTAGTCTACACTCACAGGAATGGAACAATCAGAGTATCTTTGGAATTCTTTCGAAAGAGATCACTATCAGTGATATGGGTTCTGTTAAACAAAGTAAAGAGAAGCTCAGAAGAAAATGAACTACTCAGGGATAGACTCAGAGAAATAGCAACAGAGGCTAGTCCTCAGATCTTATATGATCCTCATGAAGTGAGATTTTTCTCAAACAAGTTGTATCAAATCATGAAGCTAGA
The DNA here is from genome assembly GCA_028671895.1 of Oenanthe sinensis. Classification (NCBI taxonomy): domain Eukaryota; kingdom Viridiplantae; phylum Streptophyta; class Magnoliopsida; order Apiales; family Apiaceae; genus Oenanthe; species Oenanthe sinensis. Next base: position 16,586,035 of record CM053798.1, read on the forward strand.
CGAGGAATCATTTAAGGGCTACACGGTGAGGTATATGATCCAAGTTGAAAGGAAGCTGAGATCAAAAGGATTCAGGTCACAAGCCAAGCTAGATGCTGCACAGAAAATAAGGAACTACTGTTTATCCAGAAACATAAAATCCTACATCAGGCAAATGCCAAAGATAGATTCCACTCAGCCATATGATGTACAAAAGGAAACAGTAGATCCTATTGAAGAGGAAGTCATGTTTCAGCTAGCAAAGGCTCAACAGAGAAGATTGTATGGAGAGTCAACCGCAACTCCGACTGAAGCTGAAGAGGTACCCAGAACACCTGTACACAAGAGTTCTAATATAGAAGAAGGTGAATTGGATACCACTGAAGACTGAAGTCGTAGATAGGCCAAGATAGAAACTATGTTATATTTGTTCAGTACTAGAGGAACAACTATCTTGTACTTATCTTTTATGTATGAATCTGGAAAATTGTTAAATATAAAACCAGAACTTTTGTTTATTATTTACAAGCTCTTACATGTCGTATTTACTTTCTTAGTTGTTAGTTGAGTTATCCTCTAGGAATTTGTGTGTTAAATGTTTAACAACAAATAGGGGGAGATTGAAAGGCATATGACTAAGGCCTATTTGTAATAATTAGATGACAACTCAACTCAATCTAGAAACAGTGGTAAATAATAAATATCAAACAGGAATCAAGACGAAGACAGTCAACTAGTCACAGAGAATCAACATAATCAGAAGTATTCAGTTGAACCTGCTACTTAACACTGAAGAAGTTCATTAATATGTTCTAGCGTCAGTGGAAAATAATCAAGTAGTAATTTCATAAGAATTCAGAAGATTCAGAAGTTTTTAAGTGATTACTACACGAAGATTCCAGAAGAAGAAGAACAGAAAAAGGAGACAGAAAAGCTAAGCAAGACAGAAGGCCACTAATTCTAAATGTTAAAAGACATGAATAATATTTATTAGAGTATGACACAAATGAACCAGACAGTACATTTGTGTGTCAACTTCAATTAATAAATATTCAACATCAAGCTGAAGTGGTTCCATGACAGAAGACTGAAACGGACTACAGAGTTGAACAAGAGTCCTGATAGCATTTTAATTCTACAATTAAAATTAAGTTAATTATATAATTTATTTAATTAAATTAATTTAAGTCTGAATTTAATTTAATTCATAAATTATTTAATTAAATTAAGTAGAATTGATTTACTATAAAAGAATTGATTCATATGAATTCAAATGAGTCATACCGAGCAGAATTCAAATGAGTCATACCGAGCAGAACTCAAATGAGTCATACCGAGCAGAATTCAAATGAGTCATACCGAGCAGAATTCAAATGAGTCATACCGAGCAGAATTCAAATGAGTCATACCGAGCAGAATTCAAATGAGTCATACCGAAGTCTAAAATGAGTCATACCGACCATTTTAAGTCATGCCCAGCCTTTTTGTTAGTCATACAAGGGTTAATTTTAATAGAAAAAGGTCATACTGGGATAAGTCATGCTGGCTTTCCACCTCTATAAATATGAGGAGATTGTCTTCATTTTCTACATCGTTCAAACATTCAAATTCAGAAATTTGTATGCATTGTAATGTTCACAGATTTCTGTGCTTAGTTTGGAATATAAATTGTTAAACCCGAACAAGTCATGTCAAAATCACTCTACACAATTTATCAGATATAAACACTATTCACTATATTAATTCTGTAATACTTTTCAAGTTAAAATTAAATATTATACTTGAACAGTATTTCACCAATTAATATTTCAGGATTATAATTAACTTTTTATTCTTAATCCAAATTCGCGAATTATATTAGATATTGTATTCAACCCCCCTTCTACAATATCAGGGACCAACAGAGCTGAATTACTTCCTTGGACTCCAAGTAAGCCAAAGGAAAGATGGAATCTTCATTTGCCAGACCAAGTACATCAGAGATCTATTGAAGAAGTATGGTCTTGAAGATGCATCACCAGCCAAAACCCCTATGGCAACTACCACTAAGCTTGATAAAGATGAACCTGGTAAGAGGGTAGACATCACAAGCTATAGAGGTATGATCGGCTCATTACTTTACTTAACTGCAAGTAGGCCAAATATTATGTTTGTTACATGCTTGTGTGCTAGGTTTCAAGTCTGACCCTAAAGAATCACATCTTATAGTTAAACACATTTTTATGTATATTAAGGGAAGTCTGAATCTTGGAATTTGGTACCCTAAAGATACAGATTTTGACCTTGTTGGCTATACAGATTATGATAATGCAGGTTGTAGGATTGATCGAAAGAGTACATCAGGGAGTTGTCAATTCCTTGGTAGAAGATTGGTGTCCTGGTATAGCAAGAAGCAGCACTCATTGGCAATGTCAACATCTGAAGCTGAATATGTAGCTGCTGGAAGCTGCTGTGCACAAATATTGTGGATAAGGAACCAACTTCAAGACTATGGACTGTTGCTGAGCAAAATTCCAATATTCTGTGACAACACTAGTGCCATAGCAATCACAAACAATCCTATTCAACACTCAAGGACCAAGCACATTGATATCAAGTATCAATTCATAAGAGAGCATGTCATGAGTAGTACTTTAGAGTTACATTTTTGAAGGGTTTCGAGGCACAAACGTAGCGGAATAAACGCGAAAAATAAATCAAAATAGCGAAACCCTTCGCAGGATCCATGCGAAAACAAAAGATTTAATTCGGAGATAAATAATAAATACCTTTAGAAGGTTTAACAGTTCATTAATGGAAGATTAATGGATGTCCAAAGCTTGTTTAATCATCACGTATCCCGCTCTCGCGATCTACGCTCTACGGTATCCACACAAACACTTTTCATGAAGGATTGATGTGTACTAGCACCCGAAAACTGCTTCTCTCTCTCTATCTTCCTCTTTTCTCAAAACGGCTAGGGTTTTAATAAAAATATGTCACACTTATTAAATCAGCCCATAAAGAGATTATATAGAGAGAAGAATAAGTTTTCTAAATATAATCCAATTATAATTAATACTAATCCAAAATTCTAAATTATTTAATTAAGTCTCACTTAATTAATTAATTATTAATTTTGGAATTAGTTTAAATAATTCATTTATTCTATTTATATAATTAATTAAGTCATACTTAATTAATATCATAAATAAAATAAATTACTTATTTAATTTAAATTCACTATTTAAATTATTTCTCCTTCAAGTGTTTTTTGTGTGTGACCCTGTAGGTTATTATTACGTTGGCAACAATTTTAATATCTAATTAAAATTGTAAACAATGAGCGGCATCTAGTAATACATCATTGCTACCCAAGTAATAATAATAAATTAGTGATTCGATTAAGCCTTTCGTGAATAATATTCCATGTAATATAATCCCTTTAATCTTGATATTATAGATTAAACTCAAGGCATGTCTCGTGTCATCCTCTTCATAATTTAATCTTTATTTTCATTGAGAAAAATTATTTGTCAACCAAGTCTTCACAGTCTGTAGAGAAGGAATGTCATTCCCTATTAGTAATATATCATCAACATATAATACTAGGAATGCCACAGGGCTCCCACTAAACTTCTTGTAAACACAAGTTTCATCTTCATTCTGAATAAAGTCAAACTCTTTTTGACTGTTTCATGAAAATAAATGTTCCATCTCTTAAATCTGGAGTGTTCATAGCGTCTTGGTAGGTGAGAGGCTCATCTTCTCCACAAGCATCACATCACCATCTTGAGTCAAGAGAAATCCATAATATCTCTCGGGCTCATGGTGAATCCTACCAGACCTACGAATAACGTGTGTTTCTTGAGCAGTATTGTTTTCTTGTACATTCTGCTTAGGTTCCTCCATTGGTTCAATGTTATCATGTGGGTCTCGAACTTCATCGAGATCTATTATCCTCCCACTGTCTTTCTTAGAGAGCATCTCTCTCAAGGAACATAGCAGTTCAAGCAACAAACACTTTGTTCTCGGAAGGATTATAGAAAGAATAACCCCCTGTTTCAGTTGGGTATCCCACAAAATTACATTTATCTGATTTTGGTCCTAGCTTGTCAGAGATTAGACGTTTCACAAACGCTTTACATTCCTAAATTTTCATAAATGACATGCTGTGACGTTTCTTAGTCCATATCTCATAAGGAGTCTTTTGAACCATTTTAGTAGGAACACGGTTAAGTGTATGTGGAACCGTTTCCAGGGTGCAACCCCAGAAACTAATTGGAAGATTCCTTGACTCAACATTGATCACACCATGTCCAACAAGGTGTGATCTCTCCTATCAAAAAAAACTTTTCTTTGATATTTTCTACTTCATCTTTATAGCCTTTGAACTTTTCAAATGATTCAGATTAGTTCTTCAAAAGATACATATATCTGTATCTACTAAAATAATTAGTAAATTTTATGAAGTTAATAAAATCTACCTTTTGTCATCGTCTGCATATGACCACATACATCACTATGTATAAGTCATACCCGTTCAATGACCCCTTCACCATGTCCGGTAAAAGGAGCTTTAGTCATTTTACCAAATAAAACAAGATTCGCATCCTTTTGTATAATTCATAATTAAACTTATCCATGAATGCATCCTTATGTATTCTGGAAATGCGTTTCTCATTAATATGGCCTCAACAACAGTGCCAAAGGTAATATTTGATTTTAGTCACTTTAGAACATATAAATTGTTAATTAGTTGTGCAACATTATAAGCCTCATCATCAAAATAGAATAAACAACTATTGTTATTTAATTAAAATGAAAAAGCCTTTCTTGTCCAAACAAGAAACTGAAATAATGTCTCTGCCAATTGCAAGCACGTTATAACAATTATCAAGTTCTAAATTTTCCTTATAGGCTAAAAGTTAAGTAACGAGTTCCTCTAACCAGAGCAACTACTTTTACTCCAATTCCAACCCGATACCTGAAGCTTGACCCTTATTGATCATCTTTTTCATATCTTCCAAATAAGAATGACAATTTAATTTCCAGTCTCCCAATTTTCCACAGAAGCGACAATCGTCTTCTTTATCAACACCTCATTCAGACTTTAGAGTCTGCTTTAGGGATTGGACTTTGGTTTGACAACGGAACTAGATCAAATCTTCTCCTTGCCTTTCCATTTTCCTTTCCCTTTTGCATTCCCTATGTTTACCATCAATATAGTAGTAGTTCATGCATTTATCATATTGCTTTCAGCAGTTCTCAACATGCTTAGCAACTCAATGAGTGTTTTACCAATCTTATTCATTTTATTATTCATAACAAACTAAGAATAATATTTGTCCAAAGATTGTAAGATCAAATCTAACTAAGTCTCCAGACCAATCTGAAAACCCAAAATATCAAAGGTACTCATTATACCCTATAATCTTTAGAACATGTGGTGTAACCAGGTCTCACTCTTCCTACTTGTAAGTGTATAGTGCCCTTTTATTTTCAAATATATCTTGTGCTCAATCGTCTCATAAGCATCTATATGCTCGTGTTGCTTTTTAAGCTCAGCACACATATTTGCGAGCATGAGACATGAAACATCAGTCGCAACATCAATTTGCTTCTAATAAGCACTATGATTTGCACATGTTACATTCTCAACTTTAAGAGCAGGGGAAGAGATTTGACTAACATCGTGGTGTCCGAGGACGATCATCAAGAACCTATGTCAGTCAAGGAAATATATTTTCGTCAACTTATCCTTCTCAAGAACAGATCGCATAGAGAAGTTGTTTGTGTTTATCATTTGATGTCTACAATATTAAAGTGTATAAAATAAACTAGATTGCAAATTTAATATTAACTATGTTTAAGTGATTATGGTATATCACCATATACCTCTCATTATTTTTATCAAACTAATAGCCCTAACTATTAATTCGGAAAACATTTCTATAAATCTTTCTAGTGAGCCAAGATCCATATTTCATCCATGTTTTAAGATAGCGTTGGCTAATACACTCAAAACTTGACTATTTAGGTAGACAACATTTGTCGATTATATCAAATATAACTCTTGGAAAGTTTGGTGGAACAACCCTTTGTACACATTTATCCAATAAATCTCACCAAACTCTATGCCTCTAAACCCACAATCCTATTGTGATGATTTAGTTAAGTTAGACCCAATGTTTCAACAAACTAAGTACACTTACTTATCACGTCTTCCCATGATTGATAAAAGCACATTGCTTTGGCAAACTCACTCCTTCTCAATCTAGATCTTGACGAGTATTAAACATTGGAAGGCATCCGATTAACTTAATATGTATTTAGGGATTTTTATTATTTATTTTAACGATCATAATCCCATCATAAAGAGATTCTCAATTTTTCCTTGATCAAATAATTCATTTCAATATTCGTCAATGGATTGATTTCCAGGTCGTCGGAGAAGTCACAAGCGGTCTCACTTAAAACCCAACTTCCTTATGAATTAAGATAATAATCCACTTTTGACAAAATCTCCCCATATCAGAAAAAGAAAATTCATATTTAATACCGTATTTCATAAATACAAGAATCTCATGATCGTTTGTTCAATTTTAAAATCTTGAATCGTTACAGATTTTATCTTCCTTAAGCAAACATGGCATGAGTGTCGTATCTAATACATACATGATTAATCAATATTAAGCATGCATCTCGATTATATCTACGCAACATACCAATACATGCAATCATATACATATATGTAATGTGCGTAAATTAAACGTGTTTGGTTATGACCCCATCCTATGTGATCTTTCCAAGCTAATGGAAATATCAAGGTCAGTCTATGGTCATTGATAATTACATTGAATAATAAAAATAAAACTATTCTAATGAAATTATAAGAAGAACTCGAGTTACATTCGAGATAATTAAATTACAATGAATAAACGACATGCAAGTCGTATTTAGAAACTAAAACCATAAATCAAAACCATTATTCTATGGGTCTTTAGGCCATAACCATCCACCATGTTATCACATAACACATATAATATATCTCAGATTATATAAACATATCATATAATCATATATAACAAATTTTGAAATTTCAGAAAATTAAAAACAAATTTCTGAAGACAATAAATCGTTGTTTCGAGGCCATTAAAGACGTCAAACGCCTTACAGACCCGTCGATGATAGCTTATCTATCAGGTTTGTTCATTGGTCCGATTCCAGTCAGAAAACACATATCGTTTGCGAAAATCGGATACAACAATCAGATTTCACCAAATCTGACGGTGTTTCAGAAATCGTATCATATACAATCCCCATAACAAGAACAAGAATATATCATATATACATACAGAGTGATACATACAATCATCACATGATTATACATCACATGAATATCATATATTCAAAATATATACATACATATACTCAAAATTTTAGAAAATTAAATAATTTTCAGAAAATAATAAATCACCGTTTTGGGGCCTGTAACGACATCTAATGGCTTACAGACGCAGAGATGAGAATGTCAGTATTGCTCAGTGACCCGATTTCAGTCTGAAAACACATATCGTTTGCGAAAATCGGACAACGGACACAGATTTCAGAAAATCTACGGCAACCGTATCATAATTCGTATCGAATACGATTCCCATAATAAGAACAAACATGTATCATATGCATACATCAATACACACAATAATCACAAGATTATACATCATATGAATATCATATATTCATAATATATAAAAATATATACATATTGTATCAATACAAAATCATGATAGATCGCATACATGCTTACATATCGAAAACTATTAACCATATAACCGAATTAAAACGTTTCGCAAGTAGCTCTGATGTCATTGAAGGGTTTCGAGGCACAAACGCAGCGGAATAAATGCAAAAAATAAATCAAAATAGCGAAACCCTCTGCAGGATCCATGCGAAAACAAAAGATTTAATTCGGAGATAAAGAATAAATACCTTTAGAAGCTTTAATAGTTCATTAATGGAAGATTAATGGAGGTCCAAAGCCTTGTTTAATCACCACGTATCCCGCTCTCGCGATCTACGCTCTACGGTATCCACACGAACACTTTTCATGAAGGATTGATGTGTACTAGTACCCGAAAACTGCTTCTCTCTCTATCTTTCTCTTTTCTCAAAACGGCTAGGGTTTTAGTAAAAATATGTCACACTTATTAAATCAGCCCATAAAGAGATTATATAGAGAGAAGAATAAGTTTTCTAATTATAATTAATACTAATCCAAAATTCTAAATTATTTAATTAAGTCTCACTTAATTAATTAATTATTAATTTTGGAATTAGTTTAAATAATTCATTTATTCTATTTATATAATTAATTAAGTCATACTTAATTAATATCATAAATAAAATAAATTACTTATTTAATTTAAATTCACAATTTAAATTATTTCTCCTTCAAGCGTTTTTTGTGTGTGACCCTGTAGGTTATTATTACGTTGGCAACAATTTTAATATCTAATTAAAATTATAAACAATGAGCGGCATCTAGTAATACATCATTGCTACCCAAGTAATAATAATAAATCGGTGATTCGATTAAGCCTTTCGTGAATAATGTTCCAAGTAATATAATCTCTTTAATCTTGATATTATAGATTAAACTCAAGGCATGTCTCGTGTCATCCTCTTCATAATTTAATCTTTATTTTCTTGATCGATGAGTAGACTATCAAAACCAAATCAACATTTGAGCACGGCCATGCATTTCATAGTCTCACTCAAACAAGAGGCCAATAATATCACTCCTAAAATTAAGAGGATTAAATCTCATCTAGATCATTTATATTTCTCATACGATTCATAACATACCCAATGTCCACTTTTATCATCACCCGGTCAAAGATAACTTTTAATGTAATCAAAGTATATTAATTCTCGTGTAGAAATATAATGATTTCAGGTCTAAGGATCATTACACCATTATCACAGTGAGAATTACTTATGACACTTATTTAACATGTAGAATCTCACGGTGGGTCATTCCAGTGCCATGCATTGAGACATGCACTTATGTTCTTGACTTTAGTATCACCATACCTATGACCAATGAGATGTGGTCATCTGTCAAGAAACATACTAGTCTTTGTGCATCATTATTGTCCTTAAATAATAATACTCGACTAGGGAATTTTAGGAATAAGATACTATTCATATAATCTCATTTTTAAGTCACATACTTAAAGATATATAATAGGTATCAAAATTCCAAGGACATTTATTATGCTTTCAATTTATTACGCAGTAAATAAAACATAATAAATAAATAATAATCAATAAAACATAATTCTTAATCATAAATATTTTCCTTAAAATATAAAAAGTATTGTCTCTAGAGCACAATTACTAACAATTTTGTACCTACAGAGCAACAAATTGCAGACATCTTCACTAAACCACTAGATGAAATCACTTTACTAGGCTGGTTTGTGAACTTGGGATGTTAATTTCTACTAAATAATTAGTTTTAATCAAAAACTGAAATTTTAAGTATATAAATTCACTAGTTGATTAATTTCTATATTTTTAGGACTTGTGAATTTACTTAACAAACTACTTTTCCAGGTCTTAAGATTAAATATTAGATAAATACCTTGTGCATGCCTGTTAATTTTGTTAATCTGGTATTTATTTGATTTTGATTTTAGAAAATATTTAAGTGCTTGTATTTAAATAATAAATTCTTAGCACTTATATCTTTAAATATTATTTGAAATTATTTTAAATAGAAAGGATGAATATTTATATTTGTTCTCATATTTAAAATAAAAGTAAAATAATAAAGAAGCATAATTTATTTATTTTGATAATTTTAACAATTAATGTTATTATTATTATTAATGAATATTTTGTGAGTTTTGATAATTATGGACCTTATTATTGTTAATATTTTAAAGGCCATAATTGTTAATATTAAAATGTAGCATAAATTATAAATACTTATAATTATAATAATTTATTGTTATTCTTATAAATTATTAATAATTTGTGATATATATATATATATATTTGAGCAGCAAAATAGTTGAGCAATGATTTTGCTCAAGGCATTTCGTGGCGACAAGTTGTTTTGTTGCGCCAGAACAGTGTAATCACTGTGTAGGCGCAACGAAATGAGGCGTTGAGTTGGTAAAACTTTTGTTACGCCATGCCTATTTTGTGGCGCTTACACAGTGCTTTCACTGTGTAGGCGCAACGAAATCTTGCCTTCAACTTTTGTAGGTTTTGTTGCGCTCATACAGTGGTTACACTGTAGAGGCACAACAAAACACTTAGAATTTTTGTTCTTTCTTTGCTGCGCCTATATATATCTGTGTTGTATTATTTTCTCTTTATTTAGTTGCGATTACACCTATACACACAGCTGAACCACCATTAGAGGAGTAAGAAAATTTCGAGATCTAGAACTTTAAATCGACCATAACTTAATCATTTCTTGACCAAATTTTAATCCGAGGCTAGTTTTGTGAAACCCATTCACTGAACTGTATTTTGCAACTGTCATATCTTCATTTGGTGTAGGTTTGCAAAATCACTGTTCTTGAGCTATTCGAGTTATATATTAGAATTTGTTAAGGTTATAGTCGATTAAAAATTAATCAAAATTAGTAGTATGCTTAAAATTATTAGGAGTTCATCATATCTTAATTTCAAGTCAATTCAAGTAATTTTTTAAAATTAGAGTTTAGTCCATAATTTATTAAATTAATTCGACTTTAATTAGTATTTTAATTCGTAAAAATTACCTTTCACTTTAATTAAATGACAGGTCGTTTTGAGATTAAAAAGACTAATTATTTATCTATTTCAGTAGATGATTGGACTGAAGCAGGTGAGTTAGGCAAATGGGCCCGGTTTTTAAATGAAGGTTCTATAGTCCGTTATACAGTAACTACTAATGTGCCTTTAAATCGTAATTTTCTTAGACATGTGTACAGGTCTTCTAAAGACACATTTGCAGATGGGATATCAGCTTTCACTTGCATAATCAAGCAACAAAAAGTGCAAATAACAGAAAATGACATCAATCAAGCACTCCATTTACCAACTAAAAACTTTGCAGATGAACCATCTCAGACAGACCTAAACAACTTCTTCATTTTTCTGCACTGCACAAGGGAAAACAATAATCTCCCCCAAGAAGATCTACAAGCATCATCTGCCCAAGGAGTGGAACCTGTTCTTTAATATATTATCTCATGGTTTTGCACCAAAGACATGAGGTTTCCATGGGATCACACAGTTCAACAAGATGATAGCTTATGCAGTGACTTCAAAAGTCAGGCTCAACTTTAGAAGACTGATCATGGATGAAATCTTAAAGAACCAAGCAAAAATGGAGAATTTCTGTCTATATCCAAGATTTTTGCAATTGGTGTTGAACAATAAACTGAACGCTGATCAACTTCAATCGTTTCAGAATAGTCCTCTGGAAGAATCACCCTCACTGCAATTCAAAACAATCTTACTACTACAACATGAAGATGATTACCCAAACAGGTTTACTCCTGCTCCAATGACTAATTCTATTAGAGATTACTTTGTTCTTCTTAGACAGGCTGAAGAAGAAGATGCAGAAGAAGAAGAAGAACATGTATCTCAAACTGATGAGTCAGCAAATAAAGAAGAAGAAGTAGCCTCTCAAGAGGAGACTGAAGCTGAAACATCAGATGACTCTGGAAGCAAAGAAGCAATACAAGAAGAAGAACCAGAAACTGAAAAAGAAGATGAAAGCATGGATGAAGCTGGTTCTGAGAATGAACAAAAACCAGATCCTGAAAAAGAACAACAAAGGTAAAGCCCTGAAAATGCACCAGAGGAGGTAGCTATTGAGAACTTAGTGGAAGAGACTCATACCACAGATATGTGCATACCTAATCTTTCTGATGAATAAATGGAAGAAGGTACACTTCTAGATTTTAACTTTTCTGCTTTTCTTCAAGATGAATTTGTAACAATATCTAGTTCTGTGCCTCAAACGGCAGTGCACACACTTGAGCTCTTAGTGGCCTTCGAAGCTGGCAATGAACTTGGTGACTAACCAGTTCTAACCACTGCCAGAGATCAACAAACACTCCATATCTCTCCTAAAACCAGAAAAAGATCACTTGACATAGATGATAGGAGTGAATCCCTACCGAATTAGGAAATTATTGAAATAACCCCTACAACTCTGCCTTTTCGAAAACGTCGTAAAATGTATTTTAAACCTAAGGAAACTGTGAACCAAGAACCTGATTCTCCAATCTTTAAGACCTTTATTTTTCTTTGTGACCTCAATTCTGAAATAGACAATATCCTAAAAGGTATAGGAACTGAAACAGAGAAGGGAACATTTTCAGCTACTTCAGTAGCTAGTACGGTTTTGGTTAATCCAATTCAGAATCTGTCTTCAGAGACAGAATGGGGCATCACTGACTCTCACGAGCCATTCATTACATTGTCAAATGTGGTGACCCCCCTGGATTTAACATCTCCAGATCATAGTAAGGATGTTTTCCCTCCCCAATTGGGTGAAGTGGAAAGGCAACTCTCCTTTAGAAGGGAAGAGGTCTCCACTCATGGAATAGCTGGGTCAGCAGCATCACCACTTCAAGTGGAATTGCCTTCACAGGTGTTGCGGGGCACCACAATATCTAATTTGTCAATCATTACATTGCCTGATGTGGTGACCCTCCTGGAATATACAAATCCAGCTCCTTCAAAGAAGGTCCTCCCTACCTTTTTAGGTCAGGCGAAGGGACAACACACCCATAGAAGGGATGTGGACTCTATACTTAGAGTACCTGCTACTTTGGTAGTAGAACCTGTTTAGGGTGCCTCTGAATAGGTAAGGCTTTCAATAATCAGCTGGCATCATGGATTCTTCAACTTTTCCAATCATTACAGAATCCATAGTGGCGACTACACTGGGTCTAATTCCCCCAGTTCCTGAAAAAGGAGTTATCCCCACCCAAAGCGATCCGACGGAGAGGCAACCTACCCATAAAAGGGATATGAATTTACATGCAGGTACAGAAGATCAAGATGCTTTCAATGAAATGACTGATACAATTAACTTGAGTGATCTTCATTTCCCTAACTCTGAATAGCCGATTGTGAGTGTTGATGGACGTGAACAAACAGTAACAGTGAGCGGTGAGACACCCACTAACCAAATAAACACCCCACACAATTCACACACAACACATAACCAAAGGATTATAAATTTGGAGGCCCAAGTCACTGAAATTTATTATTCTCTAAGGAAGATCTTGGAATTGCAAGAGCAGCAACACAATGAAATGAAAGAACTTAAAGATTTGGTACAACAGCTGCTAGCTCAGAAAACTCCTACTACTCAATAATCAACTTCTACAGCTCATATAACTCCGGTCGAAAGGGAGGATAACCCAACTGAGGGGGAGAGAAGAGAGCAAGAAAAAGTTGGAGTAGAAATGATAATGGAATATACAGCTCAGGGGGCGACAGATTTCTTTTACAGGCCGGGAGCAAGGCAACTGGAAGAATGTGAAATCTTAGAAACCTATGTGCCAATGACAATGGATATTCCTACTGAGAATGAGATAGAGGAAACTGCAAAGGCTGCAGGTATAGATATCGAGGAGGAATTTGCCGAAGAGTATGCATTCGATAATGACTGTCTTCTAGTTGGTGTGGATAAAGTTGTTACTCAAGATGTAGCTCAAGCTCAGGATTTAATGAAAAGAAAGTGGAAAAGAGTTCAACATGCAATGGAAAGAAGAAATAGAATCAAGGACATTGAAACTAAAGTTGTCCCTGAATGGGATGAAACAAGGAGTCTGTTGGAGAAGAAAGAACTAACTTTAAGCCAAAAGAAAGACAGAAAAGTCCTTGACCTGTTCAGAACCATAAGGGAAAATTTTCAAGATGTTCATGAGTTCTATGTTGTTCTATCAGAATAAGTAACAAGTGTGTCAGTTAGTGCATTCAAATCCGGTTGGAAGATGTATATCAATTTAACAAAACTGGGATCGAGAATCTTGTTGACAAAGAGCTTCGAGAAAATAAATATAGTGGAGTTGTATGTGCTAAAAAGGAAAGACATCTTTGAGGGACACAAGTCGAATGAGATATTGAGAGATCTAATTGAAAAGAAGATTATTGAGATCGGTGTCGAAGCATTTGAGAAGCCTCTGGTGGTCAAGTACTATAAAATAACAACTTTACACAATCTAACTTTGTCTGATGAAGGTCTGGAGTCAAGCCAAGTGATGTTCATGTAGTATGTAGAGAGAAGACTTAGAAGCAAGAAGAATAGAACCGAAGAAGATCTTAAGGCTGTTGAGTTAATCTATGCATTCAAGATGAACAGAGCTATCAAAACATCAGGAATATATCTTATGGAGACAACCAGATACTATCAGGATCCAGTGTATATGAGAAAGGAGGATGGCACTGAAGAACTTGAAACCATTAAGAATTCTGAACCTTGCATCCACACTGAACTAAATGGAACAAAGTACTTCTTATTCAAGAAAGATGGAGTGGAGAAGAGAAAGGAACTTTAAAAGCTGAAAAGGAACAATTATAACATCATCAGAAAATTCTTTTCTAGGGTTATGAGATCCACTGTCAAATCAGATAAGAAGGGTTTGAGGATCATACAAGATGTTCTGGTGGAGAAATTAGTAGAAGAATCTATTCATGACACTAACAGAGTGAAAGGCTTTCCAAACAGAATAACGGTATTCGTGTTTTCAAAAAGGCAATCACTGGCCTTCGAGTCTATCTCAAAGACAAAATCAACTGCATTTCTCACAAAAGTTTTGAAGAAATTAGAAGATCCATTTCCTTTCAACATTCTTGAAGTTGAAGCGAGGGATTTGGTAAAAGCAAGATTAGAAGAGAAGGAAGAAGAGTCGAGGCAACATTACTCCGAGACAAGATCAAAGAAGAAGCAAGATTCAAAACAAGCAAGCAAAAGATCATAGAAATTTATGTTCAGGCTAGAGGAACAAACTTCTCTTGTACTTGTAAAGAAATCTGAAAATGTAAAATCCAATCCAGAATGTAATTAATATTATTTCCTGTCTTTCTGCACTTTACTTTTTCTTGTAAGTATCAGTTCAGTTATCCTCTCACAGGATTTGCTTATCGAACTCTAACAACCAAAGAGGGGGAGATTGTAAAGCATAATGTAACGTAATATGTAATAGTGGTATCGATAACTCAACTAAGAATTAAAGACAGTCAAATAATACTAATATGCAGCACATGAATCCAGAAGGACATGTAAACAGGAAACATACATACATCATTACAGAGCATTCAAGATGAAAGGCTTACTAAACGTCAGCGAGAGAAGTTCATTAATATCTTCTGGCCTCAACAATAAATAAGAGTTCAGAATATTTCATATTAAAGACAATGTAATGATTTGAGTAAATGTCAAAGGGTTTCAGTGATTAGATGCAATGGAAAATTCCAAGGTTAATCAGCTGAAACAGAACAGAAGTCAAGGGAATTCAATTTAGTGTTGGTCATTTGTGAACTAGACCAGTGCACTAAGCGTCAACACAACAAGAAAAGAATTGTCTTGATATATCAGAAGAAAATTAGTTGATCAAGTCAGAAGAGTGAAAACCAAGTGGTAAATACTTCAAGAATTCAAGATATTGTTTAAGGCAAGTATTACTACATTTGGTGGTTACTACACAGTTGAAACCTTGTATGAAGTGCAACTAAATCAACCAAGGCTCAATGATGTTCTTTGTGGCGCCTACACAGGGGATGTAGAGTGTAGGCACAACAAAATAGTTGACGATGTTTGGTGAAGTCTTGGCGCAACAAAATTTGAAGGGAAGATGTTTGTTGTTCCTACACAAGGAATCAAGTGTAGAGGCACCACAAATAAGTCACTTGGGTGCAAGGAAAGTTCAAGGGTATTTGGTGGCGACTCTACATGGTAAATAGAGTACAAGCGCAACAACAAAAATGCATATAGGCGCAAGGAAACTTCTATTGAAGGATTCTAAGTACTATGTGGCGCCTACACACTGCAACTAGAGTGTAGGCGCAACAAACTCCATTGGCACAATAAAGACAGTGGTGCAACAAAGCTTCATGTGGCGCCTACACACCATTATCACTCTACAAGGTGCAACAAAGAACTTGAGCAACTGTTGGAAAATTAATTCATTTGATTTCCAAAAGTCTACATAATATATATGGATGAAATCAATACAGACAGTAATTCAATCATCTTCTACATTCAAGACAAACAGACGGAAAGCTCCATTAAAGTCTTACATTAAACATACCCAACTATATTCTTGTTGTAATATTGGTTGAACCCATAGAAGCTAATATTTTGATTAGAAGTGTAGCACCTCAGGGATTTAATAATATATCATTATTTCCCCGAATCATTGTGTTTCAATTGCTACCATTTTTATATCTCAAGAACACAAACACTTAATCCGTAATTAAACAAAAATCTACCAACATTATATTCAACCCCCCTTCTATGATGATTTAGGACCTAAAACAATTTGGCATTAGGCTTCTCATCAGGTAAATGACCACGCTCGACCAAGAAGTTTTGCTTAAAGATTGTCTTTTGCTTCTCAGACTTTTAGATGCCAAAAATGAAGTCAAAAGTTTCTTTGTCACTAATACCAAAGGTAGCAGCTATTTCTTAAAGTTGAGGAAAAATTTAATCAAAATAAGTAAAGGATGGATTCCCCCCCCCACCTTCAGAGGCACAATCATCACCGAAAATAGCATAAGCTACTTCAATCTTGGTAACAAGAGGGATAGACTCTGATGGATTACTAGACCATGAAACTACAAAAGGTACTATAGACCCTGACTCTTCCTTAGAATGATCAAATCCTGTAGACTCTAGAAGTCTTTCCTGAATTGGCATCACAAGAAGTGGTTCATTGGGCTTCAAATCTGCAGTCTCGGGTTGAATTGAGGTGTCAACCACCAAAGCCTCTAGAGTTCTATCTGCTCTCCTTGCTAGATAATCTACCAAATGGAGTTGTAATGTGTGAATGACTTTTGAGTAGCAATAGATTACTCTTGTTTACCAATATGTAAAATTAAGTGAAAAGATTTCTCATCCATCACTTACTCCAACTCATTGGACCAACTCTTGGGAAATCCTTGGTCCCAATAAGTAAAGCTAGAGTCAGGAATGAACCCTAATCATTCATTCTCACAGTGGGATTGGGCACCCACGTTCTCATCCTCACTCTGAGCTTCCAAGGCCTTGTCTACCTCTCCTTTTGCCTGGTCCTGTGCCAGCCCCTCAGTTTCAATATATTCACTCATTTTTTCAGTATGGGAAGGTGCACTCATAAAACCTATAGAAGAGGGGGTGGGAGAAATTAGGGATGCTTCAATACCTGAACCACCTTGATGGAGGGGAACCCCTTCATTTGTCTAAAGGCTAAGGGTTTCCACCAAGGGGTGAGCAACAACAGACTTATAACCCTTACTCACTTCTTTCATTTCAGAGTCTGTTGGCTCCAGTATTCTAGTCTCAGGGTCTACTCTAGACTCTGTCTACTTCAGTATGATTTCATTAGAAGCTAGAGTTTGAGTGTCACCATCTTGGATTATTTGTGTTTGAGACTCCCTCTCAAGGTGGATAGACTTTGAAAGAATAGATGTTTGAGTTTCTTCAAGAGCATCTATCAGAGTCAGTCCTCCCATATCAATAGGGTTCTCATCAACATGAAATTGAGCTAGCATGGAAGGCCTTTCAGCATGTTCCTCTGCCCCACTATCACCCATCCTCTGACTAGGTGGTTCTTGTATGGGTTAGACAGGCTGAACACCTATACTACTAGTCACCACTGGTGCACTAGTACCTTCCTCAAGCTTCCTTCCACCACCTACTTCTTCCTGTTCTTCAATAATCAATGCATCAATGTTCCTGTGATAAGCCCTTGCATTGATAGCATTGAGATCTTGGGCATCTGTTAAATGGAAAAGATCTTGCAGTTCATTCCTGATATTTTTATAGTATTGGCCCTTGTATTGATCCAACCTACTTTTGTAGGTAGGATAGAGATAGATATTTGACATTTTACCTACTTTATGGATAACATAGTCAACCACCTTCCTTGAAAGATGCTGAAAATTGGAAATCCATTGAATAGTTGTCCTGTAGGTAACCTCATTACCCAAATTGCATCATAATCAAAGACCAGTTGCTCAGGCTCAGGCTCTGAATCAGCAACAGACCCTGATTCTCTCCTTTTGAGGACTCTAATCTTCATTTTAGTATGCTTCTTTTCAGAGTCTGGTACACCAAGTGCTTTGAGAACTTGATTTGTCCTGCCATCTATGACCATAGCTGGTTGATTTTGAAGTGAAGAATTGAAGAGGTAGCTGTATAGATTTGTGACTACATCCTGTGCAGAATTATGTAGCTCCATCTCCATTTTTTTCCTTAGGGAATCATAAGTAGAAATGAGATCCAAGACTTGTGATTGAGTCTTAAATGAGTTTGGATCTTCAACTGGTTCCACCAAAGGATACAAGAATAGCAACACCTCATCAAATGGAGTTATAACAGAGTCTATAAGACTTGAGGCTACTTCCTTTGGCATTCCTTCCCAAAATGTTTCATGATCAGAGTCTGAAGGCAGTCTAGACTCTAACTCAACATTAGACTCTAGTTCAGAAACATTTTGATGTTCAGAGTTGGGCTCTACAAGAGCCTTGAGAGCATCCATTTCCTGCAAAACATGATTATTAATAATAACAGGCTTGTGTGTGTGTGATGCATAAGCCTTCCTCAACCTCTTATATTTCTTTGCAAAAGATTTCTCAGAAGACTCTGATTGAGAATCTTGATGTGCATTTCTAGGTTTTCAGAGCCTGTAACCTTTAGAGAGTCTACAGACTTTGCTTGAAGGCTAGAATCAAGTGCATCATGGCCCTCTTTGAGCAAAGAAATCCCTTCAACAACCCGCTTCTCTAGATGATTGACCTCTTCATCATCATGCTCATCCATCAGCCTGATTTGTATCAATTTTCTCCTCTTTACAACTGGTGCCTGTTGAGAGATATCAGAGGCTGGTTTCTTTTTGGATTTGGGCTTGTGTGATTGTTATTGAAGTGGTGATTTGGCTACTTAGGTAGGTGCAGGGGGACTCTCTATTACTTGTTCCTGCACCATTTCACCTCCAAAGAAAGAAGAATTATATGTAGAAGGTTTGTATGTTAAGAGTTTTACTTGTATTGCCTGTGGATATACCATGACAGATATATTGGTTTTCTTCTTATCATCAGTTCTCTTGATGTCTAAGAATATCATCTTTTGTTGCATATAAGCTGCACACAACAGTCATCTACAAGCTTGACAGACATGTTAGAAACAATGTGATTTAAGAGAAGCATGATAAATCTTTGGTAATAGACTTTATTTCTTCCCTCTTGCACAGTGTTCAATTTTGCTCCCATTTGAGTGAGAAACATATCACCAATGTTGACCACTCTATCAAACAAGAGACTATGACCAATTTGATATGTAATGAAAGTTAAAGCATAAAAACCACTACATTTTCCAGTAAAACACTTAGCAATTTGATCAAAAAAGAAGGACCATTCTTTTCTTAAGTAGGGCGTAGTTATTTTACTCATATTATCTAATCTACTAGAGTAACCTAGGGACTTAAATATGCTTTTAATATCACTATCAGGTACAGTGTCATCGAAAGGTGTTTTCACAGGTAACTTAAAAACAATGTTAAGAACATCAGTAGTGACATCAAAAGTAATGTCACCAAAGGTAAACTTTATTTTACATGGTTGATCCTGAGTAGAATCAACAACCTGTGCAGAGCTCCATGCCTGAGAGACTGCATCTGTGTGGATGAAGGGGATGTTTTCAACACATAGCTGAGCTCACTTTGCTCAAGAAAATCCATAAATGGGTAGTAGTCAGCATCTACACGCTTCTTGTCACCTAGAGCTGCAACATGGTTTGTGGTCATGAACTCAAAGTCACCAAAGGTGAAAGCAATAGCCTTGGGTCCCCTCATAACAGTAGATTGAACAACCATTGAATCTGAGAGTTGGGTCGAAAAGATTTATTGTAAAAAGCTATTAGGGTTCTTGAAAAAGCTCTGAGAATATTTTTGCCTTAGAAAATAATCGCAATAAAACAAGTGAGTAAATTTTATGTAAAATTTCTATTTTGTTCGAAATGCACACAATACATACGAATCTACAGCCTATAGTCAGTAAAAAGTAACTATTACCGTCTATTTCCAGTCAATCGAACGGTTCAAAAACAATCAGAGTCTGCAGGCGCGAATATTAACCGTTTCAGAGTCTACAGAACTCTCAGAGTCTACGGAACCTTCAGAGTTTAAGGTTAGACTCTGACAAAGTAAAGTACTTTGTAAGATTCTAAATGATAAAATACAGTTTGATACACTCGGGGACTATATTTAAGGTACATATCTTGCTACTTTTGATGGTTCTGTATTTACATATTTAACATACCTAATTCACCTACCAATCTTAAAAAGGTGTCTTTATTAAAATGTCTGCAATTTGTTTGTCAGTTGGAATAAAATGAAGTTCAACAGTACCATTTTCAACATGTTCTCTAATAAAATGATACATGACATCTATGTGCTTTGTTCTGGAGTGTTGGACTGGATTTTCTGCAATTTTAATAGCACTTGTATTATCACAATACATAGGAATATTTGAAAATTTTAGTCCATAATCAAGTAATTGATTTCTCATCCATAGAATTTGAGCACAACAACTTCCAGCTGCAATATATTCAGCCTCGGTAGTTGAAGTTGAAACATTCTGTTGTTTCTTGCTAAACCAAGAAATTAGCATGTTTCCTAGAAATTGACATTGACATATTGTGCTTTTCCTGTCTACTTTACATCCTGCATAATCAGAGTCTGAGTAGCCAATTAGTGAAAAATCAGACTCTCTTGGATACCATAAGCCAAGAGTTTTTGCACACTTGAGATACCTGAAAATTCTTTTCACAGCAATTAAATGTGATTATCTAGGGTTAGCTTCAAATCTAGCACACATGCATGTAGCAAACATTATATCTGGTTTACTAGCAGTTAGATATAGTAGTGAGCATATCATACCTCTAAAGCTAGTATTATCAACTCTCTTACCCTTGGGGTCAGGGTCTAGCTTAGTGGCAGTTGACATGGGAGTTTTGGCAATTGCACAATCTTGTAAACCAAACTTCTTTAAAATTTCTTTAACATACTTTGATTTAATAATAAAAATCACATCATTAGTCTATTTGACCTGAATTTCCAAAAAGATATTTAATTCTTCCATCATGCCCATTTCATATTTAGACTGCATTAACTTACTAAACTTTTCACAAAGTTTTTCATTTGTAGACCCAAATATAATATCATCAACATAAATTTTAACAAACAATATATCACCTTTATTCTTTCTAATAAAGAGAGTTTTGTCAGTGGTAGCTCTTGTGAAGTCATTTTCAAGAAGAAACTTAGATAGAGTTTGTTAGAAAACAAACACTGATGCTGTCAGAGTATAACCAAGAACAGAGTTTATGTTGCTGACGTCATCAGAGTTTATGAAGCTGTCAGTCAGAGCTTACTCTATCAGAGAATACTCAATCAGAGTTTACTCTAACAAAGAATGCTCTATCAGATATTATCAAACCAATAGAGTTTACAATAAGAGTTTGTGAAAGAAATAAATAAATCAGAATATGATTTGGATAGTGAAAAAGGAATTCGAATGCATGTCTAATTACCTTGTTAAAGCTATTCTTTTCATTATCTGTTTTGCAGTTGGATTTGTAACTATGTCTATATAAACACAGAAATAGGTTAACATTAAAGTAACATTAAAAATATATCTTTCATATCCTTATAGCTCTTAAGAACATTGAATTTCTTGAGAGAGTTTTGTATTCAAGTTCATTATCATTAATACAAAACAGTGTTTCTTTTATATACTTGTATTCTTAAACGATTATTTGGTGTCTATTATATTCAACCCCCTTCTATAATAGATTATCATCTGGACACACAATTGGTATCAGAGCAGACAATTATTTTCAATTAAAAGATCATAAAAACATGTCTTGAAACAAGTATGAGAGCATAAGAATTCCAATCTTGAAGAATGATGAATACCCTACATAGAGGGTAAAGATGATGATGTTCTTGGAAGCAACTGATCCTGATTATATAGATAGAATCAATGAAGGAAAATATCTACCAATCAAGCTTGTGCCATCAACAATTGTGGAGGGAAGATAGGTTCCTGAATATTATACACTGAAGGACAAGAAAGAATAGACCAATGAAAAAAACTAGAAGTCCTCAAAGATGCCAAGGTAAGGAATATCTTGCATAATAGTCTTGACTCTGTAATGTCTAATAGGGTAATAGCGTGCAAAACTGCCAAAGAAATATGGGATGCACTAGAGGTTTAATGCCAAGGAACCAAGGAGATAAAGAAAAATAGAAGATCTATGCTAATTCAAGAATATGAATATTTTGAGGCAAAACAAAATGAATCTCTTACTGATATATATGACTGATTTTTAACTCTGTTGAATAACTTGACTTTGGTAGATAAGGTGTATGACAATGAAGATTCAAACACCAAGTTTCTAAGGGCTCTTCCTGAAGAATTGGATTTACAAACATCCTTAATAAGAGATAGGGCTGATCTAGATGAGATGTCTCTTGATGAAGTCTATGGAAGATTGAAGACTCGTGATTTAGAATTACAGCAAAGGAAGAACATGAAAAGTAGCAAGGCAAAATCTGTTGCCTTGAATGTTGAGACTAAAATTGAAGAACCAGAAGAGAAAGTTTTGAAAGTTTCAACAAGAAAAGGAAAGGCTGTAATGCTCAAGGAAAGTAGTGAATCAGAGTCTGAGACAAACTCTGATGCAAACTGTGATGACTCCACAAACTCTGACATGATGGAGATGGTTGCTATGATTGTCAAGGGCTTCAAGAAGATGAAGTATAGAAAGAACAGAAAGCTAGGGAACTTCCAGAAGAAGCATGGACAATCAGAGAAGAAATACAGATTCAAAAAAAGAGAAGTAGGGATGAAAAATAAAAAACAATTGATAAATCAAAAGTCAAGTGTTAAAAGTGTAATAAGATTGGGCACTTTGCTACTGAATGCAGAAATAAGGAATTTGGAAAAGCACTCATCACATCAAAAAAAGATTGGATGGATTCATCAGATTCTGAAGAATAAACAAATTATGCACTAATGGCAAACACTGATGCTCCCATTCTAAATTCTGATAAGGTACCGGACTCTATCTTTAATATTTATACTGAAAATATCTATGAATTAAAGTCTTTCCTTAGATCCTTGCATGTTAGTTTTAAATCACAGTCTCTTGAGAATGAAAGATTAAAATCTGAGATACAATCTCTGACTGCTAGGAATAACTTTCTTGAATATGAAAATTCGAATATGCTTAGCATTAAGAAAGACTGTGAAAATTCCATACACATGCAAACTCAATTAGAAATTCAAGTTGAATATTTGAAATCTGAGTAGCTAAAGAAAAGAAAACTTTCAGAGTTTGGACAAACTCTGGTAAGAGAGTCCAACAAATGCTTTCTAACAAAAATTGGACTTCTGCCTTAGGTTATGAATCTGACAAGGAAACACACACTAAAACACACACAAAAGGAACATTGAGTGAACTTGTGAAATTTGTTAGAGCTAGTAATGACAAGAAGAATATCTCTAGTGAATGCTCTAATAATAACAAAGGTAAAAAGTATAGTGTGTCAGAAAACAAAAAGGTGAAGATAGGATTACTCTCACAGAAGCAACTTAAAGAAAAGTTGAAAGCAGTCACTAATAAAAACAAACCTAAAAAGGTGAAAAAGAAATAGAAATGGCAAAGTAAGAATTACTAAGGAGAATAACTATAAGTATATCCATGATGCTCCTAGAAAAACCTGTTTTACTTGTGGTAATTCAAATCACCTTGCCATTGACTGTAAACAAAACAAAAAGAAGGAACCTAAGAGACCTAGTTCAGAGGATAGAAGACAAACTAGATATAAACCACTAAATACCTGTTTTCACTATGGTAGTCTATGGCATTCAATTTACACATGCAAAGAATATCGTAGTTTGTATTACAATTATTATGAACCATTGCCTCAACTAAATAAATCTCCAAAACATACTGTCAAGCAAACATATGTGATAAAATCTGATAAAAGAAAAATAAACTCTGACAGTATAAACTCTGATAATGCAAACTCTGATAGTGCATACTCTATAACATAAACTCTGATAAAAATACTTCTGCTACATGAGTTAACGAGTTTGAAAAGAAAGGACCCAAACTTGTTTGGGTCCCCAAATCTACTAATTAATTTGCATTAAATAATTGCAGGGAAACAAAAAAAACATCCTAGTGATTGATAGTGGATGTTCAACACATATGACTGGAAACAAATCCCTGCTTTCAGAGTTTGAGGAGAAGGCTGGCCCATCAGTATCTTATGGAGATGGCAATATAGGAAGAACACTAGGATATGGCAATATTGTTATTGGAAATGTCATCATTAAAAATGTAGCTTTGGTTGAAGGACTCAAACATAATCTGTTAAGTGTAAGTCAAATGACAAACAGAGGTTATTCTGTGGAATTTCATGAAACTCATTGTGAAGTGAAAAGCAAAAAGGATGGCAAAGTGGTTCTCATTGGTCACAGACATAACAACTTATTTGAAGCAAGCATGGAGGTAAACTCTGATCGTCCCTTAACTTGTTTATTTGGAAAGACATCATCCTTGGAAAGCTGAAATTGACACAAAAAGATGTGACACGAACTTTGGAAACATAAATGAATTGGTGAAAAAGGATCTAGTTAGAGGCCTTCCAAAAGTTCAATTTTATCCAGATAGACTCTGTGATTCATGTCAAAAGGCCAAACAAAAGAAGACATCTTTCAAGAGCAAAACTAAAAATTCTATTGATCAACATTTTCATCTATTGCATCTTGATTTATTTGGTCCAATCAACTATGTCCATTGGAAAGAAGAAATATACTCTGGTGATTATAGATGATTACACAAGATTTACCTGGGTGTACTTTTTGCATAAAAAGGATGAAACTGCTGAGATAAGTTTTGATCATATTGCTATGATTGAAAATGGATCACCACACAAGATAAATAATCTAAGAAGTGATAATGGAATAGAGTTTAAGAATTCTGCAATGGAGGAGTTCTGCTCAACAAAAGGAATCATTCAACAATTTTTAGCACCTGGAACACCTCAAAAAAATGGTGTAGTTGAAAGGAAGAACAAGACTCTTATTAAAGCTACCAGAACAATGTTAGAATGAGCAAAGCTACCTACTTATTTTTTGGCAGAAGCTGTGAATACTGCATGCATTACTCGAAATTGTTCTTTGATAAACA
The DNA here is from genome assembly GCA_028671895.1 of Oenanthe sinensis. NCBI lineage: Eukaryota > Viridiplantae > Streptophyta > Magnoliopsida > Apiales > Apiaceae > Oenanthe > Oenanthe sinensis. The sequence goes on from CM053798.1 coordinate 16,611,485, forward strand.
AACATGAAATGACTCCATATGAAGCAATGAAGGGAAGAAAGCCAAATGTAAAATACTTTCACATATTTGGAAGCAAGTGTTTTATTCTCAAAATACATCCTGAACAGTTGAAGAAATTTGAAGTCAAAGCAGATGAAGGTATTTTTATTGGATATGCAATAACTTCTAAAACTTCTTCAAGGGCATTCAAAGTGTTTAATCTAAGAATCAGGGCAGTCATGAAATCTATTAATATCTCTTTTGATGAAGGAAAAATAGCTGGGCTACATGATGAAGATGCTCAGGAAACTCTGAGTTTTGAAAATGAATTGCAGAACACAAGCACTGTTGAGCCAAACTCTGAAGAGTTAAACTCTGATTCCTTAAACTCTGATTCAGAAATGATTGAAATAGAAATTGAAGATTCTGCACGTTTTGAGGGGGAGCAACATCAACCACTTACTGATATTGGAGAAAAAATCTCAATTATCGATATATCAGAGTTTGACCAAATTCTGACAGACACAAACTTTGAAACCCTAAACTCTGACCAATCAAACTCTAAAACCACAAACATTGATCACTCAAACTCTGATCATTTAAACTCTGAGTACATAAACTCTGAGTCATCAAACACTGATTGAAGCACAACTTCGGGGGAAGGATCAGCATTTACTGAGGAATCATTCTATGAAGGCACAAATAATGAGGGAGCATCTAGTTCAAAAAAATTTCCACATCCAAGAAAATGGACCAAAGATCACACACCTGATTTGATAATTGGTGATCTAGAAAGTGGAGTGCAAACAAGGAAAGCTACTCAAAAAGAAAGTCTATTTCATAGTTTTCTTTCTCAAATAGAACCAAAGAAGGTTGAAGATGCTTTGAAGGATGCAGATTGGGTTACTACAATGCAGGAAGAATTAAATGAGTTTTAGAGAAATGAAGTTTGGATCTTAGTTCCAAGGCCAAAGAATACACAATTGTTGGCACAAAGTGGGTGTTTAGAAACAAGACAGACTCTGATGGAATCATTACAAGGAACAAAGCAAGATTAGTCGCCAAAGGTTATTCTCAACAAGAAGGTATTGATTATGATGAAACCTTTGCACCTGTAACTAGACTTGAAACTTTCAGAATCTTTCTTGATTATGCTACACACAAGAAATTCAAGGTCTACCAGATGGATGTTAAAAGTGCATTTTTAAATGGAGAACTTGAAGAAGAGGTATATGTTGAACAACCACCTGGTTTTGTCAATCAAAAATATCCAAATCATGTTTACAGATTGGATAAAGCATTATATGGACTCAAACAAGCACCAAGAGCCTGATATGAAACTCTGGCTCAATTTCTACTTGAAAGTGGTTTCACAAGAGGTACAATTGATAAAACCTTGTTTTATAGAACTCAAGATAAGGATTTATTATTGGTTCAAATATATGTTGATGATATTATATTTGGTTCCACTAATGAGAAACTCTGTGAAAGAGTTTCAAAGCTAATGCAATCCAGGTATCAAATGAGCATGATGGGAGAAATGAGTTATTTTTTAGGGTTGCAAGTGAAATAGACTGATGAAGGTATTTTCATAAATCAGTCCAAATACACAAAGAATCTACTCATAAAGTTTTAAATGCAAGACTGTGCATCTGCTACAACTCCAATGGCTACTGCAACCAAACTTGATCAAGACACTGGAAAACCTGTAGATATTACAGCATACAGAGGAATGATTGGATCACTTCTCTATTTGACAAGTAGACTAGACATCATGTTTGCCACATGTCTATGTGCTAGATTTAAGGCAAATCCAAGAGAACCTCATTTTATTGTTGTTAAAAGAATTTTCCGATATCTCAAGGGCACTATCAATCTTGGATTATGGTATTCTAGAGAGTCTGACTTTAAGTTAATAGGCTATTCAGATGCTGACTTTGCAGGATGCAAAATTGATAGAAAAAGCACAAGTGGCAGTTGTCAATTTCTAGGTGGAAGAATTGTATCATGGTTCAGTAAGAAACATAAAACTATCTCAACATCAACAACAGAGGCTGAATATATAGCTGCAGGAAGCTGCCGTGCATAGATTTTATGGATGAGAAATCAATTGTTAGACTATGGCTTGAACTTTTCAAAGATTCATATTTATTGTGATAATTAAAGTGCTATTACAATGACAGGAAATCTAGTTCAACATTCTCTGACAAAGCACATCAGTATCAGATATCACTACATAAGGGAACATGTCATGGAAGGAACAATTGAAATGAATTTTGTTCCCACAGATCAACAGTTAGCAGACATATTCACCAAGTCTGTGTCTGAAGCAACTTTTACAAGATTGGTTTCTGAATTAGGAATGGTGACAAGTGGCTCAACTCCAGATAGCAAGTAGCAGACAATCAGAGTTTAAGATAAACTCTGTCAGAGTATATGGTAAACTTTGATAGAACATGCAGTAAACTCTTATCATTGGAACATTTATTCTCTGATCACAAGCCATCAGTGTTTATGGTAAGCTCAGTTAGAGTGTGGTAAACTCTGATAGTAAATGCTAAACTCTGATTTATATAAACTCTAATCTATGTCTACATGCTAAACTCTGAGATATCATTAATGACATTATATTTCATTTTGTGACATCATAATTGTTATTCTCTGATTGGACTAATCATAAAGGCGCGTGTATCACACGAAAATCGATTCATTTTTAGACACAGATACACACACACTTACTGAATTTTGAGAATTGCACTACTCATTACTCTTCCAATAATTTCATGCCACGTGTCTCACTATATACAATATGCAATTGAGAGGGACTAGTTTATTTCATATTTTCACTTTGATTTACCTATCTGAATCTTGCTTTCTCTCTCAATATTTTTTTTAAAACCGTAATTTCTCAAACCTGCAAATCTCTATTTCAATGGCATCCAAAGGACTTTCATTTCAAAACTATACATTTGCTGCCACTAATTACATATCTCTTTTGAATAAGACTGATGCTCCTTAATATTTTCATGTAGTCCAGGACTTCCTACAGAATAGCTATATTGGGTATACTCTACAAGAACCCGATATTTTTCTCAATCACTAGTAAAGGTATGGTCAACTGTGAAGTTTAATAATGCTGGTGATGATGAGGAGCCTATCATCACATTCCAATGCAATGGCAAACACTCTATATCTCCTATAGTGGTGAGACAAGCCCTTCATCTTCCAGAAATGGCAGTGTATGATGATCTTGTTGGAGATGAATAAATCAAGGAATTTTTCAGAGCAATAGGCTATGGTGAAAGCCTATCAAAGCTGGGAAGTCTAACTATGCCAAATCTAAGAAGAGAGTGGAGCTTCTTCTTTGATTGCATCACAAGGGTCTTCACAACAAAATGCACAAACTTTGATGTAATTCCTCAACTGTCACAATAAATTGGGTATTCTCTGACCCATATCTTAAATTTTAATTTTTTATGTTTGTTAATTAGGCAGATAGCCAGCAAAATAAATGATGATGCACATACAGTATACTTTGCTAGATTTCTACAGCTAATTTTCTCATATCTATTGCCTAATGTAACTTTTAAAAATGGTAAGAGTTTAGTTAGTTTTTGCATGAACAAGAGGATTTTTGCTGATTTAAGTCGAAAAGACCAAAAGAAGGATAATGAAGGTAAACTCTGTAACTTGTTTTAAACCACATGGGGCAGTCTTCTCTTACAATAGAGAATGCCTGCCATGTATGGGAGGGAATTCTTGTCAGTGACTGTGAATCAGAGTTTAGCACCCTCTGATTCTAACCCAAGTCACAATCCAAACACAGTTGCCAACCTCTACAGTCTCTCAAAAAATTGTAGTTGTAAAACAAACCACTCAACAGCAAGTTCCAAGTACCAAAAGGAAAGGAAAATCAATAATTGAGTCTTCTCCAAAGAAAACAAAATTGATTGATGAACCGACTGATTCTGATGATAGTGATGAAGGACTGGTTTTTCTAATAAAGAAAGGTGTAAAGAAGGCTTCTGAAATTCCTCCTGCACCATTTATGAAGTCATTCAATATTAATCTAATGCCTGAAATTAAAAAGAAGAGAAGAAGATTGGTCAAGGCTGCAAACACTGAAGCAATAATCTCTGATCAACCTCTAGCCTTAAACACTAATGGAGCTGTAAACTCTGAAAATATGTTAAACTCAGATGCAAAAATAATCTATGATGAAATCTTACTGAAGAAATTTTAAACTCTGAGCCAATATTCTCTAAAAACCTGATAAACTCTGATGCCTTGATAAACTCTGATGAGTTGGTAAAACCTGAGTTAGCTGGTGATAATGCAACTGTTGGTGATGTTGCTGCAAATGAAGCTGCTCTAGCTCTTATATCTGATTCCCCTGCTAACTCTCCAAAACTGATCATTAAGGAGATATCTTATGACAGAGTAAAGGAGCTAGCTGAAGAAGTTAGAAAAGAGATGGCAGAAAAGAAGCCAAAATCAACCTCATCTTCTCCAAGTTCAAAGCTCTTTTCAAGAAAGAAGAAGAAGACAGTCTCTTTTGGCCAAGACCCACAAGAACCTTCCTCTCAAAGTGAGGTAGCAGTCATTGCAAGGCCAGGCCCAGGCACACAAGAACCTTCAGTTAAAAGGGTTGAAGCAGCCATTCATGAAGCAGATGAAGCCAGCAGTGATCAGGGGTATAACTCACAAGAACCATCAACTCAAAGTGTTGAAGAAGTTATTAAGGCCCCTGCCCTACAAGAACCATCCAATCAAAGTTTGGATGCAGGCACTACAACTATCAATGAAGAATCTATTATTGCTGATGCTGAGAAATCAAACTCTGAGACCATTCCATTGGAAATCTCTGATGCTATTATGGTGCAACCCATTTCTGCACATCCTATGGAAACTACATCCACATCCACTACAACTCAAGGTATAAACTCTGAATTTTCTTCAGAATTTACATTCTCTGATAGTATAAATTCAGATTTTACCTTTCCAATTCTTTCAGCTGGGATGACCATGGATAGTCCTGAAAAGGGTACCCTTATTCATGTGACTACAGACCACCTTTATCAGCCACCTCTTATTTCTGTAGGACACTGGGATTTGAACCTTTCATGTGAGACTGAGGTAAAATGTGTGAAAAACAGAATTAATAATGAGAGGCAGATACTGAATCTGGCAAAAGGAGAGGTAGACTTGAGAAAGAAGTTAGTTACTTCTAGTAAGCAAAATCTAACTATTAATAGTTATGATATGTGTGTTGTGAGAAGTAATGAGATTAATTTAAAAAATCAGAGTGATTTAGGATATTCTGTTACTTTTGCAGGTACTCAGAGTTTATATGTCACCACAAACTCTGATCTACCAATCTCTGTCAATGCTTCAAACTCTGATGGGGAGTACACAAACTCTGATGAGCCAATATTTTTGGATGAAGAAGTTACAGATCTTTTAATTCCCTACACTCAGAGGTACAACACAAAGAAGTGGCCTGTTGATTCTTTTGATGCTCATGAAAGGTTGAGGATTGCTTATTATGATTACATGGTGGTAGACAAACTCAAGGGAGAAATTGAAGCTGCTTTAAACGAAGAAGGTGTAAAGAGAGATTTTATCTCAAAGGCAGAACCATCTCAGGTAGATTTGCTAAACTCTCACAGACAATCCATCTGGGATATGTCTTGGTCCCTTGGAAATACCTTAATGAGGAAATATCATGGCCCCATGTTCATGAATTAATTCACAAGGCTGACAAAGAACTAAATTCTGATGAAATGAAGACTGTGTTGAAAGCTACTACTGTGTTGACCAAGGGTGTTCACAATGAAGTTTGTGAGTTAAAAGAATCCGTCAACAAAACCACTGCATCTTTTCAGACTATTGTTACAACATCTCAACATGCTCTGGAATTAAAGCTCAAGAATGTCTCAGCAAAACAAGATGTTTTGGAAGTCAAGGTTGATACTCTTTATACTGTAGTCACCTCTATGCAAACTATGCTACATACAATTGTTGGCATCTTAACAATAAGAAAATGTAATGATGTCAAAAGGGGGAGAAGGTGTCGACAGAAAAATGCAAAGAGGATGATGTTCAAAAATCTGACAAACATGATGATAATGATCAAGGGAGTCATAAGAATGGGAAGCAAACTCTGAATCAACAAACTCTGATGAGTGGACAAACTTTGACAACTTCTCAAACTCTGATTCCATCAACCTCAGGTGTAAACTCTGACAAAAAGCAAACTCTAATGGATGATGACATAGAGTTAGCTAAAAAACTTGAAGAAGAAGAGAAGCTTGAGAAAATTCAAGAGCAAAACTTGAAGGATGCAGAATTGGCAAGAAAGCTATTTGAAGAAGAAAATCCAGGAATGGATCCAGTTGTTGTAGAGGAAGAATTAAAGAAGTCTGGTACTGACAATGCTCAAGTCCAGAAGAAAAGAAAGTATGTGAAGAAAACTCCAACACAAAGGAAGGCACCTGCTCAAACAAAGAAATCTGTATCTAAGCATGTCCAAGCCAAACCTAATGAAGATCCTAAACCTATTATTGCTCAATCAAAACCTACTCCAGAAAATGTGAAGAAAGCTCCAGCTAAATCAAGAACTCCTATCACTATGTCAGGACCAACTTTTCTCCAAGGTGGATGAAGTTTTGAAGATGAAAAAGAAGATCAACAATCTCTGATCAGAAATAAAAATCCTGAACTTCTGTGGACAAAAACTCAAACTTTGACTCTCAATGTCAGACTTGGTAAAAACAAGGGTGGTATTGGTGATTCACAAGCCAAAGTCTACAGGGGTGAAGCAAACACATTCAGGGATCCCTTCTCATTAAAAGACAAGCCTGAGGAAGATTTAACTCAAGAACATTTGAACAGATTAATATCTGTGAACATAGTGAAAGATATTTTTGATGGTGCACAATCCAATGAGAAGCTATTGTATTTCTTGGAAAATGGGAGAGTTTTGAAGATTGCTAAAGAAGATTTGATCCAAAAAGCATCTAAAGAACTTGAACAAATTCTTTATCTTCTTAATGATGAAAATGAAGCTACTTCCAGATGGGTGAAGATTTTAGAAGGAGTAATCAATGAGAAGAAAAAGAATGAAAGGCTTCTAATGATAAACTCTGAGGAGTATAAACCAGGGTATTTGCTGAAAGATGACACTGAGAAAGCTATGGCAAAAGGAGATGCAAAGGTCAAGATGATGTTAGGTATTCCTATACTTATTTTAAATCCTGATGGAAAGAAGGCATGTTGCATTCCTTTAGATGACAGGATGGAGAGATCATCCATATACAATTTGAGAGCTGTTATATTCCAAATTGATGATTCCTCTGAGCAAATGAAAGAATTGAAGGAGAAGTTAGTTGATTTGTTAAAGAATGCTGAGAAGAAGCTACTGGAAAATTTTCTGAAAGAAGATTTCTCATACAGAAGAATTTAAATTAAGAAGAAAAGATTCAAACTCTGATGCATTTGTCAATATTTCTGACATCATAAGTGAAATTTATGTTTTACTTAATAAAGCATAAATTGTGGGAGATTGTTAGAAAACAAACACTGATGATGTTAGAGTATAACCAAGAACAGAGTTTATGTTGCTGACATCATCAGAGTTTATGAAGTTGTCGGTCAGAGTTTACTCTATCAGAGAATACTCAATCAGAGTTTACTCTAACAGAGAATGCTCTATCAGAGATTATCAAACCGACAGAGTTTATAATCAGAGTTTATGAAAGAAACAGACAAATTAGAATATGATTTGGATAGTGAAGAAAGAATTCGAATGAATGTCTAATTACCTTGTTAAAGCTATTCTTTTCATCATCTGTTTTGTAGTTGGATTTGTAACTGTATCTATATAAACACATAAATAGGTTAACATTAAAGTAACATTCAAGATATATCTTTCATAACCTTGTAGCTCTTAAGAACAGTGAATTTCTTGAGAGAGTTTTGTATTCAAGTTCATTATGATTAATACAAAATAGTGTTTCTTTTATATACTTGTATTCATAAACGATTATTTAGTGTTTATTATATTCAACCCCCCTTCTATAATAGATTATCATCTGGACAAACAGGGTTTCATACCATGCTCTAGGTGCTTACTTCAACCCATAAGTGTCTTGTCTAGCTTGTAAACATGATCAGGAAATTTTGGATTAACAAATCTAGATGGTTGTTCCAGATAGACCTCTTCTTCCAATTTAACATTTAAGAAAGCAATTTTCACATCCATCTGATAGACCTTGAATTTTGAATGAGCTGTAAAAGCAAGAAACATTCTGATTACTTCCAATCTTACTATAGGTGCAAAGGTTTCATCATAGTCTATTCCTTCCTCTTGTTAGTATCCTTTTGCAGCCAATCTGGCTTTTTTTCTAACCATAGTTCCATTCTCATCAAGCTTGTTATTTTGCACCAACAATTGATATATTTCTTGGTCTTTGTACAAGTTTCCACACCTTGTTTCTCTCAAACTCATTTAGTTCATGTTGCATTGCAATGATCCAATCAGGGACTTGCAATGCTTCTTCAATTTTCTTAGGTTCATTCTTTGGTAAAAAAACAATTTCTTAGGACCTCAGCGCTTACCATTGCACCAAAACTCCGGAGTGATAGTGAGGTGCTACTTTATTCCCTTAAGGGAACAGTCAGCACCAACGTTTCGAATAGGCAAGATGTTAGATATTCCCCAACAATCCCCCCAGCATATTGCCAATATTCAAGCAAATGCCTTAACCTTGGGACTCGAACACGCGACCTGCTCTGATACCACTTCTTAGGACCTCAGCGCTTATAATTGCACCAAAACTCCGGAGTGATAGAGAGGTGCTACTTTATTCCCTTAAGGGACCAGTCACCGTCAACGTTTTGAATAGGCAAGATGCTAGATATTCCCTAACACAATTGTAAAGACATTCATTTTGAGTGGCTTTCCTTCACTACTAGAAAAAGTCATGTAGACTTCACACATTAGACATCAGCTGAAATTACAGGTGATGTTAAAAGTGTTATTGACATCAGTTTTTTTTCCAATGATATCTTAGTTTATTTAGACATCATCTAGCAAGAGAACTGATGTCTTTGTTGTGTTTAAAAAAAATAAAAACGCAGCACTTAGACACTTATATTATATCACCCTAATATATCTTTTTTCCCCAATTATATTATCCCCCCTCTTTTTCCCTCCCCCCTCTTTTCCCCTCGACCCAAACACAAACACCCCAAATACAAAAACCCAAACACAAAAATATAACACAAAAATTCAATTAACCCTAATTCCATTATACTTATAATTTTTTTTCTATCGTTCTCTCGGCAAATCACTCTGAGCTTCTCGATCTTCTTTAGGTGCCTAGATCTTCAATGTCCTTCATATCGATTTATGAGTTTGGGTTTGAATTTTAGGTTTGGAATTTAGGTTCTTACCTTGCCGGGTTTTTAATTTTAGGGCTTTTGATTGAGTTATTCTTCAATCGTTGAATCCAATTTCCTGGGAAAAAAATTAATAGAAGGGGGTGTTTGAAAAGGCATTGGAGATGGTGGAGTGGATGTGGAAGGACGGGTTGAGGCCGGATATGATTAGTTATGGGACAGTGATTAATGGGTTTGCGAATAGTGGGAAGGTGGGGAATGTAGTTAAGGTGTTTGATGAAATGTTTGAGAGAGAAGTTTTTCCGGATGTGATGTGTTATAATGTTTTGATTGATGGGTTTTTTTAAGGAAGGTGATTTTGTGGGAGTGAATGGGGTGTGGGAGAGGTTGATCAAAAGAGTGAATGTTTATCCGAATGTTGTTGTGTATAATCTTATGATTAGTGGTTTGTGTAAGTGTGGGAAGTTTGATGAGATTGTGGAAAACGCAAGGGTGGAGGAAGCGATAAAGCTATGACAAGTTTGGCGTGAGAATAATGCTTGTGCACAAATAGTGCTGGAAATGATGTAAATAAATTAAGTTAATATTGTCAAATGTAGTTCTAACATATGATATTTGTTATAAACTGATGTCTGAAATAGTAAGGCATATTACTTTTATAAACAAAATTGATGTCTATATCACACACTAACACAACAGTTATAACAAGAAAAGCTGATGTCTGATACAAACAAAAACAACAGTTTTGAAAGCCATAATTGATGTCTATAAAAATATAAAACAATAGTTTATTTATTAATTATTGATGTCTATTATACACTAAAAAAACAATTTTGACTAAGAATCTGATGTATAATGGACTCTAGAATAACAGTTTTACATAGAAAACCGATGTTAAAAGTGTTATCAAACATCGGTCATAAACTAATGTCTTTTACTATGACCTTTAACATCACCCACAAAGACATCAGTCGAAAAATTATCAAACATCGGCCAAAAACTGATGTCTATGTGACTTTTTCTAGTAGTTCTTGTTTGCAAACCACTCTCAGGATCACCAATTATTAAGTCAGGAGTGTGATCCCTTGTCCATTTTCTATCTGGTGGAAGATTGATCCTTGAACTAGAATCTCCCGCTAAATCATTGGCATTCTCTATTTGTGAGTTGAATTCAAATGAAGAGGCTCCCCCTATGTTGCTTGACTTTGAGAATGTCTCAGAATTGCTTGATCCGGACCCTGATGAGTTAGACTCTGCAGAGCTTGACTCTGATTGTCTAGACTCTGTCTAGCTTGTTCCTGAATTATTAGACTCTGATTTATTTTGATTTGAGTTTTCTGGCTCCCCTTAGAGTGTGCATTGTCTTGTGTGGTTTCAAGAGATACAAAAGGCTCTTCATCCTCATCATCTTCATTTATCTCAGAATTCTTGAGATTTTCAAACTCCAGTGTTATAGACTCTTACTCATCCTGAAAACCTGTAAACTTTTTACCATCAAATGCAATAGAAATAGATTCCATAACAATTCTGGTTCTGAGATTAAAGACTCTGAATGTCTTTGTATTTGGTGCATATCCAAGAAAAATAGCCTCATCAGCCTTAGCTTCAAATTTGCTTCTATTTTCTGGATGTACTTTTAACACATAGCATTTGCACCCAAATATGTGAAAGTGTTTCACACTCGGCTTCTTATTTTTAACAATCTCATAGGGAGTCATTCCATGCATGTTTATTAAGGTACATTTTTTAATGAAACATGATGTATTGACAACCTCAGCCCAAAAATAGACTTACAGTTTAGACTCTGCCAACATTGTCTTGGATGATTCTATAAGTGTTCTATTTTTCCTTTCCACAACTCCATTTTGTTGAGGGGTTCCTATTGTAGAAAATTGTTGAATAATTCTCTTTGACGCACAGTATTCCTTCATGATTGCATTCTTGAATTCAGTTTCATTGTCACTCCTCAGAATCGTTACAGTCTTCTTTGATTGAGTTTCCAGAAAAGTGACATGTTCTATTATGAGTTGGGAAGCTTCATCATTTGTGTGCAATAAAAAAACCCATGTGAATCTGGTAAAATCATCTATAATAACAAGAGCATATTTTTTTTGGGTAATTGACATCACATTTACTAGACCAAATAAATCAAAATATAAAAGGTAAAAGGATTCCTAAATGGTGTTTATAGTCTTGCTCTTGAAGGATGTTTTCCTCTGCTTTCCAAGTTGACATGCTTCACATAGTCCATCTTTACAAAGTCAACCTGTGGTAGTCCTCTCACAAGATTCTGTTTAACCAACTTATTGAGTTTTTTGAAGTTGATGTGAGACAGTTTCTTGTGCCATTTCCAGCTTTCTTTAGTTGAGGCCTTACTATACAGACAAGTGACCTTTGTGTTTATGCAATCCTCCAAGCCGGCTTCATAGATGTTACCATGCCTATGGCCTTTCAAAACTATAATGCATGTTTCCTTGTGAGTCATAAGACATTCTTTGTTTTCAAAGCCTGCATGATAACCTTTGTCTCTAAGTTGACTAATTCTTATCAAATTATGTTTCAAATCAACTAGAGCTACTTCTTCAATGATGACATTTTCAAGTACAATTTTTCCATATCCTAGTATTTTTCCTTTGTCATCTCCAAAGGATACTTCTGGGCCAGCCATCTCCACAAAGTCTGTGAGCAGGGATTTCTTTCCAGTCATATGTCCAGAGCATCCACTATTTAGGACTAGGGATATTTTTCTTACCCTTGTTCCCTGCACACAAATAACAACTGATCAGATGTTTTGAGGACCCAAACAGTTTTGGATCCCTTCTTACAAATTCTTGGTGAAACAGGCTTAGTATTTTGTAATTTGGACTTGCCTATTTCCTTAATAGATCTAGACTCTGGTGGAGTTTTAACAATGTCATACCAACTTTTATCAATGGAAAATTTTATCTCATAGAAATTGTAATATAGATTGTGATAGTCTCTACACATATAGATTTAATGAAATATGTTATTACAGTGATAACAGGGATTCTATGGAATATATTGACTAGTCAGAGTCTGAGGGGCCATATTAGACTCTAATTTTTTTCAATCTTAGTTTTATAATCTAAAGCAAGATGGTTGTGGTTTCCACATCTGTAGCATTTCTTTCTAGGAGCATTATGATCTTTTTTATAGTTATTGGCCTTGTTAATACCTTCCTTACCATTCTTATTTATCCTATTCTTGTCAGACTTTGGTAAGCTATCAAGCCTTTCCTTAAATTTTGACTTAGACAAGAACCCTATGTTGATATTCTTACTGAGCAAAACTCGAGATAACCAACCAATGCAAAACACACACAACAAAATTATATGACGTGGAAAACCACGTCCCAACTTGTATTATTAATCAACACAATTATCAATAATACAACCACTCAATCACGAATACTTAAGCCTAACAATACTCAAACATTCCCTCTCACACCTCACGGTGTTTCCATTATACGTGGAACAACCACGTACCAAACGATACATAAACCTCCATGTTTAAGCATACCCATCTGACCCATTATGACTATGTATATATAGCCACCACAAACTTAGGCACCAAGTCTTACTATACTTGTCATCCAAGTCTAATCATACTTGGTATCTAATTCCTACCCAAGTCTAATCATACTTGGTATCTAATTACTTACCTTTGTGACCAAGACATACCATCTATAATAATTGTCAAATTATAATTATTATCATCTATAATAATTATCCAAATACAATTATTATACTACCGATATTTGTCTTGGATCATCAAAACTCATACTACCATATTGGGTTTAACCCAACAATCTTCCCCTTAAACCCAATACGGTTTCACAACCGATTTAACGGTCACCATCAATATATCAACGTCCACTCGTCAATGCCTCCCCTCAAACAAGAATCTATGCAGCTTGTTCTTCAATCATTGACTGTCCTCCAATTCACCATTCTTCATCATAACGGTGCATCTCATAACAGTGCATCCTATACCGAAATCACGTGCATCAATCACAAGCGCCCTTCCATCTGATATGAGTTACCCGATCCTTGCTTCATCAATCTTTCAGTCTCCTGAAGAAGAACATTAGTCTCACCCAAATTTCTCCATTGGTTCATCAAGCCATTGATACAATTCTGGTAAACTCTTCCATCTTCTTCCATCTCTAACCCGAACATGATTTTCGGTGCAAGCCCCAACCGTATAGTCCATGCCGCACGTAACCCCTTCATCATGTTTCGCAACAATTCAATCTCGAATTTCCCCCCATGCATATCCATCATGAACCTGAGTTCTTGATACCACTTGTTAGGGAGCAAAACTCGAGATAACCAAACAATGAAAATCACAAACAACAAAATTATATGACGCAGAAAACCATGTCCTAACTTTTATTATTAATCAACACAGTTATCAATAATACAACCAATCAATCACAAATATTTAAGCCTAACAATACCCAAGCATTCCCTCCCACACCTCACGGTGTTTCCATTATACGTGGAACAATCACGTACCAAACGATACCTAAACCTTCATGTTTAAGCATACCCATCAGACCCATTATGAATATGTATATATAGCCACCACAAACTTAGGCACCAAGTCTTACTATACTTGTCATGCAAGTCTAATCATACTTGGTATCTAATTCCTACCCCAGTCTAATCATACTTGGTATCTAATTACTTACCTTTGTGACCAAGACATACCATTTATAATAATTGTCCAATTATAATTATTATCATCCATAATAATTATCCAAATACAATTATTATACTACAGATATTTGTCTTGGATCACCAAAACCCATACTACCATATTGGGTTTAACCCAACAGATATTTCATTTAGGATTTTGTTCTCCTGCTTCATCTGTCTTTTTGTCAACAGGGGGATTAGTGACAAATGAGTTTGTGGTTGTTGGTCCCTGATATATTGTAGAAGGGGGTTGAATACAATATATGTATTTTCTCGTAGAATTTCGGATTTAAAATAATATTTTAATTTATCTTGAAATATTAATTTTAATGAAACACAGTTCAAATAGAAGATGTAATTTTTAACTTGAAAATTAATACGATGAAGTTTTAAATAACTGTTTAAATTTCTAAAACGATTTTGACATGAACTGTTCTAATTTAATAATTATAATTCAAACCAGCACAGAAAATTTGTGAATATAACAAGCAGACATATTACTGAATTTTATTCGTGATTTAAACTTATATTCCATTGTTTATTCAATTCTAAATTTAACTTATTAACTTATATTTAATTATTTACTATTTGTTACTATAATTACTAATGTTTTATTCAAAAAAAATCAATTATATCATAAAAATTTAAAATATATATGAAATTATTTATTAAAAAAATTATTATATTTTATATATTTATATGTTTCATATTTTTGTCCATGATCGAGTCTAATTTATAAAATTCATTTTTTTCATGAGGTTCAGAAATATACTCATTTATAGGTCCGAGATTTAAATCAATAAATAAAATAGTCCTAATAATCAACTCTACACTCAATTGTTATAATTAATAAGTCTTCAAATAGTTCATTTAAAAAAATTGAAACCCTTTTAATTTATAGCATTTTATATTTTTCAAGTTCATTATTACACTCTTATAATAATCTACCATAAGTCGGTCAAATATATTTTACTCTTCCAAATTTGATTTTAATATATTAAATGATTTTTTATTTTATAATTATATATATATAGGAGGTTGCTCAAGAGAAAACCTCTATTTTGAAGAAAACTAAGGTACTCTTTTCGTCCTTTGATTTACTTTTAATCCAATGGATGTTATTTACCCACTAGAATAACTTGATTTTAATTGTGAGGATATAATAGTAAGTTTAATATTCTCTTTCCTAAATTATTCTGTATATTAATTATAATAACTTGAATACTTTCCTTATATAATTGAAATTGATTATACATGCTTATTCTTAATTTTTTTAACGCACGACCATAACACTTACCATTTTTAATATAATAATAATTTTATTATTATTGAAAGTATATATCTTTTTTTTTAATTTTAATTATATTAAATACATGATTTATTTATGTGTATATAATTGTAATTGTCAATTTTATATGTGTTTACTTTAAGATTCTATTACATATTCCACAAAGTAATTTAAGATTCTTGATAATATTTTAAAATTTTATTACATATTTCATTTAAAATTTTAAAGACTCCATAAACTGTTTTATTATTTTACAAAATATTCTATTATAAATTTTAATAAATATTTCAAGATTTCATTGAGTATTCTATTGTTTATTTCACTAATTTTTTTAATTTAAATTTTAAAATTTTATTTAAAATTTCAAAATTTCACAAAGTGTTTTAAGATTCATTGTAATATTTTAAGATAAGATTATATACACAATTAAAATTTAAATTTTTTTACATTTTTTTAAATATTCCACAAAGTGTTCTATGCTTCAATTATATATTCAACTAAAATTTTCATTTAAATTTAAATTTTATATTTCATTTAGTTTATTTCAAAATCCCATAAACTATTTTTAGATTCTTGATAATATTTTAAAATTGTATTGTATATTCCACTAAATTTTTTATTTAACTTTTTAAAGATTCCACACTGTTTTAAGATTATAGATAACATTTAAAATTTTATTGTATATTCCACTAAAATTTTTCATTTAATTTTAAATTTTGATGTTAAAGTTTATGTAAATTTTATTATAATGTATGATAATATTTTTATTATTTTATTATGTGTTCTAATAAAATTTCAAAAGATTCTTGACTATTTTAAAATTTTCAAAACATTCTTGAATATTTGGTAGAACATTTAGTGGAATCTTAATTAAAAATATTTAGTAGAATAGTTAGTGGAATAGTTAATATAATCTTAATATTATTTTAAAAGTAATAGTGAAATATCTAGAAGAATTTTAAAATCTTTAAAAGATTTTTGACTATTTAGTAGAACACTTAGTGAAATCTTAATTAAAATATTTAGTGGAATAGTTAATAGAATAGTCAATAAAATTTTAATATTATTTTAAATTAATTGTGAAATATATAGAAGAATTTTAGAATTTTTAAAAGATTTTTGACCATTTAGTAGAACACTTAGTAGAATCTTAATTAAAATATTTAGCAGAATAGTTAATAGAATATTTAATATTATTTTAAATTAATAGTGAAATATCTAGAAAAATAATTACTATTTTAAAATATTCAAAATATTCTTGAATATTTAGTAGAACATTTAGTGGAATCTTAATTAAACATATTTAGTAGAATATTTAATGAAATAGTTAATAGAATCTTAATATTATTTTAAAATTAATAGTGAAATATCTAGAAGAATTTTAAAAAATTTAAAAGATTTTTGAATATTTAGCAGAACACTTAGTGGAATCTTAATTAAAATATTTAGTAGAATAGTTAATAGAATCTTAATATTATTTTAAATTAATAGTGAAATATCCAGAAGAATAATTACTAGAATCTTAATACTATGAATTAGTGATATATTAAACGTTAATATACAGTATTTATAAAAATTAATGTTAGTATGCAGGACAATCAATTACATGTGCGATTATTACCTTCATAAAGATAGTTTCTTTATTTATATTTGTTTCTTATTCACATTAGTACATGTTTTTTTAAAATATTATTAATTTGTCATTATGAGTTATATATACAAATTAATTATTATTATTATATTTAATTAACGGTCTAGATGGAGTTTCCTAAGTTTTCTATCTAAGGAGTTTTTCCTAGATCCCTACTATATATATATATATATATATATATATATATATATATATATATAAGTTTAGATATTGTAAACAAGTTATACATAATTATTGCCATGACTGCCCTGATCCTTAGATTAAACACTTTGAATACCCTTGAAGAGGTTTTAGAAGTTGTTGCATAACCAACAAAAATACCTTCATCTGCTTTGAGTTCAAACTTCTTCAATTGTTCAGGATGTGTTTTAAGAATAAAACACTTACTTCCAAATATGTGAAAGTATCTCACATTTGGCTTCCTTCCCTTCATAGTTTCATATAGAGTCATTCCATGTTTATTAAACCTTCATGTTTAAGCATACTCATCTGACCCATTATGACTATGTATATATAGCCACCACAAACTTAAGCACCAAGTTTTATTATACTTGTCGTACAAGTCTAATCATACTTGGTATCTAATTCCTACCCAAGTCTAATCATACTTGGTATCTAATTACTTACCTTTGTGACCAAGACATACCATCTATAATAATTGTCAAATTATAATTATTATCATCTATAATAATTATCCAAATACAATTATTATACTACCGATACTTGTCTTGGATCATCAAAACCCATACTACCATATTGGGTTTAACCCAACAATCTTCCCCTTAAATCCAATACGGTTTCACAACCGATTTAACGACCACCATCAATATATCGACGTCCACTCGTCAATGCCTCCCCTCAAACAAGAATCTATGCAGCTTGTTCTTCAATCATTGACTGTCCTCCAATTCACCGTTCTTCATCATAACGGTGCATCCCATACCGAAATCACGTGCATCAATCACAAGCGCCCTTCCATCTGATGAGTTACTCGATCCTTGCTTCATCAATCTTTTAGTCTCCTGAAGAAGAACATTAGTCTCACCCAAATTTCTCCATTGGTTCATCAAGCCATTGAAACAATTCTGGTAAACTCTTCCATCTTCTTCCATCTCTAACCCGAACATGATTTTCGGTGCAAGCCCCAACCGTGTAGTCCATGCCACACGTAACCCCTTCATCATCCTTCGCAACAATTCAATCTCGAATTTCCCCCCATGCATATCCATCATGAACCTGGGCTCTTCATACCACTTGTTAGGGAGAAAAAATCGAGATAACCAAACAATGAAAATCACAAACAACAAAATTATATGACGCAGAAAACCATGTCCCAACTTTTATTATTAATCAACACAGTTATCAATAATACAACCACTCAATCACAAATATTTAAGCCTAACAATACCCAAGCATTCTCTCTCACACCTCACGGTGTTTCCATTATACGTGGAACAACCACGTACCAAACGATACCTAAACCTTCATGTTTAAGCATACCCATAAGACCCATTATGAATATGTATATATAGCCACCACAAACTTAGGCACCAAGTCTTACTATACTTGTCATGCAAGTCTAATCATACTTGGTATCTAATTCCTACCCAAGTCTAATCATACTTGGTATCTAATTACTTACCTTTGTGACCAAGACATACCATTTATAATAATTGTCCAATTATAATTATTATCATCTATAATAATTATCCAAATACAATTATTATACTACCGATATTTGTCTTGGATCACCAAAATCCATACTACCATATTGGGTTTAACCCAACAGATATTTCATTTTGGTTTTTGTTCTCCTGCTTCATATGTCTTTTTCTCACAAGGGGGATTAGTGACAAATGAGTTTGTGGTTGTTGGTCCCTGATATATCGTAGAAGGGGGGTTAAATACAATATATGTATTTTCTCACAGAATTTCAGATTTAAAATAATATTTTAATTTATCTCGAAATATTAATTTTAATGAAATACAGTTCAAATAGAAGATATAATTTTTAACTTGAAAAGGGTTACAAAATTAATACGATGAAGTTTTAAATAACTGTTTAAATTTCTAAAACGATTTTGACATGAACTGTTGTAATTTAATAATTATAATTCAAACCAGCACAGAAAGTTTGTGAATATAACAAAAAGACATATTACTGAATTTTATTTTTAATTTAATTTTATTCGTGATTTAAACTTATATTCCATTGTTTATTCAATTCTAAATTTAACTTATTAACTTATATTTAATTATTTACTATTTGTTACTATAATTACTAATGTTTTATTCAGAAAAAAATCAATTATATCGTAAAAATTAAAAATATATATGAAATTATTTATTAAAAAAATTATTATATTTTATATATTTATATGTTTCATATTTTTGTCCATGATCAAGTCTAATTTATAAAATCCATTTTTTTCATGAGTTTCAGAAATATCCTCATTTATAGGTCCGAGATTTAAATCAATAAATAAAATAGTCCTAATAATTAACTCTACACTCAATTGTTATAATTAATAAGTCTTCAAATAGTTCATTTAAAAAAATTGAAACCCTTTTAATTTATAGTATTTTATATTTTTCAAGTTCATTATTACACTCTTATAATAATCTACCATGAGTCGGTCAAATTCATTTTACTCTTCCAAATTTGGTTTTAATATATTAAATGATTTTTTATTTTATAATTATATATATATATATATATATATATAAAAGTTTAGATATTGTAAACAAGTTATACATAATTATTATTTTTAAAAGTTAAAAAATTATTATTTTAAAAAGATTATTAATTTATGAAGTAATAATTTTTAAAGATTTTAGTGTATTTAATGATTAAAATAACATTAATTTAATCATTATTTTTGTATTACATAATTTTTATATCTAATATAAATTGAATACAATAACACATATGGATATATGTATTAATAATATTAAATATTCAAATATAATACAATACATATATACAATTTAAAATTTTTAAATCCGATGCAAAGCATGGGCATAAATCTTGATTAATAATATATATAAAAAAATACATATTTCATAATATTTGAAATTGTGATTTATAAATAAGTCTAATAATTATTATCGTTGAAAATTAGATACTTATTTTTCATAAAACACAATAAAGATATATTTTATTAAAATGGTTGGATAAATTAAAAAAATATTAATAAAATGATAATAACTTATTTGTATACATTTTTTGATTTTTAATATTTTAAGAGCAGGGTGCGAAGCACTGGTAAAATACTAGTAAGCATAAAATGTTAACACGAAAAAGAACTCTTCCCCATGGCATCGGCTGAACACTAAAGAAGAAACTCATATGTGAAATATATACTGAGTGAATATTCAACGAAAGTAAAGAGATAGTTCAATGGCAAGTTCAAATTTGAAAACACGACAAATTGACCTTTAAAGTCACAATCAGTTTGTAATTTAGAACTATTGAATGAATTAAGATGATAACGAAATTTTGAGTGTGCTCTAAAAATTTGCAACTTGCAAACATGTGAAACAAGAAGAGTAGTGTACTGAAATGGTGATTTGTCATGCCTATTAGCTAGCTTAATATAACTATTACCATTCAAATTATGCAAGTACAGGAAATTAAGAATAGAGACAAGGCATCTATCTATTATATTACATCACACATCAGCATTCTATACAAAATTCTCATCACATAACAAAATAGAATTTGTGAAAAAGACCTCTATATTCTCATTTCAAAAGAGTCCTTTGTTTGGCATCAGAAATGTGGATCATCAGCTGCAATAATAATTAGCATGTTAAATTCTAAAGAAAGCAAAGTATATCCAATAGAATATCAGATATTTATGATTCCGCACCTTCGTTCCAACATAAAATGTAAGAAACAAGCCACCAAGAACAGGTAATCCTGCAAAAGGTATAATGTTGCATGTAATTGTGTTGACAAGAACAAGTTTAAAGGAAAATGCAAAAATTAGATGGATAGAAACCTTCACGTTGGAAAAACGCAGAAGTCAACCAATTAATGCCTGATGGTCCAATAACAAAACCAATGAGGTTGGCGACCTGTACAGATTAGAAAGCAACAAAAATAGATTTTATTGTTTAACCTCTAAATGGCTTTTTGTTTGTAAAGTGGCGAATGAAAGCGAAGTCCTTCATATTAGATGGCAAATTACTTGCAACATATAAAAGCCAGAATTCTTACAGTCTATAACTCTTCAGTCATTAGATCTTTAATTGCGAAAGAAACTACTGCATTGATGACCAATGCAGATTGGCCCAATCATGTGAACCGATGATGGTTATGGTACAGCATAAGTTCACAACAAAGGACTCGATATCAGGAATCAAGCCTTATTTTGATACTCATCCACCATACAGCATAAGTTCACAATACACTCGCATAGAATGCTAAATTTTCCAGCACTCAACAATTGATAAACATAGGTTGCATACTACTGCAGGAGTATGCACAAGATACAGCCCACTATCCCCTAATTAATTATTCGATATTATCTTCAATATATGAATGGCAAAGAGTCAAAGACATGTTTCTCTAACAAGTGTTCTTGTACCTCTTTTTTAAACACCTAGATTTAAAACTAGAAATTCAAAAGTCTACACTTTCTTGCTTATGCTAGTAAGTGTAATAAACAGGCAGTGGTGCATAAAAATAGCTCCATACCACTGTAGTAGATTCCTAAATTAAATAATTGACATACTAAAAAGATAATAAACTTAAACATTAGAGGTCAGATTAACTCAGGCTGAAACAAGCAGAAAATTTAAAAAGACTATATGCAAACAGGTCTTTCTTGGTGACAAGTTAATGAGATACAGACCATTAGACAAGTGATAGTAATAGCTCCAGAAACTGCTTGAAGTTCGTGCCAGATAACCACCCCAAAAGTGCTTTCCACCTATCACAAGAAATAACTGAAAATTTTCAACAAATAAGACAATTGCTGTTCTTTCGGAATATTACCAAGATGTGTAATCTCTTGAAATCTGATTTATGTATTTTCTTTTTTAATATATTATTAGCATTTAGGAGTTATATTCCATGTTTTGCAAATTAATTTGGCATCAAATTATTATAAGAAGATTAGTGTACAAAAAGTAGATGGCCAACCCAAATCACTGTTAATTTAGATTACAACAGAAAATGACACAAAGAACAATTCCCTAATAGGACTGCAAGAGAACACTTGTGACCACACAACAATGTTAAGTACAACATTCTGCAACAGGGTCATAAGCCATATATGTGGCAGTAAAGTTTACATTTTGTTCTCTACTTTCATTAGTTTATGCAACAAATTCTATAACTTAACAGTATAGATCTGACACGCGAAAAGGATTTTAGTCCGCGTGAAATAAATTACACAGAGAGAAGCTCAAATTAAGAACTTTTGACCAAAGCTGAAGCCTCGTGCATAGTTTAAGGCATTCTAAGAAACCACTTCTAAATTATTAATATACATTAACCAAGCCTTGGGGTTACAAGTCAACCCCACAGATGAAGATTATTTATTCTTAAGACATATGATGCAAAAAAATTTGCCCACTGCAATTTATATTTAAATTTTAAAACTACTAGAGAAATTTTTAATGTTAATTCTCAGAATATGTAACAAATTTAGTTATTGAACCACCTTGAGCATATTTGCAGCTGATTTCACTATCATCTCAGGAATAAAAAATATACATGTTAACCATGCCCATGAGAGAAGCTTCCTGAAGCAAAGGAAATATAATGTCAGACGAGAAACAGAAATATATACTCTTTAACTGTACGGGTCACTGACAAAATCAATAATAAGAAGCTGTGAAATACCACTCCAAATCATGCCATATGGCAACAAATGTGAAGATCACCCACACATTTACAAGCTTTCTTTGAGAACCCCCTAGAGGAATGTACATGTACCTACAATTGTGAAACAACATGAACTACACTAACAAAAATAAATTAACACGAGGAAATAAGAAACATACACTACTAAGGAAAACCAATAAAAAGATAGGTTGGGCAGATTAACCGCAGAAAATCCAAAAGCATATATCAACTGCGGCAGAGTGGGACTATATTATTTGCAACCAATAGAAAGATATATACATAAGTTCAATAATAATCCAACTCTCACCGATATGTGGAGATGACACAATCACACAAGTGTTTAAATACAAAACATAAGTAACAATTATTAAACTACCTTTGCTTATAATATTACTTAACTAATCATGATTCCCCAGAAATGCATAACTTAATCATCATATCAATTTATTCCAAACTATACATTTGAACATTCTAATTTTGAGAACAGAATTTGTCTTTTTTCTCACTAGTATTCCCATCGATGAGGAAAAGTAAAAAAAATATGGAGATGTAAGATAAGAGAGCTTACCTCACAAGCCATTTGTTGAAGGAAGCATGCCAATTTTTCCAAAAGCTTTCCAAGTTATAGCAATTATTTATACACTTTGGCATATTTTCAGGTGTCTCAATACCACTTATCTACACACATAAAGCAGTATACAGAGGATTCTCTTAATAAAAATGAAATGGAATGTAATACTTGGCACATAGGTTCAAGGAGCATACCAGCGCCCAGAACCGAAAGTAGCGCCATATGAGAAAGAACTTGAGCCACATGAAATTTAGTACCTGTCCGATATGAGAATATTTTTACTTCTAAGTATAACTTTCTTAATTTTCCAGCTCAATATTAGTAGACTGAGGGAAAGGAATAAATATGCCCATTGAGTGCAGAACAAACTATCAAAAGTATGACTGAATTTCTGAGTACACAAGAAAACACTATGCATATCTGTTGGAATATAATCTAAAACTTGTCAAATAAAGTTTTTGTATATTGTTTTATTCTATCTGCAGTATTTGTTTTAGTCATCGGACTTGGTCCATGCATCAGTAAGAGTGTTTTTAGGATCGTGAAGAATAAACAAAGTAGTGGAGATTATGTAGGAAAGTAGTGCTAGGTAGTTCCTGGTTTTCAGCCAACAACTTAGTTTAGTTGTAGCTATTTAAATTGTATGTACGTAGTTATCAAAAGATGAGAAAATATATCAGTTTATTTTGTTTTCTCCATTTTACATACTTGTGTTACTTTATATCTTGTGTGTGTTCAGTATAGCAGCTTTAGTTTCAACACTTGGTATCAGAGCTATAGATCTAAAGGGCTTGTGATTTCAAATGGCATCAAATACCTTTTCTCTTTCGATACCTACATTCAAAGGAGATCATTATAATTCATGGGCTATCAAAATGAAATCATATTTGAAAGCTATGAGTTTGTGGGAAGCAATTGAGAGTGATGTTGAGCCAACCCCTCTTCCACAAAATCCAACAACAGCCCAAATTAAAAAACGTGATGAAGAAGCGGTAAGAGAAGCAAAGGCACTTTCATGCATTCATTCAACGGTGTCGGATGGAACCTTCACAAATATCATGACTTGCGAGTCACCAAAGGAGGCATGGAGCATGCTAAAAGAAGAGTTTGAGGGAAATGCTAAAACTAAGTTGATGCAAGTTTTGAATTTCAAACGAGAATTTGAAATGCAATAGATGAAGGGGAGCGAAACCATTAAGGAATATGTGAGTAAGCTTATGAGCATTGTTAATCAAATTAGGTTGTTTGGTGAAACATTTTCCAGTGAGAGGGTGGTTGATAAAATTCTGGTGAGCGTTCCTGAAAAATATGAATCTAAAATATCCTCACTTGAAGATCCCAAAGACCTATCCAAAATAACTCTAATGGAGTTAGTCAATGCTCTTAGTGCCGTAGACCAAAGGAGATCAATGAGAGAAATGCTAAAACAAAGTTGATGCAAGTTTCTTCATCATTTTGGAATCTACAATCTTTGCCAGATGCTCATATCTTTTGCATTTGAAGCATTGTGGCTTTCCTTTGTGCTAACAATCCTTTTCTTCATGACCGATCTTATGACAGTGAAACTAAAGCTGCTATACTGAACACACACAAGATATAAAGTAACACAAGTATGTAAAATGGAGAAAACAAAATAAACTGACCCAGCTTTTGATAACTACGTACATACAATTTAAATAGCTAAAACTAAACTGAAAACCAGGAACTACCTAGCACTACTTTCCTACATAATCTCCACTACTTTGTTTATTCTTCACGATCCTAAAAACACTCCTACTGATGCATGGACCAAGTTCGATTACTAAAACAAATACTGCAGATAGAATAAAACAAAATACAAATACTTTATTTGACAAGTTTTAGATTATATTCCATCATTTTCCCCCTTAATCTAAAACTTGCCTTAATAATTCTACCAGCCCGTATGGCTTGAACTGCCCATATGACTCACTCCCTTGATTCAAAATCAGAGAGAAGAAATTTACGAAGCACTTCTCTTCATCTGTGATGCACTTCTCACCACCATCAATTTTGATGCACATCTCATCAACAAAATTTTTAAATTTTTTTTTAAAAAGACTTTGGAGCACTTCTCCCCATGGGGCACATAATGTTCTCCCTCGACCAATTGTGCCATGATTTATTCATCATTTTAGAATCTACAATTCTTTGCCAGATGCCCATATCTTTTGCATTTGAAGCATTATGGCTTTCCCTTGTGCCAACAATCCTTTTCTTCATGACCGATCTTATGACAGTGGTTGCATTGAACTTTATTATCTGTGCCTTTTGAGAATGAAGTTTTAGCTAATAGGAGTCACTCATTTTTTTTTCTCCATTTTCTTCTTCCCTCATTGATCTCCTTTGGTCTACGGCACTAAGAGCATTGACTAACTCCATTAGAGTTCTTTTGGATAGGTCTTTGGAATCTTCAAGTGAGGATATTTTAGATTCATATTTTTCAGGAACGCTCACCAGAATTTTATCAACCACCTTCTCACTGGCAAATGTTTCACCAAACAACCTAATTTGATTAACAATGCTCACAAGCTTACTCACATATTCCTTAATGGTTTCGTTCCCCTTCATCCGCTGCATTTCAAATTCTCGTTTGAGATTCAAAACTTGCATCAACTTTGTTTTAGCATTTCCCTCAAACTCTTCCTTTAGCATGCTTCATGCCTCCTTTGGTGACTCGCAAGTCATGATACTTGTGAAGATTCCATCTGACACTGCTGAATGAATACATGAAAGTGTCTTTGCTTCTCTTACCGCTTCTTCATCATGTTTTTTGATTTGGGCTGCTGTTGGATTTTGTAGAAGAGGGGTTGGTCAACATCACTCTCAATTGCTTCCCACAAACTCATAGCTTTCAAATATGATTTCAATTTTATAGCCCATGAATTATAATGATCTCATTTGAATGTAGGTATCGAAAGAGAAATGGTATTTGATGCCATTTGAAATCAAATTAGGTTGTTTGGTGAAACATTTTCTAGTGAGAGGGTGGTTAATAAAATTCTGGTGAGCGTTCCTGAAAAATATGAATCTAAAATATCCTCACTTGAAGATTCCAAAGACCTATCCAAAATAACTCTAATGGAGTTAGTCAATGTTCTTAGTGCCATAGACCAAAGGAGATCAACGAGGGAGGAAGAAAATCAAGAAAAAAATGAGGGACTCCTATTAGCTAAAACTTCATTCTCAAAAGGAACGGGTAATAAAGTTCAATGCAACCATTGTCATAAGATCGGTCATGAAGAAAAGGATTGTTGGCACAAAGGAAAGCCACAATGCTTCAAATGCAAAAGATATGGGCATCTGGCAAAGAATTGTAGATTCCAAAATGATGAAAAAATCATGGCACAATTGGTCGAGGGAGAACCTCTCCTTTAGAATTATTGGTGATTATGTGCACCATGGGGAGAAGTGCTCCAAAGTCTTTTTAAAAAAAATTTAAAAATTTTGTTGATGAGATGTGCATCAAAATTGATGGTGGTGAGAAGTGTTTCGTAAATTTCTTCTCTCTCATTTTGAATCAAGGGAGCGAGTCATATGGGCAGTTCAAGCCATACGGGCTGGTAGAATTATTAAGGCAAGTTTTAGATAAGGGGGAAAATGTTGGAATATAATCTAAAATTTGTCAAATAAAGTATTTGTATTTTGTTTTATTCTATCTGCAGTATTTGTTTTAGTCATCGGACTTGGTCCATGCATCAGTAAGAGTGTTTTTAGGATCGTGAAGAATAAACAAAGTAGTGGAGATTATGTAGGAAAGTAGTGCTAGGTAGTTCCTGGTTTTCAGCCAGCAACTTAGTTTAGTTTTAGCTATTTAAATTGTATGGACGTAGTTATCAAAAGCTGAGAAAATATATCAGTTTATTTTGTTCTCCCCATTTTACATACTTGTGTTACTTTATATCTTGTGTGTGTTCAGTATAGCAGCTTTAGTTTCAACAATATCATGATCATCTTGCAAATCAGAACAATGGTTATCAAGTTTTAAAAGAATATTCATAATAAAGTTTCAGCATATTCCCATCCTTCAAGTGGCATGATAACATCAAATACATCCTTTCTGGTTGTACAGTCTTTTAATTAGTATTTGTTCTGTGCTACATAACTATAGATGAGTAAAATCAAAGACATTTAAAGAAGGAAGAACTTCATGACCTACTAACTTTTAAGAAGATTTTTAAATATTTATAGTTGTACCATATGAGTTAAATGTTTTTTGAACAATACACAAGTCTTGCCACTAATCATGGGTTTGACCAAATAATTCAGTTGTTAGTGTTGCTGCAAACAAAGTTAGAAGAAGACATCTTGTAATGGACACCAGAGACAAGTTTGAAATATAGAATCATGCAGATGTCAATGGATTAAAGTAACAGCCTATATAGAATACAGTATTTAAAACAGTATATTTCACTATTTCAGTGTGAGTTGTAACTCTGCAAGTCATTGCAAAACTCTAAACAAAGCAGCCTCTAAAGATGTAAGTACTAATGATGCTATAACAGCAAGTATATAGTAGTCAGCTCTCAGCATCATTATAATTGTAACCTTAACAGCCATTCTGAAGATGTATGTTTAAATGTGTGTATATGTAATATGTGTATATATCAGCATGATGAAGAATAATAAAATATAACGTAAACTTGCATAGATATTCATTATTATGTGGATGGGCTATATATAAAGTCAAAACCTAACTGAAATATCCTAACCCTAAAAAAACTACTGCAATTCAAAAATACTCAAAACTAATCCTAAACTTGGTTAACGTTAACCAATTATTAAAATAAATAGAATTTAAAAAATCAAAGCATAATTTTAACAGAAGACTCCTAATATGGTAATCTTTTTGCTTGTGAATAAATAATCCATTGTATAATATTAACATATTAAAACATTTGGACTACGTAGCACTAACTACCTACTCAAAGGATAACTTTAACTAAGTAAACTGTAAGCACTCACCCCGTATCCAATTATGAAGACATCCACGGGAGATAAACTTTTCCACAAGCCACTGACCAGCAGAGTTATTTATGTCAAATGAAAGATAAGAGCATGTAGAATTCTAACATGGTAAGTAACAAATA
Organism: Oenanthe sinensis; assembly: GCA_028671895.1. Classification (NCBI taxonomy): domain Eukaryota; kingdom Viridiplantae; phylum Streptophyta; class Magnoliopsida; order Apiales; family Apiaceae; genus Oenanthe; species Oenanthe sinensis. The sequence goes on from CM053798.1 coordinate 16,640,062, forward strand.
TACTTCAACATTACAAGATAAAGGTACACTCATAATAGATTGACTGCAGATCATTACTTTAACAGAATCCTAAATTACATTGCATGACCATATTAAGTGGAAAACACATGGCGCAAAAATATCACATCAAATAATGCACCATACTGCATGTGCAAAATACTCTTGGAGATGAAAAAGATCATTGTTTTACAAACCAATGATTAATATACTATTCTAACACCATAATCACCTGATTGCAAAGGCATTGTAGTAGCAAAAATGTGTCATTAGCTCCATTAGGAAAAAACTCATAACCCAGCGAAACCCATACCAAGCGACTTTTTGAAATGAATAATTCTTTTGTGGCGTGTCTAGCTGCACAAAGAGTATACAGGTAACGATAAAAGTTTATACGTGTTTGGCATCGTACCAATTAAAATTTAATAGCATTCCATATAATGACTAAGAACCCATTAATTAAGCTATAAAAAAATTATAGTGCTCCACAGCTAAGAAACAATACTAAAGCAAAAGTACATGTCATATGTAATCTTTCATTCATGGTATATGAATCATGACCTTAAACATCTTACATGGATGATTAAACAGAGTTACACAAGCATTAGCTTTCTTTCTATAAGAAAAATCACTGAAGCAAAAAGGCTGAATACAACTAAGGGTTCATAATTTCATATAATGTGTAGAGAGACTAGAGAGAGAAAGAGAATAACGCATATGCAGTGGCATGCTTAGACGGATCTTTACATAGGTATCAATTATCAACATACTTAGAAAGGAGGGAGTAACTAATTTTATTTAAGAAAAGGTCAAACATTACAAACCTGTGAAGCAAACGCATTGAAGCTTATGATTGGCCCAGCAATATAAAGAGGCGCATAAGCCAAATAACAAAGGTATATACTGAAACAAAACTTATCATCTGGAATGCTTCTCTCCTGAAAAGATAATAAAGGGTTACACAGAAATAGCACTTGCACAACCAAGATGTTAGAGGACGACATTAAATTTAGCAGAGAAAACTCAATCTCAGCTAGCTTGCCTGTAATGTTAAATAGCATGTTTTTCCTGATGAACATAGATCACATCGTTGCATGTGTTTCTGCAATTACCAGAAACGAATTTTTCAAGAAAAGCAGAAAAGTATTTATGATTGAATGGCTTGCATATAGTAGATTGAATATCAATCAGAGCCAAAAGTTGAAAAATTCTAGGATGGTTTCCACTTTCATGTAGTGATATGTGTTCAGAACATAATTACTTATGCTGGCAAGCGACAGGCACTTGTAGCCACTCGGGGGATTTTCTGCAATAAAAATGCATTATCTAATGAACTGAAGTTAAGTACAAATGACTTTTTGCTTTGTCCAGACTCCAGAGCCTTAGTCCCCAACAAGGAACATATATATCCAACATAATTAAATAAAAATAATAATCAATGCGAAAATATTAAATATTCAAGTATGTGAGCATAGTTTGTATCAAGGACACAAAAATATGATTGTCTACAAACTCAAAAAAATTCCAGACACTATAATTTGGTGTTCTTCACATGTTAATATCTAAACTAGTGTAAGCAAAGAATCAGCTATATAGCATTTCGATTAACTATAAGCAATCCTAGCACCATCCATTTTAGAGTATGTAGCATGCTGAACTGCCTATAGATTTAGTGAATATAAATTATTTAGAATCCAGTGAACAGTGGTTTTCAGTCCTACAGAAGCCAAACAGCATTATTATTATTATTATTATTTTATAATTTATTCAACTTTACTTCTACCCGCATCTTGTCTAAAATTAAAAAGTTTGACCTATTCTACAGTATTTCATTTGTGTCTGTCAAAAAGAACCCACTATGAAATCCAACCTTGGCTGCAAAAGATTAATAGACCAGTTTTCTTAAAACTGTTTATAAAAACTATTCTTAAAATAGTATTCTCAAAGGATTGATAGAAGTCAGTATTGCATAAAGCACTCCATGAGACATCATAAAAATGGAAGCAACCCAAATAGTTGTAATAAATCCCCCAACTTCACCAGAAAATATCATCTTATTTGAATTTCTTACTCTTAGGTCAGGTAAAATGCTAGGTCTGAAACTGAATTCAAGACCCCCAAACACAAAGAAATGTAATCTTTAAAAATCAATTCATCAGTAGTATACATAATTCTGCAAGCAGACTTAATAAAAGGGTCACCATATGATGCAGTTTGAGCAGAACAGCTGCAGTATTTCAGAAGATTTCAAGGAAGATATAGCGCAAATACCTTTTGATCAAAGCGATTGCAATTTGCCCAATGGTAGTCGTAACCAAAGCTTAGCATACGCAAGACAACTGCAAACAAGAAGATAACGAAGACACATTTAGTCGTTTAGAAACAAATAGTCGGCATCTCTGCAACATTATATGCTTGAATGAAAACCAACCATTATATGTTTAAATGAAAACAAATCACAAGTAAAAGGTTCAAGTGCTGAATGTTGATATGTAGTCATTGATTAAAAGTGTCAATCGGCATATAATGACTGCTAATTAAGAGGCATGTTGTAGCCATAGAATACAATGTTTATAGCTCATAATTCATACGACACATTTAACAAACCTATAATCTGCTCTGACAAACAACTTTCTGGTGGATCTTATTATGAGTATTGTCAGACTAACCTACCTTCTCTCTATATTTCCTTAAAGGAAACATCTAATATTTTCCTCTACCGAAATCAATATAATTCATGTACTCCTGAAGTAGCACAGGTTGATGCATGTGTCAAAAGAAAAAGTATAGTAAAGAATTAATGGATAAGCATGGATGTGCGTGTGCCAGGTACCGTCATGACATACTGATAACTAAAGTAGCTTCGGTCGAAAAAAGAAGTACATAATCAAATTCAGGACAAAAGAAACGAGAAGACCTGTTTTGAACCACTGCATATAAAGTTAGGCATGGTACTACTGATAATTAGAAGATCTAAGAATATTCTTGCAGCGCCTACAGACAGTAGACATTTAATTTATATGGCAACCTATGGACTAAGAGCAGTTTGATATAAGATAGGCTTGACAAATGCAACGGATATGACAGAAACGAGTTTGCAATCCAATTTCATAAAGTTTCAGAGACCAAGAAAAGTACCAAAGTTAAAGCAGATATACCATCTAAAAGCCCCCCGAAACTTATCTAGGTAAGCCCATCGGTTCCTGTGCCAACAAGGAAATGCAGTCATTGGTGAGTAGATACTGGAATAGAATAATGATTTCTGTCTGGCGGAGTTATTAACTGTGTGTCTGATTAAGACTCACCCAAAAACAGAGAATGAATACCCCGTATAGATACGGTTACTTAATAGAAACGCGAGATTAAAAAGCCAAAGTACAGAGAGGAAGTACTTCCTCCGCCCATATATCTGCATTTATAACAAAAATATAATTTGGACGAACTAAATTCAAAGTCAAATCTATTGTAAATACATCAAATACTATTTTACATCTCCACTTTTTAGTATGAAAACAACATATTGACATATTTTTAACCTCAGTTACTTTATTAAATTAAAAGGATAATGCAAGCTGAATGGGACAAGTCATCCAACCCTATATCAAGTGGCGAAACAAAAACTCTCAAAACAAAGGCTTATCCCATCTCTACATAATGTAAATCAGAAATTAAAGTACCCCTATCTCAACCCTGGCTGAGTTCCTACTCATATCTAAAATAGTAAAATGTACCAAGGCCATCCTATGAATTCCCCTAAAACCTCTAATCTGTGCAGCAAACTCTTCGAAGAAAGAAAAAACATAAAAGGCTCCTGAAAAGTCTTCATGATAGATAATGCCCCAAATTTGCTACAGACAATAGAGAAGTAAGTCATAATGACACCAAAATTTATGCTTTTAAATAAAAAACGCATGCCTGATTAAGAAGATTATAAGAAGTTACATGGTAGCTTTTACAATTATCTACCTCACTTGCATGCTTAAAAATATTAGATGCTACTTATTTTAATTTTTTGCACAATTCCATCAACCACGAATACAGAAAAAATAGTTGCCAGCTTACAAAATTTAGATGCTCCAAATTTATTTTTCATGCACATTCTGAGAACCAGATATACAGAAAATATAATTACCAGCTTACAAGATTAGATGCTACTTATTTGATTTTCTGCACAATTCCAGCAACCAGATATACAGAAAATATAGTTACCATTAACCTTTCTCTAAGTATGGCAATGCAAAAGGAAAATAAGATGTTCCAGATATACAAAAAAGGGCTTACACCCGATTTTACTTGTCTAGTTTGACTCTTCTCAGAAAAAATCACAGTTAACAAGTTTTCCAATCTAAGATAAGCAGCTCCCGAACAAATAAAAGATATCAACTAAAGAAAGCATTTCACATTACACGAAAGATCATGTTAGCAAACTCAGTATGAAATTTAACATAGCAAGTCCTATAGTAAGGAACGAAGGATTAAAACAGTAGATGCATATTTATATTCTATCTCAACAGCTATGTTACTCCGACTCTTCTGTTTCAGTCGCCGTACCTGTGTCGGATACTTGGACACTCGGACACGACACTTATTTCGTGTCGGTTCCTTTGACTTAAATGTGGACACTTTGACTAACTTAAAGACCACATGTGAGTCAATCTAATGATTCAAGATAAATATATGAGAAAAAAGAAAAGAACAAAAATGAGATAAAAGTAGAGAATATGCCTAATTTGCAAAGTCCTTTACAAAATAGTGTTTAGTATGAGTTTTATTTTTCTATTTGTTAAGGTGCCTTGCCTACCAGACATATTTATTAATATATTGTATCGTGTCCCCGCACCCATGTCCAAATATTGGACAGCGTCCCCAATTTTTAGATTTTTCGAGTCGGACACTCGGATATGTGTCGTGTCCGACACTCCGTACCCGAGTCAGAGTAACATAGGTTGACTCAACAGACCAAGTTTAAATATATAAGAAAAAGACTATGATTGTTACCGAGCAGAAACTTTATTGAGAACGTACCTTAACTAGAAGATAATTAGCTGACACAATGGATAGGATGAATATGATGCTGCACTAGGAAGAAGCAGAAGTTAATGAAAATCCCAGAGACTATAAAGGTACAATAGCTTATACAAAATACAGGACATACAAAGCTCCATGCAAATATGCCAGATAAATCCACGAAATCACAAGCCAAACTATGGACATCCCCTTTGCTTTCAAATGATACTGTGCTCTAAGCATGTTGGCCACCAAGGTAAAAATCCCTAAAACAAAGGTAAGAATCGGTAAATTCCAACGGAAATTTCTCCATTGTGCATCAGAGACATCCTGCATAAGAGAGGGGGGGAGGAGCAAGCCAATATAAATAACCATACAAGAATTAAAAACAATAAAAAAGTAACATCTCAAGACTCTCTTTTCTTAAGAAAAACTGTAAGTAGACAACACTTGGGTTCGGTAACAATGTTGTGTATCTCAAGTCCAAACCTGAACATGTGTGGTTCAGCCTGTTAGGCTCCCTAGGCGCTACCTTTCCCACAGTACTCCCTGTAGCGCATTTTAGAACCATGCCAACTAAACCGGTAGTAATCCCCATAAATTTCTAACACACTTGATCGATTCATTAATACCCTTAGTCGAAAAAGTTATATAAAAATCGCACAGTCAACCATCTTAAAAAGATATCGGATATTTAAATTGTCTATAGGCAAACTAGAGAAGTGAAGATCAAATACTAAACAGCAATTCAAATTAATGAGACATAATTCTTTTTCTATATCAAACAAAAAATTAACCACCTAGTTTAAAATGACTGGATGACTCAAGTACTTCTATACTATGTTACTTGGACTCGGTTAGAAGTGTCCAACATGGATACGTGTCCAAGTATCGGACTCGGCAACATTTTGAAAAATATACATGTTTTTGGCCTAAAATAAGTGTCCAAGTCCGAGTGTCGAGTATCCGACACGGGTATTCGAAGGTAAAATGAAGAGTCCGAGACTCCGAGTAACATAGCTTCTATATTGTCTAGCTGAATGACCAAGGACAGATATACATTAAAGTATTAAAGTAATCATTAACATTAACAGGTGACTTCCAAAATATATAGCATAATGTAAGATTCCATAGTAAATAACGTATAAAAAAAAGCGGCAAAAAGAGGGACATACATTGAATTGATTAGGAATCCATCCCGGAACTAAACCCTTAACTTGGTGAAAATGATCTGAGAAAGAAATACAAAATCAAAACCAAAAATACAAACAAACTTAAACAGACACAGCATTATAATTTTGAGACTAAGACCCCGTTTGGTATTGCTGTTAACATGATAATACAAAAATGCATATCGCAAGAAACAATAAATATACCATGTGAGAGTTTGAGGGAACGACGAATGACGAAAACATAAAAGACAACAGCATAGAGGACAAGAATCGGAAGCTCTCTTTTCCGCCACCAGATAATCATACCTACTAAACCAATCTTAAGCCACCTTACTACTGTAAAACCATAAAATATCAATCAAATTTCACCCAATCAAGAAAATTACAAATATAAATAATGACTAAACAAAACTGAAAATTACAATACTTATCAGCTGAATATACAAACATGTAATCCAAGTATGAATGTCAAGTTTAAAGTGTGTGTGTGTGTGTGTGTGTGTGTGTGTGAAGTAAACAATTCATACCAATTTGTATACAGTGGAATCCTTTGATGAATTAGAAGCTCTTTCTCTACAATACATATATGTATGTATATATATTCTTTGTATAGATCAGACCATTGGGCCTGCAAATTCTTCAAATAAGGATCAAAAGCGGCCAAAACAACAAACAAATTCCAAAATGAAGGCCCTTTTGGCACAACAAACATTAATTAAACTTGCCTTGTCAATTGCAGTGTTAATTGCTTCTTCAGAAATTTAAAATATGTCAATACCAATTACTACTGTATTACATATTTTTACTCATTACTTTTTATTTTATTTTAATAAATTCAACACTTTGAGAATTCAAAAGTATAAATTATGTCAATATTAATTAATGGGTGGTTTGGGAACATAAATTTCATTTTAAATTATGAATTTGATCAAATGATCACAAGAATTTGAATTTGGATTTGGATTTCATTTAAATTACAAATATTCAAATATTAGTACAAATATGAAAATTTAAAATGACAACTCAAATTCTGTCATTTGAAATCTATCATTTGAAAGAAATCCAAGTTCACAAATGTAATCTAAAATAATTGTGTTTGGTCATCATATGTTTGATAATGTTTATGTATTTATAATCAATAAATTAAATATGTAAAGATCTGAGGGTAAACTGCATGATTTTTTTTATTTTTAAATATTTTATTATATTTTTTGAAATTTATTGGATAATAGTAAGCATAATTATTAATTTTGTTAATTTTGTACCTAGTAATTTTGTTAAGTTAGTAAATCATTTGTATGTATGATAAAATTTAAAACTTTGTACAGTAAAGTTCGTAGATTGTATTTTAAGATAGTCTAATTAATTTATATTATAATTAAATTTGTGGAGTGGTTTTTTGAATAAACATTCGGGAAGATATTCATCCATGTTTCATGATCAAATCAAGTGCTAGTCAAGAATGAAGATTACATAATTGAACAAAATATTAAAATATTATATCCAGAATTCTAATTTATATTTTGTCAAGAAGGGATATCAAATTTAATATAAAGAATTTAATAGTATTATGTAGTGAAATCATATAGACTCTAATAAAGTGTTTATATTATCAAGTTAATCAAACTATGTCGAGAAGTAAAAATTTCAATTGCAATGATAATAAGTATAGTTATTGTCTTTGTGAATTTTGTATTTAGTAGTTTTGTTAAGTTGTAAATCATTTTTGTGTATAATAAAATCTAGATCGTCATGTGATAAAGTCCGAGAATTGTTTTCAAGATAGTCTAACTAGTTTATATTGTAATAAATTTATGGAATGGTTTTCTAAATAAACATCTTGGAAGACGTTCATCAAATGTTTATGTCCGAGGATAAAATCAAGTCAAGTATGAAGATTGCATAATTGAAGAAAATATACTAAGACCAATTCAAGAAGTCTAGATTATGTTGTATCAAAAAGTGATATCAAATATCATATGGAGAAGTCAAGAGTATTATGTAGTGAAAATGCATCACATATAGACTCTAATAAAAATGTTTATATTATCAAGTTACCCAAGCAGTGTCAGAATGTATACAAAATGAATATATAGACAAGTATATAAAGCAATATCGAGAAGACTACAAGTTAAATATATCAATAAGTGCATGACGTTGTATCGAGAAATTTATGTTAGGAATTATGAGTTTTGATGATAACAAATTACTTAGAATTATAATAGGGATTTGAATTTTATTGTAACTAGTCGATGGATATATGGCTTATAAATATCCATTGACTAGGAAACCAATTATCAGTTGAAACTTGTTTATCAACTGATAAATTGGATTGTAACATTTGATTTATGTTTCATTATCAATAGATTGCATTGTCTCGATGGATGCTGTGAATTAGTCGACTGATGTTATTGACTTCAATCTATAGCTTCTCAATGGATGTGAAGAATGGCTGATCAATTGTAAATATTCTAAGTCAGAATTTTCACAAATGAAGTGATCAACAAATATTGAAGTCGATGGATAAAGACACTACTCGACGGATAAAGGTTATCAACGGATAAAGGCAGTCAATGAATAAAGGACTATCAATGGATAAGGAGTCGATGGATAATCTAATTATCCATTGATAAATCAATTGATTAATGGATATCCTATCCATTGATGGATGAGCAAAGGAGAATCAACTGATAAGCTTAACAACATTTATTATTTGATTAAGGTTTCCTAATTTAACTAAAGACAAAAGGGAATGGGAACTTTGCAGAAACTGAATCAATGGAAGACAGTTCTGTCAGGATTGTGAAGACTTTTAAGGCAACACAGTCTTCAAGGAATGTATCAAGACAAAGATATTTCCAGGACTAGACAAAGTCTAATGAAGACTGTGAAAGTAACTAATTTCTATTTTCATATAAAAATTGTAAAGTGTATTTTATAATATTATCTGTCGATAGGAAATAGAAGTAGAAGAAAACTACTATATAGTGGTTAGTAGTCTATTGTAGCAAAGTGGGAGTGTGAGTGAATGCAAGCATTGTAGTTCAAGAACAACACTTTGTAAGCATCTTGGTAATTTTACCAAGATTATTTGAAAGCAAAAACATACTAGTGGAAAAACCAATCCACTAGTAATTTTTATATTGTTTGTGTTGTTTTCAATATTATAAGTATTACATTCTTAGTTCAATTAGTTCTATCTTAACCATACACTTCCAAACAAACTAAAATCTTGAACAAACTTAAATCCGCAAGAATTTGAATTAATTCTTAAGTTTGTATTCAACCCCCCATCTCTAAACTTCTTGTACTCAATGGCAAATAACAATTGGTAACAGAGCCTAGCTTTCAACATACAGAAAGTTAAGATCTAAAGTACATCAAGTATGGGTCAAAAAGACACATGAGTGAAGATTCTAGTTCTAGAGAAAGATGAGTACTTTTCCTGGAAAGTAAAAATGCACTTGCATCTGCTATCTATTGATCATTCCTATGTCCACTGCATATAGAAAGGTCCACATGTGCCTATGAAGATAGTTACAAGTGTGAATGCAGATGGTACTCAGGCACCAGACAAACTCATTCCAAAACTTGTGAGTGAATACACAGATGAAGATGAGAAGGAAGTACACAAGGATAAAAAGGCTATGAACATTTTGTTTAATAGTCTTGACAAGGATATGTTTGACAATGTTATCAATTGTACAACCTCCAAGAAAGTCTGTGATACTCTTCAAACTCTATGTGAAGGCACTGAGCAAGTAAGAAAGAACAAGATGCAACTCTTGATTCAAAAATATGAGTCCTTTCATTTCAAGAGTGGTGAAGCAATCAATGACACATATAGTAGGTTTCAAAAGATGTTGAATGAGCTAAAACTATATGGAAGAGTATATGTTGTTGAAGATACCAACCTCAAATTCTTGAGGTCCTTACCCAAGGAATGAAAACCAATGATTGTTTCTATAAGACAATCTTCTGACTTTAAAGAATATACTCTTGACAAGCTGTATGGAATCTTGAAAACTGAAAGGCATATGACTAAGGCCTATTTGTAATAATTAGATGACAACTCAACTCAATCTAGAAACAGTGGTAAATAATAAATATCAAACAGGAATCAAGACGAAGACAGTCAACTAGTCACGGAGAATCAACAAAATCAGAAGTACTCAGTTGAACCTGCTACTCAAACACTGAAGAAGTTCATTAATATGTTCAAGCGTCAGTGGAAAATATTTAAGTAGTAATTTCAAAGGAATTCAGTAGATTCAAAAAATTTTAAGTGACTACTACACGAAGATTCTAGAAGAAGAAGACTAGAAAAGGAAGACAGAAAAGCTAAGCAAAGACAGAAGGCCACTAATTCTAAATGTTAAAAGACATGAAGAATATTTATTTAAAGTATGACACAAATGAACCACACAGTACATTTGTGTGTCAACTTTAATTAATAAATATTCAACATCAAGCTAAAGTGGTTCCATGACAAAAGACGGACTAAAGAGTTGAACAAAAGTCTTAATAGTATTTTAATTCTACAATTAAAATTAAGTTAATTATTTAATTTATTTAATTAAATTAATTCAAGTCTGAATTTAATTTAATTCATAAATTATTTAATTAAATTAAGTAGAATTGATTTGCTATAAAAGAAATGATTCATATGACTTACAGTGAGTCATACCGAGCAGATGGTTCATGAGTCATACCGAACAGATGGTTCATGAGTCATACCGAACAGTTGGATTATGAGTTATACCGAGCCATTGATTATGAGTCATACCGAGCAATTCACAGTGAGTCATACCGAAGTCTAAAATGAGTCATACCGACCATTTTAAGTCATGCCCAGCCTTTTTATGAGTCATACAAGGGTTACTTTTAATTGAAAAAGGTCATACTGGGATGAGTCATGCTGGCTTTCCACCTCTATAAATATGAGGTGATTGTCTTCATTTTTCAGTTGTCGTTCAAACATTCAAATTCAGAAATTTGTATGCAGTGTAATATTCACAGATTTCTGTGCTTAGTTTGGAATATAAATTGTTAAACCCGAACAAGTCATGTCAAAATCACTCTAGACAATTTATCAGATATAAACACTATTCTATATTTTTTGTAATACTTTTCAAGTTAAAATCAAATATTCTACTTGAACAGTATTTCACCTATTAATATATCAGGATTAAAATTAACTTTTTATTCTTAATCCAATTTCGCGAATTTTATCAGATATTGTATTCAACCCCCCTTCTACAATATCAGGGACCAACAATTGGCATCAGAGCTGGTTGATATATTAAATATCAGATTCGAACCAAATATTCCGCGACTTATACAGATCTCAAAAATTATTTTTAATTCGAAATAATTTTTTATTCGAAATAATTTTTTAAAAAAAAAATTACTTTTGATCAAAAATTATTTTCAGTCAAAAATTAAAATATTTTTTGAAACACTTAACTTTTAATCTTATTTAAAGATGAGTACACAAAAGGTAACGAGCATCAAAATTCCATCATTCGACAAAGATCATTATAATCTATGGAAGCACAAGATGCAGTTATTTATTGGGATCGCCAATCCCAAATATGCCTTGATCTTAGAAAAAGGCATTGAACCTCCAATAACAGTTGTTCTCGAACACGAGGTAGATGGGGTCGTAATTCCTCATAGACAGATTCCAAAAAGTCTGGCAGACTACAACGATGAAGAAAAGGAAGCTGTATCCCTGGACAATAACCTCAAGCTTATTCTGATAGAATCCCTAGACTATGTCATGTATAATCATGTGGTCAATTGCAAGACCGTCAAGCAAATCTGGGATACTATAGAGGTTATAAATGAAGGGACTGAAGAAGTCAAAGAGAATAAACTAGAGATCTTGACCTCCCAGTACGAGCAATTTAGATCCAACCCTGGTGAGGGTATCTCTGAGGTGTTTCAGAGATTGAACAAACTAATAAACGAGCTCAACCTCAACGGGAAATATTATTTAAACCAGGAGGTCAACAGGAAGTTTCTATTAACCTTGCCAGAGCATCTGGAGCACAGGATCGCGGCCATCCGAGAGTCTAGGGACATGAAGGAGATAACCCTAGAAAGACTATACGGAGTTCTGAAGACATATGAATTGGAGCAGATCCAGACAAGAGAGATGTATGGCAGAGGCAAAGTTTCGAGTTCTTCTAAAGCACTGATAGTAGAAGCACCAGAGAAAGAGGAAGTGAAGGCTGTTGCACCTTCAAAAAGTTCAAAGGAGTATGTTGTTCCAGAATATGGTCATACTCCAGAAAAACAGGAAAGTGGTGAATTCTATTCTCTAGAAGAATTGGATCAGCTGGAAGCTGAATCTCTAGCTATGTTTGCCAGGAAGTTTGGAAACATGAGATTCAGAAGAAATTCCTCATTTAAATCTAAACCTGCCTTTGGAAGGTTTCAAAAAGGAAGTTCTTCATCAGCTGTATCTAGAAGCGGCTACAAGACCGGCTTGGTTGACAGAAGCAAGATCCGCTGCTTCAACTGCAATGAGCTTGGTCATTTTGCAACTGAATGCAAGAAGCCGAAGCAAGGACATAAGAGAGACTGTTATCAAGAGTTGAAAGAGAAATATGATGCCTTAGTGAAAAAGCATCAAGGGAAGTCCTATCTAGCAGAGGGCAAGAGCTGGGATGACTCAGACAATGACGAGGAAGAAGAGCTAGGAAATCTTGCTCTTATGGCTTCATCAGATGGATCAGTGTCTCCACCTCGGACAGAAGGAAAAGTGGTAGATCCCTCATGCCCTAAAATGTTTGCATTGCTAGGTAAAGAACTAGATGGCGAAAGAGATAAGGTTAAGAAACTCAGACTCAAAGTCAAAGAGTTAATTGATGAGACTGAAGTCCTTAAACAGTTAAAAAGAAATCATGACAAGTTGACTGACCAGTTGACTAAAGACTTAGCTTTTCAAGTCAACAGAGTCAAGTGTTATATTGATGTTGAAACTTATCTCAGAAACCAAATAGTGGAAGAAAAGAAAAGTGTTTAGCCTATGAAAACTCCTCTTACATTGTAAAAAACCTAGTTGACCAACAGGTGATAAAACGAAAATTTGGAATAGGGTTTGAGTGTAATGAATCTGTATGAAAGGCAAGCAACATTACTCCATTCAAGCAAAGTGCTAAAAAAAGGGGTATTCCTCATGTTGTTAAGGACGCACGTAAACCTCTTTTCATAACACCTATAGCAGAACCTATCCTTCAGAGTTCCATACTGATTGCATATGAAATGCAGTTAGAGGATCTCGAGGAAGAAAAGAAGAGAGGAGAACATGTTGAGGACATAAAAAGAGTTAATGTCCAGAAAGAGAAAAGTGCACCGGAGACACCAGTGAAAGATGTGGGAACTTCTAAGTCGCCCAATCCTGGTATAGGTGCAAAAGACTTAAAGAACAAACCTAACAGACCCAATTCCTTTGTGAATAGTAGGAACAGTAACAACAGATTTCATTCTACTGAAAACTTTAAATTTGCTGAAAAAGTTGAAGTAGAAACTGTTAAGTCACCTACTGTTATGAATAACATGCCTATAATTGATGTTTGCCATAAACCATGTGGTATTTTAAAATGTATGTTATGTGCATTTAATGCTATGACTGCTTATTTCAAACGCATGAATGGTAATAAAGATAACATGACGCCTAGACAACACATCAATAATAAATATGCAAAATCCAAGACTGCAATTCCTTCATCTCCCAATAAGGAAGCCTATACTCCTAAGTCTAAACAGAAAGTTGTTAAGACTATTTATAGGAAGGTAGGAACAATCAAGGAAGATAATAATGTTATTCGAAAAGGATCTGTTGTCAAAGCTGACAAAGGTCAATTCTTTAAGTATGCCGGGCCCAATCAATTTTGGGTTCCGAAGACGAATTAATCCGTTTGGTATGTGCAGGGAGTTAAACAGGTAAACCGGGTTATATGGATCCTGGACAGCGGATCTTGAAGGCATATGACCGGAGATAGAGCCCTGCTATCAGACGTGGTTGAAAGAGCTGGCCCAATCGTCACCTTTGGAGATAACAGCAAAGGAATGACTACGGGATATGGCAAGTTAAATACTGGAAATGTTATCATTGAAAACGTCTCTTTAGTGGAAGGACTTAAGCACAATCTACTCAGCGTCAGTCAATTTTGTGATAAAGGTTACAAAGTAAACTTCATCAAAGAAAGGTGTTTAATAGCTCATTCTAAAGACGACAGACTAGCCTTGCGTGGAATAAGGAAAGGAAACTTGTACGTAGCAGATCTCAACTCAGGAACTAAAGATGAAGCAAACTGTTTTTATTCAAAGGCTTCATCAAAAGAAAGTTGGCTATGGCACAAGAAACTCTCACACCTGAACTTCAAAACAATGAATTCTCTAGTGAAGAGGGATTTAGTGAGAGGACTGCCTCTTATGGAATTTACACAAGAAGGATTGTGTGAGGCATGTCAGAAAGGGAAGTCAAAGAAAGCAAGTCATAGAGGCACAGACACTACAAACATCACTGAACCACTTCAACTCCTTCACATGGATTTATTTGGTCCAGTAAATATACTGTCTATGGCAAAGAAGAAATACGCCTTAGTGATTGTGGATGACTTCACAAAATATACGTGGGTTGAATTCTTGAACTCCAAGGATGAAACTCCACATTTGGTGATTGATCATATAAAGCTGATTAAGTTAGATTCAAAATTAACTGTCCGAGCAATCAGATCAGATAATGGAACAGAATTCAGAAATGAAGTTCTGAATAACTTCTGCTCAGACAAGGGGATAATAAGGCAATATTCAGCACCAAGAACTCCGCAACAAAATGGAGTTGTAGAAAGGAAAAATAGAACCCTGATTGAAGCTGCAAGGACAATGCTAAGTGAATCAAGGTTACCCATCTACTTCTGGGCTGAAGCAGTTAATACAGCTTGTTATACTCAGAATCGAACTCTGGTCAACAAAGTGTTGGGTTCCGAGACATAAAACGCAGCGGATTAAACGTAAATATAACGAAAAATTTCGGAACCCTAACGCAGGATCATGTATAAGATTGACAGATTATGGTGAAACGGAATCATACCTTTGTCTGGTCTTGACTTACACGAACTCAACGGAGATCCTAGCTTTCACGACTTGTGTCTTCCTTTCGAAAGCACCTCTATGGTATCCACACGAGCCCCTTCAAGAACGTCTCACGATCTTGATTACGGAATGGATGTACTAGCCTCCTTTGATGATTTCGAATTCTGCCTCTGCCTTTGCTGCTGCTAGGGTTCGTTTTTTCTTAAAAACTTAATACCTATTAACCCTACATTATCTATTTATAATGGTTGGTTAATAGGCCCATAACAGCAAAGCCTAACCCATGTAGGTTTAGGATTAAATAATAAAACCGAATTTTATTATTTAATTAATAACTAAGTCACACTTAATTATTAAGGGCAGAATTCAAATTCGAATTCGAATTTATATTATTTTAATTAATTAAGTCTCACTTAATTAATATAATAAAATTCAAATAATCATCAATTAATTTAAATCTATAATTTAAATTAACTATTCCTCTAAGTACTCTATGTGTGTGACCCTATAGGCTATTATTTAATTAGCAATAATTTTATTCTCCAATAAAATTATAAACAATGAGCGGTATCTAGTAATACATCATTGCTACCCAATTAAATAATAATTAAATCGTGATTCGATAAAACCTTTCGTGATTAATGTTTCCGTGTAATATAATCCCTTTAACCATATATATTATAGATTAAACTCAAGGCATGAATTTAGTCATCCTCTTCAACATTTAATCCGGGTTTACTTGATCCATGAGTAGACTATGAAAAACAAATCATTATTTGAGCATGGCCATGCATTTTATAGTCTCACTCAATCAAGAGGCCAATAATATCTCTCCTAATTATAGGAGGGTTAAATCCTTTATCTATCATTCATATTTCTCATACGACTCATGATATACCCGATGTCCACTTTTATCATCACCCGGTCAAAAGTGACTTTTAATGTAGTCAAAGTATATTAATCCTCATACAGAAATATAATGATCTCAAGTCGAAGGATCATTACACCATTATCACTGTGAGTCTTTCTTATGACTTTATTAAACATGAAGAATCTCACTATGGGTCTGTCCAGTACCATGTACTCCTGCATGTACCTATGTGTTGACTTTAGTATCCCCATACTTATAACCAATGAGATGTGGTTATCTGTCAAACAACATACTAGTCTATTTATGTATTATTATTGTCCTATAATAATAATACTCGACTAGGGACATTTAAGAATATGATCTATTATATAATCTCAAGTTCAAGTCATGTACTAAACTATACAATGTGTATCATGATTCTAAGGACATTTATTATGCTAACAAATATATCGCAGTATTTAAAGTCATAATAAATACGTTTATTGAATAATCAAATGACATAAAGGTCTATTAAAAGAAACATTGTATTGCCTATAGGGCACCTACACTAACACAAAGATCATATGAAAACTCCCTATGTATTAATGGCTGGCAAGAAACCAACTCTTAAGTACTTTCATGTATTTGGAGCCAAATGCTTTGTGTTAAAAGATGGAGATGAACATTGTGGCAAGTTTGAGGCCAAGGCACATGAAGCTATTTTTGTCGGGTATTCAAGAAGAGCATATAGGGTATACATAATTGATCAACACCAAGTGAAGGAAAGTGTCAATGTAACTTTTGATGACACTAAACTCCCAAGTATCCAAACTGAAGATTCTTCTGAGTCATTAAAATTCGACAATTATCCAGACTCACATTCTGATGACGAAGAAGAACCTGAGATTGCAACAGGAGATGACAATAATGATGATAATGATCCAGGTAATGGTGGTGAAAACAATAGTGACACTGGAGATACTACTAATACCAGTGGTGGATCAACAAGTCATCCTGGCAGCAACTCCGGGGGAGATGAAGGATCAACTGGTAGAACACAACATCACAATGAATTTCGAGGCGAATCATCAAGATCAAACCTACCCAGGGAAATGATATAGAGCAGAGAGCATCCTTTTGAATTGATCATAGGTGATCCAGATGTTGGAATAAGAACCAGAAGTGCAACTTCAAATAAATGTCTATTTTCAGTTTTTCTATCTCAAGAAGAACCAAAGAAAATTGAAGATGCTCTAACTGATCCAGATTGGGTTCTTGCCATGCAAGAAGAGCTCAATCAGTTCGAGAGACAAGAAGTCTGGACACTGGTACCCAGACCTAAAGATAGATCTGTTATTGGCACGAAATGGGTATACAGAAACAAGTTAGACGGTGATGGCATTGTTACAAGGAACAAGGCCAGACTGGTTGCAAAGGGTTACTCACAGGAAGAAGGAATTGATTATGACGAGACCTACGCACCAGTTGCAAGACTTGAAGCCATCAGGATATTTCTGACATTCGCAGCACATTCTAATTTTAAAGTCTATCAAATGGATGTGAAGAGTGCATTTCTGAATAGAGAGTTAGAAGAGGAAGTATATGTGGAACAGCCCCCTGGCTTTGAAAATTCAGAGTTTGCTGATTTTGTGTATTTTCTATTCAAAGCTCTCTATGGGCTTAAGCAAGCACCAAGGACATGGTATGACACTCTCTCTGTATTTTTACTTGAAAATAATTTTGTTAGAGGTGTCATAGATAAAACTCTCTTTTACAAACTTCATGATAAATATATGATATTTGTTCAAGTTTATGTTGACGGTATTATATTTGGTTCTACTAATGAAAACTTGTGCATGAGATTTGCTAAGTTAATGCAGAGCAGGTATGAAATGAGCATGATGGGTGAGCTGTCATTCTTCTTAGGATTGCAAGTAAAGAAAAAGGAAGAAGGGATTTTTATTTGCCAATCAAAATACGTAAGGGATCTTCTGAGAAAATACCGTCTAGAAAATTCTTCACCGGCAAAAACCCCTATGCCAACAGCCACAAAGCTTGATAAGGATGAAACTGGTAAAAAAGTTGACATCACAAGCTATAGAGGTATGATAGGCTCATTATTATACTTAACTACTAGTAGACCTGATATAATGTTTGCAACATGCTTATGTGCTAGATTTCAATCAGATCCTAGGGAATCTCATCTTATAGTTGTTAAAAGAATTTTTAGATATCTTAAGGGTACACCAAATCTTGGAATTTGGTACCCTAAAGATACAGGTTTTGACCTAATCGGCTATACAGATTCAAATTACGCAGGTTGTAGGATGGACAGGAAAAGTACTTCTAGAAGCTGTCAGTTTCTAGGACGTCGTTTGATTTCCTGGTATAGCAAGAAACAACACTCAGTGTCTACCTCGATAGCCGAAGCAGAATACATTGCGGCAGGTAGCTGTTGTGCACAGATCTTGTGGATAAGGAATCAGCTAAATGACTATGGACTTGCGTTGAACAAAATTCCAATTTTCTGCGACAACACAAGTGCTATAGCTATTTCCAACAATCCTGTACAACACTCAAGAACTAAGCACATTGACATCAGGTATCATTTTATCCGAGAGCATGTCATGAATGGAACTGTGGTGTTACATTTTGTACCCACAGAAGATCAAATAGCCGACATCTTCACGAAACCACTTGATGAATCAACTTTCTCAAAGTTGATTAGTGAACTAAGGATGTTAAATAGTGGCTAATTTTTTGTTGCTAGGAATTAATTTAAAGCTCATAAATATTAAATGTTAATATTTAAAGAATTTATGAGACTTGAATTAATAAAGTCCTAGAGCTTATGAATTTTTGGAAAATTATCTTAAGATTAAATTAATTTTCTTAATAGATAATTATTTCAATTATAGCATAAGTATTTTTAATTTAAATTAAGCATTTTATGTATTTATATATTTGATTTTCTAATTATTATTGTACATTAATAATAATTATGTTATTAATTAATTAATTAATTTATTCATTAAATTAATTCAAGTGTTGAGTTAATTTAATTCCTAAATTAATTAAAACAATTGATAATATAAATAATTATTATATGTTCTTCATAATTTAGTTTCATTTTCAATATATTATTTCAATTTTAGAAATAATTAATGTATATATATATATATATGTATGTTTTTCTTCTCAACATGACCTAAAATCTCGGTATGACTCTTTTTTATTAATAAAAAGAAGTCATACCAACATAAGTCATACCGATTGTATTTTATTTTTAATCAAAAATAAAATCTCGGTATGACTCATTAATAAGTCATACCATCAAAACAATTTCAGTCATTTAAATCTTTTTCAGTTTTTTTTCTTCTCAAGTCATACTCAGTTCATATACACACACACAACAACAGTTACATACAAATCGAACGGACCTCTTCAAAATTTATCTTTTTTGATCTTTACAACTGATTCAGTTGCTTGT
The DNA here is from genome assembly GCA_028671895.1 of Oenanthe sinensis. Classification (NCBI taxonomy): domain Eukaryota; kingdom Viridiplantae; phylum Streptophyta; class Magnoliopsida; order Apiales; family Apiaceae; genus Oenanthe; species Oenanthe sinensis. The sequence goes on from CM053798.1 coordinate 16,659,686, forward strand.
TTGATTTTCTGAAGTGTTTTCACTTGCTTATTACTGTTTAAATCGAACAAAACAAGGAGAAACTCTGCTCGATTTTTGTAAAATCCAACTGAGTTGGACCGAGTTTAGTGGGTTTTGAGTGTTGAAGAACTGATTTTACTGAATTTAGTGAAGATTGAGGATTGGGCTTGTTAAATTTATGGATAAATCGAACTGGGTGTTAGTGCAATTAGGGTTTGATTTTTTTCTTTGTTCGAATTTAAGTGCTTAAGAGGTGTTTGGTGTTAATTGTTAATTATTAATTAATTAAGTGGTTTAATTGTATTAGCTTTTTAATCTTGAAAAATATCTGGTTTTTGCGAGATTGTTAAGACTAATTTTGTTGGATTTTTTAATCCGGAGATTTGTACAGTAGCAAAGTTTAGACCCTGGATCATTTTCATGAACGAACACTCATTAGTCAGAACTGCGATTACCCTGGACGTTCCATTACAGACTCTTGCTTTAAGGGCTTTATACAGCACTGCTAGAAATAGGTCAACTGAAGCCAGAGTGCAATTCTCATTCACAATTGGGGAACATGAATATATGATAACTGAAGATGATGTGAATAGAATTCTGCAATTCCCCTTGGACAACTTTGTTGACCCACCTACAGTTCCAGAAATTCTTGTGTTCTTTACTGCTATACAGTACCAGGGTGAAATCAATTTGGTACGTCTGACCAAGTCAAAGCTAGTACATGAGTGGGATTATTTATTTGACACACTGGCTAAGGTGTTTGCACCTACAACGAAGAGCAACTTCAACAATATTTCTTCGTTGCTGCAAATCATACGATTTTCAGTGGCTCACAATAGAAGAATAAATTTTGGGAAGTTGGTGCTGAAAGAAATAATCAGGAAAATGGGAAAGCCAGAACACAGGGAACAGTATGTACAAGTCTACTATCCAAGGTTCCTAATGCTGTTCATGAATGACTTGTTGTTGGATGAAGATAAAGCCTTATTTCAGAACAGTCCAGCACAAACATCTCCATCTACACAGAATGCTCTGTTTGCAAGGCTCAACAACAATCCCAGATTTGAAAATGTGCCAGTGGTGAGAACAAACTACATGGGTCAGATATTGGATCAAATTGCCAACCCAGAACAGGCTCAGCAAGTACCAGAACAAGAAATAGAGGAAGTGCCAATGGAAACTGAGTCGGTGCAACTACTACTTGAAGCTGCACAACATGCTGAACAAGAAGCTGAAGAACAACATGTAATATCTCAAACCTTAGCTTCTAATTTCCTACCTATAAATATAACTACTACTCTTTTAGATTTATCTGTGGCGGACTATGATTGTGGTTTTTCACTTCAGGACATTGGCCATGAACCTGAAAACACACAGGTTCAAACCCAGGCTGATTTAGAGCCACAAACAGTTTCTCATTCACCATCCTCAATCAGTCATATTCGTAAAAGGAAGAAACCTGTTAGAAAAGTTAGGGGGAAAATTGTAAGTGCAAGTGAACCCGCAACTCTGTCTCCACCTACTAAAAGATCAAGATCAGAACCTGAGACAACTGCAGATTCATCCATTTCCTCACAGTGGGATATGGATTTTGAAACAGCTATCCAAAAATCTCTAGATACACTTGATGAAACGGGTGATTCAGATTCAGATCCTAGCACACTGCTAGCTCTCACAATAGCAGGACCTCCACTTGTAGAAACACAATCACATGAGGGCACTTTTCTTGAAGAAAATGTTTTTAATAAAAACTCGTCCGATGCCACCTATGTTGTGGACCATGACATTTTCGATGCAGTGCGGCATCAGTTACCCTCAGAGGAACTAAGGGGAACCACAGACTCTAATGAGCCACTCACTACGTTGTCTAAGGTGGTGACCCCCCTGGATTTCTTACATCCAGTTCTTTTAAAAGAAGGTCTCGAATCCACTGGTGGATTTGAGAGGCAACCACTCCATAGAGGGAGATGGGACTCCATTCACGGAGTAGCTACGTCAGTAGCGGAGCCAATGCAAGTTCATCTTGTTGAGGACGCGCCTTCACAGGCATCAGAAGAGCATTTCGACTCTTCAAAAGCTATTATTATATATACAGGTACAACATCAGGATCTGGAGGAGATAAGGAGCTAAACACGAGTGATGTGAGGCAAACACTGAGCGATACACATGCACGTAGTGCTAGTCCAAACAGGAGTGCAAGCGAGGTGAGTACACACACACACAGTGAACTCATGTTAAAAATGGAAACTCTCCAGAAACAGATGCAGATTGTTCAGACTAAAATAAACAAAGGGAAGGAACAAGCAGAAATCAAGTCTGCCTCTGTAACTGCACAGTTGTCAATCATAAGAAAGGATGTTGATAATGTCAAGTCAAATGTAATATTCAAAACTCAAAACATCCAGGATGTTCAGAAGTTGATTGCTGATGACATGAAAGAGATTTCCAATTTAAATGAAAGAATTGATAATGTGGAAAGAAATTTAACCGAAAGAATTCGTTGAAATGAAGAAATCTCCTCAGCAAGATTCAACAAGTTAGATGATGGAATGGAACATCTCAATGAAGGTATGAAGCAGATCTACTCGGCCATTACAAATCTCAATAAATTTTTAGATGCTTCAAAACCTGTAGAGGATCCCTCAACTAAGGGGGAGAAAGAAGTAGCTGAAGAAGAAGGGGCTACTAGAAAAGGAAAAGAAAAACTATACTCTGAAGAAGATCAATTTCAGACGTATATTCCAGAGGAACAGTACTATCAACAAGAGCAACTCATAGATGAGGCAAGTATTGAAAATCAAGGTTTCAATCCTGACTACTGCAGAGCTGAAGACGAAGCTGTCTTTGATGATGAATTTTTATTTCTAAAAGAAAAAGAGCATGATCCTGCCTATGAAGAGGCAATGAGGAAGCTAAAGGAAGACATCAAGGCAAGCCATGCCAAAACTTTAAATTTAAAAGCTCTAGTCAAGGAAAGAACCCAAGCTGAAAGAGAGGCAAGCTTAGAAAAACAGAAGCTTTGGGCCTTAGCAGTAAAGAAGAAGAAAGAAGATATAGAGATGAAGATAGGGGACAGATGGGATGCAGCAAGGAAAGTCCTAGATAAAATTCAGCAAGGTCCCTTTGAAGACAGACAAATGCTTTCAGTTATCAAAAGTCTTGAAGATTCAAATAATAATCTGGATAACTTCATGAAGGCATTAAAGGAAGAAGTTGATTATATTACTGTTGTAGTGGATCACATTCTTGAAGACTGGCAACTACTAGTCTACACTCACAGGAATGGAACAATCAGAGTATCTTTGGAATTCTTCCGAAAGAGATCACTATCAGTGATATGGGTTCTGTTAAACAAAGTAAAGAGAAGCTAGGAAGAAAATGAACTACTCAGGGACAGACTCAGAGAAATAGCAACAGCGGCTAGTCCTCAGATCTTATATGATCCTCATGAAGTGAGATTTTTCTCAAACAAGTTGTATCAAATCATGAAGCTAGATGAGGAGTCATTTAAGGGCTACACGGTGAGGTATATGATCCAAGTTGAAAGGATGCTGAGATCAAAAGGATTCAGGTCACAAGCCAAGCTAGATGCTGCACAGAAAATAAGGAACTACTGTTTATCCAGAAACATCAAATCCTACATCAGGCAAATGCCAAAGATAGATTCCACACAGCCTTATGATGTACAAAAAGAAACAGTAGATCCTATTGAAGAGGAAGTCATGTTTAAGCTAGCAAAGGCTCAACAGAGAAGATTGTATGGAGAGTCAACCGCAACTCCGACTGAAACTGAAGAGGTACCCAGAACACCTGTGCACAAGAGTTCTAATCTAGAAGAAGGTGAATTGGATACCACTGAAGACTGAAGTCTTAGATAGGCCAAGATAGAAACTATGTTATATTTGTTCAGTACTAGAGGAACAACTATCTTGTACATATCTTTTATGTATGAATCTGGAAAATTGTTAAATATAAAACAAGAACCTTAGTTTATTATTTACAAGCTCTTACATGTCGTATTTGCTTTCTTAGTTGTTAGTTGAGTTATCCTCTAGGAATTTGTGTGTTAAATGTTTAACAACAAATAGGGGGAGATTGAAAGGCATATGACTAAGGCCTATTTGTAATAATTAGATGACAACTCAACTCAATCTAGAAACAGTGGTAAATAATAAATATCAAACAGGAATCAAGACGAAGACAGTCAACTAGTCACAGAGAATCAACAGAATCAGAAGTACTCAGTTGAACCTGCTACTCAAACACTGAAGAAGTTCATTAATATGTTCAAGCGTCAGTGGAAAATATTTAAGTAGTAATTTCAAAGGAATTCAGTAGATTCAAAAGATTTTAAGTGACTACTACATGAAGATTCTAGAAGAAGAAGAACAGAAAAGGAAGACAGAAAAGCTAAGCAAAGACAGAAGGCCACTAATTCTAAATGTTAAAAGACATGAAGAATATTTATTTAAAGTATGACACAAATGAACCAGACAGTACATTTGTGTGTCAACTTTAATTAATAAATATTCAACATCAAGCTAAAGTGGTTCCATGACAAAAGACGGACTAAAGAGTTGAACAAAAGTCTTAATAGTATTTTAATTCTACAATTAAAATTAAGTTAATTATTTAATTTATTTAATTAAATTAATTCAAGTCTGAATTTAATTTAATTCATAAATTATTTAATTAAATTAAGTAGAATTGATTTGCTATAAAAGAAATGATTCATATGACTTACAATGAGTCATACCGAGCAGATGGTTCATGAGTCATACCGAACAGATGGTTCATGAGTCATACCGAACAGTTGGATTATGAGTCATACCGAGCCATGGATTATGAGTCATACCGAGCAATTCACAGTGAGTCATACCGAAGTCTAAAATGAGTCATACCGACCATTTTAAGTCATGCCCAGCCTTTTTATGAGTCATACAATGGTTAATTTTAATTGAAAAAGGTCATACTGGGATGAGTCATGCTGGCTTTCCACCTCTATAAATATGAGGTGATTGTCTTCATTTTTCAATTGTCGTTCAAACATTCAAATTCAGAAATTTGTATGCAATGTAATATTCACAGATTTCTGTGCTTAGTTTGGAATATAAATTGTTAAACCCGAACAAGTCATGTCAAAATCACTCTAGACAATTTATCAGATATAAACACTATTCTATATTAATTCTGTAATACTTTTCAAGTTAAAATCAAATATTCTACTTGAACAGTATTTCACCTATTAATATATCAGGATTAAAATTAACTTTTTATTCTTAATCCAATTTCGTGAATTTTATCAGATATTGTATTCAACCCCCCTTCTACAATATCAGGGACCAACAAAAACCTATGAGTTGGAACTACAGCAAGATGAGGAAATTGAGAAAAGTCAGAAGAGAGACAAGTCTGTTTCCTTGGTGGTCAAGGATAAGCAAGTTGCAGAATCTGGTGAAAATGTTGTTGTCAAAGAAGGGAAGAAAGAAAGTCATGGCAATAGTGCAAGTGGTGTTAAATATGATGAATCTTCAACTGACAAAGGAAAAGAAACAGTTGAGGATGATGAGTCATACACCAAGGATGAAATGGATGAAATAGATGAGCATTTGACTTTTCTATCAAGAAAATTTTCAAAACTCAAATTCAAGAGGAATCCCATGCAAAGGTCTGGATCTCAGTTTAGGAGAGACAATCAATAAGGCAAAAATCTTGTTGAGATTCAAATGCTTCAACTGTGGATTGGCTGGTCACTTTTCTAATGAATGCAGAAAGCCAAAAATGGAGAGGAAACCAAAGTTTAGTGATGATATTGACTATAAAAAGAAATACTTTGATTTGCTCAAACAAAAAGAAAAGGCTTTTGTAACAGAAGAAAAGGACTGGGTTGCTGAGAATGATTCTGAAGAAGAATAATAATACATTAACCTTGCACTAATGGCCAATCATGATGACCAGGAAGCTAGTTCTTCTAGCAATCAGGTAATTTCTACAAATCTATCTGAGTTATCCAAAGATAAATGCAATATTATAATTATTGAAATGTCAAATGAATTGTATAATTTATATGTCACTCTTAAGTCCTTAAACAAAGAGAACACTAGGCTCAAAATCAACTTAGAAACTCTCACTGAAAGAAACAATTATCTAGAGAATGAGCTATTACAAATGGACAGACTCAAGGTAGAAAAAAGAGATGCTAGAAAAGAACTAGTTGAGTGTAAAATGTTAGTATTGGTGTCCTAGAGACAATACTTTTATGTTTTATAGAAAATAATTGAGGATTATGTTTTATTTGATTATTTGATTAATATTTATTATGTCTTTATTTACTGCATCATGAATTGAAAGCATAATAAATGTCCTTGGAATATTAATACGCATTATATATCTTTAAGTATGTGACTTAAAAATGAGATTATATGAATAGTATTTTATTCCTAAAATTCCCTAGTCAAGTATTATTATTTAAGGACAATAATAATGCAATAAGACTAGTATGTTTGTTGACAGATGACCACATCTCATTGGTCATAGGTATGGTGATACTAAAGTCAAGAACATAAGTGTATGTATCAATACATGACACTGAAAAGACCCGTCATGAGATTCTACATGTTAATAAGTGTCATTAGAAATCTCACTGTGATAATGATGTAATGATCCTCTGACTTGAAATCATTATATTTCTATACGAGAATTAATATACTTTGATTACACTCAAAGTTACCTTTAACCGGGTAACGATAAAGGTGGACATTGGGTATGTTATGAATCGTATGAGGAATATGAATGAGAGATATATGATTTAACCCTCCGATTTTAGGAGTGATATTATTGGCCTCTTGATTGAGTGAAACTATGAAATGCATGGTCATGCTCAAATATTGATTTGTTTAAATAGTCTACTCATTGATCAAGGAAACCAAGATTAAACGTTAAAGAGGATGACACTATAACATGCCTCGAGTTTGATATATAATATAAGGTTAAAGGGATTATATTACATTGCACATTATTCACGAAAGGTTTAAATGAATCACCAATTATTATTGTTACTTGGGTAACAATGATGTATTACTAGATACCACTCATTGTTTATAATTTTATTATTAAATAATAAAATTATTGCCAACGTAATAATAACCTAAAGGGTCACACACAAAGAACGTCAACACAGCACTTTATTTAAATTATGAATTTAGATATATTATTATTAATTCAAATTTAATTATTAAATTAATTAAGTGGGACTTGATTAATTATATTAGAATTCGGATTTAATAAGAATTTAGATATATTATTGTTAGTTCGAATTTAATCATTGAATTAATTAAGTGGGACTTTATTAATTATATTAGAATTGGGATTTAATAATAATAATAATCCAAAATCATAATGGGTTTTGGAAACCACATGGATTAGGGTTAGACCCAAAATCTCTCTATCCCCTATATATACATAATGATGTATAGTTTAGGGTTAACAGAATTCAGAATTCCTTTTTTCCATATAAACCCTAGTTGCTCAACAGTTCGAGAGGCTAGAAAAAGAGAGAGAAAGAGGCAAGCTATTCGGCTAGTACTGACTTCGGTGATCGTTAGACGATCGGGCGTTCGTGTGGACTTCTTTTGAGAGCAGATCTTTGCAACAAAGGGCTGCTTTGATTCATCTTTTCTAGACCTCTATTAAACAGCATACGGAAAGCTTCGTTAAGGTACATACTTCTTCACCATAATCATCCAACGTTATACATGGATCCTGAGATAGGGTTTTTTTTTATTGTTTTTACGTTATATCTGCTGCATTTTCATGCACAAAACCCTTCAATGGCATCAGAGCTACGTGTATAATGAGATGATTTGGTTACGTGTTTTCTGTATTTGATGCATGTATGCCTGTTTGGATGACTGTCATGCTACTGCCATGTTTCGTTTTTCATATATACTCGAATTCTAATCTGTTATGATGACTATATATGATATGCAATGTTATGACATGATATGTGTGATGCACTGTATGTATGTGATACGAGATACAGTCATACGAAGGTCATCGAAATCGTTCTGAAGCGTTTAAAAATACAATTGCATAAGATGCAATTTTCTGTGAATAGTGATTTTGCAGATGAATAGTGTTTTTCGACGAAGTCAGAATGAGTTGAATTTACTCTTTCTGGAAAGGGAAAATCGCCACGAGCAAAAATCACTACTTTATTGTGACCTATGGTGTTTTTGGCCATTTAACATCGTTTAGGGCCTCAAAAATGCGATTTACTATTTTGAAATCAATTTCTAATTTTTTTTATGATTTTATGATTATGATATATATGATGTATGATGATATGATTATGCATTCTGATATGTCACTAGTTGTTATGTGAGCATGGTGGATGGTTATGGCCCAATGACCCATAGGATAGTGGTTTTGTTCTATGATTTTGGTTTTTATTCATTGTAATTGTTAATCTCGAATGTAACTCGAGTTCTTCTTGTAATATCATTAGAATAGATTTATTTTATTCTTCAATGTAATTGTCAATGGAGACTTGGAAGCAAGGAAGCTGGAAGGCGTATTCAGATAATGGAGCAATGAAGAAGATAAAGACATGTAATAGTATAGTATTTGAAACCACCATAGATTGACCTTGATATTTTCATTAGCTTGAAAATATCACATAAGCTGGGCTATAACCAAACACGTTCACTTTATGCACAATACATATATGTATATGAATGCATGTGTAGATATGTATGCGTTAGAATGATGTATGTATTAGATACGACACCCATGCCATGCCTGCTTAAGAAAGATAAAATCTATAACGATTCAAGATTTTAAAATTAAACAAACGATCATGAGATTCTTGTGTTTATGAAACACGGTATTGAATATGAATTTTCTTTTTCTGATATGGGGAGATTTTGTCAAAAATGAATCATTATTCGTAAGAAAGTTGGGTTTTAAGTGAGACCATTTGTGACTTCTCCGACGATCTGGAAATCAAACCATTGACGAATATTGAAATGGATTATTTGATCAAGGAAAAATTGAGAATCTCTTTATGATGAGATCATGATCATTAAACAATGAAATTCATAAATAAATATTAAGTTAATAAAGATGCCTTCCAATGTTCATACACATCAATATCTAGATTGAGAAAGAGTGGGTTTGCCAAAGTGAAGTGCTCTTATCAATCATGGGAAAATGTGATAAGTAAATGTACTTAGTTTATGGAGACATTGGGTCTAACTTAACTAAATCATCACAATAGGATTGTGGGTTTAGAGGCATAGTGTTTGGTGAGATTTATTGGATAAATGTGTACAAAGGGTTGTTCCACCAAACTATCCAAGAGTTATATTTGATATAATCGACAAATATTGTCTACCTAAATAGTCGTGTTTTGGGTGTATTAGTCAATGCTATCTTAAAACATGGATGAAATATGGATCTTGGCTCACTAGAAAGATTTATTGAAATCCTTTCTGAATTAATAATTAGGGCTATTAATTTATAAAAATAGTGAGAGATATATATTATGAATGTATATGGTAATCACTTGAACATAATTAAACTTCTGCAGACTAACTAATATGCATTTTAAACATTGTAGATATTTAATGGCAAATAACAAAAATAACTTCTCTGTGAGAGCAACCCTTGAGAAGGACAAGCTGACAGGAACTAACTTCCTTGATTGGTATAGGAATTTGAGGATTGTCCTCAGGTAGGAGCGGAAGCTTCACGTCATTGAAATTCCTTCACCTACTCCTCCTGCTGAGAATGCAACTTGCGTTCAGCAAAATGCTTATCAGAAGCATATCGATGATGTGAATGATGTTGCATGTCTCATGCTGGCAACCATGAGTGCTGAGCTTCAAAAACAACATGAGCATATGGATGCTTATGAGATGATTGAACAAAGCACATGTTCTAAAGATGATAGGTTAATGTTTGAGGGACAGGCTCGTCAAGAAAGGTTCAACACGAGCAAAACACTATATTCTTGCAAATAGGGAGAGCGTGAACATGTTCAACCACATGTTCTAAAGATGATAGGTTATATTGAGTATCTTGATACTTTGGGTTTTCCGATTAGTCCGGAAGCTCAGATTGACTTGATCTTGCAATCTTTGAACATCAACTATACTCATTTTGTTATGAACTATAATATGAATGAGATAGACAAAACACCCACTGAATTGTTAGCCATGTTACGTACTGCTGAAACCAACATGAAAAAGGCTGAACCTGCTGCCATGTTGATTGTAGACAACAAATGTAAGGCTAAAAGGAAAGGCAAATGGAAGGGAAAGAAGAAGATTGGATCTGCTTCTGGTCCCAAGCCAAAGGCTAATCCCAAATAGGCTTTAAAGCCTATGGGTGTTGTTTGAAAGGGTGATTGTCACTACTGCGGTAAACCAGGTCATTAGAAGAGAAACTGTCATGCTTATTTGGAGGATCTGAAGAAGAAGAAGGTTGATCAAGCTTCTGATTCATGTATTTATGTTATAGAGGTCAATTTGTCTACTTCTACATCATGGGTATTGGATACTGGATGTGGTTCTCACATTTGTATAAATGTGCAGGAGATGCAAAGGAGTAGGACTTTTGCAAAAGGAGAGGTCGACCTACGAGTTGGCAATGGAGCAAAGGTTGCTACTTTAGCTATAGGGACTTATTATTTATCATTTCCCACTGGGCTTATTTTAGAACTTGAGAACTGTTTTTACGTGCCTGCAATTTGCAGAAACATTATTTCAGTTTCTTGTTTGGACAAGAAAGGTTTTACATTTTCAATTCAGAACAATAGTTGTTCCTTTTCTTTCAACAATGTTACATATGGGGTTGCACGTTTATTTAACGGTTTATATGTTCTTTATTTAGACACTCATATCTATAATGTGAATAACAAACGTCTTAAAACTAATGACTCAAATCAAACATACCTCTGGCACGGTCATTTAGGCCATATAAATTATAAGCGCATTTCCAAGTTACATAAGGATGGATACTTGGATAAGTTTGACTTTGAATCATACGAAGCATGCGAACCTTGTCTTATTGGAAAAATGACTAAAGCTCATTTTACTGGACAAGGTGAAAGGGCCACTAAACGATTAGAACTTATACATAGTGATGTATGTGGTCCTATGCGTACTATGGCAAGAGGAGGCTTTTACTACTTTATCACGTTTACTGATGATTTTAATAGATATGGATATGTGTATCTTATGAAGAACAAATCTGATTCTTTTGAAAAGTTCAAAGAATACAAAGCTGAAGTAGAAAAGTAAATTGGCGGAAGTATTAAGACTCTACGATCTGATCGTGGAGGTGAATACTTAAGCCATGAATTTAAGATTTTATTATAAAAGAGTGTGGTATTGTATCACAACTCACTCCTTCCGGAACACCACAATGGAATGGAGTTTTTGAAAGGAGAAATCGTACTTTGTTGGACATGGTGCGAATGATGATGAGTCATGCAGATCTTCCAATTAGTTTATGGGGCTACGCCCTGGAGACGGCTGATTATACACTTAACCGAGTTCCTACTAAAATGGTTCAGAAGACTCCGTATGAGATATGGGCTGAGAAACGTGATAGCATTTCATTTATGAAAATTTGGGGATGTGAGGCATTTGTGAAATGTCTAACTTCTGACAAGCTAGGACCTAAATCAGAAAAATGTAATTTTGTGGGATACCCAATTGAAACAAATGGTTGTTCTTTCTATAATCCTTCAGAGAACAAAGTGTTTGTTACTCGAACTACAGTGTTCCTTGAAAGAGAAATGTTGTCTAGGAAAGACAGTGGGAGGATAATAGATCTCGATGAAATTCGAGACCCACATGATAACATTGAACTAATGGAGGAACATGAGCAGAATGTACAAGAAAACAATACTGCTCAAGAAACACAGGTTGTTCGTAGGTCTGGTAGGATTCGCCATGAGCCCGAGAGATATTATGGATTTCTCTTGACTCGAGATGGTGATGTTATGCTTGTGGATGAAGATGAGCCTCTCACGTACCAAGACGCTATGAACACTCCAGAATCTAAGAGATGGCTGGAAGCCATGAAATCTGAGATGGAATCCATGTATACTAATCAAGTATGGACTTTGGTTGATCCACCTGAAGGGGTAAAACCTATAGAGTGCGAGTGGGTTTTCAAAAAGAAGAGCGACGTGGATGGTAACGTACAGACCTCTAAAGCACGATTGGTGGCAAAAGGTTTCAAGAAAATTCATGGTATTGACTATGATGAAACCTTTTCACTAGTGGCTATGGTCAAGTCCATTAGGATTTTTCTTCCTATAGCAGCTTACCATGACTATGAAATCTGGAAAATGGATGTCAAAACCGATTTCTTAAATGGGAGCCTTGAAGAAGATGTGGATGTGTACATGACACAACCTGAAGGTTTTATTAATCCAAGGAATGCTGGAAATGTATGTAAGTTGCGTCGATCCATTTATGGAATGAAACAAGCCTCGAGAAGATGGAACATTCGTTTTGATGAAACTATCAAAGGTTTGGGTTTATTCCAAATAAAGATGAACCATGTGTTTATATGAAGGTTAGTGGGAGCAATGTGGCATTCCTAGTATTATATGTTGATGATATATTAATAATAGGGAATGACATTCCTTCTTTACAGGCTGTTAAGACTTGGTTGAGTAAGAATTTCTCAATGAAAGACGTAGGCGAAGCGACCTATATTTTAGGTATCAAGATCTATAGAGATAGATCAATAAGAATGATCGGCCTAAGTCAGAGTACAAAGATTGACAAAGTTTTGCACCGATTTGGGATGCAAAATGCTAAAAAGGGATCTGTCCCGATGTCTCATGGGATATCGATCTCAAAAGATAACAGTCCTAAATCATTAGATGATAAGGACCGTATGAGTAAAGTTTCATATGCTTCAGCAATTGGTTCCATAATATATGCAATGATATGTATTCATCCTGATGTCTCGTATGCTTTGAGTATGACGAGTAGATACTAGTCTAATCCAGGTGAAGGTCATTGGACAACAGTCAAGAATATTCTTAAGTACTTGAAGAGGACTAAAGATCAATTCTTGGTATACGGAGGAGAAGATAAACTAGTTGTAAAAGGTTACACCGATGCTAGTTTCTAGACAGACAAGGATGGTTCGATTTCTCAGTCTGAATTTGTATTTTGTCTAAATGGAGGTGCTGTAAGCTGGAAAAGTTCGAAGCAAGAGACGGTTATCGATTCTACAATGGAGGCTGAGTATATTGCTGTTTGTGAAGCAGCCAAAGAGGCTGTTTGGATTCGGAAATTTATTGTAGGTCTTGGTGTGGTTCCTTCAGTCGCAGATCTGATAGATTTATACTGCGATAATAATGGAGCCATTTCGCAGGCTAAGGAACCAAGGTCTCATTCCCGAACAAAGCATATACTCAGACGATATCATCTTTGAGAGAGATTAATAATCAAGGGGATATACATATATGTAAAGTGCATACAAATGATAACATTGCAGATCCACTGACCAAGGCTTTGTCGCAGCAGAAATACGAAGGTCATACTAGTTCCATGGGTATTAGATACATGAGAGATTGGCTCTAGTACACGTGGGAGATTGTTAGTATTATTGTCCTAGAGACAATACTTTTATGTTTTATAGAAAACAATTGAGGATTATATTTTATTTGATTATTTAATTAATATTTATTATGTCTTTATTTACTGCGTTATCAATTGAAAATATAATAAATGTCCTTGGAATATTAATACGCATTATATACCTTTAAGTATATGACTTAAAAATTAGATTATATGAATAATATTTTATTCCTAAAATTCCTTAGTCAAGTATTATTATTTAAGGACAATAATAATGCAATAAGACTAGTATGTTTGTTGACAGATGACCACATCTCATTGATCATACGTATGGTAATACTAAAGTCAAGAATATAAGTGTATGTATCAATACATGATACTGGAAAGACCCGCCATGAGATTCTACATGTTAATAAGTGTCATAAAAAATCTCACTGTGATAATGATGTAATGATCCTCTGATTTGAAATCATTATATTTCTATACGAGAATTAATATACTTTGATTACACTCAAAGTTACCTTTAACCGGGTAACGATAAAAGTGGAGATTGGGTATGTTATGAATCGTATGAGGAATATGAATGTATAGATATATGATTTAACCCTTCGATTTTAGGAGTGATATTATTGGCCTCTTGATTGAGTGAGACTATGAAATGCATGGTCATGCTCAAATATTGATTTGTTTAAATAATCTACTCATTTATCAAGGAAACCAAGATTAAACGTTAAAGAGGATGATACTATAACATGCCTCGAGTTTGATCTATAATATAAGGTTAAAGAGATTATATTACATTACACATTATTCACGAAAGGTTTAATTGAATCAACAATTATTATTGTTACTTGGGTAGCAATGATGTATTACTAGATGCCGCTTATTGTTTATAATTTTATTATTAGATAATAAAATTATTGCCAACGTAATAATAACATAAAGGGTCACACACAAAGAACGTCAAAACAGAGCTTTATTTAAATTACGAATTTAGATATATTATTATTAATTCAAAGTTAATTATTGAATTAATTAAGTGGGACTTGATTAATTATATTAGAATTCGGATTTAATAAGAATTTAGATATATTATTATTAGTTCAAATTTAATCATTGAATTAATTAAGTGGGACTTGATTAATTATATTAGAATTCGGATTTAATAATAATAATAACCCAAAATCATAATGGGTTTTGAAAACCACATGGATTAGGGTTAGGCCCAAAATCTCTCTCTCCCCTATATATACATAATGATGTATAGTTTAGGTTAACATAATTCAGAATTCGTTTTTTCCATATAAACCCTAGCTGCTCAACAGTTCGATAGGCTAGAAAAAGATAGAGAAAGAGGCAAACTATTAGGGTAGTACCGACTCTGGTGATCGTTGGACGATCGGGCATTCGTGTGGACTTCTTTGGAGAGCAGATCTTTGCAACAAAGGGCGGCTGTGATTCATCTTTTCAGGACCTCCATTAAACAGCATATGGAAAGCTTCGTTAAGGTACAAACTTTTTTACCATAATCATATAATGTTATACATGGATCCTGAGATAGGGTTTCAGTTTTTTATTGTTTTTATGTTATATCTGCTGCGTTTTCATGCACGAAACCTTCAAAAAAGGAAATAAAAAATTTGAAAGAAAAATTGGAAGTAGAACTAAGAACCATTGATAGATGGAACAGTTCAAGTAAAGCTAGTAAAAAGATGAATGACATACATGGAACAAATTCTTTCACCATGTTGTCTGAGACTCTTGAGAAATTAGCCATTAATGAGAATCAATCTTTGGAAAAGAAGCAATCAATTGCAAATCCTGAATCAACTGATAAGGATTATCCATCGATTGATAATATTATCCCAACGGATAATTATTCATCGATTGAGGAATCATCAATTTCTAAGCAATATGTCTTAAAAACCAAGCTTAACAGACCTGTTAAATTTGTAAAAGAAAGTAGCTCATCTAAATCTCAAGTCAAAGTTGAAAAGGCTAATATAGGGTTCTTATCTAAAGATCAATTGAAGGAAAAGTTAGAAAAGATAGAGCTTAATATTAAGCCAAATGAAAAGAAGAAGAAGAAGAACATAAATGGTAAAATAGGCATAAACAAGCACAATAACTACACACCTGACAAGTATGCTCATAGAAACATATGTGATAAGTATGGTAGTAAGAATCACTTATCTGTGCAATGCAAGTCCAATATGCCTGCAACAACCAATATGCCTGTTATACCTAACATGCATTCTAATTCTGTTTATCCTCATTTGGTTGATCCTCATGTTATTCATGCTCAATATATATCAATGCCTTATATGTTTAATCCATATCTTGCATTTGCCAACATGAATATGCCTGCTATGCCCTGGAATATGCACAACAATTTTCATGCTCCAAATTTCTCTAATTCTGCAAGCATGAATATTCCAAATATTAGCACTGAGAATCCTGAGGTGAGGAAACCAACACCTAAGGTTGAAGTGGAAGTAAAACCACCTAAAACAAAGGTACAAGAATTGGAAACCAAACCAAAGGTAGCAACTAATAAGAAAGGACCTAAGGCAACTTGGGTACCAAAATCAACTTGATTGATTTTGGATGTGTGCAGGGAAAAAGAAGAAATCTTTGGTACTTGGACAGTGGGTGTTCAAGACACATGAATGGAGATAAATCCCTGCTCACAAATTTTGAGGAGAAAGCTGGCCCTGGGGTAACTTTTGGAGATGATAGTAAAGGATACACCATGGGACATGGCTTGATTTTAAAAGAGAATGTCATCATTAAACCTGCTGCATTAGTTGATGGCTTAAGACACAATTTTTTAAGCATAAGTCAACTATGTGACAATGGAAATAAAGTTTGCTTCACAATTGAAGCATGCATAATTTCCAACAAGAAAGATGGAAGCCTAGTTATGACTGGGAATAGAAAAGGAAATGTGTACATAGCTGACTTCAACTCAACAAGTGCAGACTCAATGACTTGTCTTCTCTTTAAGGCAAGTACAAATGAAAGTTGGCTACTGCACAAGAAATTAGCTCACTTAAATTTCAAAGCCATGAATCAGTTGGTCAAGAAAAATCAAGTGAGAGGATTACCACAAATGGAATTTGTCAAGAATGGACTATGTGATGCCTGTCAGAAAGGAAAACAAAAAAAGACATCATTCATTGGAATCATCAATTGAGAAGCCACTTCAGTTATTACACATGGATTTGTTTGGTCCTGTAAATATCATGTCCATTTCAAAGAAGAAGTATGCTCTAGTCATTGTGGATGACTTTTCAAGATTCTTATGGACTTATTTTTTGCATTCAAAAGATGAAGCCAGTAATCTCATCATCAAGCACATAATAGAAGTTGAGAAAAGTATTGGATTGGATGTAAAGAAAATAAGAAGTGACAATGGAACAAAATTTAGGAATTCCACAATGAAAGAGTTCTGTGAATCTAAAGGAATCATACACACTTTCTCTGCACCAAGGACACCTCAATAAAATGGGGTAGTTGAAAGAAAAAAATAAGACATTGATTGAAGCAGCTAGAACTATATTGGAAGATGCTAAATTACCAACATATTTCTGGGTTTAGGCCATTAATACAACATATTATACTCAAAACATCTCCATAGTAAATCAAAATCAAGGAAAAACACCTTATCAATTGATCAAGAAAGACAAAAAGCCAAAAGTGGGGTTTCTTCATGTCTTTGGCTGCAAATGCTTTGTGCTAAGGAATCAAGGTGAAAACCTAGGAAAACTTGAAGCCAAGGCTGATGAAGCTATATTTGTTAGGTATGCACTATCAAGCATAACCTATAGAGTCTATAATCTTAGACTACACATTGTTATGGAATCTGTACATGTAGTATTTGATGACAAAAAGATTCAAGGCTTGTTTGATGAAGGAAATCATGACACACTGCATTTTGAAAATGAATCAAATGATGTAGATGATGATGAAGAAGCAGAAATTATAAAATCACAAGTACTCAGAAACCCAATATCAGTTGATATTACAGCATCAATGGATAATTTATCAGTTGACAGAAATCCATCAACTGATAATGCATCAACTGATAATTCTTTAATGGATAATCAACACTCTACATCTAGGGTATCCAATTCAGGGGGAGGGTTTCAGAATCAATCCATAAATTCAAATCAATTTGAGTACAATACTAATGATCATGAAACTTCATCATCAAGACAAAATTTGCCTCCTCAAAGAAAATGGACAAAAAGCCATCCATTTGAACTAATCATTGGAAATGCAGAAGATGGTGTCAAGACAAGAAGTGCTACTCAAAATGAGTGTTTGTATAGCAGGTTTCTATCTCAAGAAGAACCTAAAAGAGTTGAAGATGCTCTTATGGATCCTGATTGGGTTTTAGTTATGCAAGAGGAACTCAATCAATTTGAAAGAAATAAAGTGTGGAAGCTGGTGCCCAAACCAAAAAATAGATCAGTAATTGGTACAAATGGGTATTCAGAAACAAAATGGATGAAACTGGTACTGTGACTAGAAACAAAGCAAGGCTTGTGGCAAAGGGGTACTCACAAGAAGAAGGAATTGATTTTGATGAAACATTTGCACCAGTTGCAAGGCTGGAGGTAATCAGAATCTTTCTAGCTTATGTTGCACATGCTAATTTCAAAGTTTACCAGATGGATGTAAAGAGTGCATTTTTGAATGGAGTATTAGAAGATGAAGTCTATGTGGAACAACCTCCTGGATTTGAAGATCCAAATTTCCCTGACTTTGTCTACTATCTACTCAAAGCACTCTATGACTTGAAGCAAGCACTAAGGGCCTGGTATGACACTTTATCTCAGTTCCTCATTGAGAGTCACTTCATAAGAGATACTGTTGATAAAACTCTATTTAGTAGAAAAGTTAATGGCTCTATCATTCTTGTCCAAATATATGTGGATGACATTATTTTTGGCTCAACTAATGAGGGACTTTGCAAAAAGTTTGCTAAATTAATGCAGAGTAAATATGAAATGAGCATGATGGGAGAACTTACCTACTTTCTTGGTTTGCAAGTCAAACAAGTTAAAGATGGTATTTTTATAAATCAAACAAAGTACATTCATGACTTGTTAAAGAAATTTGACTTGCGTGAATGTTCTTCTGCAAAAACTCCCATGGTCACTGCCACCAAACTTGAATTGAACACTAAGGAAGCTAAAGTGGACATTTCAAGTTATAGAGGCATGGTAGGCTCACTTTTATATTTAACTGCTAGTATGACAGATATAATGTTCTCTACATGTTTGTGTGCTAGGTTTTAGGCTGATCCTAGAAAATCTCATTTAATGGCTATTAAGAGGATTTTTAGATATCTCAAGGGTACATCAAATTTAGGTATTTTGTATCCTAGATATTCTGGTTTTAATCTAATAGGCTACTCAGATGCAGATTATGCAGGTTGTAAAATAGACAAGAAAAGTACTACAAGCACCTGTCAATTTCTAGGAAACAAACTTGTGTCATGGTTTAGCAAAAAGCAACACTCAATATCAACTTCAACTGCAGAAGCTGAGTACATTACTGCTGGAAGTTGTTGTGCACAAATATTATGGATGAGGAATCAATTATTTGACTATGGGTTTAACATGAACAAGATTCCTATTTTCTGTGATAACACAAGTGCCATTGCAATAACAGAAAATCCTGTGCAACATTCCAGAACCAAACACATTGACATAAGGTATCATTTCATTAAGGAATATGTAATGAATGGTACATTTGAATTACATTTTGTCCCTAGTGAACAACAACTTGCAGACATTTTTACCAAATCTGTAGATGAATCTACTTTTAATAGGTTAGTCTATGAATTAGGTATGCTTAATTTTACTCAATCTTAAATGTTTGCTAAGTTTTTTTTTGCCATTGTTCACAATTATCTATTGAAACAAAATGATCAACTGATAAATGTGTTAATTATCAATGGATATTTTGCAGCCATCGATGGATATATTTGATCAACAGATAAAATATATTCCTATCGATGGATATTTATCTATCGACAGATAATTGCCCTGGTAATTGTTTATCGATCGATAAATTATTTTTTTGGATATAATTACCTATCGATGGTAATAGAATTTCTAAAGTTTTATTCATCCATCGATCAAATTATAGCCATTGAATAATTACCTTATCTGTCAACAGATGAATACATCCATCGATTTCCATTTAGAGTAATTTACTTTAATTCTTTTTATCTTTCAACGGTTATATTCTTAATTAAACTGACTACTTAGGTCATTTTCATCTCAGAAATATAAATAGCAATTTCAATTCTCATTTCATTCTTACTTGCTACTTTATTTTCTATCTCTCATATCTGTATCTCTAATTCTCAAGAACACTAAACCAAGTTATCTAACTTTTCTTCAAGTTTTTTTTTCTTAATCTCTCTAAGAACAACAATGGAACCCCAAAAGAAGATTGTTTCCTCAACAGGGTTCATCTATGAAAAAACAATTTTGCTGCGTGTCTAACCGTGGATGATGCTCCCGTAGACTTCCATCCATTGATGAGGTTTCTGGGAAATTGCAAAGTGTGCAAGGCTCTTAGTGAAACACCAACAATAGTATGTTCATTTGTTGAGGAGCTATGGAACACTGTAGAAGTCTCACAAGATGGGAAGATAATTTCTTACACTTGCAAAGGTATATCCTATACCATTACAAGTACTACTCTTTCTGATTGCTTAGAATTGCCTGAAAATAATTTTTATAAGTCACCCACTGATAATGACATTAGGGATATGTTAGAAGCTGTTAACTATGCTAATGCTGAAACTGGATTAGGGGAAGTTGTTAGGAAAAATCTTAGAAAAGAATGGAGTTATTTCTTTGATGCTATTATTAAAGTATTTTCTGGAAAAATAAGTAATTTTGATGCAATTACCGCAAGTATGCAAGAAATTGCTTATTTTATCCTATTTCATAAGTACTTTGATTTTAGCACATCACTCCTAAATGAATTAACTGCTAAATTAGGAAATAAGGCATCTAGGAAAAATAACATCTATTTTGCTAGATTCTTTATGCTCTTGATTAATGCTACTGTTGGAGATTATGAGATTACAACAGAGATGGAAACACTGGAGGCCTGGACACAGAATAAAAGGGTCTTCAAGGACTTGGTGAGAATCAACTTACACCATAAGTTGTGCCTCATCTATCCTCTTTTTGTACAAGTATATCTCAAGAAACTTAATTTCTCTTTTACTTCCTCTGGTATCTCAATTCCTTTGCCTTCTGCAACAATGAAGGGAGTTGAAAATGCCTCCATCCCTCCTACCCAAGTTGCACAACCTTTCGAAAACAAATCTAAACAATCCACCTCAGTAGTTTCTCAAAAGACTACTATTGTAAAAACTAAGAAAAGAAAAATAACTGAGGGGAATGTGAAGGTGGTTGATAAGGGTGAGAGAACTTGCCAACATCAAGAAAGCCAGAAGAATAAGGAATGAGAGTTTAAGATTGTCCAGCCAGCCACCAGCCCAATCTCTCAACAGATTGAGGCTATGATAAAGGATTTAAACACATCACTAGTTACACCTTCTCAACAAGGTGTAGCTATTGAAAAGAGGTCTCAACCAGGACCATTTGATGGGGGTGAGAGAAACAAAGTAATTCAACCATATAAAAGGATAAAGAAGGACAATAACATTGCACAGGGAACACACACACATGTAAAGCCAAATGCAAATTTGGTGGAGCCTTCAGTTTCTTCTTTTGATGTGTCTCAGAATTTTCCTAAGGCACAGCTACATTCTCTATCTATTTCATCTCATCAATCTCCTTCAAAATCCATTTCTTCAGAAACTTTGTTGATTGACAACTTCAATGTTTCAAATTCACCCTCTTTGCAACTCAGGTTGGAGCCAACACTCTCACTTGTATCACCAAATAAGGTTAACACCTTGGTTGATCAGGAAAACACTGATAATTTTCACAAGTCAATGGATATTACTCAATCAACTGATAATTTCTAACATCCACTGACTAGTTCACTTTCATCGATGGATATCCTTACATCCATCGACGAGCTCCAATCAACGGATATTCATCCATTGATGGATATTTCTTATCCATCGATTGACACCTTAATTCTAATTCATGAATCATCTAATAAAACAATTCAAGTGGCCAATACTTTACTAGGATTGAGTGGAGTGGGTGAGGTGTGTGAGAGGCAAGCTTTGCATACCTTGGCAAAAGGAGAGTGTGAGAATGAGAGGCCCTCAATTTCTTCTGAGGTGGCAAAAGGAGAGGGTGCAAGAAAAGAGAGTTCCACCTTAGCAGGTGATGCAAAAGAAGAGAATAGTGAGGGAAAGGTGAGAATCCAGGATGAGATCCTGATGCAAAAATAGAGAGAAGAGAGTGAGAGAGAAAAGAATAGAGAGAAACCAATTTCACCATCTCATAAAGCATCAACTTCTAAAACTGAGCAGGTTACAGTAGAACTCACCCAGGAGTTGGGGTTGGAGTTAGGGGGAGATGGAGGAAATGGAGAAGATGGAGTTCCTGCAGGATGTGTAGATGCCCACATAGAAGTGGATGATGAGATTGAATTCAACATTAATGCTACAACATTTGAACATGAAGATCCACACTATCAAGAATTGGCAGCAGTCACTAATCAAGAGGCTGAAAAGATGTTGGGATTAGTGCAAACAGAAGAATAATTCAGAAGTGGCAAGGAGAGTTTGGCAAGACAGCCTAATGATGTGTCTTACATGAATAATGAAGATTTTGAAGATAGTTCTAATGATGAGTTATTGGAACCTGCAATGGCTAGTGATGAAACTAGTTTGGCTGACACTGAAAGGGCCATAGTTTCACACTACAGGACATCCATGGCTGAAGTAAATGTAGAGGATCCTTTACACAGAAGAATTCTCAAATTTTACAGAGATAACTTGAAGATCCAGAAGATGCATGTAACATGTTCCAATTATGAATTCAAGAAGATCAGGGAAGAAATTGATAGTTCAAGGACACATTTTTACACCACCATTGATTCAAAACTCAGCCTCACAATGTTAGCAAGAATCAAGCAAAGGCTTGATACTGAGTCTACAGCCAAGGACAAAGTGGTGGCATTGGAGAAAAGAGTGACTGCCATGGAGGTTAACATGGATCTAATTTTGAAGAATCAAGTCACTTAAACCAAACTTCTGAACAGACTCTTGGAAACCCCTCTTATTTCTCACTCATTGAAACAAGAACCAGTTGTTGATAACAAAAAGGGGGAGAAGCATGAGGAGTTAAGGAGAAAAGAGATTAAAGCTGTGATCAAGACTATAGAGGATGCTATTCAAAAGACAAATCCAAAGAAGGCATTAGCTCAACAAATTGATTCAATTTCCAGCAAAAACAAGGAGATTGATGTACAAGAGCCAATTGCCTTAATGCCAGAAATTCTTGAGGCAGTAAAGAAAAGAGAAATAAGGGTATATGAAAGTAGCTCACAGATTGGTGACAGAAAAGGGAAGGGCATTTTAATAGAAGAAGAAAAGAAGAAGAAGAATTATTCCATGAGTGGAGGTGAGAAACTATTGAGCAAACCAATAGTTGTTGGTGTGAAAGAAAGGGAACAACAAGAGAAGTCACAAGAAGAACTAGCTATTCAACTGCAAAGGAAATTTGATGAGGAGGATAGGCTAATTAGAGAAACCAGAAGAAAAGAAGGTGAAAGGAGGCCAAGAATGAAACAAAGAGCAAACAAGCCTGTAGATGAACCAAAAACTTATGGAGTTAAAATGAAACTTATTGTTGATGAAAAAGTGGCTAAGGAGGAGAAGCCAAAGGAGGTAAAGCTTGAGAGTCAAGCATCTGGGAGTGGTCAATCCAAGGATATAGAAGTGTTCAAATCCAAACCTCAAAGTTTTGTTTCAATCAAAACTGAGGGACTGACAGTAATTAAAGGACAAAGGAAGAGGGATGTAGATCTACTTCACATAGATTATGAAGATGGGTCACATTCAATCTTCACATTTGATCAAGTCATGGAACAAGGCTATGGTATCTTAAGGAAAATATACACAACGCTCAACATGAAATATTATCTAACTGAAGAGCTAGGAAAAGGCATCCTTGAGAAGATGAAGAAGATAAGGGAGACACCTCTTCAAGAAGAAAGGGATGATATAATCAAGATTTGGAACCCTGAAGGAAGGAAGGTACTTCATGAACCATTCTACATGATGATCTACAAGGACAGGGAAGACAGAGAAAAATGCATTGATATTTGTCAAGAAATAGACAAACTGCCTAATCTGGAATTGAAACATCTTGCAAGCCAACTAGACTACAGGGTTGAGGATGAAAAGATTTTGAAGGGATCCCTATATAGAAAGATGAAGGAAAATGAAGATAAGATGAATGAGTCAAGGGGAAGAAGAAAAAGATAGACGATTCAGACTCAACATCAAAGTTATCAGAATTCATCTACTACTGGTATTTGATCACTCTGTCTCAAAATTAATTTTGTCAATATTGTAATTCCTGCTAGAATGAAAATGTTTAGGAGTTTTGTTATCATCAACAAAAAATTTATGCATATTTTACATATTCATAAATAGGGGGAGATTGTTAGGAATTATGAGTTTTGATGATAATAAATTACTTAGAATTACAATAGGGATTTGAATTTTATTGTAACTAGTCGATGGATATATGGCTTATAAATATCCATTGACTAGGAAACCAGTTATCAGTTGAAGCTTGTTTATCAACTAATAAATTGGATTGTAACATTTGATTTATGTTTCATTATCAATTGATTGTATTGTCTCGATGGATGCTGTGAAGTAGTCGACTGATGTTATTGACTTCAATCTATAGCTTCTCAACGGATGTGAAGAATGGCTGATCAATTGTAAATATTCTAAGTCAGAATTCTCACAAATGAAGTGATCAACAGATATTGAATTCGATGGATAAAGACACTATCAATGGATAAAGACTATCAACGGATAAAGGCAGTCAACGAATAAAGGACTATCAATGGATAAGGAGTCGATGGATAATCTAACTATCCATTGATAAATCAATTGATCAATGGATATCCTATCCATTGATGGATGAGCAAAGGAGAATCAACTGATAAGCTTAACAACATTTATCAGTTGATTAAGGTTTCCTAATTTAACTAAAGACAAAAGGAATGGGAACTTTGCAGAAACTGAATCAATGAAAGATAGTCCTGTTAGGATTGTGAAGACTTTTAAGGCAACACAGTCTTCAAGGAATGTATCAAGACAAAGATATTTCCAGGACTAGACAAAGTCTAATGAAGACTGTGAAAGTAACTAATTTCTATTTTCATATAAACATTGTAAAGTGTATTTTATAATGTTATCTGTCGATAGGAAATAGAAGTAGAAAAAAACTACTATATAGTGGTTAGTAGTCTATTGTAGCAAAGTGGGAGTGTGAGTGAATGTAAGCATTGTAGTTCAAGAACAACACTTTGTAAGCAACTTGGTAATTTTATCAAGATTATTTGAAAGCAAAAACATACTAGTGGAAAAACCAATCCACTAGTAATTTTTATATTGTTTGTCTTGTTTTCAATATTATAAGTATTACATTCTTAGTTCAATTAGTGTTTTCCCACTTGCACAAGTAGAAGGGGGGGGGGGTTGAATACTTGTGTGTCTTTTCTGCCCGATTTAAAATCAAATTAATAACAAACTCAAGCACGAAGATATGAATAAGAACTGTTTTGTATTATTGATTTGTGAATACAAAACTCTCCTAGGATGTACACAAACCCTAGCAGCTTCTCTGTGTTTATCACAGCAACTCTCTCTATCTCTATGCTCTCACAAAAATATTACTAAGACAATTATTTTCCCACACTTTTACAATTAGGTTACATAGAGTTTATATAGAGAGCTTCCTATCAACTATTAACAGAAAGATAAATTACAATAGGAATATAATTCCTAATTATTAGTTGTCAGTTTCCTTGTAGAATTCTCTTTCTTTCCCATAGCATATCTGTAATTTAAATTATCTTGATCTTCGAAGACTTTCCATTCCTCTGATCTTCTGTATAGACTCTGAAATCTTTAGACTCTGATGATCTTCAGACTCTGATCACATGTAGACTCTGATAGATCACAGACTCTGATAGTCTCTAGACTCTGATCACCTTCCAGACTCTGATCTTCATGCAGACTCTGGTTTCACTTTCTATAGAAATTCTTCTAAGTACAAGTAACATGAATGTTGACTATCTAGACTCTGATTATTCATTTCAGAGACTAGAAAGACTTATTACAGATAAACTAATCTAGACCCTGTTCTAGTATTTTGTACATCATCAAATGAATATATCCCTAACAATCTCCCCCTATTTATGCTTTATAAAATGTAAGCATAAATCAAGGTTTGATGATGTCAAAACTAAAGAATAAAACTAATAATCTAGAACAGTATAAAAGAATTAAAAAAGAAAAAGAATTACTTCTCATTTAATCTTCTCAAAGGCTGGATTGTTCTTTAAAAATGAGTTTAGCATATTTTCTTCCACAATTGCAAGAGCTTCACCAACAAACTTCTTTAATTTCTTCATTTCTTCATTTGAACATTTAATTTGACAGTAAGCTGCTCTCAGATCATTTGCACTGCTTTCTTGATCTTTTAAGTCCTTCAACATCAGAACACTAACTTTCCCACTCATAGGCTGAAACCCAAAGTAATGACCCACACTTTCTTGAAATTTAATCTGTTTTTCCTCCAATGGCATGACTTGATCATTTCCCTCAGTATCAACATATTTTAAAGAAAATTTGCCCATTTGTCGATTTGCCTGTCTGTGCAAAATCAGCTTCCTATCAATCTCCTTGAACCATTTGTGTGTGACAGCTTCTTTGCTCTTGTTAACTTCATAAGCAATTTGAAGTAGGAATCTAATATACTGTAGTTCCTCAGCCTGTTTGAAAAAGATAAAATTTGACTGACTAATCCATCTTACACTTCCACCTTCTAAGAAGTAAACCAACATCTCATTCTTCACCTTTTCTGTACCTCCCTAACCTCCTTGTATCTTCGTTTCAAAAACATTATACACAATTTGAGCAGACACCACTTTATTTAAGTGCTTCTGAGTGATCTTCTCAAACTGCCTATCTGTCAAGGATTGAGGATCCCTGGTTAGAGTAGATGTTCTGTCAATGTCAGATTCTTCAAATCCTCCAAGACCTATCTTCTTTTTAGCTCTAAGTTGCAGATTTGATTGACTGCACTTCCAGTATGAAGGTTCTTGAGTTTGATCAGAGTCTGACTTCTTTCTTTGCTTATCAGAGTCTGACTTAGACTCTGATTTCCCATGTCTAGTCCCTGACTGATGTGTTGGAGTTCTTGAAGGGTTTCGTGACACAAACGCAGCAGAATAAACGCGAAAAATAAATCAAAATAGCGAAACCCTCCGCAGGATCCATGCGAAAACAAAAGATTTAATTTGGAGATAAAGAATAAATACCTTTAGAAGCTTTAACAGTTCATTAATGGAAGATTAATGGAGGTCCAAAGCTTGTTTAATCACCACGTATCCCGCTCTCGCGATCTACGCTCTACGGTATCCACACGAACACTTTTCATGAAGGATTGATGTGTACTAGCACCCGAAAACTTCTTCTTCTCTCTATCTTCCTCCTCTCTCAAAGCGGCTAGGGTTTTTGTAAAATCTCTATTTTTATTAAATCAGCCCATAAAGAGATTATATATAGAGAGGAATAAGTTTTCTAATTATAATCCAATTATAATTAATACTAATCCAAAATTCTAAATTATTTAATTAAGTCTCACTTAATTAATTAATTATTAATTTTGGAATTAGTTTAAGTAATTCATTTATTCTATTTATATATTTAATTAAGTCATACTTAATTAATATTATAAATAAAATAAATTACTTATTTAATTTAAATTCATAATTTAAATTATTTCTCCTTCAAACGTTCTTTGTGTGTGACCCTGTAGGTTATTATTACGTTGGCAACAATTTTAATATCTAATTAAAATTGTAAACAATGAGCGGCATCTAGTAATACATCATTGCTACCCAAGTAATAATAATAAATCGGTGATTCGATTAAGCCTTTCGTGAATAATGTTCCATGTAATATAATCCCTTTAATCTTGATATTATAGATTAAACTCAAGGCATGTCTCGTGTCATCCTCTTCATAATTTAATCTTTATTTTCTTGATCGATGAGTAGACTATTAAAATCAAATCAACATTTGAGCACGGCCGTGCATTTCATAGTCTCACTCAAACAAGAGGCCAATAATATCACTCCTAAAATTAGGAGGATTAAATCTCATCTAGATCATTCATATTTCTCATACGATTCATACTATACCCA
This sequence comes from Oenanthe sinensis, assembly GCA_028671895.1. Classification (NCBI taxonomy): domain Eukaryota; kingdom Viridiplantae; phylum Streptophyta; class Magnoliopsida; order Apiales; family Apiaceae; genus Oenanthe; species Oenanthe sinensis. The sequence goes on from CM053798.1 coordinate 16,687,715, forward strand.
ATGTCCACTTTTATCATCACCCGGTCAAAGGTAACTTTTAATGTAATCAAAGTATATTAATTCTCGTATAGAAATATAATGATTTCAGGTCTAAGGATCATTACACCATTATCACAGTGAGAATTACTTATGACACTTACTTAACATGTAGAATCTCACGGCGGGTCATTCCAGTGTCATGCATTGATACATGCACTTATGTTCTTGACTTTAGTATCCCCATACCTATGACCAATGAGATGTGGTCATCTGTCAAGAAACATACTAGTCTTTGTGCATTATTATTGTCCTTAAATAATAATACTCGACTAGGGAATTTTAGGAATAAGATACTATTCATACAATCTCATTTTTTAAGTCACATAATTAAAGATATATAATACGTATCAAAATTCCAAGGACATTTATTATGCTTTCAATTTATTACGCAGTAAATAAAACATAATAAATAAATAATAATCAATAAAACATAATCCTTAATAATAAATATTTTCCTTAAAATATAAAAAGTATTGTCTCTAGAGCACAATTACTAACAATCTCCCACTTGCACTAGAGCCAATTACCCAAGTATCCAATACTCATGGAACTAGTGTGACTTTCGTGCTTCTGCTGCGACAAAGCCTTAGTCAGTGTGTCTACAATATTATTATTAGTATACACTTTACATATATGTATATCTCCTTGATCATTAATCTCATTAATTAGGTGATATCTCCTAAGTACATGCCCAAACAGCCTCCTTGGCTGCTTCACAAGCATCAATATACTCAGGTTCTATTGTAAAATCAACAATTGTCTTTGCTGTGAACCATTCCAGCATACAACATCTCAATAAAACACAAAGTCAGACAGAAACATTAAATTATCGTTATCTGTCTAGAAACCAGTATCACTGAAACCTCTTACAACTAGCTTCACATCTCCTCCATATAACAAGAATGAATCTTTGTCCTCTTTAAGTACTTAAGAATGTTCTTGACTGTCGTCCAGTGACCTTCACCTGGATTAGATCGGTATCTACACATCATGGTTAAAGCATACGAGACATCAGGACAAGTACATATCATTGCATACATTATAAAACCAATTGCTGACGCATATGGAATTTTACTCATGCAGTCCCTATCATCCAATGATTTAAGACAAATTTTATTTTGAGATCACTATCCCATGAGACATTGGGACATATCCATTTTAGTCTCTTTGCATTTGAAATCGATGCAAAACTTTGTCAATGTATGTACTCTAAATTAGGCCGATCAATCACCTTGATCTATCTCTATAGATCTCGATCCCTAATATATATGTCACATCGCCTAAGTCTTTCATTGAGAAATTATTTCTCAACCAAGTCTTCATTGTCTGTAGAGAAGGAATGTCATTCCCTATTAGTAATATATCATCAACATATAATACTAGGAATGCCACATGGCTCCCACTAAACTTCTTGTAAACACAAATTTCATCTTCATTCTGAATAAAGTCAAACTCTTTTTGACTGTTTCATGAAAACAAATGTTCCATCTCCTCGAGGCCTGCTTTAATCCATAAATGGATCGACGCAACTTACATACATTTCCAGCATCCTTTAGATCAACAAAACCCTTAGGGTGTGTCATGTACACATCCATATCTTCTTCAAGGCTCTCATTTAAGAAAGCAGTTTTGACATCCATTTGCCAGATTTCATAGTCATAGTAAGCAGCTATAACAAGCAAAATCCTGATGGACATGACCATAACAACTGGTGAAAAGGTCTCATCATAGTCAATACCATGAATTTTCTTTAAACCTTTTGCCACCAATCGTGCCTTATAGGTCTGTACATTAGCATCCATGTCGGTCTTCTTCTTGAAAACCCACTTGCACCCTATAGGTTTTACCCCTTCAGGTGGATCAACCAAAGTCCTTACTTGATTAGTATACATGAATTCCATCTCAGATTTAATAGCATCCAGCCATCTCTTAGAATCTGGAGTGTTCATAGCATCTTGGTAGGTGAGAGGCTCATCTTCATCCATAAGCATCACATCACCATCTTGAGTCAAGAGAAATCCATATTATCTCTCGAGCTCATGGCGAATCCTACTAGACCTACGAATACCTGTGTTTCTTGAGCAGTATTATTTTTCTTGTATATTCTGCTCAGGTTCCTTCATTGGTTCAACATTATTATGTGGGTCTCAAACTTCATTGAGATCTATTATCCTCCCACTGTCTCTCAGCAGTTCGAGCAACAAACACTTTGTTCTCGGAAGGATTATAGAAAGAATAACCCCTTGTTTCAGTTGGGTATTCCACAAAATTACATTTATCTAATTTTGGTCCTAGCTTGTCAGAGATTAGACGTTTCACAAACGCTTCACATCCCCAAAATTTTATAAATGACATGCTGTGACGTTGCTCAGTCCATATCTCATAAGGAGTCTTTTGAACCAATTTAGTAGGAACACAGTTAAGTGTATGTGGAGTCGTTTCCAGGGTGCAACCCCAGAAACTAATTGGAAGATTCATTGACTCAACATTGATCGCACCATGTCCAACAAGGTGTGATCTCTCCTATCAAAAAACTTTTCTTTGATATTTTCTACTTCATCTTTATAGTCTTTGAACTTTTCAAATTATTTGGATTAGTTCTTCAAAAGATACATATATCCGTATCTACTAAAATAATTAGTAAATTTTATGAAGTTAATAAAATCTACCTTTTGTCATCGTACACATATGACCACATACATCACTATGTATAAGTCATACCCATTCAATGATCCCTTCACCATGTCCGGTAAAAGGAGCTTTAGTCATTTTACCAAATAAACCAAGATTCGTATCCTTTGGTATGATTCATAATCAAATTTATCCATGAATGCATCCTTATGTATTCTGGAAATGCGTTTCTCATTAATATGGCCTCAGTGACAGTGCCAAAGGTAATATTTGATTTGAGTCACTTTAGAACATATAAATTGTTAATTAGATGTGCAACATTATAAGGCTCATCATCAAAAACAGAATAAACAACTATTATTATAAAATGAAAAAGCCTTTCTTGTCCAAACAAGAAACTGAAATAATGTCTCTGCCAATTGCAAGCACGCTATAACAATTATTAAGTTCTAAATTTTCCTTATAGGCCAAAAATTAAGTAACGAGTTCCTCGAACCAGAGCAACTATCTTTACTCCAATTCCAACCCAATACCTTAAGCTTGACCCTTATTGATCATCATCTTCCGATCTTCCAATTAAGCATGACAGTTTAATTTCCAGTCTCCCAACTTTCCACAGAAGTGACAATCGTCTTCTTTATCAACACCTCATTCAGATTTTAGAGTCTGCTTTAGGGATTGAACTTTGGTTTGACAACGGAACTAGATCAAATCTTCTCCTTGCCTTTCCATTTTCCTTTCCCTTTTGCATTCCCTATGTTTACCATCAATATAGTAGTAGTTCATGCATTTATCATATTACTTTCAGCAGTTCTCAACATGCTTAGCAACTCAATGGGTGTTTTACCAATCTTATTCACTTTATTGTTCATAACAAAATAAGAATAATATTTGTCCAAAGATTGTAAGATCAAATCTAACTGTCTCCAGACCAATCTGGAAACCCAAAATATCAATGGTATTCATTATACCCTATAATCTTTAGAACATGTGGTGTAACCGGGTCTCACTCTCCCTACTTATAAGTGTATAGTGCCCTTTCAAATATATCTTGTGCTCAATCGTTTCATAAGCATCTATATGCTTGTATTGCTTCTTAAGCTCAGCACATATATTTGCGAGCATGAGACATGAAACATCAGTCGCAACATCAATTTGCTTCCAATAAGCACTATGATTTGCACATGTTACATTCTCAACTTTAAGAGCAGGGGAAGAGATTTGACTAATATCGTGGTGCCCGAGGACGATCCTCAAGCTCCTATGTCAGTCAAGGAAATATATTCTCGTCAACTTGTCCTTCTCAAGAACTGATCGCATAGAGAAGTTGTTTGTGTTTATCATTTGATATCTACAATATTAAAGTGCATAAAATAAACTAGGTTGCAAATTTAATATTAATTATGTTTAAGTGATTATGGTATATCATCATATACCTCCCACTATTTTTATCAAACTAATAGCCCTTACTATTAATTTGGAAAGTATATCCCATAATTCTTTCTAGTGAGCCAAGATCCATATTTCGTCATGTCCTAAGTCAACCACTGGAAGTCCTTAGAAAATGATTATTTAGGTAGATAACAGGTATCAATTATATCATATATAATTCTTGGATAGTTTGGTGAACAACGATTGATCTTATCTATCTAATAGATTTTTAACCAAACTCTATGCTTCTAAGTTCATAATAGTTGAATATAACCGTTTATTTTCACTTATTATGACGACTCAGTTAAGTTAGACCCAGTGATACAACGGCCGAATATAACCGTTTATATTCGTCGCATCTCACCACGATAGATAGGAGTCCCCTGCCACTGACAGTCCTTCCCCTTATCGATCTAGGATTCGATGAGTGTTCATTCATTGGAAAGCATCTGAGTAAAACTTAATATTTTGTTAAGGGGTTTTAGAAAATTTATAACGATCATGATCACATCATAAAGAGATCCTCAATTTTTCCTTGAACCAAATATTTCAAATCGACATCTTAAATTATTCATTTCCCAGGTAGATGGAGGATACCAATGGTCACACTTAAAACCCATCAGCCTTACGAATACGCATATCCGCTTTTGTCAGAAAATCCCAATTATAGATATCAAAAATCCATATTTAATTCCGTGTTTTAAAAATCCATATTTCATAAACACAAGAATCTCATGATCGTTTGTTAATTTTAAAATCTTGAATCGTTACAGATTTTATCTTGTTTAAGCAAACATGGCATGGGTGTCGTATATAATACATACATGATTAATCAATATTAAGCATGAATCTCAGTTATATCTACGCATACATACCAATACATGCAATCATATACATATATGTAATGTGCGTAAATTAAACGTGTTTGGTTATGGCCCCATCCTATATGATATTTCCAAGCTAATGGAAATATCAAGGTCAGTCTATGGTGGTTTTAAAAATACTATCTATTACATGTCTTCTTTCTTCATTGCTCCATCATCCCCTTTTGGATCGCCTCCTTGCTTGCAAGTCTTCATTGATAATTACATTGAATAATAAAAATAAAACTATTCTAATGAAATTACAAGAAGAACTCGAGTTACATTCGAGATAATTAAATTACAATGAATAAACGACATGCAAGTCGTATTTAGAAACCAAAACCATAAACCAAAACCACTATCCTATGGGTCTTTAAGCCATAACCATCCACCATGCTATCATATAACACATATAATATATCTCATATTATATAATCATATCATATAATCATATATAACAAATTTCGAAATTTCAGAAAATTAAAAACAGATTTCTGAAGAGAATAAATCGCTATTTAGAGGCCCTTAACGACGTCAAACGCCTTACAGACCGTCGATGATAGCATAGCTATCAGTTTTGTTCATTGGCCCGATTCTAGTCAGAAAACACATATCGTTTGCGAAAATAGGATACGGCAGTCAGATTTCTCCAAATCTGACGGTGTTTCAGAAATCGTATCATATACAATTCCCATAACAAAAACAAGCATATATCATATATACATATACAGAGATACATACAATCATCATATGATTATACATTACATGAATATCATATATTCATAATATATACATACATATACTCAAAATTTTAGAAAATCAAATAATTTTCAGAAAATCATAAATCACCGTTTTGGAGGCTGTAACGACATCTAATGGCTTACAGACGCAGAGCTGACTTTGTCAGTATTGCTCAGTGACCCGATTCGAGTCAGAAAACACATATCGTTTGCGAAAATCGGACAACAGACACAGATTTCAGAAAATCAACGGCAGCCGTTTCAGAATTCGTATTGAATACGATTCCCATAATAAGAACAAACATGTATCATATACATACATCAACACACATAATCATCATATGATTATACATCATATGAATATCATATATTCATAATATATATAAACATATACATATTATATCAATATAAAATCATGATAGATCGCATACATGCTTATATATCAAAAACTGTTAAGCACATAACCGAATTAAAACGTTTCACAAGTAGCTCTGATGCCATTGAAGGGTTTCGTGACACAAACGCAGCGGAATAAACGCGAAAAATAAATCAAAATAGCGAAACCCTCCGCAGGATCCATGCGAAAACAAAAGATTTAATTCGGAGATAAAGAATAAATACCTTTAGAAGCTTTAACAGTTCATTAATGGAAGATTAATGGAGGTCCAAAGCTTGTTTAATCACCACGTATCCCGCTCTCGCGATCTACGCTCTACGGTATCCACACGAACACTTTTCATGAAGGATTGATGTGTACTAGCACCCGAAAACTTCTTCTTCTCTCTATCTTCCTCCTCTCTCAAAGCGGCTAGGGTTTTTGTAAAATCTCTATTTTTATTAAATCAGCCCATAAAGAGATTATATATAGAGAGGAATAAGTTTTCTAATTATAATCCAATTATAATTAATACTAATCCAAAATTCTAAATTATTTAATTAAGTCTCACTTAATTAATTAATTATTAATTTTGGAATTAGTTTAAGTAATTCATTTATTCTATTTATATATTTAATTAAGTCATACTTAATTAATATTATAAATAAAATAAATTACTTATTTAATTTAAATTCATAATTTAAATTATTTCTCCTTCAAACGTTCTTTGTGTGTGACCCTGTAGGTTATTATTACGTTGGCAACAATTTTAATATCTAATTAAAATTGTAAACAATGAGCGGCATCTAGTAATACATCATTGCTACCCAAGTAATAATAATAAATCGGTGATTCGATTAAGCCTTTCGTGAATAATGTTCCATGTAATATAATCCCTTTAATCTTGATATTATAGATTAAACTCAAGGCATGTCTCGTGTCATCCTCTTCATAATTTAATCTTTATTTTCTTGATCGATGAGTAGACTATTAAAATCAAATCAACATTTGAGCACGGCCGTGCATTTCATAGTCTCACTCAAACAAGAGGCCAATAATATCACTCCTAAAATTAGGAGGATTAAATCCCATCTAGATCATTCATATTTCTCATACGATTCATACTATACCCAATGTCCACTTTTATCATCACCCGGTCAAAGGTAACTTTTAATGTAATCAAAGTATATTAATTCTCGTATAGAAATATAATGATTTCAGGTCTAAGGATCATTACACCATTATCACAGTGAGAATTACTTATGACACTTACTTAACATGTAGAATCTCATGGCGGGTCATTCCAGTGCCATGCATTGATACATGCACTTATGTTCTTGACTTTAGTATCCCCATACCTATGACCAATGAGATGTGGTCATCTGTCAAGAAACATACTAGTCTTTGTGCATTATTATTGTCCTTAAATAATAATACTCGACTAGGGAATTTTAGGAATAAGATACTATTCATACAATCTCATTTTTTAAGTCACATACTTAAAGATATATAATACGTATCAAAATTCCAAGGACATTTATTATGCTTTCAATTTATTACGTAGTAAATAAAACATAATAAATAAATAATAATCAATAAAACATAATCCTTAATAATAAATATTTTCCTTAAAATATAAAAAGTATTGTCTCTAGAGCACAATTACTAACAGTTCTTACTACTCCAGATTGTTTTTGTTGCACACCATCAGGACCCTTAGGACCATGAGAACTATCTCCATCATCACCATCTCTCCTCCTTTTAACTCCCCTTGATTGATCCTTGCATCCCTCATCATTATGTCTCCTGGAGAATTCACCTTGCGTCTCCTTCTCCCCCTTTTTGACATCATCATTACTGGTGACAGCCAAAAGAATCTGCTCAAGAACAGTGGAGATATTGGCCTGGGCTGCAATAACTGAATCAACCTTAGTGGTCAAATCAGAAACTGTAGTTTGAAGAGAGGCTTGAGTGGTAGTGATAGCAGCTAGAGCATCTTTAAAAGCGACCTCTTTGGATAATTGAAGAGAGTGAATTCTGTCAAATCTTGTATTGTGCAGAGAAGTTGTATTATCAACACCAGTGAGTTTTGTTTTAATATGAGAAATGTCCTGGACCACATTGGATAATTGAGCAGCAACATCAGGCAGCTTAGCTTTAACAGCTCCATCTAAGACTTGATCTTCTTCACCAGGATAGTAACCATGTTCCTGTTGAAAAGATTTTTTCTGAAAAGCCTTAAGTCTCTCAGAAAGATGAATATCCAAAATACACTCAAAAGAATCTTTATCATTGATGCCTCGTTGCTGTGCAGACTCCCAAGACTGAGGAAACACCTGATCAAAATAGATAAAAGAAGGAGTAACAAGATCATCATCTGCAGAATTGCATTCCTCAGCAACAGGCTCTGGCTTTGTGAATGGAGATGTAGACTCTGGTGGTGTAGACTCCGAAACTGCAAACGGGACTATAGACCCTGACTCCTCCTGAGAGTTATCAGAGACTGTAGACTCTGGAAGTCTAGCCCTTATAGGCATGATTAACAGAGGTTCTTCTGACTTCAAATTCGCAGCCTCAGGTGAAATGACAGGGTTTTCCACCATAGCCTCCATGACTCTATCTGCCCTCCTTGCTAGAGAATCCACCAAATGTAGTTGTGGTCTCTGAGTAAATGATTTCTGAGCAGCAAGAGTCTCCTCCTTCTTTCCAATCTGCACAATCAAACAGTGTGAATTTTCATCCATCCCCTGCTCCAACTCATTTGACCAACTTTGTGGAAAATCTTGATCCCAATAAGTAAAGCTAGGTTCAGGATACCCTAATCTCTCATGCTCACAGTGGGGTTGGGCACCCACTTTCTCAAACTCACTCAGGCTCTCTACAGCCTTTTCTACCTCTCCTTTTGCCTGGTCCAGTGTCAGCCTCTCAGAAAGTTTTTCACTCAATTTGGAGGGTGCACTCAATAAACCTACAGAAGAGGGGTTGAGAGATAAAAATGGTGCTTCAATACCTGAACCACCTTGATGGAGGGGAACCCCTTCAAATGTCTGAAGGCTAGGGTTTTCCACCAAGGGGTGAGCATCAACAGATTCTGAACCCTGACTAGCATCTTCTCTCTTTGCAGAGTCTGTTGGCTCCAGTATTCCAGTCTCAGGGTCTACTCTAGACTCTGACTGCTTCAGCATGACTTCATTAGAAGCCAGAGTCTGAGTGTCACCATCTTTGACTGTTTGTGCATGAGACTCCCCCTCAAGGTGGATAGACTCTGATAGAATAGATTGGGAAATTTCTTCATGAGCATCCATCAGAGTCTTTCCTCCCATATCACTGGGGTTCTCATCAGCTCTTTGGTGAGTTGTCAAGGAGGGCTCAACAGCATACTCCCCTGCACCACTATCACCCAACCTCTGACTAGGTGGTTCTTGTGTGGGTGAGGCAGACTGAGCATCTCTATCACTAGTCACCACTGGTGCACTAGTCCCATCCTCCAACTGCCTTGCACCACCTGCTACCTCCTGTTGTTCTTCAAGAATAAATGCATCCAACTTGTGATGAAAGGCCCTGAGATGGATTGCATTGATTGCCTGGGCATCTGTGAGATTGAAGAGGTCCTGCAGTTCCCTTCTTACTCTTTGAAAATATGTGCCCTTGAATTGATCCAGTCTACTTTGGTAGGTTGGATAGATGTATTTGTTGGCAATTGTACCTATATTATGGACAAGATAGTCAGCCACCTGTCTTGACAGAGGTTGAATTTGAGAGATCCATTGAATGGCTGTCCTGTAGGTAACTCCATTATCCCAAATTGCTTCATAGTTAAAAACTGGTTGCTCAATCTCAGTTTCCAACTCAGCAACAAACTCTGATGCTCTCCTTTTGTGGACCTTAAGCTTTTTAGGCTTCTTTGTAATTTGCTGTTCAGAGTCTGGCACACCTAGTGCTTTGAGAACTGCATTTGTTCTGCCTTCTATGAGCCCAGCTGCTTGTTCTTGGAATGAAGAGTTGAATAGGTAGCTGTAAAGATTTTTGACCGCATCCTGTGCAGACATTTGTAGCTCCTGTTCCATTCTCTTCCTTAGGGCTTCATAGGTTGAAAGAAAATCCAAGACTTGAGATTTAGTCTGATATTGCTCTGGATCTTCAACTGATTCCACCAAAGGATATAAGAATATCAGTGCCTCATCACTTGGAGTAATGATCTCATCAATTAGGCATGAGGCTGCATCCAATGGCATTCCTTCCCAAAATGTGTCATGATCAGAGTCTAAAGGCAGTCTAGACTCTGACTCAACATTAGACTCTGGTTCAGGTGTTTTCTTGATTTCAGAGTCTGGCTCTGCAGGAGCCTTGAGAGCATCTGTTTCCTGCAAAACAGGGTTAGTAACAAGAACAGGCTTGTGTGTGTGTGCAGAATAAGCCTTCCTTAACCTTCTGTACTTCTTAGCAAAAGATTTCTCAGGAGACTCAATGTGAGAATCCTGAGGTGCTCCCCTAGATTTTTCAGAGTCTGTAGCCTTTTGAGAGTCTACAGACTTGGCTTGAAGGTTAGAATCAAGTGTATCATGACCTTCCTTTAGCAAAGAAAGTCCTTCAACAACTTGCTTCTCTAGTGGATTGAGCTCCTCATCACTGTGCTCATCTATAAGCCTAGATTGAATCAATTTTCTTCTCTTTACAACTGGTGCCTGTTGAGAGACACCAGAGGTTGGTTTCTTTTTGGATTTTGGTTTGGAAGATTGTATAATTGAAGGGGATTGGGTGACTTGGGTAGGTGCAGGGGGACTCTCCATTACTTGTTCCTGCACCATTTCACCACCAAAAAATGAGGCATTGTAGATAGAAGGTTTGTAGGATGAGAGTTTTACCTGCATTACCTGTGGATATGTCATTGCAGGTAGACTCTTCTTTTTGTCATCAATTCTCTTAATGTCAGAGAATATCCTCCTTTGCTGTTTGTATGCCTGCACACAGCAATCATCTGCCAACTTGGTTGACATGTCAGGAATGAAGTGATTGAGGAGAATCATAAGAAATCTATGATAGTAGACTTTCTTTCTCCCCTCATGCACATTATTTAATTTTGCTCCCATTTGAGTGAGCAACATATCACCAATGTTGATTATTCTATCAAATAGGAGACTATGACCAATTTGATAAGTAATAGCAGTAATAGCATCAAATCCACTACACTTACCAGTAAAACACTTAGCAATTTGATCGAAGAAAAATGACCATTCTTTCCTTAAGTAAGGCCTAGTTATCTTGCTCATGTTATCTAAGCTAGCAGAATAACCTATTGCCTTAAACATGCTTTTAATGTCATCATCAGATACAATTTCATCAAAAGTAGACTTAACAGGCAGTTTAAACACAGAATTAAGCACATCTGCAGTGACATCAAATGTAGTCGAACCAAAGGTAAACATGATTTTACCTGGTTGATCCTGAGAAGGATCAACAACCTGTGCAGAACTCCAAGCCTTTGACACAACATCCATGTGAATGACTGGTGATGCCTTGAGTATGTAGTGTAGCTCGGATTGTTCCAAGAAATCCATCACAGGGTAGTAGTCAGCGACTACCCCTTTCTTATCTCCAAGAGCAGCAACATGATTTGTAGTCATGAAATCAAAGTCCCCAAAAGTAAAAACAATCGCCTTGGGTCCCCTCAGAACAGTAGAAATGGCAGCCATTGAAGTTGTTGATGTTGAAAGTGATGGAAAAACTTGAAGAAATTAACTAGGGTTCGCAAAAAGCTCTGTGAATATTTTTGCCTTAGAAAATAATTGCAATAAACAAGTGAGCAAATTGTATGAAAAATTTTCTATTTTGTTTGAATTGCACACAATACACACGAGTCTACAGTCTATCTCCAGTTAAAAGATAGCTGTTACCGCCTATTTCAAGTCAATTGAACCGTTTAAAAGCAATCAGAGTCTGCAGGCGCGAATATTGACCGATTCAGAGTCTAGGCGATATTTTTCTCAGAGTCTACAGACTCTTCGAGTGTACAGGCTCTCAGAGTCTACAGACTCGTCAGAGTCTAAGAACTAGACTCTGTCAAGGTAAAGTACCAAACAAGATTTTGCAATTTTAATTAATCATAGTGTGTTAAGCCAGGGACTATAACTAAAGTACATACCTTGATTCTTGTAATTTTGATCACTTACATATTTAACATACCTAATTCACCTACCAGTCTGAGAAAGGTAGATTCATCAAGTGGTTTTGTCAAAATATCTGCAATCTGTCTGTCAGTTGGAACATAGTGAAGTGTCACAGTGCCATTTTCAACATGTTCTCTAATGAAGTGATACCTGACATCAATGTGCTTTGTTCTGGAGTGTTGGACTGGATTCTCTGCAATTTTAATAGCACTAGTATTATCACAATACATAGGAATATTTGATAATGTTAGTCCATAATCAAGTAATTGATTTCTCATCCACAGAATTTGAGCACAGCAACTTCCAGCTGCAATGTATTCAGCCTCAGCTGTTGAGGTGGATACTGTTTGTTGTTTCTTGCTAAACCAAGAAATTAATCTGTTGCCAAGAAACTGGCATTGTCCTGTTGTGCTTTTCCTGTCTACTTTGCATCCTGCATAGTCAGAATCTGAATAACCAATTAGTGAAAAATCTGACTCTCTAGGATACCAAAGTCCAAGAGTTTGTGCTCCCTTGAGATATCTAAAAATTCTTTTCACAGCTATTAAATGTGATTCTCTAGGGTCAGCTTGAAATCTAGCACACAGACAAGTTGCAAACATTATGTCTGGTCTACTAGCAGTTAAATATAACAATGAGCCAATCATACCTCTGTAGCTAGTGTTGTTAACTTTCTTACCCTTTGGGTCAGAGTCTAGCTTTGTGGCAGTTGACATGGGAGTTTTAGCAGTTGCAGAGTCTTGCATATCAAACTTCTTCAACAGTTCTCTTACATACTTTGTTTGATTGATGAAAATTCCATCATCATTCTGTTTGACTTGAAGCCCCAAAAAGAAGTTTAATTCTCCCATCATGCTCATTTCATAATTTGACTGCATTAGTTGACTAAACTTTTCACAGAGTTTATCATTAGTAGATCCAAATATAATATCATCAACATAAATTTGGACAAGCAAAATATCACCTTTACATTTTCTAATAAAGAGAGTTTTGTCAATGGTACCTCTTGTGAATTCATTTTCCAGAAGAAATTTTGAAAGAGTTTCATACCATGCTCTAGGTGCTTGCTTCAATCCATATAGTGCTTTGTCTAACCTGTAAACATGATCAGGAAACTTTGGATCAACAAATCCTGGTGGTTGCTCCACATAGACTTCTTCTTCCAATTCTCCATTTAAGAAGGCACTTTTCACATCCATCTGATACACCTTGAATTTTGAATGAGCTGCAAAGGCAAGAAACATTCTGATAGCTTCCAATCTTGCTACTGGTGCAAAAGTTTCATCATAGTCAATTCCTTCCTCCTGTGAGTATCCTTTTGCAACTAGCCTTGCTTTGTTTCTTACTACAGTTCCATTCTCATCAAGTTTGTTTCTATAAACCCATTTTGCACCAACAACAGATCTATTTCTAGGTCTTGGTACTAGTTTCCACACTTTATTTCTCTCAAATTCATTCAATTCTTCTTGCATTGCAATAATCCAATCAGGGTCTTGCAAGGCTTCCTCAATTTTCTTGGGTTCATTCTTTGAGAGAAAACAGCTATAAAGACATTCATTTTGAGTGGCTGTTCTTGTTTGTACACCACTCTCAGGGTCACCAATTATTAAGTCAGGAGTGTGATCCCTTGTCCATTTTCTAGCTGGTGGAAGATTGGTTCTTGAACTTGAAGTTCCCCCTAAGTCATTTGCATCTTCTGTATTTGAGTGAAATTCAAATGAAGAGGCTCCCCCTAAATTGCTTGACTCTGACAAGGTTTCAGAGTTGCTTGATCCAGACCCTGATGAGTTAGACTCTGTCTGTCTAGACTCTGTTTGTCTAGACTCTGTCTGGGTAGACCCTGACCTGTTAGACTCTGAATTATTTGGAGTTGAATTTTCTGACTCCCCCTCAGAGTGTGCAGATTCCTGTGTTGGTTCAGGAGTTGTTTGAGGGTCTTCATCCTCTTCTTCTTCATTTATCTCAGAACTTTTTAGATTTTCAAATTCCAGTGTAGTAGACTCTGACTCATCCTGCAATCCTGTAAACTTTTTTATCATCAAATGCAACATGAATAGATTCCATAACAATTTTGGTTCTGAGATTAAACACTCTGAATGCTTTTGTGTTTGATGCATATCCAAGAAAAATTGACTCATCTGCCTTGGCTTCAAATTTGCTTAGATTTTCAGGATGTACTTTCAGTACATAACACTTGCATCCAAATATGTGAAAGTGTTTCACACTTGGCTTCTTGTTCTTTATCATTTCATAGGGAGTCTTTCCATGCATGTTTATTAAGGTGCAGTTTTGAGTGAAACATGCTGTATTGACTGCCTCTGCCCAAAAATAGACTGGTAGCTTAGATTCTGCCAGCATTGTTCTGGCAGCTTCTATGAGTGTTCTATTCTTTCTCTCCACAACTCCATTTTGTTGAGGAGTTCCTGGTGCAGAAAATTGTTGAGTAATTCCCTTTGATGCACAGTAGTCCTCCATGATTGAATTCTTGAATTCAGTACCATTGTCACTCCTTAGAATTTTAACTGTTTTTGTTGATTTCCTTTCCAGAAAGGTGATATGGTCTTTTATGTGTTGTGGAGCTTCATCCTTTGAATGTAGAAAGAAAACCCATGTGAATCTTGTAAAATCATCTACAATAACAAGAGTATATTTCCTTTTGTTAATTGACATAACATTTACTGGACCAAATAAATCAAGATGCAATAAATAAAAGGGTTCAGAAATGGTGTTAATTGTCTTGCTCTTGAAGGATGATTTTCTTTGCTTTCCAAGTTGACATGCTTCACAAAGTCCATCTTGCACAAAATCAACCTGTGGTAATCCTCTTACAAGATTCTGTTTCACCAACTTATTGAGTGTTTTGAAGTTGATGTGTGACAGTTTCTTGTGCCATTTCCAGCTTTCTTCTGTTGAGGCCTTGCTATATAGACATGTGATTTCACTGTGTATGCAATCCTCCAAGCTGGCTTCATAAATGTTACCATGCCTAAGTCCTTTGAAAACCACAATGCCTGTTTCTTTGTGAGTCACAAGACACTCTTTGTTGTCAAAGCCAGTATGGTAACCTTTATCTCCAAGTTGACTTATGCTTATTAAATTATGCCTTAAGCCATCAACTAGAGCTACTTGTTCAATGATGACATTCCCAAGTACAATCTTGCCATATCCCAGTGTTTGTCCTTTGTTGCCATCTCCAAAGGATACTTCTGGGCCAGCCATTTCCACAAAGTCTGTAAGCAGGGATTTCTTTCCAGTCATGTGTCCTGAGCATCCACTGTCCAGGATTAGGGTTACATTCTTTACCCTGGTTCCCTGCATACATAAAGCAACTAGTTAGATGTTTTGAGGACCCAAACAGTTTTGGATCCTTTTCTACTAACTTTAGGAGAAGCAGGCTTTACAATTTTCACCTTTGATTTACCTGTCTCTTTTGTTGCCTTAGACTCTGGTGGAGTCTTGACAGTGTCATACCAACTTTTATCAATAGAAGATTTTAGCTCATAAAAATTGTAATACAAGTCATGATAGTCCTTACACATATAGATAGAATGAAATATGCTACCACAGTGATAACATGGTTTCTGTGGTATGTAGTGACTTTTCAGAGTCTGTGAAGGATTAGACTCTGATTTCTTCTCAATCTTTGCTTTACAATCTATAGCCAAATGGTTGTGGTTGCCACATCTATAACACTTCTTTCTAGGAGCATTAGGATCCTTTTGGTAATTGTTTGCCTTATTAATTCCTTCCTTACCATTCCTATTTCTCCTAGTTTTGGTAGACTCTGATAAGTTCTCTAGCCTTTCTTTTAATTTTGACTTAGACAAGTACCCTATATTAATATTTTTCTTAGAGTTATTTGCTCCTGTTTCATCTGTCTTTTTGTTAACAACAGGGGGACTAATGACAGATGAGTTTGTGGTTTCAGATTTTTCTTTAGGTGTCACAAACTTAACAGGAACAAATGTACTTTTGTCTTTAGTCTTATTAACTTGGCTAGCTTCTTCACTGTTATCATTCTCAACAATAGGTCTTTTGTCTTGACTCTTGTCATAGCCTAGACCAGCAGTTTGACACACATTTTGATTATTGAGAATTTCTTGAACTTTTCTACCAGAGTCTGTCCAGACTCTAAACTTGAGTCTCTCTTCTTCTAGTTCTTTCTTAACATAGTCATAGGCCTTCAAGATTTCAGTGTAGTTATGACTATGTTTCTCAGAATCCTTTTTGTATTGTTCCATTAATATTAACTCAGACTCTAAATGATCATTCCTTTTAGTCAAGGTCAAATTTTCCTCTCTCAACCTTTCACTTTCACTAGTGAGAGACCTACATGTTGTCATTATTTTATTGACCTCACTTTGCACAGTTTCTATACCATCAGAATCTAAATTAATTAAGAATTCAGGAGTAAAGATTGATACCTGAGTTTTAGGAGATGAGGGTTCTTTGGGAGATTGTGATTTTCTTGAGGAGGATGCCATCAGTGCTAGATTTTCATAATCAATTTCATCCTCTGAGCTTGAATCTGCCCAATCATTTCCAGTTGATAGAAGTGCTTTTCCTTTTCCTTGACTTTTTGACTTTCTGCATTCACTAGCAAAGTGGCCCAATATTCCACAGTTGAAACATTTGACCTTTGCTTTGTCAAGTTTGATTATTGTACTCTTGCTCTTCTCAACCTTCTCATCTTCCTTCTTGAATGATGGCCTCTTGCTAAATTTTCCAGTTCTTTTCTTAAATTTCATTCTTTTGAAATTTTTTGCAAACATAGCCATCATTTGACTTAGGTCAATCTCTTCATCAGAATCAGAGTCTGTGTCAGTAGACTCTGACTCCACAACAGCTTTACCCTTCTTCCTTGAATCCTTGATTCTAGCTTCTGTGGGTTGTTCCTGTTGTTCTTTCTCAGACTCCAGTAAGAGTGCCACAGATTTTGTCTTCACAGACTTCTTATTCTTCCTCTGTTGCATCTCCAAATCATATGTCTTGAGTCTGCCATACAATTCTTCTAGAGTTAGTTCATCCAAATCTCTAGCTTCTCTTATGGCTGTAGTCTTATTGTCCCACTCTTCAGGAAGTGCTCTCAGAAACTTGGTATTCGTATCTTCAGAATCATAAACCTTACCAAGCATAGCCATCTCATTCAAGAGTTTTGTAAACCTATCATACATCTCAGTGATAGATTCTCCAGATTTTGCTTCAAAGTACTCATACTCTTGAATGAGCAAAGACCTAGCATTCTTCTTGACATCTTTAGTCCCTTGACAGTGCACCTCAAGTTTTGTCCACATCTCCTTAGCAGTCTTGCATGATATGACACAGTTAGTTAGAACAGAATCTAAACTGTTAAAGAGAATGTTCTTTACTTTTGCCTCCTTAAGGACATTTTCTTTGTCCTCTTTTGTCCATTCAGCCTTTGGTTTCTCAACGAGGTGTTCTTCAGTTATTTTGCCTTCTTCATTGATTTGAGGCATAATTTTTAAGGGCACAAAGGGTCCTTCATTAATCCTGTCAAGATAGTCAGGGTCTGTTGCTTCCAGATGGTGCAACATCTTAACCTTCCAGTGGGTGAACTCGTTTCTCTTAAGCATAGGAATCTTAGAATTGCCATCTTTGTTTCCAGACATCTTTGATCGATTTTAAATGTTAGGCTCTGATACCAATTGTTTTCCCAGTTGCACAAGTAGAAGGGGGGGTTGAATACTTGTGTGTCTTTTCTGCCCGATTTAAAATCAAATTAATAACAAACTCAAGCACGAAGATATGAATAAGAACTGTTTTGTATTATTGATTTGTGAATACAAAACTCTCCTAGGATGTACACAAACCCTAGCAGCTTCTCTGTGTTTATCACAGCAACTCTCTCTATCTCTATGCTCTCACAAAAATATTACTAAGACAATTATTTTCCCACACTTTTACAATTAGGTTACATAGAGTTTATATAGAGAGCTTCCTATCAACTAATAACAGAAAGATAAATTACAATAGGAATATAATTCCTAATTATTAGTTGACAGTTTCCTTATAGAATTCTCTTTCTTTCCCATAGCATATCTGTAATTTAAATTATCTTGATCTTCGAAGACTTTCCATTCCTCTGATCTTCTGTATAGACTCTGAAATCTTTAGACTCTGATGATCTTCAGACTCTGATCACATGTAGACTCTGATAGATCACAGACTCTGATAGTCTCTAGACTCTGATCACCTTCCAGACTCTGATCTTCATGCAGACTCTGGTTTCACTTTCTATAGAAATTCTTCTAAGTACAAGTAACATGAATGTTGACTATCTAGACTCTGATTATTCATTTCAGAGACTAGAAAAACTTATTACAGATAAACTAATCTAGACCATGTTCTAGTATTTTGTACATCATCAAATGAATATATCCCTAACAATTAGTTCTATCTTAACCATACACTTCCAAACACACTAAAATCTTGAACAAACTTAAATCCGTAATAATTTGAATTAATTCTTAAGTTTGTATTCAACCCCCCCCCCCCCCTTTTCCAAACTTCTTGTACTCAAGGGCAAATAACAATTTATAACAGACAACATGTCAATAGTTCAAGATTTCTTTATTGTGAATTCTAGATATTGATATACTATGATTGATATAAAATGTAAAACTAAATTTTGCTTATTTATAAAACTTATCAGTTGATCAAATATGATATATATAAATTACTGAAATATAATCTTTAAAAAGTCAAGTTTATATTACATCTACTTAACCAATTTCTTAATTTTCTTAAATTTGAATAAGAAAAAACTTAAATTATACTAAAAATGAGAACATGTATGGGGAAATTTAGCAAACAAATGGGATTTATTTTAAGTTCAAAAACTTAAATATTAAATTATAAACATGTAAATTGAAAAACAAAAGTTGAACGTAACTACCAATCAATTGCATTAATGAAGATAGTTAAACGATATCTTTCAAGTAAACGTTAGTTACCTAAAATTGATGTAGTATTTTAACTAGCACGAAGTACTTCTCACTAATTAATCAACCATTACTTCTGATAGCCCAATAAAAGTAGGGAAAATTATTCAAAAACTATTACAGTTTTGAATTGGTGTGGGTATATATATGTATGGATCTAATAAATAACTTGAATGACCTCATCAACTTATGGTATTTTAGACAACGAGGTCCTTTGGCCTGAACTTGTTATTTTTTATTAGGGACCAAGTCGGGTAGAGTCTGTTAGACTAGCAAGGTTGGTTAAACTTTTAATATGGGTTTGTTCCCTTAAGTCTAATAAATATAATATAACCCAAATGTTAAATTTATGTACTACAGGTTTCAACATTCCCGGGGTAGAGGCAAAGAATTAGCAGCAGGTCATGTCTTTATCATAAAAGAGTGCAACTGATCAAAGTAGCTCAAATGCTTTTCTGGATCCTTCATCCCATCATAAGAGTTTAGATTGGGATGTTTCAAGCGCTTTTGTCTCTTTTCATTTTTCAGGCTGGTGGTGAAGGGGAATTCTCTCACCACCATGTTAACCTTGTCATCCACCTTACGTTTCAATTCCATAATTATGTTACTTAAGGAGCTCATGTTATGAACTTCTCATATCATTGATTAGAGACTATTCCGGGGATTTTTCTCTTTCTTCCCGGGCGTATTCCTTCTATATCCTTCTTTTCTCCTTTTCATGTTCTACTTTCTTGGCATCCAACTCATGTCTTAGGTCCCGCTTCCTTTTATTATCTCTCTAAGTTTCTATATGGTGATACTCTTTGACATTCCGAGGATGATGTGTGTCTTCATTAGCCTTACTATGAGCTTCATCTTCATTGGGCTTTACCGCCTTTCTTTTAATACTGATGGGTCATTTGGCTTTTATTGTAAGTTAGCGGCAATGTTGAGGAGGAAATCTACTTGGTTAGAAGAAAACTAGGTTAGATCTAATTGTGGGATTCCCTTTGCTTGATATTTGGCGGGCTCTCTTCTCTTGAGATGACTCCTTTGTGGGCGAGCGTTTGCATCATCCCCATCCACTATGAAGTTGTTTTCATCATACTTGTTAATCTTGCATGTTTTATGCCGTTTGTCTAGTTGTCACTGAGGGAGACACTTTTCACTTGTTACTTCGAGTTTTTATGGCTTTCGAGTGGAGTTTCATGCAATATATGGACGTAACAGGCATTGGTTAGTATTCCAGAACTAACCAAGGTCAAAAAACCAAGATAAATCGCCTTGTATTGAACTTGAACTAGTTAAGGGTCTTTTAAAGAAAAGGCCATCCTCTAGCACGAATGATTACGTCCTGGTCCTCTAATAGTCAGAAATACTCTAGTAGATTTTTACCGATAATGTGATATAGATGTTGATGGAACTCTGTAAAATAATGTATAACTGGGGGTGTGGGGCCGTTAAGTACCTCCGACATGAGAATAAGTAACGGTGTGTGAAGGTGAAGGAAATATGAGAGACAATTATCAAGGATTACATTACAAACTTGTAACTAAGTTTAAGAGTTTATTTTGATTGAGTACAATTTATGTAATTGCATGTGAGTGAATATATATGTTTGTGTATATGTGCCTTTAACTTGATATTTATAGTGTTTAGGGTTATCTTCCTTTTTCTGTGGGGCGAAGGGATTATCCTCCTTTATTTCACCTTTTTGCCCTTCTTCTCATCCAATCAACTGTTACAGAGCGTCTCTCAGTCCTTTATGCTTTTTCCCTTCCTTTTATTTTTTACTACTTGACGTCTTGTATCTGATGATTAATTCTAATGTCTGGTTTGCTAACCTGTTATGATAGGATACCATTTGTTATACAGTGGTTATCTTGATATCTTTCGGATAAAAGTTTTGTCCTGTGAGAACGGTGATATTTACATGAGTGATATTATTTAGGGGAGAGCACAGATCGTATCAGTGCTGTTTTAGGATAAAACTACCGAACCGAATATCCTTAGTTTTTAAAATTGAAAATTAATAGAATAAGGATGGTACACAGTTGGATTTGAAACAAGATAAGTTCACTGTTGTATAAAACAGACCTTGGTCACAACTAAGCAATGAACCACATAAAATATATGTACTTCTATACTATATTATTATAACCGAATAAGATAACTTTTATTCATCGTACTTAGGTGAACCATAAAATAGATCCTAATCGTCCAATTCTAGATGAATTATAGAAACGATCTTAACCATCCAATTTTAATAAAATCTAATTTAAAAAAAGATATATCATACATACAACTGTATCCTCAATACTCCTCCTTTTTTACAACTGCTCAATGATAATATTAAATTATATTCTATATTTTATATTTTAAGAATCTTACTTATCCTATAATTTTTATTTAATATAGTTTACCCACATTCAACTCAATTTCATCACCATTCAAAATCTTTTATCTATTTAAAATTATAACTTATCATTAAATTTTATGTATATTAATATATAAACATCATTGTTTTGAAAAATATAAAAAGAAATTAATAATAAAATAAATTATCATATTAAATGAAATATTTCAATTATATAAAATAATTAATGTATATTTTATTAATAACATCTATGATTTGCATGAGTTATAAGCTAATACTTTATAATATAAAAATAAAATTTATAATTTGATATAAATTATATATAATATATTTTTAATAATTGGTTCGGTTCGATTCGATTTTTTTGCACCTAAAACCAAAACCAAAACCAATTAAACGGTTCAGTTTTTTATTTTCGATTTCGGTTTCGGTTTCATAACGATTTTATTTAAATCGATGTTTATCAATTTTTACCGGTTTCAATTTTTTGCTCAACTCTAATATTATTATTTCTTTGTTTAAATCTGATATGTTGTAAATCTTGTATAATACTACTGAACTTTAAATAAATTGTAAGAACAAAACTATCTCATTATGTATATAGAAGAGAATGGATGATGTAGAGAGAGAAAGAGTTATATGTATTCTCTGTATTTCATTGTACAGGAGTTTGTTAACAAGTCTTCTCGAGGAAACTATACAATTCTTCCTTATTAAGTATTGCAAGTCTTCTTTGAAAAGTTTCACAAATCTTTCTTACTAAGATTTACGAGTCTTCCTGAGTAAGATTTGCGAGTCTTCCTTAGTAAGCTTTAACGAATCTTCTTTAGTAAGCATTGGCAATCACAAATGCATTCACATTATAACACTCCCTCTTGATGGTCAAATGCGAGTTATTACAGAGATTAACTGCCTCGTTTGAACCTTGCAAGGAAAAATCCAGTGGGATAAAAACCTTGTCGAAGGAAAAATAGTACAGTCTCCCCCTAAATAAAACGTCTCGCATTTTGACATTGTCATGCATTAAGTCCCGCAATCTTCTTATAACGATATTTTTTGCATCTTTTCAAGCACTGATTTTGTAAGCAAATCTGTCAAATTATCACATGATTGAACTTGTTGTACCTCAATGTCACCATCCTCTGTCAGCTCATAAGTGTTGAAAATTTTTGGTAAGATATTTTTTGTTCGATCTCCTTTGATATATGCCGATTGATGGAAAAATATTCATGAAGATAAGTATTTCACCTGTATACCTAGACAAAATATTGTCTTTCCAAGATCTTTCATCTCAAACTCATTTTTCAAATAATTAGCAACGGTAATATCTTCAGAAGTACCAAAAATATTCAAATCATCCACATACACAACAATAATAACAAAACCAAATTATGACCTTTTAATAAATACACAAAGACATACTTGATTATTAATATGTCCATCATTAAATAAATATTCACTAAGCCTATTATACCACATATGACTAGATTGCTTTAAACCATATATTGATCATTGTAGTTTAACTGAATATAAATAACGAGGCTTAGTGTCCTCTAATTTTAATCCTTCGGGGATTTTCATGTAAATATCACTATCAAGTGATCCATAGAGGTATGCCATCACAACGTCCATAAGTCGTGTTTCCAAACTTTCTATACAGGCCATACCCATTAGAAAATGAAAAGTAATTACATCCATCACATTAGAGTGTGTATCCTATTAATCATATCCAGGTCTTTAAGAGAATCCATGGGCTACTAGCCTAGCCTTATATCTCATAATTTCATTTCTCTCATTTCGTTTTCGTACAAATACCCATCTATTCCCAACAGGGATTACACCAGCTGGTGTCTGGACTGCAGGTCCAAATACATTTATCTTGCGCAATGAGTGTAATTCTTCCTGGATTGTAACTTTCCATTTTGGCCAATCATCTCTTTGTCGACTTTCTTCCATACTTTGTGGTTCAGGATCGGAGTTCATAATAATATCACATGCCACGGAAAGAGCATATACATAATCAATTTCAGTACTCCCATGATCCAACAATTTCTCGTTATGTACATAACTTATTAAGATCTCAAAGTTTTCATGTACATTTTCTTATATGGAAGCATGTGTCACTTCTGGAGAAATATTATCTTTTAGAGGTAATACCACTTCTAGGGTATTTGTTACAGTCACTTCTGGGGCTTGAACCTCTTGAGGAGGTAATACCACTTCGGGGGTATTTTCCGGAACACGTGCCACTTTAGGGGCCAATCCGATCAATTTCCATTTTCGAACCTCTTCTGGAAGTAATACCATTTCATGGGTATTTTCTAGAACATGTGACACTTCAGGGGTAGGTCTGATCAATTTTCACTTTCATGGTGCAATATCTTTTACACCAATAGGTCTACCACGCTTCTGGCATGGTCTTGAATCCCGAATCAATTCTTCAAGAATTGATTTATTCTTAGGGATATCAACCGTGGTTGGAGCATTAACAACATGTGTATATGATTTCACAAATGTCTAGAATCATTAAAAGTATCAGGCATTTGCTTAAAAATATTTTGCATATAAGTAATTCATTGAACCTCAAATTCACATTGATTAGTACGTAGATCAATAAAATTAAATCCCGATGCATACTATGATTTTTTTTACTATAGGAACCCGTAACCGCTATATTTTAGAAATAAATTTATGTAAAACTTTATCTCCCCCTAATGAAGGGAACACAGACTCATCAAAATGATAGTCAGCATATCAGGCAATAAAAACATCACCAATTAATGGTTCAAGATATCTTATTATAGACGTGAATCAAAATCAACATAGATTTCAAGTCTTCTTTGGGGTTCCATTTTTGTTCTTCATGGTGAAGCAATGGGAACATATATAGCATTAACAAAAATCTTAAAATGGGAAATATCGGGTACTTGACCGAGAACTAATTGATAGGAGGATTCTTTATGATAAGTGGATAGTCTAAACCTTATTATTGGACCAAATCAAGCCTACCATAATGAATTACTAGTCTTGATGTAACACATGTAATGTTTCTGTATTAGGATGTGTACTTAGTATGCCTTAATGTATTTGTAGTTAGAAGTATGTTTCTACTGAGAATTCAATATGTAAATATAAGTCAAGAATAAAGGTTGATAGATGATTCAAGTCTGAATCAGGCATCAAATCAATGAAGACTTCATCAAATAAGAATTTCAGTGGAAAATACTCTAAGGCAAATATGTAATCGAGAAGTCATCTTTGTAGAGAAGTTAGAAATGTGAAGCTGATAAAAAAGTCAGAAAATGTACCTGGTAGAGAAGTCTCAAATCTCTCAATGGCTTAGTATTCGATTGTGTACATTCGAGAAGTCAAGTATTGAAGCCATTTGAGAAGTGTTAGAATGTGAATAATTCGAGAAGTCCAGATTGAACAAATCGAGAAGTAAGCCCAAGTAATCAATCGAGAAGTGTTAAGGGAAGAACCAATCGAGAAGTCTGTGTTTCAAGTATCCATTCGAGAAGTTTAGTCTATTCGAGAAGTCATCAAGTGAAGTGTGCAATCGAGTAGTCTAGTCATTCGAGAAGTAAGTCATTCAAGGACTAATCGAGAAGTCTCAAGAGTACCTAATCGAGAAGTCAATCACCATGACTTCTCGAAGCAAAATCAAGTGAGTACTCGATTGATTCAAGAAGCTGAATTCTAGGAGATTTACAGAAGAACAAGACAAGTGATTTTGAAGCTCTGTCATTACAGGATCAGTCAAACCTGTGATGATGGAGACATGTCTACAATGTAGCTTGGAAGAAGAACAAGACAAAAGACAGAAGAGATAAGGCTGAAAGAAAAAGACTGTCAACAGATCGTGTTAGCTAGAAATAGATAGTAGTCAAATGTAAAGTGTTTCTTATCTATTTCCAATTTTAGCTAAATTGTCTAGTGAGAGCATGTGCCAAAAGACATGTTGTCTATATAGCTTATGCACAGCCTCATTAGTCAATATCTTTGAAAATTATCAAGTGTATTCATATCTTGTATCTTCCAAAAACAAGAAGTTGAGATTCAAATCAAGAATCTCAGATTATAGCAAATCCATTCTAATACAACATTAGATTGAAAGTTAACTTTGTGTGTTTATTTCTATTATGCATTTCTCAAAGTAAACACTACTCAGTTATTCAAGCTACAACATTTGATAATCAGTTCATCACAAATAGTTTAAAGGAAGAAAAGTTTTAAGTTTCAAGTTATACATTCACCTCCCCTTTCTGTATAACTTCTGTAGTTCTCATTTCTAACAAGTGGTATCACAGCACAGACTGTTGACATATAAACGGTAAAAAGATCAAGATGAGTTCACAGAAGCTAAACAGTATCAAGATTCCTCCATTTGACAGAGAACACTACATACTATAGAAGAAGAAGATGTTAACATTCAACAAGACTGCAAACTACATGTATCCTGAAATCTTGAAAAATGGACTATTCATGACAGTAACACTTGTTCCCGAAACAACCAGTGGCTTAGAAGTGATACCAACCACATGGGTACCAAATGATCCATCTCAGTACACTGATACTGAAAGAGATAAAGTAACTCTTGACAATAGTTTCATGCTTATACTGACTGAGTCTCTAGATATGGTCATGTATATCAATGTTGTCAACTGCACAACTTCTAAGCACATTTGGAAAACCATAGAGCTACTATGTGAAGGCACAGTGGAAGTAAGAGAAAATCAAATACAACTGTTGGTCTCACAATATGAAGCCTTTATGTCAAAACCAAATGAAGGCATAACTAAAGTTTTTGAGAGGTTTAACAAACTAATCAATGAACTGCAGTTACATGGAAAGACATATGAGATAAAAGAAAAGAATTTAAAGTTCTTACTAACTCTTCTAGAGCACTTGGAACATAAAATTGCTGTTATAAGAGAAGGAAGAGATTTAACAAAACTTCTATTGGAAACTCTGTATGGAATATTAAAGACATATGAACTGGAGTACTTTCAAAAGAAGTCCATTCTGGGAAACAGAGGAAAAATGGAAAATGTCTCTAGTGCTCTAATTGTCAAAGAACCAATGAAGGTGGAAAAAGTGGGTACAAGTTAAAAAATGAAGAATGAGGAAAGTGTTAAGAATGACAAAGAAGAAAAGGAATTTGTCAAAAGTGAATATGAGGATGATAAGTTCTACACTCTTGAAGAGCTTGAAAGCATGGACAACAAATCTATGGCTTTCATGGATAGAAAGTTTGGAAACTTAAGGTTTAAGAAAAACAAAAGCTTCAAGCCAACACCAAACTTTGGCTCTTCAAGTAAAAGCAAGGCTCCCAAGAGTAACTTCAAAGGGGGTTACAAGACTGGATCTGTTGAAAGATCAAAGATAAGGTGTTACAACGGTGATGAATTGGGACACTTTGCCACTGAGTGTAGGAGACCAAAAGCAGCCAAAAAGGACAAAGACTACTTGGAGTTAGAAGCCAAGTATGAAGCCCTGTTAAAGAAGCAAACTGGTAGAGCATACATTGCTGAAGGTAAATGTTGGGATGATACTGATGAAGAAGAGGATGAATAATATGGAAATTTGGCCCTCATGGCTAAATCAGATGAAGGAGCATCAACCTCAACAAGCCAGGTACCAATCCTAACTTCCATTGACATGTCAAAATCTCAATATAAGAAAACTGTGGAAGAATTGTGTGTTGAAATGTTTAATATCCATACCAGTATGAATGCTGCTTATGAGGAAATTGATAGATTGTTAAAAACCAATGATGAACTAAAAGTAAAAAATGAACAGTTAGAGTTATCCTTGATTAACAAGCAATCCATGAAATAAGAGAATGAATACTTAAAGAACAAAGTCACTTGCCTAGAACAGATTGAGAAATTCCTGAGAGATCAAATCTATGAAAAATGAATTTAAGATAAAAAGCCAATCATAACTCATTTGTGACATTGCAAGAGTTTCATGAGAAACACGAAGAGAATTCTAAGGTTGGAGTTGGGTTTGACTATGACACTCTTGAGAAGAAAAATTCTATGTCAACAAAAGGCAAGAAAACTGAGTTTGTTGGAAATCCTCACATTTTGAAAAATGTTAAAACTCCAATTTTTATGAAAACAACTGTTGAATTTGATGAAGTCAGTATGGTCATCAAACAATAGTTGAATGATGATGATAGGCTAACAGCTAAAAGTGATGTGCCTTATGTTGAAATAGAAGAGCCAGTAGTCAAGGCCAAGTCCATCCCTGTTAAAATAGAATCAAAAGAAAATATCCAGAAAAATGATACCATGCATGTTAAAAAGAAAAAGGCAAATAGAAATGGTAAAGTAGGCATTAACAAACACACTAACTATGCACCTATTCACAATACTCCTAGGAAGATTCATAAAAACTGTGGTTCAACAAATCACCCCACACATGTGTGCAAGAAACTTGTTGTTGATAATGTTGATTTTGCTTATGGTTATGTGAAACCCTTGATGCATGATAATCATAAATTCTGTGACAAATTTGATTGTATGCCATGCAATATGAATGTCATGAATACTTGCTTTAGGTTGAGAAAATAGTTTGTTGAAGGTTGCATAAGTCAAAATTTGCACAAAACTATGAGACCTAAATCTACTAGTCCAATCAAGAATAGAAAACACTATATTTCATATAGAAATGCATCTAGTTCAGGAAGTACAACTCAAGTGAAAACTCAAAACCTGAAAAATGAAAACATGCATGATCAAGTGACTAAGACTGTTAAGAAGAAGAATGACATTCATGTGACTAAGCAAAGAGGACCCAACTTAGTTTGGGTACCAAAGAAAACTTGATATTTTTTTGTTTACAGGGCACAAGTAAGAAGAAAAAGGTTTTATGGATCTTGGACAGTGAATGCTTAAGACACATGACTGGTGACAAAGCCCTGCTCTCACAATTCAAGGAAGAGGCTGGCCCAATGGTAACCTTTGGAGACAACAGCATTGGTTTCACCATGGGATATGACAAGTTGATTCATGGAAATGTTGTCATTGAAGATGTAGCTTTGGTTAATGGTTTGAAGCATAATTTATTGAGCATCACTCAATTGTGCAACAAAGACTCGAAGGTGGAGTTTGATAAAGAATTGTGCCTCATATCACACAAAAAGACCAAAGAAATTGTTGTACAAGGAGTAAGGAAATGAAGCCTGTTTGTAGCAGATTTGGACTCTGCAAAAAAGGAAAGAATTTGTTGTTTCTACACCAAGGCCACTAAAAGAGAAAGCTGGGTTTGGCACAAAAGGCTATCTCACTTGAACTTTAAGAATCATAATTCTCTAGTCAAAAGAGAATTAGTGAAAGACCTGTCTTCACTTGAATTCTGCATAGAAGGATTGTGTGAGGCATGTAAAAAGGGAAAAATGAAAAGGTCAAGTCACAAAAGCAAAGAATTCACTTCAATCACAAAACCATTACAATTGATTCACATGGATCTTTTTGGACCAATAAATGTAATGTCAATGTCCAAGAAAAGATATCACTTGTTATGGTGGATGACTTCTCCAAATACACATGGGTGGAATTCCTGCACTCAAAAGATGAAGCTCTTGAGTTAATTATTGAAAATTTGAGGAGATTGGACAAAGGCCCTGCACATGTTGTGTCCATAAGGTGTGATAATGGAACAAAATTCAAAAATGCTACATTAAGTGAATTCTGCAAGGAAAATAGAATCACTTACCAATTTTCAGCTCTAAAAACTCCACAACAAAATGGAGTAGTTGAAAGAAAGACATGACACTTATTGAAGCTGCAAGGACCATGTTAGCAGAAGCATGTCTACCAATTAGTTTTTGGGCTGAAGCTGTCAGGACTGCATGTTACACTCAAAATAGGACACTCATCACAAAACCTATTGGAAAGACTCCTTACCATATCATGACAAACAGAAGACCATCTGTCAAGCACATGCATGTGTTTGGAGCAAAATGCTTTGTTCTTAAAGATGATGCTAACCACCTTGGAAAGTTTGAAGCCAAGGCATATGAGGGAATATTTGTAGGATATTCTCTGGACAAGATTGTCTATAAAGTATATGAGATTTGATCAATAAAGAATGATGAAAAGTACAAATGTGACTTTTGATGACTTCAAGTGAGTACTCGATTGATTCAAGAAGCTGAATTCTAGGAGATTTACAGAAGAACAAGACTAGTGATTTTGAAGCACTGTCATTACATGATCACTCAAACCTGTGATGATGGAGACAAGTCTACAATGTAGCTTGGAAGAAGAACAAGACAAAAGACAGAAGAGATAAGGCTGAAAGCAAAAGATGTCAACAACATTGGTTTTACCATGGGATATGACAAGTTAATTCATGGAAATGTTGTCATTGAAGATGTAGCTTTGGTTAATGGTTTGAAGCATAATTTACTAAGCATCGCTCAATTCTGCTATAAGGACTTGAAGGTGGAGTTTGATAAAGAATTAGGCGTCATATCATGCAGAAAGACCAAAGAAATTGTTGTACAAGGAGTAAGGAAATGAATCCTGTTTGTAGCAGATTTAGACTCTGCAAAAGAGGAAAGAATTTGTTGTTTCTACACCAAGGCCTTTGAAAGAGAAAGCTGGCTTTGGCACAAAAAGTTATCTCACTTGAACTTCAAGAATCTTAAT
Source organism: Oenanthe sinensis (assembly GCA_028671895.1). Taxonomy (NCBI): domain Eukaryota; kingdom Viridiplantae; phylum Streptophyta; class Magnoliopsida; order Apiales; family Apiaceae; genus Oenanthe; species Oenanthe sinensis. The sequence continues at coordinate 16,717,943 of CM053798.1, forward strand.
TCTCTAGTCAAAAGAGAATTAGTGAAAGACCTGCCTTCACTTGAATTCTGCATAGAAAGATTGTGTGAGGCATGTCAAAAGAGAAAAATGAAAATGTCAAGTAACAGAAGAAAAGAATTCACTTCAATCACAAAACCATTACAATTGATTCACATGGATCTTTTTGGACTAGTAAATGTAATGTCAATGTCCAAGAAAAGATATGCACTTGTTATGGTGGATGACTTCTCCAAATACACATGGGTGAAATTCTTGCACTCAAAAGATGAAGTTCTTGAGTTAAATATTGAAAATTTGAGGAAACTGGACAAAGGCCCTACACATGTTGTGGCCATAAGGAGTGATAATGGAACAAAATTCAAAAATGCTACATTAAGTGAATTCTACAAGGAAAATGGAATCACTCACCAATTTTCATTTCCAAGAACTCCACAACATAATGGAGTAGTTGAAAGAAAGAACATGACACTTATTGAAGCTGCAAGGACCATGTTAGTAGAAACATGTCTACCAACTAGTTTTTGGGCTGAAGCTGTTAGGACTGTATGTTACACTCAAAATAGGACAATCATCATAAAACCTGTTGGAAAGACTCCTTACCATATCATGACAAACAGAAGACCATCTGTCAAGCACATGCATGTGTTTGGAGCAAAATGCTTTATTCTCAAAGATGATTCCGACCACCATAGAAAGTTTGAAGCCAAGGCATATGAGGGAATATTTGTAGGATATTCTCTGGAAAAAATTGTCTATAGAGTATATGTGATTGATCAAAAAAGAGTGATAGAAAGTATTAATGTGACTTTTGATGACTTCAGGTTTCCAGCCATGAGTCTTGAAGGAGAAAACCGTGACACTTTGAGATTTGAGAATGAAATAGAATTGGAAGCATCTGAAAATGTGAAGGAAGAAAATGCACATGAATGCTCACATGTGGAAATCTCACATGGAGCAAATGAAGAGAGAATCACTGAAGATTTCAGTCATATTCAACTTAAGAATTCTCCTCACAACCCTAGCATTCACTCAGGGGGAACTTCTCAAGGATCAATAACAAATGCAAATAATTTGAATCAGGAAGAAACAAGCTCAAATGCGAGAGGTATGGCTCATGAAACAAAATGGAATAGAGCTCACACTGCATATCAAATAATCAGTAATCCTGATAAAGGTGTGAGGACAAGAAGAGTAACCATAAATGAATGCTTGTATGCTTTCTTTCTGTCTCAAAATGAGCCTAAAAGGATTGAAGAAGCATTGTTGGATCCAGACTGGATTGTAGCCATGCAGGAAGAGCTTAATCAATTTGAGAGGAACAATGTATGGGAATTAGTGCCACCTCCAAAAGACAGATCAATTATTGGCACCAAATGGGTCTATAGAAACAAGATGGATGAACATGAAATTGTTATAAGGAACAAGGCAAGGTTGGTTGCTAAAGGGTATTCACAAGAAGAAGGCATTGATTATGATGAGACTTTTGCTCCTTTTGTAAGACTAGAAGCAATCAGAATTTTTATGGCTTTTGCAACACATTCAAATTTTAAGGTCTATCAAATGGATTCAAAAGTACTTTTCTAAATGGTGAATTGGAAGAAGAGGTCTATTTGCAACAACCATATGGCTTTGAAGACTCTTAATTCCCTGATTTTGTCTACAGACTACTAAAAGAATTGTATGGACTCAAACAAGCCCCTAGAGCATAGTATGACACACTGTCAAAGTTCTTATTGGAAAATCAGTTCACTAGAGGAACAATTGATAAAACTCTCTTTTACAAGAAGCATGGTGATGACATCATTCTTGTTCAAATTTATGTGGATGATATCATCTTTAGTTCTATAAATGAAAAGTTATGTCAAAGATTCTCAAAGCTCATGCAAAGTGAATATGAAATGAGCATGATGGGAGAGCTCAATTATTTTCTAGACCTTCAAATAAGTCAAAGAACAGATGGCATCTTCATAAGTCAAACCCAGTACATCAATGACTTGCTAAAGTGGTTTGATATGCAAGATTGCTCACCTGCTAAAACTCCAATGACTACAACTGTCAAACTGGATGATAATAAGAAAGAAAAAAGTGTAGACATGAAGACCTATAGAGGAATGATTGGATCTCTGCTATATCTCACAGCTAGTAGACCAGACATTATATTCTCTACATGTTTGTGTACAAGGTTTCATGCCAATCTAAAAGAATCTCATCTCATAGCTGTCAAAAGAATTTTGAGATATCTCAAAGGAACACCTCAAATGGGATTATGTTATCCAAAGGAAACATGATTCAACCTAGTTGGTTATTCTAATGTTGATTTTGTTGGATGCAGAGTTGATAAAAAGAGCACCTCTGGAAGCTACCAATTCCTTGGACAGAGATTGGTGTCATGGTTTAGCAAGAAGCAAGAATCAGTTTCAACTTCTATAGTTGAGGCTGAATACATAGCTGCAGGAAGTTGTTGTGCTAAAATGCTTTGGATAAGAAATCAACTAAGAGATTATGGACTAGTTTTGGAGAGGATTCCTATCATGTGTGACAATACTAGTGCCATATCCATTGTTGCAAATCCAGTGAACCATTCAAAGACAAAGCACATTGATATAAGGTATCATTTCATAAGAGAACATGCAGAAAATGGAGTAATTGAATTATTCTATGTTCCTACACAAACAATTGGCTGATATATTTACTAAACCACCCGATGAAGCCACCTTTAACAGGTTGGTACGTGAGATTGAAATGCTAAATTCTTCTGACTAGTGGCTAAATAAATATATCACACTAACTGTTGCAACAATTGTTTCACAGACATGATCCCTGCATGTTTTTATCTAAATGAAACAGTGTGTACCTATAAATGCATCAGTTATATTGTTGTACATTTTATTTTAAAAATAAAATGAAATAATATTTTGGGACTATTTTTATGTTTTAAGGAAGTTTGAAAAGAATTATTATACTTGTGCATCTTTAAATAACAAGTGTGATATTCAATTATTCAGGAATATTTTGCAAATACATTCTTAATTTCAGAATTAAATGGATTTTATTTCTAAAAAATGTGTCTGACAAATTGTTATTTTATTTTCCAAGTGAAAATAGAATAATCCTTCAAAAATGGGAGATTGTGATTAAGTTGCCATTCTTTTCTAACTTCTCAACTGTGTTTCTATTTGTGAGTTCCCGAATAGTCCACTTTAGGGAGTTCTCAATCAACCATGTTTTATAGAGTTCTCGATTCAGTATTAATTTGAGTTATCGAATCCTAGAGTTCTCGAATGAGTCAAATTGAGTTCTCGATTGCTACACTTCTCGAATATACATACAAATATGAGTTCTCGATCAATCTCTGACAGTTCTCTACTAAAGTTACTTTATTCATTTTTTGAGTTCTCGAATATACAAAATCATTTACAATTCTAGTCGAGTTGTCTAAGCCATATAAATAGCAAAGTAGATCTCACAATTCATTTCTACGCTTAATCGCAAACTCAAAGAAATTTCTACTCTCTCTATAGTATCACTCAATTTCTCATAACTTTTCTCTGAACCTTCTTCGCTTCTTCACTTCTCCTTTATATACACTAAATCAAATGGCTTCTTCTAGTTCCACTCCTGCAAATGAAGTTTATATAATCCCATAAACAAATTTTCTAGCCATTTCGAGAGATGCAGATGCAAAACCTCAATACAAATGTTTCACTAGGTTTCTTAATGATTCCTACGTAAAAGAGGCTCTGTTGACAAACCCACCACTGTATATGGACATATTAGAGCAGTTCTGGAACACTGCTAACTAGGAGGAGGTTGTTTTGGAGGACGGGAGCTCCAAGATTCAAGTAACCTGCAAAATTCAAAAGAAGGACAACAGTTTTGATGAAAATGATGTGAACAAAAGCTGGTCATTGCCAACTGACAGAATACACCAATAAAAGACACAACAAAGTCAGCAACAACCATTAGCTATAGCAAGTCATATAATGCTAAAGCTTCAATCTACAGGATAAGATAGTACCAAAATTTGACTATAATGAACAACTTATTGCAATTCTAGTGAATTTGAAACTTAAACACATACAATCCATCAAGTAGAGACCAACTTAACTTTTATAACATATCCTAGTCAGTATTCCTCCTTCTATCTTTCTCTCTCACTCACACACACACATATTTAACAACACAAAACAAAGTCCACTATATCCACAATTTATAGCAAACCAATATGCAAAGTTATATCTAATTCAAGATAAGTGCATTATGATCCCATGTTCAATTAATTTATCCAACACTCTATATAGCTTTGAGCTGTTAATCATCAACGACTAATTAAAAATGAAATAAATGCAAGGCAGTACAAGAATCATTTAATTTATATATATGATAAGTGCATTATGATTACTTACAAGGGAATTATCCAAATACCAATCCTTACGACCATAACAACTAACAAACTAGGAAACCTAATTACATTTAAGTGGTTACTATCATATTAATAGAACATAATCCCAGAACAGAAATCACAACATTTAAGAGCAAGAAATTTATACCATGACAATAAGGGTGATGTCTTGGAGAGGCTTTTTAAGGTACCAAGATGGTAAAATACTCCGGCTTCCACCACCACGTGCTCTCCGTATACTCTTGGCCGGAGTATTCTCACTGCCAGAAAAACCCCTGCCTCTATCAGGGAAATTATATTCAATTTATTTTAAGTAAGAATAATAGATGATATAATTTAAATTATAAAGGTACAACGACCTATTCTCTGTATTTCATTGTATTAATTTCATAAACTGAACATCATATTTATAGGAACTAGCTCTTACGCCAATGCGAGACACGGGTAATTTCTAAAATTTGAATTATATTTTGTATTTTATTTACATATATTATTTTTTTAAAAATTCATGAAGTATACTATGATAATTTAAACATATATATTCAACGATCACACTAATTTTTAAACTATCTGTGAAAATTCATATGTGTGCGTAAATCCTCGGAGTTAAAAAAATTATATATAGTTTTGTTGACGACATACTCTGATATATCTAATTTTTGAAGATGGAAAATTAATTAGAAAATATGTATAAAAATATAATAATAATAATAATAATATATGAAATAAAATCATTTTATAACAAATATGATATTACAAATTAATTAAGTTAATTAAATATGTATAAGAGTATAATAATAGATTAATTAATTGTATATAAGGGTATAATAGTAACTTAAAAATTAGAATTAATTAACTGTTGACATGACAATAACAAGTGACGTAACAAGTGAGGTGGAATAAAATCATTCCCTAAAAAATATATGTTATGGTATTATATAATAGAGAGACTGAGTAACAAGGCTTTTCGAGAAAGGTATACAATTCTTCCTTGTTAAGTATTACAAGTGTTCTTTGATAAGTTTGACAAATCTTTTTTACTAACATTTGCGAATTTTCCTGAATAAGATTTACGAATCTTTCTTAGTAAGTTTTAATGAATCTTCTTTAGTAAGCTTTGACAATCACAAATTGCATTCACATTATAACATGATACCAATTATTAAAATTTAATCGAATCTCGATATTAAATCAATCTCTATCCATAGGATTACAAAATCCATACTCATCCTGTTTTCAACGGTGCAAAATTTGAAGAAACGTGAGCAGGGGTAAGATTGGCAAAACACGAAAAGCAGGAGACACAAAGCAATGGTATATAATTTTGAGGGGATAAAAAAAAGAAGAGAAAATAGAATAGAATAAGACGACCAGAAAAGATCTAGAAACAAACAACCGAGGTGCTCTCTCTAATCTTCCCTCCCTCTTTCCTTCCGAAGAGGCATTACGATGACTAGTTCCTCCGCCTCCTCTCGCAAGGTCATCTCTCCCCCCCCATCTCTCTCCCCCCATCTCTCTCTCTCCCTATCTCTCTCGTATATATATATGCAACATCATATCCTTGCTTATATATTTTATTATTTTACATTTCTGTTGATTAATAATATTATTGTTATTAATTGTACGTGTAGATTCTTAGCAAGATAGCTTGCAATCGACTTCAGAAGGAATTGGTGGAGTGGCAGGTCAATCCTCCCTCAGGATTTAAACATAAAGTCACGGATAATCTTCAAAGGTACCAACCATCTTTTTTATATGTTTATTTTTTGTTAGTTATTTATTTGTTTTCAGATTGATGTGAATTTGTTTATTTATGTTAAATTTGAAGTACCCTTTTTGGTTTTTTGATGAATTGTGTGATATTTTTCGTGATTTAGGGGAAGATTTGATTTTTATGTTTTGCCTTTTTTGCGGAAAGTTTGTAATTTTCTTGAAATGGATCGTGTGGGTTTGACTTTTTAGTTGTCGTATTATGTATGTGTAGGTGGGTGATTGAAGTGGGTGGAGCTTCGGGAACGCTCTATGCGAATGAGACTTACCAGCTTCAAGTTGACTTTCCCGAGCATTATCCTATGGAAGCACCACAAGTGAGATATATATTTATAGATGTATTAGTTGACATTTTTAGTACTTGAGGATGGATTTGTGGTGTTTATCCGTATGTCTTGTATTGCAGGTCATATTTCTGCATCCAGCTCCTCTACACCCTCATATATATAGCAACGGCCATATCTGTTTAGGTAATCTTGCTAGTTGATATTATTTTGTTTCAAAATTTAATTGCAACAACTTGTTAATGAGCTGTGAAGCCTTTTGTGTTGGGCTCATATATACTTGTTCTTGTTCCATTTAATGGTGTATAATGATTGTGTACACGGGCCGATAAGGGACAATTGCCCCTTGATTTTATACATCTACTAACTGTTGTGGGTTCAAAATTTTCTATGATGCCCTTTTTGATTGGATGGAATGTAATTAGGTATGAATGGAATGAAGTTTGATCTATTTTATAAGTCATTCTTTTTTCTTTCCATTAATACAAATTTTAACTATAGCTCAATCTTACAAATCCTGAGAAAATGCATTGTTTCTCTTACTCATTTTCTTCACATATATCATAAAATTTTACACATTTTTTTTCACTCTTCCCTTGTACATTTCTTATGCCTTAGTTTTGTTCACAATATTCCTCTCTATACATTCTAACCTAGTGAAACATTGTGCATTCTTTTCTCACTGTTTTGCAAAATGATGCTATATTTTCCTTTCCATTGTTTCCAAATGCTGAATTGTTCTCCCTAACTCTGCAAAATTCCATCATGGCCCCTGGGAGCTAACTATATCAATAATCAAGTCGTATTAGCTTTTTCGAATTTTAAGAGACTTCTAAAAATGAATCCCCTCCCCCCTTGAAATTTCTGGTTCTGCCACTGATGGGGCAGTTGTAAAGCTTCTTCACACAAAGAAAATTAAGAAATATAATATCAGAAAGATTAATGCTCCACAAATGTTCAATTATATTTTAACTAAAACTCTTCTGACCGCAAGGTTCAGAGTATACCTGACCTGTTATCAAAGCCCTGGAAGTGCATAGGTACTAAGCCTGTGGCTGGTTGCTGCCTATTGTTTGTAATGACTCGTATGTCCTATGATATATCCTTTTATTTAGTATGCACCTAAAGAATAACTGTTAATGTTTGTTTTGTGGCTTTGTGCTATAGTTTCATATGATGACTTTTGGTGGATCAGTTTTTTTCTCCAGTTTCATGTTACACTGCCAATAGAAGTCTCATCTCTGATAAATTGTTATAATTTATCACAGAGCTTTAGAAGAATGTCATCATATTACATTTGAACTTGAGATACAAAGTGGGTCTAGTCTCTACACACCACACAAGCAGGGCACAGCAGATTTAAAAATCTACACTTGTAAAACAAAACTTTAAAGTAAAATGCTTACCTCTGTCATAGAAAAGATATATACGAAAATGTTTGTTGTATACTAAAAATATAGATCATAGTTTGGTTCAACTGTATAAACATCTTCTCTGTGCTAACATGTTAGTCTATGTTCTATGTGATGCTAAGCATTTATCATTTACTGCAGTTAAAGGTTTTCACATTTATATTGCAAAACTTTTCTTTTGCATTCTATGTGAACCGGTAAGTCATGATTATGAAATGGGTCATCCTATCACTCTCAGCTAGAGGTTTGAGGTACGCATACATGTTGGACTCATCTGGCTCATTTTGTTGTGCAGATATCTTGTATGATTCATGGTCACCAGCCATGACTGTTAGTTCAGTCTGTCTCAGCATTCTGTCGATGCTTTCAAGTTCACCTGCGAAGGTAATATCTCCTTTTACCTTTAACTTTAGCTTCAGCAACTGTTTTTTTTTTGAAAGATTCAGCAACTGAATCGAACCTGAGGTCCGTGAAGAGAAAACTTCCAACATTATTGTTAATTATGACGTCTCTGATTTAAGCCTGATTCTTTTTTTTTCCTTTTCGTTATTGTGAAGAATTGTCTATTATACTTGTTCTTTAAGAAACTCTAAGAATGTTAATCTAAGTAGTTCTGACTGTATGCAGCAAAGACCAGAAGATAATGACCGCTATGTAAGGAATTGTAAAAATGGAAGATCCCCGAAGGAAACCAGATGGTGGTTCCATGATGACAAAGTGTAATACCAAAAAGCATCTCTCCCTGAATAGCTGTCTGAAGGGGATATAACCATGTGCAAGAATTCTTTCTAGTAAGGGAAGCTTTACAGGAAAAGAAATCGTTAATAGCAGGGTTAGGAAAAGTTGCTTAATTTCTGTAATGTAAATTAGCAAATGCCAGTCTGGTATCTAAATGGGGACCAGACTTACTGTATGGTTAGCTCATTGTAACAATTACTGTATGCACCGCAAGTCAAATATTTACATCAATCTCTGTTTTTTTCAATTATATCTGGTTCTAATTAAGCATTAAATTATTTAAAAAGTCTTCTAATTTCATGTCATATTTAAGACATTTTTTCTTATAGCCTCTGCTGTCTTCTCTATTGATCATTTGACACTAGGTAATTTGGACACCGAAAGTTTCAGGTCAGGGAGTATTTTCTAAGTTATGTATGTTATATTGCTAGGAAATTTTTTAAATTACTTGCGCATACTGCGTACAGAACTAGACCTATTGGCTATAGGATGGGATGACAGGGTACAAGTAGAGTACCTACACTGTATACTTTAACTTCTCTGGCAATTTTCCCTCTACAAAAAAATTCTTAACTGTGGCCACCACATCTTTCCTTATGATGGGCCAACATTTTTGATAGAAACCTGGTGGTTTCACCTGGGGTGAAACCATCTACCCCTGGCATCTAGTAACCAACTAAGAACAAGTATATGTGACAAATGTAAGAATATTTAGTATACAAGTATATAAATGTAAAAATCAAATCAAGAAGTACAACATATATATTTATATATTCGATTATATATATAAATATGAGCAAGAATATATAACTTTAATTCACTAATTTGTAACCTTTGAGATCGAGATAAAAATATGGTTTAAAAGCCGAAAACACACGTTGCCGGAAAAATTTATTCAAAAATGGTCAGAAACAGAGATTCAAAGGATACTTTTATTGTGTTTTTAAGAGCATCCTCAGTGCATGCCCATTTGTTGTGTGGAGAAACGTGAACTGATCTCCCTTCACATGGTGATCAAGTTTAAAAAAGCAGCCAAATTTAAGCACTTAAGGTTCCAAGGACTTAGTTTGGCAGTAAATCTTCCCCAAATTTCGTCAAGACCAGGGGATCGGGTATTGTCGCATATGTCGCGGGCGCAAGGCGCATATGGTTGCTAGAGTTGGGATGGCTTGACACTGTTATTGGCATTGGGCTGAGTAGCTGGGCAGTCCAAGGAAATTATGCATGAGGCCCATGGACATGGAGCACATGCTAGGCCTACTTGTGGGGGAATATTCTGGGCATTACAAGTGGAATGCTGGGACTTAGTAAATACGTGCATAAGTGTTGAGATAGATATATATGTATATATATGTGAATATATATATATATATATATATGTGTGTGTGTGTGTGTGTGGTGTGTAGTAACTGCTAACAGTTTGTACAAAGGCTGACATGTGTCCTGGTAACTGCTAGTAATTGATGGGAAACAACTTGGCTGAGAGTAACTGCTTAGCAAGTGAGAAAAATGGGGATATATATAGATATCCACATATTTGATGTAATCTATATCTTATATTCAAATATTCTGCATATAGAAAATTGTATAAAGCCAGATAGACAAACACTTGTAAAAATTGGCCTATATCTCTTGTATATTACTTTTGGGTTTTTAATGGCAATGAGACGGTTGGGAGGGTGCCTCTTGTAAATTCTACCGTGTGCTTATATTTACTAGTATTGCTATAATCAGATTAGCATAAACCAAGTGTTGGTGACGTTAACAGGTTTGGGTGTTGGCTGCTGTTCTTGGAGTGCAAGGGTAGGCCGCGTAGGCGTCAAGTTGGTGGAAAAAAAGTGATCATGTGACAACTGGTATAAGAGTTGCGTTTGAAGGATCATGGTGAATCCAAGTGCTTTACTTTTAGAACGAGTTGGGCCTTTGAAAGAGTATGTGGGTGCGCCTTTGTCAACAGAACACGTTTCGTTGGCAAACTAAGTCTGGAACCTTCAAGAAGGCCTGGATGAAGTGAGGGCTTTGGTGGAGAATTTCATTAATGTGAGTAATAGAAAGTTTACTGAATTTTTTTCCACAGTTGTTGTATCTACTGAGTTGGTTAGGGGTCAAATGCAAAAGATGAGTGATGAAATCACTATCCTGAAGAGGGTTGTAGCTGACGACGCCTCTAATGGTTCGAAAGATGGCCATTTGAAGTTCAAGGTCCTAGAACCCAAGGCCTTTGGGAGGAGTCAGAATGCTAAGGAATTAGAGAACTTCTTGTGGGACATGGAGTGGTATGTTAAAGTTGCTCATATTGGGGAAACTGAGAAGGTAATGATTACAAGTATGTATTTAATTGGGGATGCGAAATTATGGTGGTGTATACGGATTGATGATGATGGGGATTTGGCTAGGCCAAGAATTGATAGTTAGGAAACGCTCAAGAAAGAGTTGAAGGATCAATTTTTGCCCAATAATTCCACATGGTTGGTTAGAGAAAGCATGAAGAATCTAAGGAAGACGGGCATTGTTCGTGACTACATGAAGGAATTTAGTTATCTGCTGTTTGACATCAAAAACATGTCGGACGAGGATAAAATTTTCAACTTTGTATCAGGTTGAGTTGAAAAGGCAAAACGTGAAAGATTTGACTACTGCAATTGTCGTTGCTGATGCACTAGTTGACTACAAAGTGGGAAACTCTTCAAGTGATGCTGGGAAAAGTAAGAGTGTCACTGGAAAGGGTAAGGGACCGAAAGACAAGGATAAATTTAAAAAGAAAGATTGTGAAGCCCAGGTAAAAACCAAGAATGATGGAAAATCTAAGGGCAAGACTAAGGGCTATTACATTTGTGGTCGTCCACATATGATAAAGGAATGTCCTAGAAAGGATAAGCTGAATGCCATAATTGAGACCGAAGAAAACAAGGAGCAGAATGAAGTGCCTAGAAGGGTCAACCCAATCAGAATGATTAATACCCTGTAAACTGAGAAAATGGTGAAATCTCAAGGGTTGATGTATGTGAACTTTATCAGTAATGGTCTTAGTGTGATGACCATGGTAGATAGTTGTGCTGCCAATAGCTTTGTGGCTGTAAAAAATGTTAAGTTGCTGGGTATTGAATTGCAGCATAGTACAAGCCAATTCAAAGTTGTGAATGCTGATGCTCAATAAGTTGGTGGTATGGCTTGTGTGAGTTTAAAAATTGGACCATGGGTAGAGAAGTGTAAATTATTGGCCATGCCCCTTGATTATTTCGACGTTATATTGGGGATGGACTTCTTGGTGGCTGCGAATGTGTTAGTGATGCCTCAATATGGAAGAATATTCATTGGCGATGAGAAAGAGTCGTGTTTTATGAAGGGCATTCTAGATAAGAATGACAAGGGAAAAGGATATACTGGGTTATTTTCAGCCTTGCAGGTGGAAACTGGGTTAAAAAGAGGTGAAGTAACATATCTTGCTGCCTTGGTTGAAGTCAAGCTGGATCAGGTGGTTGATGTGCTAGATTCTGTTGCTTAAACACTGAGGGAATTTGATGATGTTATGTCCCTAAAATTTCCTAAGGTCCTGTCGCCTAAAAGTGCCGTTGATCATAAAATTGAGTTGGGGCCTGGTGTTAGGGCCCTTGCACAAGCCCTTTATAAAATGGGTCCTTCAGTTTTTGCGGAGTTGAGGAAACAATTTGGATGGCTTGTTAGAATCAGGGTTGCTACGCCCGTCTAAAGCGCCTTATGGTGCAAAGGTGTTATTCTAAAAGAAGGCAGATAGGTCCTTGATGATGTGTGTCGATTATCGGGCACTGAACAAGGTGACAATAAAAAATATGTATCTGGTTCTTAAAATGGGTAAGCTTTTTGATAAACTTTCATGGGCCAAGTACTTCACAAAGCTGGATCTAAGGTCAGGCTATTGGCAAGCTCAGATTGCAGCTGGGGATGAGCCAAAGACAACGTGTGTTACTAGGTATGGGTCTTTTGAATTTCTAGCAATGCCTTTTGGATTAACTAATGCTCTTGCTACATTTTTTAATCTCATAAACGGTGTGCTATATGACTATTTAGATAATTTTGTGGTAGTATATCTAGATGATAGTGTGATATATAGTGAAAGTCTAGAGGAGCATTTGGAACACTTGAGATCCATTTTTATAAAACTGCGAGAATTTAGCCTTTATGTCAAAAAAGAGAAGTGTGAATTATGCAGTACATAAATTATGTTCCTTGGGCATGTGATCAGCCAAGGAATTGTGAAGATGGACACAACAAATGTTAAGGCCATTGTTGATTGGCCTACCCCTACCAAAGTTGCTGAGCTTAGGTTCTTTCTTGGGTTGGCGAACTACTATAGAAAGTTCATTATGGGTATTCAAAAAATTGTGTGAAGGCTCACAGATTTGCTAAAGAAACACAGAAAATAGGAGTGCAATGGTAGCTGCATGAAGGCTATTGAACAATTGAAAGATATTATGGCGATATAACCATTTCTTAGTCTTCTAGATTTTAAGAAGCCACTCGAAGTTCATACTAATGCATCAGATAAAGCTATCGTGAGTATGTTGGTTAAGGAGGGTCATTAGGTTGCATATAAAAGTTGAAAATTGAAAGATGCCAAGAAGAGGTATACTACTCATGAGAAATAAATAACTGCAGTGATTCATTGCTTAGAGGTGTGGAGGCATTACTTGTTGGGAACCAAGTTTGTGGTATGCACAGATAATGTGGCCAATACTTACTTCAAGACTCAGAAGAAATTTACTCCGAAACAAGCACGTTGGCAGGAATACTTGGCTGAATTTGATTTTACTTGGGTGCACAAGCCGGGGGCTGAAAATAATGTGGCTGACGCCTTGAATAGGAAGATGGCTGTGAATGCTTTAATAGTTGTGAGCATAGATTTTTTGGGGCGAATCAAGAGACTTGCTGGAAGTGATGTGGCATATAGAAAGCTTATGAAAGAAGTGCGAGAAGGCATTGTTCGTAAGTATTGGGTTGAAGATGGGTTGTTGCATGCTAAAGGCAACATGCTCTATGTTCCTTGTGGTGGTAACTTGAGATTACATATTTTGAAGGAGTCCCACGAATCTAGGTGGGATGGGCATCCTAGTGTTGAAAGGATGTATGCTTTGATGTGTAGAACATATACTTATCCCAAGATGTTAGAAGACACAGAAGCCTATGTGAAGTCATGTTTGGCATGTCAACTTGATAAGATAAAAAAGAAGAAGAGTGCGGGTTTACTACATCCTCTTCCAATACCTACTAGGCCATGTCAGTCAATTTCTATGGACTTTATTACTGGGTTGCCTAGTGTTGCTGGGATGAGATCTATCATTGTAGTTGTTGATAAATTTTTTAAGTATGCTGTGTTTGTCCCTGCACCACATGCTTGCTCGGTTGATGTAGCAGCTGGGTTGCTTTTCAAGAACATGGTAAAGTACTTTGGGTTGCCTGAAGATGTGGTTAGTGACAGAGATGCAAGGTTTACTAGCAGGTTCTGGACGGTTCTATTTGGGTTGCTGGGGTCTGAACTGAAATTTTCAACTATCAATCATCCTCAAACGGATGGCCATATAGAAAGACCATTAAACTTTGCTAGAGGAATACTTGAGGCACTTTGTTATTGCAAGTTAGAAAAACTAGTTACACTTGATGGACACTACATAATTTTTCTTTAACTTGTAGCGTTCCTCATCTACGGGGAGAAGTCCTTTTAAGAAGGTTTTAAGAGTGCAACCTAGAACTCCAAATGAGGTGGCAGTTCAGAGAACATGTGATAATTGTCCTTCTCCGTATAGATATGCTATTGGGAAACAGAAGATGTTTGAAGATGCTCATGAGAGCCTTGCAAGGCGCAACACAAGATGATGAAATATACTGATTAGAAGCGCATGCCTTTGGAATTTCAGGTTGGGGACTCAAATTGACACCTCAAGTTTGGAAGAAGATTAGTGTGAAGTCAGTGCATAGAGGGCTAGTTCAGAGGTATGCTGGGCTGTTTGAAGTGATCAAGAAAGTTGGCGCTTCGCTTATCATTTGAATCTACCAGTTAGGATGAAGATTCATCCAACTTTCCATGTGAGTTTTCTGAAGCCTTTTCATGAGTGTTTGTTGGCTCAAAGGCAGCAGCTAAAGCGTGCGCCTCCTACTATTTGTAAGCAGTTTGACAAGGTTATTGACACAATCCTTGATCATCGGACTATGGGAATGAGTAGGCAAAATAGGAGTGACTTCTTAGTGAAATGGAAAGGGAATCAGAAGTTGATGCCACGTGGGAAAGAGATCTGACTTTATAGCAATTTGAAGAACATATTAAGGAGTACCTTGGGCACCCTCCAATGACGATATTGGACTCTTCAAGTGGGGGAGGGTTTGTAATCACTTAAGGTTTCATGGACTTGGCTTGGCAATGACTGTTCCCCAAGCACCACCAAGACCAGGGGCACATGCATCGGCCCATGGCTTAGACGCGGGCGCAAGGCGCAGGGCGTCAAATGTTTTTCATTTGTGAGCTTAGCTTTTGACTTAGATGGTGGGCTAATGTACTTGCCTGCTAGAGTTAGGATGCCTTGAAACTGTTATTAGCGTTGGGCTGGGTAGCTGGGCAGTTCAAGGAAATTATGCATGAGGCCCATGGACTTGGAGCACATGCTGGGCCTGTAGTGGAATAATTTTGGGCATTACAAGTGGCATGCTGGGACTCTAAAAAACATGCATAAATGTTGGGATATATATATATATATATATATATATATATATATATATATATATATATATATACACACACACACACACACACACACGAATAGTACATATGGTCTAAATTTAATACTTTTTCTCTCATCTCTCTTCCTTTAATACACACATAAATGTAATACATAAATAAATATAAACCCATATAAATACTCATAAATAGTAATTTATATATCCATAATTATATATTTTATACTATCTAAATTTGTATTACACTTTATAATTTTATTTTCACTTAATATATTTATTAAGATGTATATATATTTGATCTGCACAATGTTCTGAAGTATAATTATTATGTTCTGCAAGTACAAATATTATGTATTGTTCTGCAGCTCTGCACTAATTTGCTTAACAATTCTGCACATTCTCTATCTAAAAAATATTTTGTTCTGCACATTCTTCATCTGAAAAATAATTTTTTCAGTTTGCAAAATATTACATAACAGAATCTTAATTTATAGTTCAACACCACACCTTGTTTTACACTAATTTCATTAACAATTTTGCACATTCTGGATCATGAAACTACTTTGTTTTGCTTGCAGAACAATACATAACATAAAATTGTTTTACAGTTCAACACCTTGTTTTTGTAAGATTATGTTATGCATTGTTAATTTTGCAAGAAGAACAAAGCATTTTCATGATGCATAATGTGCAGAATTATTAAACAAATTAGTGCAGAACTGCAGAACAAGTATTGTGTAACCACAGAACAAGTATTTTTTTTGCATTATCTCTGATCATCACTTACACAACTCAACGATTAATTAATTAGAAATTTTGATGGTATTAAGAAAATTTAATTCATGATTAAAATTGGCGTAGAATATTATATAGTAAAATTATGTATATATAAACATTCATGAGTATTTATATAATTTTAATTAATGTCTATATTAAATAAGAGACATAAATTTATAATTAATGTATGTATTGAATAAGCTCTATTAAGTATGAGAGATAAAAGTCTGGTACAACCTGAACCATCTATATTATATTAATCCAATGGTTACTATTTGGTCTCCGAGTCTTCAATTAACAATAGGTCTCCATTGAACCTAACTCTACACACACACACACACACACATATATATATATATGTATATATATATATACAGTGCTACTCCAATAGAAACCAACTTTGACTAGAAACTAGAAACTAAACTTATTCCCTCATTTTCAATTTGATTTTCCTGTTAATTGACTAATTATTTTTCAAATCTAAGTTCAGCACATTTTTCTCCATCTCCCAACGATCAATTTGCATACCATATGTGATATATTCCGGTAATTTAAAAATTAATCATAAATTTATATTATATGTGTTACCAGAAAAAATGCAATCACTAATTTATATGAGATAAATCACAAATTTGCACTATAAAAATTACTAATTTGTATTATAAGAATCAGCAAAATCACCAGTTTTGTTAAATAAATATACATGGAGATGGCCGGAAAAATAAAAGTCGCTGGAATATAGTACATATGGTATGGAAACTGATCGTTAGGAGATTGAAAAAAATGTGGTGAAGTTAGATTTGAAAAAAGGTTCACCAATTAGCTGGGAAAATCAAATTAAAAATGGAGGGGATTAAATGTTATTTTGTATGGAAGGGTGTATTTTAATTGTGTGTGGTGCATTCTAGGGGCCATTAGATTAAATTAAATATGTGGCTTAGATTAGTTTCTAATTTCTAGATTTAACTTGATTTCTATTTGAGTATTTGCCTATATATATATATATAATTGTGTGTGTGTAGGTGTCTAGTAATGTTAGGAATATATTCATTTGATGACAAGTCTTTCTAACAAATCTTTCTAGTTTCTGAATTTTTCCATAATCAGAGTCTAGATGGTCCATATTTCAACATAGATGTCATTTGAAATTAGAAGATTTTCAAGAGAATTGAAACTAGAGTCTGGATGCAAATTAGAGTTTGGGAGTTGATCAGAGTCTATAGACTATCAGAGTCTATAGTCTGTCAGAGAGTGAAGATCATCAGAGTCTGAAGTCTTTCAGAGTCTATAAAGTTGAAGCTATATTTGAAAGTTGATCAACCGAAAGGGAAAGTTTCAAAGATAAAGACAATTATATTGCAGATATGCTTTGAGAATGAAAGAGAATTTTAGAAGGAAACTGTCAACTAATAATTAGGAATTTTATTCCTATTGTAATTTATTTTTCTGTTATTAGTTGATAAGTAGTTCTCTGTATAAACATTCTATGTAACCTAATTTTTGGGTCGAATTTTATGAGAGCATCGAGATAGAGAGAGTTGCTAGGGTTTGTGTACACCTTAGGAGAGTTTGTATTCATACATAAATAATACAAACAGTATTCATTCATATCTTTGTGTTTGTTCTTTGTTAATCATTTGAAGCTATTATCTTTCAAGTTTGATTTTAAAACAGGCAAAAGGAGCACACAAGCATTCAACCCCCCTTCTACTTGTGTAACTAGGAAAATAATTGGTATCAGAGCCTAAAGTTTAAAATCGATCAAAGATGTCTAGAAACAAAGATGGCAATTCTAAGATTCCTATGCTTAAGAGAAATGAATACACCCACTGGAAGGTTAAGATGCTGCACCATCTGGAAGCTATAGACCCTGACTATCTTGACAGGATTCATGATGGACCTTATGTGCCCTCAAGGCTTGTTCCTCAAACCAATGATGAAGGAAAAATAATTGAAGAGAACTTTGTTAACAAACCAAAAGCTAAGTGGTCAAAGGAGAAAAATGAGAATGTTCTTAAGGAGGCAAAAGTCAAAAACATTCTCTTTAACAGTTTGGACTCTATTCTTACAAATTGTGTCTTATCATTCAAAACTGCTAGGGAGATGTGGACAAAACTTGAAGTGCACTGTGAAGGGACTAAAGATGTCAAGAAGAATGCAAGGTCTCTGCTAATTCATGAGTATGAGTATTTTGAGACAAAATCTAGGAAATTTATTTCTGAGATATATGATAGGTTCACAAAACTCCTGACTGAGATGGCTATACTTGGTAAGGTTTATGATTCTGAAGATACAAACACCAAGTTTATGAGAGCCCTTTCTGAAGAGTGGGACAACAAAACAACATCCATAAGAGAAGCAAGGGATTTAGATGAAATCTCCTTGGAAGAATTGTATGACAGACTCAAAATATATGATCTAGAGATGCAACAGAGAAAGAACAAGAAGTTTGTGAAAGCAAAATCTATGGCTCTCTTGACGGATTCTGAAAGAGAACAACAGGAAGAACCCAAAGAATCAAGAGTTAAAGAATCAAAGAAGAAGGGTAAACCTATTGTTGAATCAGAGTCTACTAAGACAGACTCTGATTCTGAAGATAAGATAGATCTGAGTCAAATGATTGTTATGTTTGCTAACAATTTCAAAAGAATGAAATTCAACAAAAGAACTAGAAAATTTAGCAAAAGTCCAACATTCAAGAAGGAAGATGAGAAGACTAAGAAGGGCAAAAGTACAATAATCAAGCTTGACAAGGAAAAGGTCAAATGCTTCAACTTTAGAATATTAGGGCACTTTGCTAGTGAATGCAGAAAAGAAAAAAGTCAAGGCAAACGGAAAACACTTCTGTCAACAGGAAAGAATTGGGCAGATTCAAGTTCAGAGGATGAAATAGATTATTAAAATATTGATTTGATGGCAGTTTCCTCAGAAAAATCAGAATCTCCCACTGGAACATCATCTCCTAAGACTCAGGTATAAATCTTCATTTCTAAATCCTTACTCAATTTAGACCCTGATGGTATGAAAATTTTTCAAAGTGAGATTAATAAGATAATGACAAACTGTAGGTCTCTCACTAATGACAATGATAGGTTAACTGAAGAAAATTTAACCTTGATAAGCAGGAATAACCATTTAGAATCTGAGTTAGTGTTTACAAAAAGGATTCTGAGAAATGCAAGCATAACTACATAGAAGTCTTAAAAGCCTATGACTTTGTTAAGAAAGAACAAGAGGAAAAAAGCTTAATTTCAAAGTGTGGACAGACTCTGGTAGAAAAATTCAGGAAATTCTCAATAATCAAAATCTGTGTCAAACTGTTGGGTTAGGCTATGACAAAAGTAAAGACAAAAGACCTATTGTTGAGAATGATAACAATGTAGAAGCTAGCCAAGTCAATAAGACTAAGGACTCGAGCACCTTCACTCATATTAAGTTTGTGACTTCTAAAGTTAAGACTGAGTTATCCAAAGAAACCATAAACTCATCTATCAATAATCCCCCTAGTGTTGACAAAAAGACATATGAATCAGGAGAAAAGAAACCTAAGAAAACCATAAACATAGGTTTCTGATCAAAGTCCAAGTTAAAGGAAAGGCTAGAGAACTTACTAGAGTCTGGTAAGGCTAGGAGGATTAGGAATGGTAAGGAAGGCATTAATAAAGCCAATAATTATCAAAATGATCTTAATGCTCCTAGAAAAAAATGTTATAGATGTGGAAACCACAATCATTTAGCTCTAGACTGTAAAACAAAAACTTAGAAAAAATTAGAGTCTACTCCTTCTCAGACTCTGAAAAGTCACTACATTCCACAAAAATCCTGTTATCACTGTGGTAGCATATTTCATTCTATCTATATGTGTAGGGACTATCATGATTTGTATTATAATTTCTATGAGCTAAATTCTTCTATTGATAAAAGTTGGTATGGAACTATTAAGACTCTACCAGAGTCTAAGGCAACAAAGGAAACAGGTAATCAAAAAGCAAAAGTCTCTAAGCCTGTTTCACCTAATATTAGTAAGAAAGGATCCAAAATAGTTTGGGTCCTCAAAACATCTAACTAGTTGTCTTTTGTATGCATGGAACCAGGGTGAAAAAAGTATCCCTAGTTCTGGACATTGGATGTTCAGGACATATAACAGGAAAAAGATCCTTGCTTATAGACTTTTATGGAAATGGCTAGTCCAGAAGTATATTTTGGATACGGCAACAAAGGAAGAACACTGGGATATGGCAAGATTGTATTTGGAAGTGTCATCATTGATGAAGTAGCTCTAGTTGGTGGCTTGAAACACAACTTGATCAACATTAGTAAACTTGGAAATAAAGGTTATCATACTGGCTTTGACAATAAACAGTGTCTTGTGACTCATAAAGAAACAGGCATTTTGGTTTTCAAAGGGTACATACATGGTAACATATATGAAGCCATCTTGGAGGATTGCAATCACAAGGAAGTCACATATTTATATAACAAGGCCTCAACTGAAGAAAGCTGGAAATTGCACAAGAAACTGTCACACATCAACTTCAAAACACTCAACAAGTTGGTGAAACAGATTCTTGTAAGAGGATTACCACATGTTGACTTTGTGCAAGATGGACTTTGTGAATCATGTCAACTTGGAAAGCAAATGAAAACATCCTTCAAGAGCAAGACAATAAACACCATTTCTGAACCCTTTTATCTATTACATTTTGATTTATTTGGTCTAGTAAATGTGATGTCAATTAACAAAAAACAATATGCTCTTGTCATTGTAGATGATTTTACAAGATACACATGGGTTTTTTTTTTGCACTCAAAGGATGAAGCTTCATAATATATAATAGACCATGTCACTTTTCTGGAAACAAAATCAAAGAAGACAGTAAGAGTTCTAAGGATTGGTAATGGTACTGAATTCAAGAATTCAGTCATGGAGGAATACTATGCATCAAAGGGAATTACTCAATAATTTTCTGCACCAGGAACACCTCACCAAATGGAGTTATGGAGAGAAAGAATAGAACACTCATAGAAGCTGACAGGACAATGTTGGCAGAGTCTAAACTGCTAGTATATTTCTGGGCTGAGGCAGTCAGTACAACATGTTTCACTCAAAACTGTACATTGATTAATATGCATGGAAAGACTCCTTATGAAATGGTGAAGAACAAGAAGCCATGTGTGAAACACTTTCACATATTTGGATGCAAGTGCTTTGTGTTTTCCCAGTTGCACAAGTAGAAGGGGGGGTTGAATAATTGTGTGCTTTTTCTGCCTGATTAAAATTAACTCAATAAAAATTAAAGACTTGAATATAGAACAAAGATTAAACACAAAGATATGTATGAAAACTTCTTGTATTATTGAAGTGTAAATACAAACTCTCCTAAGATGTACACAAATCCTAGCAGCTTCTTTGTGTTTATCACAACAACTCTCTCTATCTCTATGCTCTCAAAAACTTCGTCTTGCTTTACACTTTTTAATTAGGTTACATAGAGTGTTTATATAGAGAGCTACCTATCAACTAATAACAAAAAATCAAATTACAATAGGAATATAATTCCTAATTATTAGCCGACAGTTTCCTTCTGCAATTCTCCTTCCTTCCCATAGCATATTTGCAATATCTTTGGCTTTATCTTCGAAGACTTCCCTTTTCTGTGATCATCTTCCAAATTCAGCTTTGACTTCATAGACTCTGAAATCTTCAGACTCTGCCAGACTATAGACTCTGATCATTTGTAGACTCTGATAGATTGTAGACTCCGATTGTCTATAGACTTTGATCACCTCCCAGACTCTGAGCTTCATCTAGACTCTGGTTTCACTTTCTACAGAAAATCTTCTAAGTACAAGAATGTTGACTAACTAGACTCTGATTATAAAATTTTAGAGACTAGAAAGACTTATTACAAATAAGCTATGCTAAATCCTGTTTTAGTATTTTATACATCATCAAAATGATTATATTCCTAACAATCTCCCCCTACTTATGCTTTATAAAAAGTAATCATAAATCAAGGTTTGATGATGTCAAAACTAAAGAATGAAACAATTAATCTAGAACAATAAATCTGTATAAGGAAAAAGAATTACTTCTTACTTAATCTTCTCAAAAGCTGGATTATTCTTCAAAAATGAATTCAACATATTTTCCTCCACAATAGCAAGAGCTTCACCAACATACTTCTTTAATTTCTTCATTTCTTCATTTGAACATTTGATTTGACAATAAGCTGCTCTCAGATCATTTGCACTGCTTTCTTGTTCCTTCAAATCCTTCAGCATCAGAACACTAACTTTTCCACTCATAGGTTGAAACCCAAAGTAATGACCCACACTTTCTTGAAATTTAATTTGCTTTTCTTCTACTGGCATGACTTGATCATTTCCTTCAGCATCAACATATTTTAAAGAAAATTTGCCCATTTGTTGATTTGTCTGTCTATGCATATTCAGCTTCCTATCAATCTCTTTGAACCATTTTTGTGTGACAAATTCTTTTCTTTTATTCACTTCATAAGAAATTTGTAGGAGAAATCTAATATACTGTAATTCCCCAGCCTGTTTGAAAAAGATAAAGTTTGATTGACTAATTCATCTTATAGATCCACCTTCTAGGAAGTATATCAACATCTCATTTTTCACCTTTTCTGTGTCTCTCTGTCCTCCTTGTACCTTTTTTTCAAAAACATTATAAACAATTCGAGCATATACCACTTTCTTCAAGTATTTTTGTGTAATCTTCTCAAACTGCCTATCTGTCAAGGATTGAAGATCCTTGGATAGAGTTGATGTTCTGTCAATGTCTGATTCTTCAAAGCCTCCAAGTCCTGTCTTGTTTTTGGATCTCAATTATAGATTAGATTGACTACATTTCCAGTAAGTGGGTTCTTTGACCACATCAGAGTGACTTTTTCTTTTGCTTATGAGACTCTGGCTTAGACTCTGACTTCCCATGTCCAGTCCCTGACTGGTGTGTTTGAGTTTTTGCTATTCCATCCATTCCAGATTGTTTTTATTGCACACTACCAGGACCCTAGGACCATGAGAACTATCACCAGCTTCATCATCATCATCTCTCATCCTTTTAACTCCCTTTTTAGCTTCCTTACACTTCTCATCCTTATTTCTCCTGGAGGAATCACCAACTTTTTTCTCCCCTTTTTTGACATCATCACCACTTGTGACAGCCAAAAGAATCTGCTCAACTACTGTGGAAAGATTGGTTTGTGGTACAATGACTGAATCAACCTTGGTGTTTAAATTAGATACTGTAGATTGAAGATGAGCTTGATTTACAATGATATCAGCAATAGCATCCTTGAAAGCAACTTCTTTGGATAATTGAAGGGAATGAATTCTGTCAAATCTGGTACTGAGTAAAGAAGTTGTATTATTAACACCAGTAAGTTTGGTTTGAATATGAGATATGTCTTTGACCACACTAGCCAATTGTGTAGCAACATTCTCTGTCTCAATCTGAACATCTCCATCAATTGCTTGAGCTTCTTCACCAGGATAGTGACCATGTTCTTGTAGAAATGATTTTTTCTGAAAGGCCTGAAGTCTTTCAGACTGATGAATACTCAAAATGCAGTCAAAGGTTGCTTTATCATATATGTCCTTTTATTGTGCAGACTCCCAAGACTGAGGGAACACTTGATAAAAATAAACAAAAGATGGATTAACTGGTCCATCATCCTCAGAAGTGAAATCCTCATCATCAGGTTCAATCTTGGTAACTGGAGGTGTAGACTCTGGTTGTGGTATAAACTCTGAAACTGCAAAAGGGACTATAGACCCTGACTCCTCCTTAGAGTGATTAGAGTCTGTAGACTCTAGAAGCCTAGCCCTTATAGGCATAATCATTAGTGGTTCTTCTGACTTCAATTTTGCAGTCTCAAGTTGAATGATTGTTGTATCCACCAAAGCCTCCATGACTCTGTCTACTCTTCTTGCTAGAGAATCCACCAAATGCTGATGTGGTCTCTGTGTAAATGATTTTTAAGCAGCTAGAGCCTCTTCCTTTTTGCCAATCTGCATAATTAGAATAAAAGAATTTTCATCCATCCCCTGCCCCAACTCATTGGACCAAATCAGAGGAGAATCTTGATCCCAATAAGTAAAGCTAGGTTCAGAATACCCTAATCTCTCATCCTCGCAGTGGGGTTAAGTACCCACTCTCTCATTCTCACTCACGCTCTCTACAACCTTTTTTACCTCTCCTTTTGCCTGGACCAGTGCCATCCTTTCATTTATTTTTTCACTCATTTGGATAGGTGCACTCAAAGGTCCTACAGAAGAGGGTTCAAAATATGGCTTTTGGGGGTGGAATTTGAGTGTGAGTATTGAAAAAAGTATTCTTTGTGTTCCGAATTAGTGGATGCTGCCAAAGGGAGTGGCGATGCCATACGTCCTAGACATAAAAATATACGGAATTTGTCTTTGGATTCCATTAGTAATGAGGATTCAGAATAAATTTTGTAACATTTTCTGATTTTTTTGTCCTTGGGTTTAGAGATATTAAGTTTGCTTCAATACCTGAACCACCTTGATGGAGGGGAACCCCTTCAAATGTCTGAAGGCTAGGGCTTTCCACCAAGGGGTGAGCAACAACAGACTCTGAACCCTTACAAGCATCTTCTTTCTTTTCAGAGTCTGTTGGCTCCAGTATTCCAGTCTCATGGTCTACTCTAGACTCTGACTGCTTCAGTATGACTTCATTAGAAGCTAGAGTCTGAGTGTCACCATCTTTGACTGTTAGTGCTTGAGACTCCCCATCAAGGTGGATAGACTCTGATAGAATAGATTGTGGAAATTTTTCATGAGCATCCATTAGAGTCTGTCTTACCATATCACTGGGGTTCCCAACAACATTTTTTAGAGGTGCCAAGGAGGGCCTAACAGCATACTCCCCTGCCCCACTATTACCCAACCTCTGACTAGGTGGTTCTTGTGTGGGTGAGGCAGATTGAGTATCTTTTTCAGTAGTCACCACTGGTGCACTAGTCCCATCCTCCAACTTCCTTGCATCTCCTGCTACCTCCTGTGGTTCTACCATGGTTAATGCATCCAAGTTGTCATTTAGAAAAGTCCTTAAATGTATTGCATTGATGGCCTGGGCAAAAGTCATGTGAAAGGAATCCTGCAGTTCCCTTGCAATCTTCTGATAGTATGAGCGTTTGATTTGATCCAATCTACTCTGATAGGTTGGATATATATATTTGTTGGCAACCTTTCCTACATAGTGGACAAGAAAATCAACCACCTTCCTCGGAAGAGGCTGAAAATTTAAAATCCAATCAATAGTTGTCCTACAGGTAACACCTTTATCCCAAATTGCTTCATAGTTAAAAACTGGTTGTTCAATCTCAGTTTCCAACTCAGCATGCTCTGATTCTCTCCATTTGTGGACTTTAAGTTTTTTAGGCTTCTTTGTGATTTGCTTTTCAGAGTCTGGCATACCAAGTGCTTTGAGAACTTCATTTGTTCTGCCTTCTATGAGCCCAGCTGCTTTAACTTGTAATGAAGAGTTGAATATGTAGCTGTAGAGATTTGTGACCATATCTTGTGCAAACCTTTGTAGCTCCATTTCCATTATCTTCCTAAGGGCTGCATAGGTTGTGTGATGATCCACAACTTGTTGCTGTGTCTTGTAGAGTTTGGGATCTTCCAGTGATTCTACCAATGGATATAGAAATAGCAGTACCTCATCATGTGGAGTAATGATTTCATCAATGAGACATGATGCTGCATCCAATGGCATTCCTTCCCAAAATATTTCATAATCAGAGTCTAAAGGTAGTCTAGACTCTGACTCAACATTAGACTATGGTTCAAGTATTTTCTTGCTTTAAGAGTCTGGCTCTGCAGGAACCTTGAGATCATCTGTTTCCTGCAAAACAGGGTTAGTAGCAATAATAGGCTTGTGTGTGTGTGCATAATAAGCCTTCCTCAACCTGCTGTACTTCTGAGCAAAAGATTTCTCAGGAGACCCAATTTGAGAATCTTGAGGTGTTTCCCTATGTTTATCAGAGTCTGTAGCCTTTTGAGAGTCTACAAACTTGGATTGAAGGTTAGAATTAGGTGTCTCATGACCCTCTTTTAGTAAAGAGAGTCATTCAATCACCTGTTTCTCTAGGGGATTGAGTGCCTCATCACTTGGCTCATCTACAAGCCTTGATTGTACCAGTATCCTTCTCTTTATAACTGGTGCCTGTTGAGAGACACCAGAGGTTGGTTTCTTTTTGGATTTTAGTTTTGATGATTGTTTAGGTGAAAGAGATTTGGTTACTTGGGTAGATGCAGAGGGGTTCTCCATTACTTGTTTATGCACCATTTCACCACCAAAAAATGAAGAATTGTAGATAGAAGGTTTGTAGTTGGAGAGTTTTACCTGCATTACCTGTGGATATGTCATGGAAGGTAGACTCTTCTTCTTGTCATCTATTCTCTTGATCTTAGAGAATATCCTTCTTTGTTGTCTATAGGCCTGCACACAACAAGCATCTGCCAATCTAGTTGACATGTCAGGAATGAAGTGGTTGAGGAGAATCATTAGAAATCTATGATAGTAGACTTTCTTCCTCCCCTCTTGTACATTGTTTAATTTTGATCCCATTTGAGTGAGCAACATATCTTCAATGTTGATCACTTTGTCAAACAGGAGACTGTGACCAATTTGATAGGTAATAAAAGTAATAACATCAAAACCACTACATTTACCAGTAAAGCACTTAGCAATTTGATCAAAAAAGAAAGACCACTCTTTCCTCAAATATGGCCTAGTTAATTTACTCATATTTTTCCAAACTAGAAGAGTAACGTAATGATTTAAACATGTCCTTAATATTAGTATCAGAAACAGTTTCATCGAAAGGCTGTTTAACAGGCAACTTAAACACAGAATTAAGCACATCAGCAGTTACATCAAATGTAGTGGAGCCAAAGGTGAACATGATTTTACCTGGTTGATCCTGAGAAGGATCAACTACCTTTGCAGAGCTCCATGCTTGTGAGACAGCATCCATGTGAATGACTGGTGATGCCTTGAGAATGTAGCTGAGCTCATATTGCTCCAAGAAGTCCATCACAGGGTAGTAGTCAGCGTCTACCCCTTTCTTGTCTCCAACAGCTACAACATGGTTCGTGGTCATGAATTTGAAATTCCCAAAAGTGAATGCAATCGCCTTGGGACCCCTCATGACAGTGGAAATAACATCCATTGATATTGTTGAGTTGAGAGTGATGAAAAAGTTTGAAGAAATTAGCTAGGGTTCGTGAAAAGCTCTATGAATATTTCTGCCTTAAAAGATAATTTCCAATAAACAAGTGAGTAAAATGTATGAAAATTTCATATTTTATTTAAATTGCATACAATACACACGAGTCTACAGCCTGTCACCAGTCAAAAGTAACTGTCACCGCCTATTTCAAGTCATTTCAACAGTTTAAACGTAATCAGAGTCTGTAGGCTCGAATGTTAACCGTTTCAGAGTCTAGGTGCTTATAACATTCTCAGAGTCTACAGACTCGTCAGAGTCTATAAACTCGTCAGAGTTTACAGATTCGTCAGAGTCTACAGACTCATTAGAGTTACAGACTCTGTCAAGATACAGTACTTCAATAATTTTGTAAGAGCAAATTATAGTCTGAGAAATTAGAGACTATAATTAAAGTACATACCTTGCTTCTTTTATGAAAGAACACTTACATATTTAACATACCTAACTCACCTACCAGACTGAGAAATGTAGATTTATCAAGTGGTTTGGTTAATATGTCTGCAATTTATCTGTCAGTTGAAATATAATGAAGTGTCATAGTACCATCTTTAACATGTTTTCTAATAAAATGATACATGACATCAATGTGCTTTGTTCTGGAATGTTGGACTGGATTCTCTGCAATTTTAATAGCACTAGTATTTTCACAATACATAGGAATATTTGAGAATGTTAGTCCATAATCAAGTAACTGATTTCTCATCCACAGAATTTGAGCACAGCAACTTCCAGCTGCTATGTACTCAGCCTCAGCTGTTGAGGTTGAAACTGTTTTTTGTTTATTGCTAAACCAAGAAATTAACCTTTTGCCAAGAAATTGGCATTGACCTGTTGTTCTTTTCCTATCCACTTTGCATCTTCCATAGTTAGGGTCTGAATAACCAATTAGTGAAAAATCTGACTCTCTAGGATACCAAAGTCCAAGTGTTTATGCACCCTCGAGATATCTGATTTTTTTTTACAGCTAGCAAATGTGATTCTCTTGGGTCAGCCTAAAATCTAGCACACAGGCATGTTGCAAACATTATATCTGGTCTAATTGTATTTAGATATAGCAATGAGCCAATC
The DNA here is from genome assembly GCA_028671895.1 of Oenanthe sinensis. NCBI lineage: Eukaryota > Viridiplantae > Streptophyta > Magnoliopsida > Apiales > Apiaceae > Oenanthe > Oenanthe sinensis. Next base: position 16,746,384 of record CM053798.1, read on the forward strand.
ATACCTCTATAGCTAGTGTTTTTAACTTTCCTACCCTTTGGGTCAGAGTCTAACTTAGTGGTTGTTGACATAGGAGTTTTGGCAGTTACACAGTCTTGCATATCAAACTTCTTCAATAGGTCTTTCACATACTTTGATTGATTAATGAAGATTCCATCATCATTCTGTTTGACTTGAAGTCCCAAAAAGAAGTTCAATTTTCCCATCATGGTCATTTCATTATTTAACTGCATTAATTTGCTAAACTTTTCATAGAGTTTTCATTAGTAGAACCAAATATAATATCATCAACATAAATTTGAACAAGAAAAAATCACCTTTATGTTTTCTAATAAAAAGAGTTTTGTCAATGGTACCTCTAATAAATCCATTTTCAAGAAGAAATTTTGATAGAGTTTCATACCATGCTCTAAGTGCTTGCTTCAATCCATATAGTGCTTTGTCTAACCTATAAATATGATCAGGAAATGTTGGATCAATAAATCCTGGTGGTTGTTCCACATAGACTTCTTCTTCCAATTTCCCATTCAAGAAGGCACTTTTCACATCTATTTGACACACCTTGAATTTTGAATGAGCTACAAATGCAAGAAACATTCCGATAGCTTCCAATCTTGCTACTGGTGCAAAAGTTTCATCATAATCAATTCCTTCCTCCTGAGAGTAACCTTTTGCAACTAGCCTAGCTTTGTTTCTAATCACAGTCCCATTTTCATCAAGCTTGTTTCTGAAAACCCATTTGGCTTCAATAATTGATCTATCTCTTGGTCTTGGTACAAGTTTTCACACTTTATTTCTCTCAAATTCATTCAATTCTTATTGCTTTACAATGATCCAATCAGGGTCTTGTAATGCTTCCTCAACTTTCTTAGGTTCATTCTTTGAGAGAAAACAGCTATAAAGACATTCATTATGAGTGGATGCTCTTGTTTGTATACCACTCTCAGGATCCCCAATTATCAAATCAGGAGTGTGATCCCTTATCAATTTTCTAGCTGATGGAAGATTGATTCTTGAACTTGAAGCTCCCCATAAATCATTGGCATTTCCTAAGTGTGAGTGAAATTCAAATGAAGAGGCTCCACCTGAATTGTTTGTCTCTGAGAAGAATTCAGAGTTTCTTGATCTAGACCCTGAAGAGTTAGACTCTGAAAAACTTGATTCTGTTTGTCTAGACTCTGTCTGGGTAGTCTCTGAATTGTTTGAAGTTGAATTTTCTGGCTCCCCCTCAGAGTGTGCAGGATTCTGTGTTGTTTCAGGAGTTATTTGAATCTCTTCATCCTCATCATCTTCATCTATCTCAGAATTTTTTAAATTATCAAATTCCAATGTTGTAGACTCTGATTCATCCTGCAATCCTGTAATCTTTTTGTCATTAAATGCAATATGAATAGATTCCATAACAATTCTGGTTCTGAGATTAAATACTCTGAATGCCTTTGTGTTTGATGCATATCCAAGAAAAAATTGCTTCATCAGCCTTGGTTTCAGATTTGCTTAGATTTTTTAGATGTACTTTTAGTACAAAACAATTGCATCCAAATATATGAAAATGCTTCACACTTGCCTTCTTGTTTTTTACCATCTCATATGGAGTCATTCCATGCATATTAATCAATGTACAATTTTGAGTGAAATATGTTGTACTTACTGTCTCAGCCCAAAAATATACTGGTAGTTTAGATTCTGCCAACATTGTTTTGGCAGCTTCAATTAGTGTTCTATTCTTTCCCTCCACAACTCCATTTTGTTGGGGTGTTCATGGTGCAGAAAATTGTTGAGTAATTCCCTTTGATGCACAATATTCCTCCATGATTGCATTCTTGAATTCAGTACCATTGCCACTTTTTAGAACTCCATAATATTCCTTGATTTTGTTTCTAGAAAAGTGATATGGTCTACTAAGTGTTGTGAAACTTCATCCTTTGAATGTAGAAAGAAAATCCATATGAATCTTGTAAAATCATCTGAAAGGCTGTATGTATAGACCTATATGTAACATAGGGTTATAACTCAACACAAGAACGGGACGTGTAAATAATATGAAGTTATCACCGGAATCAGAAAGACATGAAGACTTGGTAAAGACAAAGGATAAAGAAGAAATCTACAGACTTGAAGCATTAGCTCACTGAAAGAAGTTCATTAACATGTTCATGCCTCAGTGAAGAATAAAGGTTGAAGTATTCAAGGATGTGGAAGCAGTGAAGCAGTTGTCAAAGTACCAGAAAGATTCTAGTGATCCAAATCTGCAAGTTAGTCAAGCAATGAATTGCAGAGCACAAGTATAGGAATCGATAAGATAGAATATACGGCAAATACAAAGAATCAAAATATTAGATAGAATCTTGGAGTCTACTATAGATTGCTGGAGAAAGTTCATTCATATGTTCAGACTTCAGTGAAGGATAAAGTTCGAAGATGTTCAGGGTTTCAGATATGTTTATGGTTCAGCATAAGTGCCAGAAGATTCCAATGTACTTACAATCGAAGCACTTCTAATCAACAAGGAACAAAGTCAATTGTATTGTAAAGAAGATGTGAAGATCAAGATCTTGTTAGTCGTTTGTGAACCAGACCAGTTGCACCAAACGTCAGCACAAAAGAGATTGAGAATTGCATCTATGAATGAGAAGAATTGACTATTTACTGAAATGGGTAACAAGTGAAGTGGTATATGATGAAGCTCAGAATAAATCAAGTTCGAATAATCAAGGAAATATTTATTAGACTTGGTTGCAGTGGAAGAAAATATATTAAGGGCTTATCAGGTTCGAATTTGGCTAAGTAAAGAAGACTACAGAAGCTGTATCCAGAAGTCAACTTGGTCATTGGTCAAGCTATTTCGTCTTATTCCTATTTTGTCCTATTCACAGATGGTTAACAACCATCGGGTGAATTCAAAGAATTGGTGAAAAATGAATGAACAAAGAAACAAGCCACTAGCCGATAGTTACTATCGGAAAAGAATTAAAAAGAATATTCCCGATAGTTGCTAAAACTATTAATTCCGATAGTTAATAACTCTTGGAATAATTCCGATAGTTAATAACTCTTGGAATAATTCCGATAGTTACTCAGCTTGAATTAATTGAATTCATTCTAAATTGTTTTAAGTGTCCGATGGTTATTCTACAGACTCATCGATACTTAAACAATTAATCAGCAAATTGTTCCCGATACTTAAGGAAAAACAGAAGTGAAGAAGCAACTCAGTTACTTGGACCACATGAAGCCACGTAGCTGTACTGAAAAAGTCTACACATATATTGAAGCAGAGCCATTCATTTGGTTCAGTCTTCTACAACACAAACAAAAATATCCAGAGAGAGAGAAGGCAATCGGAGAAGAGAGAACACCCAGAAAATCTATACCTCCTCACCGGAGATGTATTAGTGGCCGGTCTCTTAACGGAAAATGTTCAGGGTCACTATATATCACTCTCTACGGTCTTAGTTTCCTTTGTACTGATCTAGAAATACTTGTATAGGAAATTGAGAGTTATATTTTTGTTAAGCAGCGAAGAACTTGTTCTTCGGACCGGATTTGTTGACCGGGTGTAGCAACCTCAGGGTTTATATTTATCAAATGATATATTCCCCGAATCTTGTGTTGTTTATTTTCCTGCTAATTTTCTAGAACCGAAATGATTAATCCTAAACACAGAAAATTAGTAAGCTGCTCCGTAAACACTATTCACCTCAAGAACACGAGCCC